>CAWUFW010000256.1:4390000-5040128 GCA_963921515.1 Calotriton arnoldi | reverse complement strand
GATTTGCTCAAACGCTCTGCCGTCCATCATCCCCTTTTGTATCGCTTTGTTCGCCCTAAGTTGGCAGGGTATGCCCAGACGTGGGTCCCTTGCTCACTTTGCCACTGGATTCAAGCTAGCCAGGCTGATGACGGCTGAATAGCCCGAAACCGGTCCCAGGATGCTTGTTTCCGGTCCAGGGAAGACATGGCTTGGCAGTTCGGGCTGGACTGTTCCCATGAGGCACAGGGTCAGACTGATTTGCATATGGCCATGTCTGAACTGGGGTGGTGGAGTGAGCTAAAGAATGATGATGGATTAAACCCAGATCAGTTGACTGGGGGTGAGTGTTTGATTTTCTCAAACGCTCCGTCCATCATCCCCTTTTGTATCAGCTTTGTTCGCCCTAAGTTGGCAGGGTATGCCCAGACGTGGGTCCCTTTGCTCACTTTGCCACTGGATTCAAGCTAGCCTGGCTGATGACGGCTGAACAGCCCGAAACCGGTCCCAGGATGCTTGTTTCCGAAGTCCAGGGAAGACATGGCTTGGCAGTTCAGGCTGGACTGTTCCCATGAGGCACAGGGTCAGACTGATTTGCATATGGCCATGTCTGAACTGGGGTGGTGGAGTGAGCTAAAGAATGATGATGGATTAAACCCAGATCAGTTGACTGGGGGTGAGTGTTTGATTTGCTCAAACGCTCCGTCCATCATCCCCTTTTGTATCGCTTTGTTCGCCCTAAGTTGTGCAGGGTATGCCCAGACGTGGGTCCCTTGCTCACTTTGCCACTGGATTCAAGCTAGCCTGGCTGATGACGGCTGAATAGCCCGAAACCGGTCCGAGGATGCTTGTTTCCGGTCCAGGGAAGACATGGCTTGGCAGTTCGGGCTGGACTGTTCCCATGAGGCACAGGGTCAGACTGATTTGCATATGGCCATGTCTGAACTGGGGTGGTGGAGTGAGCTAAAGAATGATGATGGATTAAACCCAGATCAGTTGACTGGGAGTGAGTGTTTGATTTGCTCAAACGCTCCGTCCATCATCCCCTTTTGTATCGCTTTGTTCGCCCTAAGTTGGCAGGGTATGCCCAGACGTGGGTCCCTTGCTCACTTTGCCACTGGATTCAAGCTAGCCTGGCTGATGACGGCTGAATAGCCCGAAACCGGTCCCAGGATGCTTGTTTCCGGTCCAGGGAAGACATGGCTTGGCAGTTCGGGCTGGACTGTTCCCATGAGGCACAGGGTCAGACTGATTTGCATATGGCCATGTCTGAACTGGGGTGGTGGAGTGAGCTAAAGAATGATGATGGATTAAACCCAGATCAGTTGACTGGGGGTGAGTGTTTGATTTGCTCAAACGCTCCGTCCATCATCCCCTTTTGTATCGCTTTGTCCTGCCCTGGGTTGGCAGAGGTATGCCCAGACGTGGGTCCCTTTGCTCACTTTGCCACTGGATTCAAGCTAGCCTGGCTGATGACGGCTGAATAGCCCGAAACCGGTCCCAGGATGCTTGTTTCCGGTCCAGGGAAGACATGGCTTGGCAGTTCGGGCTGGACTGTTCCCATGAGGCACAGGGTCAGACTGATTTGCATATGACCATGTCTGAACTGGTGTGGTGGAGTGAGCTAAAGAATGATGATGGATTAAACCCAGATCAGTTGACTGGGGGTGAGTGTTTGATTTGCTCAAACGCTCCGTCCATCATCCCCTTTTGTATCGCTTTGTTCGCCCTAAGTTGGCAGGGTATGCACAGACGTGGGTCCCTTGCTCACTTTGCCACTGGATTCAAGCTAGCCTGGCTGATGACGGCTGAATAGCCCGAAACCGGTCCCAGGATGCTTGTTTCCGGATCCAGGGAAGACATGGCTTGGCAGTTCGGGCTGGACTGTTCCCATGAGGCACAGGGTCAGACTGATTTGCATATGGCCATGTCTGAACTGGGGTGGTGGAGTGAGCTAAAGAATGATGATGGATTAAACCCAGATCAGTTGACTGGGGGTGAGTGTTTGATTTGCTCAAACGCTCCGTCCATCATCCCTTTTGTATCGCTTTGTTCGCCCTAAGTTGGCAGGGTATGCACAGACGTGGGTCCCTTGCTCACTTTGCCACTGGATTCAAGCTAGCCTGGCTGATGATGGCTGAATAGCCCTGAAACCGGTCCCAGGATGCTTGTTTCCGGTCCAGGGAAGACATGGCTTGGCAGTTCGGGCTGGACTGTTCCCATGAGGCACAGGGTCAGACTGATTTGCATATGGCCATGTCTGAACTGGGGTGGTGGAAGTGAGCTAAAGAATGATGATGGATTAAACCCAGATCAGTTGACTGGGGGTGAGTGTTTGATTTGCTCAAACGCTCCGTCCATCATCCCCTTTTGTATCAGCTTTGTTCGCCCTAAGTTGGCAGGGTATGCCCAGACGTGGGTCCCTTGCTCACTTTGCCACTGGATTCAAGCTAGCCTGGCTGATGACGGCTGAATAGCCCGAAACCGGTCCCAGGATGCTTGTTTCCGGTCCAGGGAAGACATGGCTTGGCAGTTCGGGCTGGACTGTTCCCATGAGGCACAGGGTCAGACTGATTTGCATATGGCCATGTCTGAACTGGGGTGGTGGAGTGAGCTAAAGAATGATGATGGATTAAACCCAGATCAGTTGACTGGGGGTGAGTGTTTGATTTGCTCAAACGCTCCGTCCATCATCCCCTTTGTATCGCTTTGTTCGCCCTAAGTTGGCAGGGTATGCCCAGACGTGGGTCCCTTGCTCACTTTGCCACTGGATTCAAGCTAGCCTGGCTGATGACGGCTGAATAGCCCGAAACCGGTCCCAGGATGCTTGTTTCCGGTCCAGGGAAGACATGGCTTGGCAGTTCGGGCTGGACTGTTCCCATGAGGCACAGGGTCAGACTGATTTGCATATGGCCATGTCTGAACTGGGGGTGGTGGAGTGAGCTAAAGAATGATGATGGATTAAACCCAGATCAATTGACTGGGGGTGAGTGTTTGATTTGCTCAAACGCTCCGTCCATCATCCCCTTTTGTATCGCTTTGTTCGCCCTAAGTTGGCAGGGTATGCCCAGACGTGGGTCCCTTGCTCACTTTGCCACTGGATTCAAGCTAGCCTGGCTGATGACGGCTGAATAGCCCGAAACCGGTCCCAGGATGCTTGTTTCCGGTCCAGGGAAGACATGGCTTGGCAGTTCGGATTGGACTGTTCCCATGAGGCACAGGGTCAGACTGATTTGCATATGGCCATGTCTGAAATGGGGTGGTGGAGTGAGCTAAAGAATGATGATGGATTAAACCCAGATCAGTTGACTGGGGGTGAGTGTTTGATTTGCTCAAACGCTCCGTCCATCATCCCCTTTTGTATCGCTTTGTTCGCCCTAAGTTGGCAGGGTATGCCCAGACGTGGGTCCCTTGCTCACTTTGCCACTGGATTCAAGCTAGCCTGGCTGATGACGGCTGAATAGCCCGAAACCGGTCCCAGGATGCTTGTTTCCGGTCCAGGGAAGACATGGCTTGGCAGTTCGGGCTGGACTGTTCCCATGAGGCACAGGGTCAGACTGATTTGCATATGACCATGTCTGAACTGGTGTGGTGGAGTGAGCTAAAGAATGATGATGGATTAAACCCAGATCAGTTGACTGGGGGTGAGTGTTTGATTTGCTCAAACGCTCCGTCCATCATCCCCTTTTGTATCGCTTTGTTCGCCCTAAGTTGGCAGGGTATGCACAGAGACGTGGGTCCCTTGCTCACTTTGCCACTGGATTCAAGCTAGCCTGGCTGATGACGGCTGAATAGCCCGAAACCGGTCCCAGGATGCTTGTTTCCGGTCCAGGGAAGACATGGCTTGGCAGTTCGGGCTGGACTGTTCCCCATCGAGGCACAGGGTCAGACTGATTTGCATATGGCCATGCCTGAACTGGGGTGGTGGAGTGAGCTAAAGAATGATGATGGATTAAACCCAGATCAGTTGACTGGAGGTGAGTGTTTGATTTGCTCAAACGCTCCGTCCATCATCCCCTTTTGTATCGCTTTGTTCGCCCTAAGTTGGCAGGGTATGCCCAGACGTGGGTCCCTTGCTCACTTTGCCACTGGATTCAAGCTAGCCAGGCTGATGACGGCTGAATAGCCCGAAACCGGTCCCAGGATGCTTGTTTCTCGGTCCAGGGAAGACATGGCTTGGCAGTTCGGGCTGGACTGTTCCCATGAGGCACAGGGTCAGACTGATTTGCATATGGCCATGTCTGAACTGGGAGTGGTGGAGTGAGCTAAGAGAATGATGATGGATTAAACCCAGATCAGTTGACTGGGGGTGAGTGTTTTGATTTTCTCAAGCGCTCCGTCCATCATCCCCTTTTGTATCGCTTTGTTCGCCCTAAGTTGGCAGGGTATGCCCAGACGTGGGTCCCTTGCTCACTTTGCCACTGGATTCAAGCTAGCCTGGCTGATGACGGCTGAACAGCCCGAAACCGGTCCCAGGATGCTTGTTTCCGGTCCAGGGAAGACATGGCTTGGCAGTTCGGGCTGGACTGTTCCCATGAGGCACAGGGTCAGACTGATTTGGCATATGGCCATGTCTGAACTGGGGTGGTGGAGTGAGCTAAAGAATGATGATGGATTAAACCCCAGATCAGTTGACTGGGGGTGAGTGTTTGATTTAGCTCAAACGCTCCGTCCATCATCCCCTTTTGTATCGCTTTGTTCGCCCTAAGTTGGCAGGGTATGCCCAGACGTGGGTCCCTTGCTCACTTTGCCACTGGATTCAAGCTAGCCTGGCTGATGACGGCTGAATAGCCCGAAACCGGTCCCAGGATGCTTGTTTCCGGTCCAGGGAAGACATGGCTTGGCAGTTCGGGCTGGACTGTTCCCATGAGGCACAGGGTCAGACTGATTTGCATATGGCCATGTCTGAACTGGGGTGGTGGAGTGAGCTAAAGAATGATGATGGATTAAACCCAGATCAGTTGACTGGGAGTGAGTGTTTGATTTGCTCAAACGCTCCGTCCATCATCCCCTTTTGTATCGCTTTGTTCAGCCCTAAGTTGGCAGGGTAGTGCCCAGACGTGGGTCCCTTGCTCACTTTGCCACTGGATTCAAGCTAGCCTGGCTGATGACGGCTGAATAGCCCGAAACCGGTCCCAGGATGCTTGTTTCCCGGTCCAGGGAAGACATGGCTTGGCAGTTCGGGCTGGACTGTTCCCATGAGGCACAGGGTCAGACTGATTTGCATATGGCCATGTCTGAACTGGGGTGGTGGAGTGAGCTAAAGAATGATGATGGATTAAACCCAGATCAGTTGACTGGGGTGAGTGTTTGATTTGCTCAAACGCTCCGTCCATCATCCCCTTTTGTATCGCTTTGTTCGCCCTAAGTTGGCAGGGTATGCCCAGACGTGGGTCCCTTGCTCACTTTGCCACTGGATTCAAGCTAGCCTGGCTGATGACGGCTGAATAGCCCGAAACCGGTCCCAGGATGCTTGTTTCCGGTCCAGGGAAGACATGGCTTGAGCAGTTCGGGCTGGACTGTTCCCATGAGGCACAGGGTCAGACTGATTTGCATATGACCATGTCTGAACTGGTGTGGGTGGAGTGAGCTAAAGAATGATGATGGATTAAACCCAGATCAGTTGACTGGGGGTGAGTGTTTGATTTGCTCAAGCGCTCCGTCCATCATCCCCTTTTGTATCGCTTTGTTCGCCCTAAGTTGGCAGGGTATGCACAGACGTGGGTCCCTTGCTCACTTTGCCACTGGATTCAAGCTAGCCTGGCTGATGACGGCTGAATAGCCCGAAACCGGTCCCAGGATGCTTGTTTCCGGTCCAGGGAAGACATGGCTTGGCAGTTCGGGCTGGACTGTTCCCATGAGGCACAGGGTCAGACTGATTTGCATATGGCCATGTCTGAACTGGGAGTGGTGGAGTGAGCTAAAGAATGATGATGGATTAAACCCAGATCAGTTGACTGGGGGTGAGTGTTTGATTTGCTCAAACGCTCCGTCCATCATCCCCTTTTGTATCGCTTTGTTCGCCCTAAGTTGGCAGGGTATGCCCAGACGTGGGTCCCTTGCTCACTTTGCCCACTGGATTCAAGCTAGCCTGGCTGATGACGGCTGAATAGCCCGAAACCGGTCCCAGGATGCTTGTTTCCGGATCCAGGGAAGACATGGCTTGGCAGTTCGGGCTGGACTGTTCCCATGAGGCACAGGGTCAGACTGATTTGCATATGGCCATGTCTGAACTGGGGTGGTGGAGTGAGCTAAAGAATGATGATGGATTAAACCCAGATCAGTTGACTGGGGGTGAGTGTTTGATTTGCTCAAACGCTCCGTCCATCATCCCCTTTTGTATCGCTTTGTTCGCCCTAAGTTGGCAGGGTATGCCCAGACGTGGGTCCCTTGCTCACTTTGCCACTGGATTCAAGCTAGCCTGGCTGATGACGGCTGAATAGCCCGAAACCGGTCCCAGGATGCTTGTTTCCGGTCCAGGGAAGACATGGCTTGGCAGTTCGGGCTGGACTGTTCCATGAGGCACAGGGTCAGACTGATTTGCATATGGCCATGTCTGAACTGGGGTGGTGGAGTGAGCTAAAGAATGATGATGGATTAAACCCCGATCAATTGACTGGGGGTGAGTGTTTGATTTGCTCAAACGCTCCGTCCATCATCCCCTTTTGTATCGCTTTGTTCGCCCTAAGTTGGACGCTCCGTCCATCATCCCCTTTTGTATCGCTTTGTTCGCCCTAAGTTGGCAGGGTATGCCCAGACGTGGGTCCCTTGCTCACTTTGCCACTGGATTCAAGCTAGCCTGGCTGATGACGGCTGAATAGCCCGAAACCGGTCCCAGGATGCTTGTTTCCGGTCCAGGGAAGACATGGCTTGGCAGTTCGGACTGGACTGTTCCCATGAGGCACAGGGTCAGACTGATTTGCATATGGCCATGTCTGAAATGGGGTGGTGGAGTGAGCTAAAGAATGATGATGGATTAAACCCAGATCAGTTGACTGGGGGTGAGTGTTTGATTTGCTCAAGCGCTCCGTCCATCATCCCCTTTGTATCGCTTTTGTTCGCCCCAAGTTGGCAGGGTATGCCCAGACGTGGGTCCCTTGCTCACTTTGCCACTGGATTCAAGCTAGCCTGGCTGATGACGGCTGAATAGCCCGAAACCGGTCCCAGGATGCTTGTTTCCGAGTCCAGGGAAGACATGGCTTGGCAGTTCGAGGCTGGACTGTTCCCATGAGGCACAGGGTCAGACTGATTTGCATATGGCCATGTCTGAACTGGGGTGGTGGAGTGAGCTAAAAGAATGATGATGGATTAAACCCAGATCAGTTGACTGGGGGTGAGTGTTTGATTTGCTCAAACGCTCCGTCCATCATCCCCTTTGTAATCGCTTTGTTCGCCCCTAAGTTGGCAGGGTATGCCCAGACGTGGGTCCCTTGCTCACTTTGCCACTGGATTCAAGCTAGCCTGGCTGATGACGGCTGAACAGCCCGAAACCGGTCCCAGGATGCTTGTTTCCGGTCCAGGGAAGACATGGCTTGGCAGTTCGGGCTGGACTGTTCCCATGAGGCACAGGGTCAGACTGATTTGCATATGGCCATGTCTGAACTGGGGTGGTGGAGTGAGCTAAAGAATGATGATGGATTAAACCCAGATCTAGTTGACTGGGGTGAGTGTTTGATTTGCTCAAACGCTCCGTCCATCATCCCCTTTGTACTCGCTTTGTTCGCCCTAAGTTGGCAGGGTATGCCCATACGTGGGTCCCTTGCTCACTTTGCCACTGGATTCAAGCTAGCCTGGCTGATGACGGCTGAATAGCCCGAAACCGGTCCCAGGATGCTTGTTTCCGGTCCAGGGAAGACATGGCTTGGCAGTTCGGGCTGGACTGTTCCCATGAACACAGGGTCAGACTGATTTGCATATGGCCATGTCTGAACTGGGGTGGTGGAGTGAGCTAAAGAATGATGATGGATTAAACCCAGATCAGTTGACTGGGGGTGAGTGTTTGATTTGCTCAAACGCTCCGTCCATCATCCCCTTTTGTATCGCTTTGTTCGCCCTAAGTTGGCAGGGTATGCCCAGACGTGGGTCCCTTGCTCACTTTGCCACTGGATTCAAGCTAGCCTGGCTGATGACGGCTGAATAGCCCGAAACCGGTCCCAGGATGCTTGTTTCCGGTCCAGGGAAGACATGGCTTGGCAGTTCGGGCTGGACTGTTCCCATGAGGCACAGGGTCAGACTGATTTGCATATGGCCATGTCTGAACTGGGGTGGTGGAGTGAGCTAAAGAATGATGATGGATTAAACCCAGATCAGTTGACTGGGGGTGAGTGTTTGATTTGCTCAAACGCTCCGTCCATCATCCCCTTTTGTATCGCTTTGTTCGCCCTAAGTTGGCAGGGTATGCCCAGACGTGGGTCCCTTGCTCACTTTGCCACTGGATTCAAGCTAGCCTGGCTGATGACGGCTGAATAGCCCGAAACCGGTCCCAAGGATGCTTGTTTCCGGTCCAGGGAAGACATGGCTTGGCAGTTCGGGCTGGACTGTTCCCATGAGGCACAGGGTCAGACTGATTTGCATATGGCCATGTCTGAACTGGGAGTGGTGGAGTGAGCTAAAGAATGATGATGGATTAAACCCAGATCAGTTGACTGGGGGTGAGTGTTTGATTTGCTCAAGCGCTCCGTCCATCATCCCCTTTTGTATCGCTTTGTTCGCTTCCTAAGTTGGCAGGGTATGCCCAGACGTGGGTCCCTTGCTCACTTTGCCACTGGATTCAAGCTAGCCTGGCTGATGACGGCTGAATAGCCCGAAACCGGTCCCAGGATGCTTGTTTCCGGGTCCAGGGAAGACATGGCTTGGCAGTTCGGGCTGGACTGTTCCCATGAGGCACAGGGTCAGACTGATTTGCATATGGCTCATGTCTGAAATGGGGTGGTGGAGTGAGCTAAAGAATGATGATGGATTAAACCCAGATCAGTTGACTGGGGGTGAGTGTTTGATTTGCTCAAACGCTCCGTCCATCATCCCCTTTTGTATCGCTTTGTTCGCCCTAAGTTGGCAGGGTATGCCCAGACGTGGGTCCCTTGCTCACTTTGCCACTGGATTCAAGCTAGCCTGGCTGATGACGGCTGAATAGCCCGAAACCGGTCCCAGGATGCTTGTTTCTCGGTCCAGGGAAGACATGGCTTGGCAGTTCGGGCTGGACTGTTCCCATGAGGCACAGGGTCAGACTGATTTGCATATGGCCATGTCTGAACTGGGGTGGTGGAGTGAGCTAAAGAATGATGATGGATTAAACCCAGATCAGTTGACTGGGGGTGAGTGTTTGATTTGCTCAAACGCTCCGTCCATCATCCCCTTTTGTATCGCTTTGTTCGCCCTAAGTTGGCAGGGTATGCCCAGACGTGGGTCCCTTGCTCACTTTGCCACTGGATTCAAGCTAGATTGGCTGATGACGGCGGAACAGCCCGAAACCGGTCCCAGGATGCTTGTTTCCGGTCCAGGGAAGACATGGCTTGGCAGTTCGGGCTGGACTGTTCCCATGAGGCACAGGGTCAGACTGATTTTACATATGGCCATGTCTGAACTGGGAGTGGTGGAGTGAGCTAAAGAATGATGATGGATTAAACCCAGATCAGTTGACTGGGGGTGAGTGTTTGATTTGCTCAAACGCTCCGTCCATCATCCCCTTTTGTATCGCTTTGTTCGCCCTAAGTTGGCAGGGTATGCCCAGGCGTGGGTCCCTTGCTCACTTTGCCACTGGATTCAAGCTAGCCTGGCTGATGACGGCTGAATAGCCCGAAACCGGTCCCAGGATGCTTGTTTCCGGTCCAGGGAAGACATGGCTTGGCAGTTCGGGCTGGACTGTTCCCATGAGGCACAGGGTCAGACTGATTTGCATATGGCCATGTCTGAACTGGGGTGGTGGAGTGAGCTAAAGAATGATGATGGATTAAACCCAGATCAGTTGACTGGGGGTGAGTGTTTGATTTGCTTCAAACGCTCCGTCCATCATCCCCTTTTGTATCGCTTTGTTCGCGCTAAGTTGGCAGGGTATGCCCAGACGTGGGTCCCTTGCTCACTTTGCCACTGGATTCAAGCTAGCCTGGCTGATGACGGCTGAATAGCCCGAAACCGGTCCCAGGATGCTTGTTTCCGGTCCAGGGAAGACATGGCTTGGCAGTTCGGGCTGGACTGTTCCCATGAGGCACAGGGTCAGACTGATTTGCATATGGCCATGTCTGAACTGGGGTGGTGGAGTGAGCTAAAGAATGATGATGGATTAAACCCAGATCAGTTGACTGGGGGTGAGTGTTTGATTTGCTCAAGCGCTCCGTCCATCATCCCCTTTGTATCGCTTTGTTCGCCCCTAAGTTGGCAGGGTATGCCCAGACGTGGGTCCCTTGCTCACTTTGCCACTGGATTCAAGCTAGCCTGGCTGATGACGGCTGAATAGCCCGAAACCGGTCCCAGGATGCTTGTTTCCGAGTCCAGGGAAGACATGGCTTGGCAGTTCGGGCTGGACTGTTCCCATGAGGCACAGGGTCAGACTGATTTGCATATGGCCATGTCTGAACTGGGGTGGTGGAAGTGAGCTAAAGAATGATGATGGATTAAACCCAGATCAGTTGACTGGGGGTGAGTGTTTTGATTTGCTCAAACGCTCCGTCCATCATCCCCTTTTGTATCGCTTTGTTCGCCCTAAGTTGGCAGGGTATGCCCAGACGTGGGTCCCTTGCTCACTTTGCCACTGGATTCAAGCTAGCCTGGCTGATGACGGCTGAATAGCCCGAAACCGGTCCCAGGATGCTTGTTTCCGGTCCAGGGAAGACATGGCTTGGCAGTTCGGGCTGGACTGTTCCCATGAGGCACAGGGTCAGACTGATTTGCATATGGCCATGTCTGAACTGGGGTGGTGGAGTGAGCTAAAGAATGATGATGGATTAAACCCAGATCAGTTGACTGGGGGTGAGTGTTTGATTTGCTCAAACGCTCCGTCCATCATCCCCTTTTGTATCGCTTTGTTCGCTCTAAGTTGGCAGGGTATGCCCAGACGTGGGTCCCTTGCTCACTTTGCCACTGGATTCAAGCTAGCCTGGCTGATGACGGCTGAAGTAGCCCGAAACCGGTCCCAGGATGCTTGTTTCCGGTCCAGGGAAGACATGGCTTGGCAGTTCGGGCTGGACTGTTCCCATGAGGCACAGGGTCAGACTGATTTGCATATGGCCATGTCTGAACTGGGGTGGTGGAGTGAGCTAAAGAATGATGATGGATTAAACCCAGATCAGTTGACTGGGGGTGAGTGTTTGATTTGCTCAAACGCTCCGTCCATCATCCCCTTTTGTATCGCTTTGTGCATAGACTACATAGCAGTTATCTCCCAAAGCGGTGGCTAACCTGTAGCTGTTGCAGTGGTCTGAAATAGTGTACGTAAAACTGCCTGGCCCACACTAGCTTGCTCTCTTGCTAACACATCTACACAATAGTGTTTTGTGAATGTGTGTGGTGTAGACCATGTTGCAGCTCTGCAGATGACATCTATGGGTATATTTCCTAAGAATGCCATAGAAGCCCCTAGTTTGCGTGTAGAATGCGCCCTAGGGGAATTGTTAATGTGCGTTTAGCTTTAATGTAGCATATTTGAGTGCACTTAACTATCCACCATGCACTACTTGATTTTGATATTGGATTGCCTTTATGTGGTGGAGCTAAAGCAACAAAAAGTTGCTTGGTTTTTCTGAAAGGTTTTGTTCTTTCTATATAGTATAGTAATGCTCTTTTGACATCTAAGGTGTGAAGAGCACGTTCTGCCACTGAATCTGGTTGAGGGAAGAACACAGGCAGCTCAACAGATTGGTTGATATGAAAGGCAGAAATGACTTTTAGGCAAAAATTTGGGGTTAGTCCTTAGAACCACTTTGTTTTGATGTATTTGTAAAAATGGCTCTTCTATGGTTAGTGCCTGAAGCTCACCCACTCTCCTCAGAGATGTGATGGCTATGAGGAAGGCTACCTTCCAAGTGAGGAATTGTAGTTCACATTTGTGCAATGGTTCAAAAGGTGGACCCATGAGTCTCGTAAGAACTATGTTGAGATTCCACACTGGAGCAGGTGGAAGTCTGGGTGGAATGACTCTTTTAAGTCCTTCCATAAATGCTTTAATAGCAGGCACTTTAAAAAGAGACACATGCTGTCTATTTTGAAGATATGCAGCTATTGCAGCAAGATGTAAGCGTATAGATGTGTACCCTAAATTGGAACGCTGTAGATGTAGTAGATAGCAATTAATGTTTTGAATTGAAGCATCTAGCGGATTGATTTTATTGTTGTTACAGTAAATGACAAACCGCTTCCACTTTGCTGCATAGCATGCTCTTGTGGTAGGGCGTCTAGCCTCTTTGATAATGTCCATGCAGTCTGGAGGAAGATTAAGATAACCAAACTCTAGGATTTCAGGTGCCAGATCGCAAGGTTGAGATGACTGGGATCTGGATGCCTTATCTCTCCACGGTTCTGAGTGAGAAGACTGGGAGTAAGGCATAGTTTTTGGTGAGGAACTACTGATAGCTCCAATAGGGTTGTGAACCAGGGTTGACGGGCCATGTGGGAGCAACTAGGATTAGTGTCAGGGACTGCTGTCTGAGCTTCCGAACCACTAATGGAATGAGTGGGAGAGGCGGAAAAGCGTAAGCAAATATCCCTGACCAATTCATCCATAACGCATTGCCTTTGGACAATGAGTGTGGATACCTGGATGCGAAGTTTGGGCATTTTGCGATTAGGTGGGTGGCGAACAGATCTATCTGTGGGAAGCCCCACATTTGAAAGAATGGGAGGAGAACTTGAGGGTGGAGTTCCCATTCGTGTATCTGCTGTCGTTGACGACTGAGCAGATCTGCAATCTGGTTGTTTACTCCTGGGAGGTGTTCTGCAAGGAGATATATTTTTTGAGGTATGGCCCATCTCCAGATGCTCTGGGCTAGCTGTGAGAGCTGGAGAGAGTGCCCCCCCCCCTGTTTTTGTATGTAGTACATTGCTGTCATGTTGTCTGTGCGAATCAGGACAGCTTTGCCTACTAGATGAAGTTGAAATGCTTTCAACGCTAGAAAAATTGCTAGTAGTTCTAGATAGTTTATGTGGAGTTGCTTTTGATGCGGAGTCCACATGCCCTGAATGGTATGTTTTTGAAGATGAGCTCCCCAACCAGTGAGCGATGCGTCTGCTGTTAGGACTATCTGTGGAACCGGGTCGACGAATGGCCGCCCCTTGGAAAGGTTTTGTATGTTCCACCACTGCAGAGAGCGATGGGTGCGGCCATCCACCAACACTAGATCTGATAACTGACCTTGAGCCTGGTTCCACTGACGTGCTAAGCATTCTTGAAGGGGACGCATTTGGAGTCTTGCGTAAGGAACGATTAAAATGCAAGATGCCATCATTCCTAGCAATTGCATGAACACTCGAACTGGTAGTGAGTGTTGAGGCTGAAACTGCGATATTAGAGTCTGCATGTTGCACATCCTGACTGGGTTGGGACACGCTAGAGCTTTCTGAGTGTCTATTGTGGCTCCTAGATACACTTGTGTGTTGGATGGTTGGAGATGAGACTTGGTGAGGTTTACACTGAACCCGAGGTTGTAAAGCAGTTGGACTGTTTTTTGCGTGTGATGTAGGCAGCTCTGTTGCGAGCTGGCTTTTATTAGCCAGTCGTCTAGGAAGGGGGAAGACGTGAGTGTGCTGTCTTCTTAGATGAGCCGCGACTACTGCTAGACACTTTGTGAAAACCCTGGGTGCTGTAGTTACTCTGAATGGGAGAACTTTGAATTGATAATGTTGGCCGTCTACCATAAACCTGAGGTATTTGCGGTGAGCGGGGTGAATGGGAATATGGAAATAGGCGTCCTTTAGATCCAGAGTGGACAGGAAGTCGCCATGTTGAAGGAGCGGGAGAACCTGTTGAAGTGTGACCATGTGAAAGTGGTCTGATTGGATGTAGAGATTTAGTTGTCTGAGGTTTAATATAGGTCTTAAAGAGCCATCTTTTTTGGGAATTAAGAAGTATAGGGAGTATACCCCGGTCCCTTGGTATTGTAATGGGACTGGTTCTATAGCTTGTTTTCCTAGGAGAGAGAGAACCTCTTGCTTTAAGAGTGAGAGATGTTCCGGTGACATTGCATGTGATCGTGGAAGGATATTTGGGGGATTGGCTGTAAGTTCCAGGCAGTAACCATATAGGATAATTTGCAGTACCCATTTGTCTGAAGTGATGGAGTTCCAGACAGGGAGAAATTGGGAGAGGCGTCCCCCGACAGGAGTGGAATGATCGGGGGTAGAGGATGGAAGTCACAGTTTGTTGTTGGAGGGGAAAGAGCATGTGGAGTTGCCTCTGCCTCTTCCCTTGCCATTGTTACCTCTAAAACCTCCTCTAAAATAACCCTTTGGTGAGGGGGATTGAATATTACTCTTGTAAGAGGAGGAGGTAGTGTCGGTGGATATGTTTTTAGAGCCACTCCTATAAAAGGAGCGGCGAAAGGAATCCCTATTGGTGGGTGACTGCAAAGCCCCCATGGACTTAGCGACCTCTGTGTCTTTTTTCATTTTTTCCAGCAAGGTGTCAACTGCTGGTCCAAAGAGATGTTCCTTATCAAAGGGTTGGTTGAGGATGGAGGTTTGCACCTCAGGTTTGAAACCTGAAATTCTCAACCAAGCATGCCTTCGTAAGAGTACACTGGTGTTAATTGTACGGGCTGCTGTGTCTGCCGCACCTAGGGCACACCTGATAGAGGTATTTGTAATGAGCTTACCGTCTTGAATAAGGTCATTAGCCCTAGTCTTGTGTTCGGCGGGTAAGAACTGCATGAGTTTCTCTAACTCATCGTAGTGAGCCCTGTCATAACGAGCTAACAAAGCTTGAGCATTGGCAATACGCCAATGGTTAGCTGCTTGTGAAGCTACTCTTTTGCCTGAGGCATCAATGAGCTTGGACTCCTTATCTGGAGGAGGAGCTTCACCTGATGTTTGGGAATTGGCTCTCTTGCGAGCATTAGAAACTACAAGAGAGTCTAAAGGTAATTGACCTTTGATGTATGTAGGGTCGGTGGGTGCGGGCTTATATTTTTTCTCCACCTTAGGAGTAATAATTCTTGCTCTGACAGGGTCTTTGAAAATGTCCTCAGTGTGCTTTAACATGCCTTTGAGCATAGGTAATGTATGAGTGACTCTGTGAGAGGAACTAAGAGTCTCAAAGAGGAAATCCTGTTCTAATGGTTCTGAATGTAACTCCACCCCGTGATATTGAGCAGCTCTATTAAGGAGCTCAACGTATCCAATGTTATCATCTGGTGGGGAGGGCCTGGAGGGGTACAAATCTGGATCATTATCTGGATCTGGATCAGTGTGATAATTCTGCCAAGGATCAGTGTCCTGTGGGGGATCTTGGTTGTCATCCCCATCTCCATCTCCATCATCTTGTGGGTTAGGTGAAGTTGGTGGTGGTGGTGAATTTTCAGGTGAAATAAGTACATTGGGATTAGTAGGAGAAGTAGGTGGGATGTAAGGAGGGGAAGGGTTAGTACCCACACTTTTCTTCTTTAGAGGAATGTGGTAGTCCTCTGGTAGGCCTAATTTCCTCTTTTTTGTTAAAGTAGCCTGAATATGGCCTGTATCAGGGTGACTCACCAACTTTTTCTGTTTCGGATCCGAAATGGAGTGATCGGACCGAGTCTCTTTCGACGGAGTCTCTTTATCCTTGGTTGCCTGTTTCGGCGTCAAAGGTTTCCGCTCCGAGCCTTTCGGCGCCGGTGGTGTGGGCTTGGACTTGTGTTTCGGTGCCGAAGGTGTTGGGTCAACACCAAGATGGGGCCAGTTCGAGCCCGAACCGGAAGGCTTTTCTTTATGCTTCGGAGCCGGGCCCGAGGGCGGGGCGTCGGAAACTTTTTGTCGGTGCCGTCCTTGGCCCTAAGGCAGAGGAGGGACCGAGCCTTTGTCTTAGGTTGTTGGGGGGGCAAGGGGTTGTCTTTACTCACGGTACGCTGACCCGGAGTAACTTGCTCCTCTTCTTCGACGTCTGAGTCGGCCTCGGACTCAGAGAAGGGTTCTTCTTCTTCGGCTCCTTGGGCATGATGTTTGGAGTCGGAATCTTCGCGAAAATGTCTGGTGCGGAGCTGCTTTGCTGTTGCATCTCGTGACGTCGAGCCCGACGATCACGAAGAGTCTTTTCGATCGGAATGATCGGCACGCGTCGCAGTCTTTCTCGTCGTGTTCCGGGGACAGACAGAGGTTGCACACTTCGTGCAAGTCGGTGCGTGGAAATTTAACACGACACCCGGGACATAACTTGAACGGAGTACGTTCCATCGACTGCTAGAGCGGTCGGCGCGGGTAGGTCCGACGGCCTTCCAAGAGTTTTCCGATCGAAGATTTTAAAGTTGAAGCGATACGCGACGAATGGGGAATCGCGATCGATAACAATACCGTCGAGGGTATGGATTGCGCGTCGAAGGGGTCCGAGAAACGGTGCCGAACCGGAGCGCAGCAATACACAACCGAACCCGATGGCGGAAAAAAACAATCTAACAATGGAGTCGATGCCCATGCGCACTATCACCGAAAGGAGGAGTCACCTACCGCGTGACTGTAAAGACTTCTTCGAAGAAAAACAAAGTGCAAACATCCGGACCCAACACTAGATGGCGATCTTTGCACACGCATATCTACAGCTCATATGCCTCGAACATTATACTTTCCCTCAGAGAGTGCACTGGCAATTTAGAATAAGAATTGGCAATGTCAATACAAACCTGTGACAGACACTCTGCTCACCAGCCCTCTATGAGGAAACAGTTCAGTAATGTCCATTGATCAATTCCCATACCGCTGTGTGGCAACACAGAGGTGCTTGGTATTGTGTCAGCTCTGCTGAACCAACACCCTATCGATCCATTCAGGAAGTTACTTGCCATAGTGACTTTTGCACTCGCAGCCCTTACCCCCTCTTCCTTCAGCTCATGCCATTTCAGGTACTTTTAGGTATGATGCCTGGAGCACCACTCTGGCCAGCATAAACATTTTAAAAGATTTGATATTCGAGTACATGCCTGGCTCTCCTGTCTCCTAGGCCTCACACCTAAATGCCCCATAGACTTACATATCTCGCTCCCTTTAACGTAGACGGACTGAATTGGGAATACAATCTTGAGCGAGAACCCATTATAAAATGTTTATAAAAATGCAGGCAGAGTGACCCACTTAAAAACTTTACAAATACATCTGTAACTTAATTCTAAAACAAACATCCCTCATTCTCTTAGTTTCTGTATGCACCAATAGAGGGTATGTAAAACATGCAGGTATCCACCTAAATTCCAAACCAAGGAACTAAGATGACCTCTCTAGAACAGCCTGGTGGCAAAATCTGTCTCATTTCCGCTTGAGCTGCTGCCTGACAGATTGTGTTTGTGACACTTGAAGAATCTCTTGGGGTGGTCCAGGGTTTCTAGCGTCCAATGGCTGCGTTCAGAGAAGCGGTTTGAGTCCAGGAGTCTGCCTGCTTGCCACAGTTGCCAGGGTGTGAGGTATGTTGCGTGCAGGTAGTGTAATTGTATCATGCTCAATTTGGAAGAGGTGGCAATTTCACGGAGGGCCATCCGTGCCATGTTTCTGCCCTTTTATTACTCCAGTAGTGAATAATACAATGTTATTCACTACTTGTACAATAAAACAAATTACAAAATGCCGGACCTCGCTGCTGCTTGAGCAGTAAACCTGTCTGGTGGCTGGTGCAGGTGCATGGAGGCGTCTGACCCAGCCATCAGCCCGATAGTCCAGGGCAGGGGAAGTCCCAGCCCTGGCTTCAAGGCTTCCCCATTAGTGACGTCGTGCAGCGTCAGTGGTGCAGGTAGCTCTGGGGACTTTAGGCTTGGGCCCTTCAGGGCACGAGGCTACCCATCAATCAGGCGTTCACCTCGCCCTCTCCCATCTCGTGACAGGTACAATGGGGCCTTGAGCCTCACTGACTGCCCCCTACCCTGTGACTTGATGGGAGAGGGTCAGATGAAAAAATCGCAAAACTGAAAGCTGGAGGCTATGGGTCACTGCGCAGACTCCAGCTTTTACTTTCCTGCTTCAAGTGCCCCAGGAGGGAGGAAACAGCGTTCCTGCAGCAAATGTCTACCCAGCAGCTGAAGCTACTAGTGCAGATAGCTGAAGGTAAGTCAAATAAGAAAACCTCTAAAATGTTTTATGCAACCGTGCATGTGTGATTATGTGAGTATGTGTGTGTCAGTCACGGGGGGCGAGTGTGAATAAGTGACAGTGAGTGACAGTGTAACTGCATGAGAATACATAAATCAGAGTGAGCAAGAATGAGTGAGACTAAGTTAGAATGAGAGAGTTAGTAAGAGTGAGTGAGTTACAGACTGAATGAATGAGGGTGACAGAGTGAGTGAGAATGACTCTGAGTGTCAGTCAGTCAATAAGTCTTTATTCGGCCATCAAAGACCATAAAAACACATTAGATAAAACATTTGTGCCTAAAATCAAGTTCAGTACATGACTATTTAAAATAGACCAGTAATACATGTACATTTCCAGTTTGGTATAAATAAAACCATCTAAAACCTTTGATAAAAAGGAGTTAAAACCTGGCATTAGGACTATAGTACAAAACACAGAATCAAACCTATAAAAATGAGGGATGTAAAGTGCAGATATGGTAGTGCAGGAACAGAAAGGATGACATCAGGAACTGTCTATAAAACATCCCACAATTAATAATACATGCATAATTCATCTCAACACTGTAACAAATAGGAGCTCTCTATTCCTTAAACAGCTTCTACTTCGACCATGGGGAAGACAGCATTTGTAAGTAAATCAGGGCGGCCTCACTTGTGCAAAATTACAGTTCCTTATCACTGGAACAATATATTTTTTCTGTAAAATACTATAAAAGTCGCAGTGTGGGTGAATATAAGTGAGCATACATAAGTGTGTGTGTGTGTTTGAAGGGCTATGTGTGTGTGTGATAATGAAAGTGAGTGAGTGAGAATATGGCTGAGCCAGTGTAACTGTGAGTGAGAATAAGTGAGACTGAGTAAGAATGAGAGACACACTTTAAGAGTGAGAGTGACAGAGTGAGTGAGAATAATTGTGAGGCAGTGAGAGTGTGAAGGAGTGCGAGTGAGGGAGTGTGAGTGAATGTGAATGAGTGTGAGAGAATGTGGGTGGGAATAAGCATGAGAAAATGTAAGTGAGCATGAGAGAGAATGTGTGTGTGTGTTACACTTGTGAGTCTGCTGCTGGCCCTGGCATAGTGGTGGTAATTCTTGCCTTAAGGAGGCCCCTATGCCAAATTTCTGACCTATTACAGGTAATTCTTGGCAAAAGGGGTACCAATGGCAAAATACTGGCACTGGTACACTAGATTTAATTCCTGACATTTGGGATACTTGCAGCATCATGATGGCATTGGCAAATTGGAGGTCATTCCTATCATAAGAGACATCCACGGCAAAATGCAGGTAATGGTATTCATGGTTTGTGGGGCACCTATGTACAAATGCTGGAGCTGACATATTGAAGGTATTGAATTGCATGAGGGTTACCCATGGCAAACTGCTGACACTGGCACACTGGGCATAATTCTTGCCATAAGGGGACCTGTGGCAAAATGTTGGCGCTAACATACTGGAGATAATTTGTGGCATTAGGGGAGACAACCATGACCTATTGGGGGGAAGGCAACTATGATAAAGTTCTGGCCTTGAAATACTAGAGGTAATTTTTGATTATGCATCACTCATGGTATGTCAAAAGCAAAATTGTAACACAGGCATATTGTATGTATTTCTTGGCATAAGGGGGCAACAATCACATATGGAGGGCAACAATGACAAAATACTGGCCCTGACTTACTCCTAGAGAACAATTTTTGACATATAGGTCACCCATGATATATGGATGCAGTCAATGGCAAAATTCTTACATTGGCACACCGTATCTAATTCTTGGCATATGCGGTCCCCATGGTGTATGGGGGGGGCATTCATGACAAAATGCTCGCCCTGGCACAATGGAGATAATTGTTGCCATACGGGAGCACCCTCTGCATATTTAAACAAAATGGGGTCAACTCAAGGCAAGTATTACACCCCAGCACTTTCAAAGATCACAAGCTGCCACAGCAGTAGTGCTTGGTGAAGGGGGGTGCGACAGCTTTTCGAGGTTGCTGTCCTGCAATGGAATCCGTGCCTAGAGAGCAGCTGTCATTGATATGATTCTTTTGGAGTATGTAAGCACAGCTGCTCTGAGCAGATGGCTTGCGTAAGCATGACAGAAGTTAACACGGGCTTAGATCCTTCTTGATATGCTGCCATACATAAAGGAAATTAACTAACCTTTCCCCTGTAATTGATCAGTTCAGAATAGAATGCAGTATCACGGGTTAATTTGTATGTAAGGAAAATTTGAGATCAATTTGGGGCTGATGCAATACAACAAAATTTGTAAAGTGCACAGCTGCATCCCAAGAGGTGTCCCGGCGCTAGCAGCTTTAAAGTAAAACAAGGAGATTGATCAAAACTCAGTGTGGGAGGCCTATATATCAAACAGATAGGTCTTCAGAAGTTTATGGAAGAATGAATCGGAGGGAGCAAAGTGGAGAGTTGAAGGCAAAGAGTTCCAAAGTTTGGTGGTTAAGAAGGAAAAGGAACGACCGCCTCTTCTTGCCTTGAGGATCCTCGGAACATGTAGAAGTTTTTGTCCATTAGAGCGAAGTGCTCTCTACTGATGGCAGGGATGCAATCTTTTTCTTAGATAGCAGGGGCCTTTTGGCTCGCATGCTCTGTAGGCAAATGTTAGGGCTTTAAATTTGATGTGGCTAACAATGGGCAGCCAATGAAGACTGCGCAAGGGGGCCGCAACAGAGGAGCAAGCCGGAATCTTCAAAATCAGCCGGGCTGCGGCCTTTTAAATAATCTGCAGGCAGTGAAGCAAATAGGATGGTAGACCTAAGTAGAGGCTGTTCGCATAATTAAGTTTTGAGGTTACCAGAGCGTGAATGACAGATATACTGTTTTCCTCACAAATCAAGTGATTATGTTACTGGCCAATTTCAGCGTGAGGAAACAGCTGGCTGACACAGCTCTAACCTGAGGTTCAAAGGATAAGCTGGAGTCAAATTGGACCCCAAGATTTCTTACCACAGATGACGGGGGGAACCTAGCTCAGAGGGTCACCAGCTGTAGGCGTCTAGGTGACTGTCAGTGCCGATAAAGAGTATTTCTGTTTTGTAAAAGTTCAATTTGAAGCAGCTCACATTCAACCATTCGCCAACAGCCCTCAGACATCCCTTGAACGCAGTCAATGCACCCACCTCCTTCTCTGGAATGAGAGCATCAACTGTGTGTTGTCTGCGCAAGAGATGACCGTTATGCCCCATGTCTCCACCAAATTAGCCAAGGGGGCCAAGTAGATATTAAAAAGAGTCGGACTCAGGGCAGAGCCCTGAGGTACCCCACACTCCTGTGGTTTCGCTGAGAACATGAAGGGGGGAGAAAGATCATTTGTGATCTGTCCTCCAGATAGGACTTGAGCCAGGCCCAGGCTGGGCCTTGGATGCCCACGTCCCATAATCTATCCAGGAGAATGGAGTGGGAGACTATATTGAAGGCCACTGACAAGTCAAAAAGGACAACCATGGCTACCGCTCCCTGATCAAAATGATCTTTGATGAATTCAGAGACCTTCAGGAGAGCAGATTCCGTGCTGTAGCCAGCATGAAAGCCAGACTCAATGTCATGGAGTAGCCTATTGTTTTCCAAAAAACAGGAGAGTTGTCGGTTGACCTACTTCTCCAACTTTTGACAGGAGGGAGATAGGCCTGAAGTTGCAATGCCACTTAGGGTCTGCATTAGCTTTCTTCAGTAGAGGTAGAAGCATGGCCTGCTTTCAACTCTGTGTCATTAAAGCTGCCTCCAGCGATGTGTTCATCAATTTATTAAAGATGAGGTTGATCCTTGGTGCAGCCAGTTTGAGAATATCCAGGGGGCAAGGATCAAGTGGAGACCCAGATTTGCAGCCGGCCAGTAGATTGGCCACATTGCATTGACTTTATCAAGTAGGAGACAAAGCCGGAAAATTGTTGGCCTGGCTTAGTAAGAAGGAAGCCAAGGCTAGATGGGTTGGTTCAATCGTAGATGACCAGGGAGCGACTCTCTCCACAGATGAGCAAATAGTGTCGGCATTTGCCAAACACTATGAAGAATTCTATGGCAGGAGACCACTTAGCAATACAGCTGCCATTGACAAATATTTTAAAGACATACAGGTCCCCAGAATACAGGAGGGCGACATGAAAACACTCGACGGAGACTTGACACTGGCGGAAGTGGGAGAGGCTGTGGCCCAGCTAAGACTGGGAAGAACCCCTGGCCCAAATGGAATACCCGCTGAGCTATATAAAAACTGTAAAGACTTATTGAGCCCTCACCTCCTAGGTCTCTATCAAGACGCCTACAAGGAGGGTATTCTCCCAGCAGATCTTCGAACCGCCACTATTGTGACCATCCACAAAAAGGGCAAACCCAGAGACAGTTGCGTCTCATATCGCCCCATCTCTTTGTTGAATACAGAGGTCAAAATCCTGGGGACAATTCTGGCCACGCGACTCCTACGTGTCATAATGACTCTCGTCCATTGTGACCAATCCGGGTTCATGCCCAGCCGGGCTACTAGATGGAATCTCCGCAGATCACACAATTGGATGATTGTGGTAAAAAACTGCAATGCCCTGCATGCTTTTCTGTCGTTAGATGCTGAGAAAGCATTTGACGCAGTGCACTGGCCCTTTTTAGACTCCACTTTGGCCAAATAAGGATTTGGTCCGAAATTTAGGAAATGGGTGACACTGCTATATACCTACCCCAGAGCAGCAGTACGAGTCAATGGAAGGATCTCTCAAACGTTCCAGATATCCGGCGGGACTAGGCAGGGATGCCCTTTATCTCAACTTCTATTCGCACTTGTGATTGAACCCCTAGCGTGTGCCAGTAGACAACATCCAGGAGTGCGGGGCTTCATGGTTACGCCCGATGATCAAATGGAAGAAAAGATAGCCCTCTATGCAGATGATATTCTTCTGTTTGTAACGAAACTGGACACAATGATCCCCACAGTGTTCCAAATAATAGATGAGTATGGCCGGTTCTCAGGCGATAGATTCAACTGGCACAAGTCAATACTATACTGCCCGGGCCAAATATCAAAATGGCCGCCACTGCCTAGGGATCTGCAAATTGCTACGGAAGGATTCAAATACCTTGGGGTCTTTCTTACACCTCATGTAGAGGTCTGCCGCAGCCACAACATCCTGCGGGTATTATCGAATTTTAAGCAAGACGCGGACAGATGGAAAGACCTACCTCCTACCATAATGGGCCGGGCAGCCATGTTTAAAATGGTTTCCCTGCCCCAATTTCTATATGCTCTCCAGAACACATATCACCCTCTCCCAAGAATGATATTCACGGTAATAGACTCCGAACACAATTCACTGCTGTGGCTGAAAGGCCACCCAAGGATTGCCATAAAGACATTACAACGCAACCCATATAACGGGGGTTAGCGCTTCCGGACATTGAAGCATACTACTGGGCGGCCCACCTAATCCCCATATTCGACTGGATACATGTAGCATGGGACCAACCCACGCCACGCGTGGAGAGCGGAGGGAGAAAGGGAGACAGAGTTGCCGGAATATGCACCACTTGAGGGGAGACAACTGCAGAAGAGCTCACGACCAAGGCAGTGTCGCTCACCTATAAGACAATAATAATAATATGCCTGACACCCTGGGTAATTTAAAGGAAACATGGGAGGGAGACCTGGGAGGCGGCCCTGATGCACCCTAGAGAGGTGGCAATTAAAGTCAGATTGGGTCTCATCCAGTTTAAAATCCTTTATAGGGTTTACCGCGACAGAGCAAAACTACACAAAATGGGCCGTTCCGAGACCCCTCAGTGTCTGCGCTGCCAAACCGCGGTAGGGAACTTCTTACACCCGTTGTGGGATTGCCCCCGTATCCAGTTATACTGGGGCAAGATAATTAAAGAACTAAATGCAATACTAAAAATATCCCTTCCAGCAGACCTGAAATGCATCCTCTTGGGCATCCCATGTGATGTTGACATTCCCAGACCCCAGTTGCTTTTTAGCTCCCTGGGCTTGGTAGTGGCGAAGCGTGATATAGCAAGGCATTGGGACACACAAGATACCCCGACTCTGCACAAATGGAAATGTGGCATGGACCTGTACATGGCAGCGGAGAGGGTTACATACAGGAGTAGAAGGTGCCCCAATAAATTTACTAGGATATGGAATAATTGGATGAACCACTATGGTTTAGCAGGGAGCAATGACGACTCTCAAATCACTGCCAATGGGGCGCAGGACTAGGTGCGACCAAATGGGCACAGGAGACTAAAGGAGAGAGCGAGGTTGGGAACCGGGGTATCTCCAGAGTATAAGGGAATTGTACATGATGTTACTCACCTGATATGTATTAAGGACAAGTGAGAACACCGGAGTTGAGAACATTTAACTAACATGACTGACCTGAGTGTGACTTGTTGTTATTGTTGTGCGGTATATATGTTTCTTAAGCAATTGAAACAAATACAAATATATTCTTTTAAATGTGTGTGACCGGTCTTATGGTTTGGCCCTACCACATGTTGAGTTATGTTAAATCTCTCTAGAGTCGAGAGGAAAAGTCTAGCCAAAGAGCTGTTAGGACTGTTTGTGTGTAAGTTAAAGTCACCTAGCAGCAGCAACTTTGAGCAGAGAATGGAAAGTTGACCTATCAAGTCTGTTAGTAGGTTAAGTGATACAGTCGAACAGTTGGTAGGGTCTATAAACTAGTAGCCCTGCGACCGTGAAGGAGAGGATAAGGGTAACTGCAAAAGAGAGGCCCTCAATGGCGCCCATATTTAGAGGTTTAGACATAAAGCACTGGTAGGAGTCACTATACACTATCGCCACCCACATCCCAGCCCTGTTTATCCACTCTGTTTATGTGCTAGATTAAAAAAACAGCCGGGATGGAGAGAGCTATGTGGGGCAGAGGAGTCCGAGAGCCAAGTTTCTGTCAGGAAAAGATCACATTTATTTCCTGAAAGTAGTTTGCTAATTTCCAAAGAATGTTTGGGGAGGGACCGGCAATTGAATAGGACCGCTGAAAGCAAGTCTCGCTCCTGATCATTGCTGGGACAAGTAGCCTCAGCAAGAGGTGATCGAAAATCAGGCACATGTGACTCAGTTAAGGAATCGAAAAAAAAGCCACAGGACGGACAAACATTTTTAATTGCCAGAAACTCCTCTTTAGAATAGGCTAACGAAAAAGGCGGCTTGCTCGACTCACTGGAAGCATGGTTGGCGCTGGACGTGATCCGGGCGCAGAGAGTCCGCGGCATATCCCGCTTTTTATCTGTTAAGGAGCCTGAGATTCCAACCAACAGAGTGCGACTTTTCAAAAATGAGGCTTCTGTGGTGAAATCGAAGTAAAAGTGAATTACACAATCCCAAAATTGCACATGCCCAAGATTTTAAAAGGAATAAAAGTTTTTAGCTGATCCCAATCCTGATGCAAAGTAGAACTCTGTTGTAGAAATGAAGAAAACGTTTCTTTATGGTGAAAACTTTAATTTCTTCTTCTCGCACAGAAAATGTAAGAGCAAGAGGCGAAGTGTTTTTTTTTTTAAGGAGAGCATTGAGGTCCACCTGCTGGATTTGTTCAAATGGCAGGCTCTGTAGCTTTGACAAAACTGTCCTGCACTCCCAAGAAGTTTTCTTTATTCTAACTATAAGGAATGAATTCCATAGTGCTCTCAAACTCTTTATCTGTTGAGAGAAGGGTGATGGTGCACCCTCATAGCTGAAATGAGGGACCTCACAGGAACTGTATTTGAGGCCACAGCTGATAGGTTAGCAGCTGATGTGGTTGTAACTGGACAGTGGGTGTATGCCCTAGTCTTTGGACCAGTGATAAAAGAACCTCAATTTCAATGTGTACGTTTTAGAAGCTGATACAGCCCTGGACCGACCAAGAAAACCTCTGCATTCACATGGAATATCAAGGTGTCAAAGTGAAGGAACCAGAGATTGTGATGTAGAACTGGCCCCACTCCTTGTTGAGCAGAGATGGATTGGGTTCACAGGAGTCATGAACAGCTCACGCAGAACTCTGTACCAGTTCTTTCTTGCCAAAGCTGAGGCTAAAAGATTCAGAATACAGGATTCCTTCTTGATGAGAACCTTTGGGAACAGGTGGAACGGTGGAACACTGAAGGCAAACATTCTGAACCAGCAAATAAGAAAGGCTTTTACCTATGTCCCATGTTGCCAGTACCTCCTTGTAAAAAGTTGTCATTTTTGTTTTTTTTCCAGGGCAGACCAAAAATCCAATAATGATGTAGCCGCTCTCTGAAACCTCATACTCTCCCAAGTGCCAGGTGCTCCTATATCTGCTGATAGAGTCTGTTCATTTGTTACAATGTCATATGCACTGCCAACAAGGCCTCACCGCTGTCAACTTCCCACTGCCTAATGAGCCCTGTGTAGCAGACCTGGAGATTTTACATGCCCTAATTTTTATATGGTACACTGAAGTCATGCTGTCAGTTTTCAACAGAACTGGTGAACCTTGCATGCAGAGCAAGAGGGCCTGCAGCCCCAGACATACTGCTTGCTGTTCAAGTAAGACAATGTATAGTTATTTATCTTCCTGACACTGCAGTACCCTGGTCAAAGCATTCTACAGATGAGCCCATCCATCAATGGAGGTATCCTTCGTCTGCCAGAAGAGAAATTCACATAGTGCAAGGGTCCATTTTCCTGAAACAAACAGTCACCATCTGCAGTTTCCTTACTTCCTCGAGTAAAAGGAAAACCTTTGGTTTGAACAATAAAGGATATCTGCTATTGAGAGACCAGAGAGAACTTGATTAGATTTAGGGAGAGGCCTAGGTTTTGAAATAGTTTCAAAGTAGCAGCTGTGGAGGTTTGTGTTTGTATCATAGATTTTGCTTTTAGTAACTAGTTTTCAAGGTATCGGAAGAGTTGGTGTTTCTACCTTGTGAGAAAGGCAGACAATGATGCTCGCTGTAAATACCGTAAAGATGGATTTTAGACCAAAGGGTAGGACCCTGAATGGGTAAGACTGACTATCAATGAAGTCACAAAGGTGTTTCCTGTGCATTGTATGTATGGGCATGTGAAAAGAAAATGCTACTTCACCTGTAAGCATAGATTCACATGTTTAACATCCTCCTGCCTTCTAGAGTTGGATTCTGCCCTTTTGCAAGTTGTTTTTCTTTAAAGAAGTCTCTAGAGTCACAAGATATTGTGCCGCTCCTTCTCTTGGTGTACAATGCTAATGGGCACTGACTCCATGTTAGGTTGTTTTTGCACAGCGGGTGACAGTATGTATGGAGTGTAAATGTAAGTATGGTGCAAGAACCACAATGTGCAGTAAAATACAGTAAGCAAGAGATCTGCAAAAGACACAGGCTTCCAAGAAAGAGGGCAGGTGCATATGAATCTACAACATTACATGCTGCAAACAGATGCAGATAGGGTAAGTAGCATTTTCCATCCGTAGCATGTGTGGCTGTAGAAACACATGCTTAGCATAGGCCTAGCATAGACTGGTGTGTGGTGATGTGTTCTTCATACTGCATTCCACATTCTGGGATCCATTGCTTAGGAATGTAGGGTGAAGAGCCAGCGAGCAAGGATTCTACCTCTGGCAGTTGATGCCTGAGGCTGTTGGAGACTGTGGCCAATAAACCCACTCTCTTGCAATCTACAGTTTCCAGTGTTTTGTATGTCTACGCTTCCACAATTCTGGCGACATATTGGCCAAAGTCAAGAATCCACGTGTGTGCTGAGCACTGACTGTCTCTGGAGACAGTGCGTTGGATTGTGTTGATGCAGACACACTTAACAGTTGATTTCATGCAGAGGACTATTTTCTCAGGCCAGTAGCGGCCAAACTATGTGGATTTAGGCTGGGTGTGACGCGTGATATACTATTTGAGCAAATGCTGAAAGTCTTTATTTTTTAGCCCAGTACGAGAGCCCATGAACTGCCAGGGTGAGAGAGCCTATGTACTGCTAGGGCAAGATTACCCACGCACACCCATGTACTGTATTTGTTGAGTCCAGCACAAGGCTATCCTCATGTTATAGCACATTGTCTAAGCAGCGGGCGCTCCATTCTTCACAGCGCGACCCCTTGGAATCTATTTGGGTTAGCGCGCTTAGAGCAATGTTTGATGTCACGTGGGACACTGCATGTGCATGTAGATCACATCGGTGGCCATTTTTCTTTGGGGAGACAGCGTCTGCATGCAGTCTACATGGACGGCCGTTTCCTTTGGGAGCAGCCCGAACCACCAGGTGTGATACGCACACAGTCTAACTGCGTGTCACAGGTTCGGTTGTTGATAGGAGCGGCACACGTCATCCTGGTTGTTGAAAGAAACAACCCATGTCAGCAAAGCAACTGCGATGGGCACACATACCAATTGCGTGTTACAAGTGCGGTCAATACTAATAAGTTCATCGGCAGTTTTTGGTCAGCACAGAAGCAATACGCCGGAACAGAAACAGTGTTTTGTAAGGTTGGCTGTTCCGTGTCACGGAGAGCTCAGCGTTGCATCAGTAACACAGTGTCTGTAAGTACAACGTTTTACAGTGTACACCGCGTGTTACAGACTGTGACACACATACACTGACAGAAAAAAACAGTGAGTTCAGCATCCGGCGGTACAGATGAAGTCGCGTTTTACAGGCAGTGACATGATGCGCAAACACTACCAGCCTCATTGGTCAAGTTAAGCATCAATGCTGAAAAGCATAATTTATGATTGTTTAGTTGCACATTGAGTTCGTAGCTGGGCAGTGACAGATCAGTCAAGTGGGAAGGTCGGACACTTTGCTAAAGTCTGTCAATCTGCAAAGGACAAGGTGAATTCGGTGCCTGACAGAGTGACCAGTGATAGTTCAGAGGATGAACTATGCGATGAAAAGGAGGTGGTACTGGTTGTTCAGGGTGGTGACGCCAACTGTGTAGACCGATATGAAAATATCATAGTTGACGGGAAGGTGTTGAACCTTTTGATTGACTCGGGGGCAAGGATGACAATGATCACTGATGAATTATGGCATCAAACATGGGGTGAAAGGCAACTGCTCCAGCCAGAAACCCAGTAGCATATGATGGGAGAAGGATAGAGCTCACTGGGCATTTGAAGTGTCACATGTGATATTTAGAAAAGTGTATGTCTCAAAGACTTGAACATATTAGGATGGTTCCAACACAGGTTATTCGGCATGACTCTTAGGCCAGGGAGAAAGGTTCAAGTGTCCTTGGTCACAGATGGTAGATCCATTAAGTCTTAAAAGGGGGTAGAATCAGTTCCCATTGACCAAGATCCCAACAACAATTGGACAGGAATGTATAAGGCGTTATTCAGTGATAAGTTGGGGAGGATCAGAGAATTCAAACACAAAATCAAGGTACAGTGTGGAGTCTCCTCTGTTAAGCTCAAGTTAAGAAACAAGCCTTTTAGTGTTCTGGAGGATCTATCTGAAATACTCAGAAGAATGTGCCAGGTGAGGTAATAAAACCCATTGACTC
The DNA here is from genome assembly GCA_963921515.1 of Calotriton arnoldi. Taxonomy (NCBI): domain Eukaryota; kingdom Metazoa; phylum Chordata; class Amphibia; order Caudata; family Salamandridae; genus Calotriton; species Calotriton arnoldi. Next base: position 5,010,454 of record CAWUFW010000256.1, on the reverse strand, counting down.
ATCGCTATGATATTCCATTAGTGATAGCGAGGAAGAAGAATGGTCAACTGAGGGTTTGTGTTGACCGGAGTAGCATAAATGAGACGATTTAGGTAGATACTTACCCTCTTCCTCACATAGATGATATAATCACTACGTTTGCAGGTACCAAAGTGTTTAGCAAATTCGACTTGGCATCTGCTTACCATCAAGTCGAATTACATGAGTCCTCCAAACTTTTGACAGCATTTGTATCACCGACAGGCACATTTCAATTTAGAAGGATGCCTTTTGGATTGGCATCTGCCACTTCTGTTTCCCAATGTGGGTTGGAAAATGTATTACAGGGAATCAAAGGAGTTGTGAAGTGCCAGGATGACATCCTGGTTGCAGGGGAAGATCTTCAGAGTCATAATAAACTCATGCATATTGTTCTGAAAGGTTGGAACAGTTTGGAATAATAGCCAATGTTAAAAAATGCAAGTTATCAAAACGTAGTATAGAATACTTAGGCCATGCCAACACCAAAAAAGGAGCGGAACCTAGACCAGGTCTGGTGGAAGCTATAGCAAATGCCCCCAATCCAAAAAGCAAAGAACAGGTTGCCTCCTTTTTAGGAGTTCTGTGGCAAGTTCATAAAAACTTTTTGGCCAAAAACTGTAAATTTGAGGAAACTGCTCAAAAAGAAAAAAGTATTCTATTGGAGCGATATGTGCCAGGATGAATTTGTGGCTTTAAAAGATGATATTGGGGCTGATTTAGAGCTCGGCGGATGGGTTACTCGGTCACAACGGTGACAGATATCCCATCCGCTGAAATATAAATCCCACAGGATGTAATGGGATTTATATTTTGACCGACGGGATATCCGTCACCGTTGTGACGGAGTAATCCGTCCGCCAAGTTCTAAATCAGGCCCATAGTGTCTGCTGGGGTATTGGCACCATTTGATCCCACAAGGGAGTGCAATATAATTGTGGACGCAATTAATGATGGACTGGGTGCCACACTTGCTCAGAAAAGAGAGGGTGGCGATGGGATGACTGTGGGTTTCGCCTCCAGGTCGTTGAAAGAGATTGAGAAAATATTTTCAGTCATAGAAAAATAACTGTTGGCCTGTTGCCGGGTGGTGGAAAGGTTTAAATGTTTCATGCTGGGGAGGAAATTTACACTAAAAACTGATCACAAGTCTTTGGTGAACATACTTGGAGGTATCGTGATCAAAGATCACACTTTTAGATTGGCTAGGCTGAGTTGCAAAGTCCTGCAGTATCTATCATTCCCACAGTGAGTTCATTCCAGGTGGAAAAAACACCAGAGGTGATTACTCATCACGTTCCGTGGTTAGTGGTGAGGCGTAATCCATGAATTGGGAGGAAGAGGATGAAGAGTGCTTGATAGCAAACGATTGATGGCTGCCAGGATTATGCGTTTATGGAGGATGAGTGGATTGTTGAAATGGTTCGTGATGAAGAATTAGAGAGTGTAAAGAAGTATGTTAAAAAGGGACGGCCTAAGGAGAACGTTTTACCAGTAAGGATATAGTCTAATTTTAAATTAGCAGATGAGATGTCGGTAGAGAGAAATAGAATGCTAATACGAGGTGACAAATTAATTCCCCCTAATGGATTAAGAGAAAAAATAATTATGTGGACATGATGGACATCTGGGACAAACTATTTCTAAAAGAAAGATTAGGTACTATTATTGTTGGCCGGGGAAGGACACAGAAATTATTATGAGTGTCAAAGCATGTGTTATATGTGCCACTAGTGACAAGGGGATGAAAACTAAGTCCATGCCTTTGCAACCATGTACTTTACCTGAGAGGCCATGGTCAAAACTGGCAATAGATTTCATTGGCTCATTCAACACTCTACCACGAAGATGTAAATTTGCAGTTGTAGTGGTAGACTACAACAGCAAGTGGTGGGAAGTAGATTTTATGGAAGAGCCCAACAATGTCGCAGTCATAAAGTTCCCTAAGAAATAGTTTTTGAGGGAAGGCGCTCCTAAAGAAATTGTATCTGACAACGGAAAGAAATGAAGGAGTTTCTGGAAAACAATGTGAATAAACATAAATGCATAGTGTTATATCACCCAAGGCCAATGGACTCGTAGAAAAAATGAATCACACTTTGATGGAGTGCATGTAATGGACTGTCCATCCAAATTGTCCTGCATGATTGAGGTAATTCCGACAAAAATCTGACCATGCTTATTTGGTAGACAAGATCATAAGACGCAGAATAAAAGCATTTCAAGACAAAATGAAATAGGGGTATGATGCTAGACACAAAGGTAAGGAAGGCAGAAGTGAAATTAAAGTAGGTGACTGGGTAAGTGTGAGAGATCCCACCCTCGTGGTCAAAGGGAATTCCAAATTCAGGTCTCCTATGTGGGTGGATGCAGTATCCAGGAATGCTATTCATATGAAAGAACGTGAATGGTGGAACTAAAGCTTAGTAGTAAAGATAAAGCTGGGAGAAGGCAACCGTGAAGGAGTGGTTGTTTCATCCTCTGGTCATACAGTTAATGGTTCTGCTATTCAGGATGGGCAGCCTAATCCTAATCCATTACTTCATAGGTCTACCCCAAGTGAAGTGAAGATCAATTACCCAGCAGTAAGGATGAGCAAAGGAGTGGTGTCTAAACCAGCAAGATTGTGATGTATATAGGGAATAGGTAGTTCATTAATCCTGTATGGTGGACAAGTCCATAAGGAAACATTTAGTCTCATGCTAGTAACTTATTTATTTATGTATTAACGTATTTATTAGGAATGCTCATGTGTATGTTATTATGTATATAAGGAGGGAGATGTTGTGGTGATGTTTTCCTTATACTGCAATCCACATTCTGGGTTCCATTGCTTAGGAATGTGAAAAGTAGGTTGAAGAGCGAGCTAGTAAGGATTCTACCTTTGGCAGTTGATGCCTGAGGCTGTTGGAGACTGTGGCCAATAAAACTACTCTCTTGAACTGTACTGTTTCCAGTGTATTGGATGTCTACGCTTCCACATAGTGCCCTCCAGTAGTGGTGGCTAGCCTGTGAATGATGCAGATGTCTAAAATACTTTAACACCTTCTGACCTACCATGATCTGTTAACAGGCTTAAATGTCCACACAATAATGCTTGGTAAAGATGTGTGGTGTTGACGAGGTGGCTGCCTTACAAATATCCGTAAATGGGATGTTTTCTAGAAAGAGCATGGTCGATCCTTTCTTGCGGATGGAGTGTACCCTTGGTGGACCAGGTAGAAACCTCTTTGCTTTATGATAGCATGTTTGAATACATTTAACTATCCAAATACAGCAGGTGTTTAATGCAATGACCCAAATGATAGCAGCACCACTACAAGCCTCCCCTATAATAGCCCTGTTAGGATACACAAAGGAGATTGCGGCAGCACATAGAAAATATGCAGCACTGGGATTTCTCCTAGCTAAGTGCAGAGTGGCTTGTAGGTGGGGACGAGGAAGAGCCTCAAAATTTAGGCATGGCTCCGAGACCTAACATTCTGGCAAGAACAAACAACAACATATGCAGAATTGCTCCCGCCCGCGTCCAGACCAAAAGACATATGGGATCCACTAAAAACATATCTATTAGCCAACCCATTAGAAGGGCTTGACTGCCCAGCGTAGCCAACTACAGCAGCTAGTTAAGAAAACACAACAATGAATCAAGAGAGATGACATCCCCTTACCACAAATACCAACACATGGTAGGAGACGGGGCACCATATAGACAGGAGGGAAGCCAATATGGGAAGAGAGGTTTATTAAGGAGAAATGGGCGGTACATCGGAAATGACTAAGCGGCATGAAGTCTGAGACAGAATAGGATATGCAAAATGTTGTCGATTTGCAGATAATGTGGTATATGTAAATTACTCGAAGTAATGCATAGAAATTGTACTCATGTTAATCAATACGTTTTGAAACTGAATAAAAATAAATAAATAAATAACTGTCCAAATAGCTTTGCCTTGAAGATGGAATGCCCTTTTTGAGGCTTTGCAAAGAAGACAAAGAGATGATCCGATATTTGGAATGTCTTGCTTCTCTCAATGTAGTAAATAAGAGCTTTTTTAACCAGCAATATGTGCAGTGCTCTTTCCACCAAAGAGTCAGGTCATAGCAAAAGACTGGGAGTGCTTTGGTTTGGTTAAGTTGAAAAGGTGGTACCCCTTTGAAAGGAACTTAGGGTTGGTTCTAGGAATAACTCTGTCCCTGTGGATATGGATGAAGGGCTCCTGCAGAGTGACCGCTTGCAGTTCGCTTCTGCCCCTAACAGGTGATATCCACCAGGAAGGCCTCCTTCCAGGATAGGAACTAAAGGGGGCATGGATGTAAGGATTTGAATGGTGGTCCCATGATCCTGGTGAGGACTACATTGAGATTCCACACAGGAAGGGGGAGGTGTGCTAGGAGGTATCACTCTCTCTAGTTAGACCTCCCCATGACCGCAATTCTACAAAGAAACGTGTGTTTCCTATCCTGCATGTTGGCTGCGACTGTAGCAAAGTGTAAGTGAACTGAGGTGTAGGCGAGGCCTGCTTTTTGCAAATACAAAAGGTAAGCAATAATATCCCGAAAAGTAAGCTTTAACGGTTCGAGGGTTTTGGAAACACAGTAGCAAACAAGTCTTTTTCCTTTTGCTGCATAACATGTCTCTCTTGTGATCACTCAGGCTTCCTTTAGGATGGACATGCATTTGTGGGGAAGGTTGAGGTACAGAAATTCTAGGACCTCAGTAGAGGAATTGCAAGATTGAGCTCTGTTGTCTCTGGATGCCTCACTCAACCTTCCCTCTGCGTGAGAAGGTTCGGCCTGAGCGGAAGTCTCTCATGAGGCCTGACAGACATCTCCAGGAGGTGAAGTTTCAGGGTTGTCTGGCCCAAGTTGGTGCTACCAGAATGAGGTTTAGTGATGTCTGCCCGAGTTTCCTCATCACAAAAGGAAACAGTGGGAGGAGCAGAAAAGTGTGGGCAAATATCCTGGAACAGTTCACCCATAGTGCATTGCCCTTGGACTGTGGGTGTGGATACCTGGAGCCTAAGTTTGGGCTTTTTGGTATATCTGTGGAGTGCCCCAACACTGGAAGTACCTGTGAAGGACATGGGGGTGGGGTTCACACTCATGCACTTGTTGATGCATCCTGCTGGGCAGGACTGCAGCCATTGCCCAAGAGATGCTCTGCCATCTGCCAGGCACATCTTTAACATCCTTGTAGCCATGGTGACCCCAAAAGGAAGCACTTTGAATTGGTAGTGTTGTCTACTTAACACAAATCAAAGATACTGTTGATGAGCACGGTGGATGGGCATTGAGCAGCTCGGGCGTTACAGATGATGGGGGTTGACAGCCTTGGATGGAGGCTTACTCTACTCTGAACCTGTTCACCTGTTTCTACCAGATCCCATAGGGAGTAGAGGCCCTCAGCTTGGCTCTTCTTGGCATCTGTGCTCAATACCCCACTCCCTCAAGAGCGATGCTCTAACTTGGTGTGGGACTTCTTTTGGGGGCCCTGGCTTGGCGTTATGTGCCTCAGGGGACAAAGGCATACTCACGATCCTGGGTGTGGTCTTTGTGTGAGAGCCAGTCTTCAATGATGGGTCAATGTCTTCCATCTCCTTCATTGTTGGACTCACTGGAGGATATTATCTCTGGACTGTGTGTCCGTTGCACGGTCGGGAGACCATACAGACCGGTTTCTTCATGTTCTTCTAAGCTGAGGGGATCATCTTCCCTGAAAATGTTCAGGGTTTTTAAGGTGCTCTGTTAGGACATCTTCCTGCATGCCCCCCGCGATTCCCTTCAATACCTGAGGATCTTCTTGGATCTGAAGCCGAGGCATGAGGGACAGTAGGCATCATATTGGTTGGGGGACAGGCACAAGTTGCACATCTCATAGTGGTCTGCCCATGGATATTTTGAATGGCAACGATGGCAGTTTAGAGAGGGTGTCTGTTCCACCATCCATGTAGTATTCTCTAGTGAAGAAGGGCTGGAGGTTGGCCTCTGCCCCCGAGAGGCACGAGCCCCTGGATGCCCCGGGCCATCAATGATGGCCTTCGGTGCTGCCAAAGGTGTTCACGTGTTGAAGAAGCAAATTATCGGAACTGGAATCAGACATAATAGGAACAAAAAGTAACTAAACAGGGCAGTGAACAATGGCCCACTAGATGCACATCCAAACCCTGTGGTGGAAAAAACATATCTAACAAGGAGTCAATGCCAATATGCAATGTACAACAAGGGGATTCACCACACCATATCTCGAGACTCGAGAGACTTCTTCGAAGAAAAACACTTGCAAATGTCAAAGCTCAACAGCAGATGGCATGAGTATGCTCAGCATGTTTATCAACTGCCACACATGCTACATAGGTTTTCCGTAGGTGGATGGTAACCATATATTTCCCCTCCTGCAGTAGGGAGATTTTATCCTGGTAGTTGAACATGCACAATTACGGTTTTCTCAGGCATCTGTTAAGCTTGCTCAAGTCCAAGATGAGACTTTGCCCTCCTGACATTGTTTTCACTAAAAGGTACTCGAAACCGAACCATCCATTTCTCTGGTTTTTGGATACTATGTCTATGGTCACTTTTAATAGCAAGATCAGCATGCTACATCTCTTTCAAGTGTTAGAGTGTCACCTTATTTTATTTATTTATTTGAAAAGTTTTATAAAGCGCGAACATGACCCGACAGGGTATCTGAGCGCTGTACATCGTCGCCCGCTTGTTAGGCTGGAGCAGGAAGGTATAATCCTTGGTTGGAAGATTTGAAGGAGCTTTTGATGAACTCCAATATGTGTCTAAAACAGTGTGCCAAGTTTCCCTTTGTCTATGGCAGTGATTCCTAACCTGTGATCCGTGGAACGCAGGGGATCTGCAAAGCATACAATGGGTCCACGGCTGATTCGAAAATGAAATATTGGCAAAATAATAAAGTATATATAAAGAAGCAAAAATGTATAACATCCTGTAAATGTGAATGGATTCGAAATTGGAGGCTAAAACCTAATCTGGAATCCTTTTGCTAAGGTTGCGAGAGAGGCGGAAGCAAGATGTCAGAACCCCGGATGATGTAGACTGGGTCGAAGCAAAGATGGTCCCCAGGGTCCTTGTGTTATCTATAAGGCTGAGGCTCAGTCAGCTCAAATAGCGGCACATGTATACTATAGCCCAAATAGATTGAGCAAAATTAAGAAGGGCCTAGACTCTCAGTGTCTGAGATGCAGGGCTTTGCTAGGAACCTTTTAACACATGGTTTGGAACTGCCCCATCATACAAATATACTTTGGACGCATACACCGTACCTTAACGCAAGTGGTTGATTACCTGTATTACCTGAAAGGGGGGGTGGGAGGCAGACCACAAGACTCTTGGTAGCAATAGGTTTAATCGTTGACAAAAGAGCAATTGCCTGCCACTGGCAATTGAGCAAGGTTCCCCCTTGGCTTGGAGAAATGGTCTCAGGGCATGGACTGCTGTGCCAAGGCAAATAAGCATGTGTATAAATCCAGAGGATGTCCACCAAAATATAAAAAAGTGTGGGAAATGAGGTGGAATTATTGTATGATGTAAAAAAAAATTACGTTGGTATCCTTTGCTTGATTTCTGGGAGCAGCATAAAGACAGCAAACAGAATACAGTACGGATGATAGCTGGTGTCAACTAAATCTCCCACAAAAAGAGACCATGCATTGGAAGCAAAAAAGACAAAGTGATATGTTAGCATATCACTTTATCTTTTAGAATTAAAATCTGAATTTAGATAAGCTCCAAACTCCCCATTAAAATTAGAGTTTCCATTTTACAATACTTGTTTGTGAATTCAATAAAAAATATTTTGTCCTTTGTGAGTTTGCTTGATATGTACTTGTTTCTGTATTTTTTCGTGTTTAAGGTTCAAATCGTAGAAATTACATAGGCCTGGTTACCCAGATTCCAGTAATGACTTAGTGCAGGTCCCTGGAATCCAGTAATGATTCAGTGGGGGTCCCTGAATTCTAATAATGATTCATTGGGGTCCACAGAAGTCAAAAATTTAAGAATGGTTGGTCTACGGGAAAGCTTTGCCATGCTTGAATAATGTGTGATATTCTGCCACCCACCGCCACCAGCGATGGCCCTTTAGTCTGTGTCCTGGGACCTAGACAATGAGGCCCTTCTGCATTTACGAGCCTTAAGGGTGTAATAAATTCTTTGTCAAGGCTACTCTCATCAGAACCAGGATGCACTATGATTAATGCTGAAAGTAATTGTAGCCTGCAGCCTGGTTTAGGTGTTGCACATACGGAATATGGCCTTTAGAGAGGTCTGTTTCAGTGTTGATTTTAATGTGTTGGACAGCTGTAGTCCAAAGAATGATCTTTCGTTCAAATCCATATCTAGAATATGTCCTTGGACCTCTGGTTGGAGCCAGCCTTATCTGCAAAGCACTAATACGCCAGCCAGCTGGTTATAACCTGAGCTAGATACTGCGGAGGCTACATCAATAATGGCTGGAGAAGCAAGGTAGCATTATATTAGAAAAGATCTAGCATCTAGATGGTTGTCCTCTGGAATTTGATCCAGGAATTGTGAGATGTCATGCTATATTTTGGTGAGTCCACCAGGATGGATAGTGCGTTCACTGTTTGTTTTGATGGGTGTGGCAGCCACATACTTTATCATTGTGTCAAAAGTATCTGACCAGGGGGCGTGGCCAAGATGGCGGAGAGCTAAGACGTGTTTTGTCTCTGCTCCTCCACCCGCCTAATTTCAGCACCGGCCCATGGCCGTAATCAGCGCCAGGAACAGCTGTTGTGCTCCCTAACGCACCCAGGAACGACAGACGACCTGCCGGGCGATTCCCGGGCTCCCACAATAGAGTCTGAGGCTTCCGGCCCGGGCCCGCCCTAGGCCCCGGGAGTAGTGTCGACGGCGGCCGGCGGGGCTTCAGAGGCGAGACCCCGGCCTTGCGCACTGGCTGGAGGAGCACTAGGCCCCGCCCGGGACGTCTGCGGAGGCGGGGACGCTTCCTTTGCTCCGGTTCGCAGCCCCGGGGGCAGGTGCGGAGGCCCTTCGGCGGACCTTGGAACCTTCGGTGATCCCCGTGGGAGCTGCGGGGCTGCTGGTTCGGTGGGGCGGCACCTCGAGAGGCCTTCGATGCTCTGACGATACGGGGCGGATCACTGGAGCCCGGTTGATGAGTCCTGACTGCCTCCCCGCACCTCGCCAAACCTCACCCCACCGAGCCTACTGTGCAGACTAATTTCGGGAGCTCTCCTGCTCCCTGAGTTTCCGTCCCTCGCCCTTACCTGGCCGGGGCGCCTGTAGGCCCTCAATGCAATGCAGCGAAGGGGAATGGATTGACCACGTACAGGGCGCCATCTTGGTCGACCTCTCGCCTCCTCTGCCCGACTGCGACATCAGCTCTTCCCTCTGCAGAGGTGGACCGGAGCTTTGCGGGGCGGCCGATCGGGGGGCATTTCGGCCTCCGGCACTGTGACCCCTGTTGGCTGACTATCCGGGCGAGCTGCGTTGCCTCCCTGGGGCTCCCTGTGCGGGGGTGGACCGGAGCTCGGCGGGGCGGCCGATCAGGAGGCATTTCGGCCTTTGGAACTGGGGCCCCCGTTGGCGGACTGCCTGAGCGGGCTGTGCCGCCTCTTTGCGGCTCCCTGTGCAGGGGTGGACCAGGGCTCCGCGGGGCGGCCGATCAGGAGACATTTCGGCCTCCGACACTGTGACCCCAGTTGGCGGACCACCCAGGTTCGCAGCATTGCCTCCTTGCGGCTCCCGGGTCGGACTGGGCCGACAGCCACACCATTTTGTGTTCTTGACTGCCGCGGACTCGACGCCTCTGTTGGGAGCTGTTGAGGCCGGCCCCCCGTGGCCGCAGCTGACGGGTCCCTTCCGCGGTGGGCTCTCCGGGGGACACCGTCTGGCCCGATAGCGGCAAGGCAAGCCTGGAGCCTGTTTCGCTGACGGCCCGGTATTGCCTGGACACTGTTTTGCCACCTCCTCATGTGACCTGGACCTCGTTACTGCAAGACGGCGCCCTCGCCTTTCCCTCCCTTCTGCTCCTGCACGTCGCTCCTCCTCCTGGCCATAACATCGCAGACATTCGGCTGGCCCTTGGGGTTCCTTCCCGGCTGCCTCGGGATATCCATAGCTCCAGAGAGTGGAGATGCCTGCCAGCCTTGCAGGTCCGTGCACCGAGAGCCCGGGGTTGATCTACCGGCCCGGGGGATACGACCCTGAAAGGGCCCTGTTCCATCCCTCCCGTGGCCGCTACAGCTGGAGTGGCAGAGACTCTGATCATGACAACGGCCAAGGGCAAGAAGGACAAGTCTGCTACCAGAGAAAAGAACGCGCTGAAGGACCTGTTGGCCAAAGCACAAGGTGGGGGGTCCGGCGACCCGGATCGTCTGAGCCCGACGTCGCAGATGGTGGCCACATCGGAGGCCCCTGTGACATGGGCCTTTTTGGAATCTCGGTTTGCCATTCTACGCGAGGACCTCCAAACTGTGAAGCGCGACCTAACGGCAGAACTTAAAGACGTCCGCAAAGATGTGGACGACATAGTTGACAGAGTGGCGACCTCGGAGGACAAAGGTGACTCCCGGGACACGGAGATGGCAGCTCTACAACAGGAGGTACTCCGCATTCACGAACAACAGGTGAATGTTCAGTCTCATTTGGAAGACCTAGAGAACCGCTCACGGCGCCATAACATTAGGATCCGTGGTGTGGGCACTAACGAGGAAGCCGGGGACGTCTTTGCATACGTATGAGAATTATTCAACCACATCCTGGGAAACCCCTTGGATGCCCCGTTGAAGTTGGACCGCGCCCACAGGGTGGGCCCGCCCAGGGCAGCGACAGCACCCCCCGCTGACATACTGGTGTGTGTCCAGGACTTCCATACTAAGGAAGAGATCTTGCGCAAAGCTCGTTCCCTACAACAAATCACTTTCCGCAACCAGATGCCCACTCTTTACCAGGATCTGGCAGCAATCACTCTCCAGAAACGCAGACTCTTCCGACCCATCACAGCAGTCCTCCGTCAGCGCAACATCTCCTATTCCTGGGGTCACCCGTTCCGTCTGGTGTTCCGACATGATGGCAAATTGTTTCAACTTCGCTCTCTGTCTGAAGCTAGCAAGCTCCTCGGGATCACTCTCCCGGAGGACGCGGACGATGGGGGTCGCTCGGACCAAGGGTCCACTGATGGTGGACCGCAGTGGAGACAGCAGAGGCGGCGACGTCGCGCTCGTCGACCGGACCCTACTGTGATCGAGAAGGAACAGCAGGCGGTTCTAGAGGCCTTGCCGGGGGCCTTGGCCAAGGCGATTACTGACTGACCACTCCTGGTCTTTTTGATGTATCCTTTCTTTGTTATGAATGGGGTGGAAGGGGGAAGTGGAAGCGTCGACTATGGCCATGCGAATGCCCGTTGGACTTCCTCTCTGTTCATCCCTGGATGACGGACAATGTTCAAACACTGGACTATTTCCGGCGCCTGTTGCGCCTCAAGGGGTTCCTTTTTCTCTACTTTTTCTTTTTCATAGTTGGGGTTTCCTTTTCTTCTTTGCATTCTTCACCCTCTCGCCCCTCTTTCCAACACGGGGTTTCCTTTGGCCCACAGGGTCCTCCCGCCTTTCAGCTGCATGGCCGCTACAGTATTATAGCCTTTCCCCAGCTAGTCCCGGGTCCTGGCCCTGTGGGAACTCTTGTGTGGTGCCTCCTCTATTTTGGTCTGAATGCCGCCTTCCACCATTAAGATCCTCACTCTCAATGTGAGGGGCCTTAACAATCCGATCAAACGGAGGGCACTCCTCTCTTATCTTGAGAACTCGGGGCGGATATTTGTCTCCTCCAGGAGACACATCTCCTCTCTAAGGACTGCCATAGACTCAGGTCCCGCTCCTTCCCAACCCAATTTCACTCCTCCGGGCCCGCAAAGAGAGCTGGGGTGGCCATACTAGTCTCAAAGAACTTTCAGGGGAAGGTGGTACGGAAGGAGGTTGAGCTACGAGGTGGGCTCCTCACGTACCAATTCGCCGCAGAGGGACGCACTTTCACCGTAGGGTCTATTTACGCACCCAATGACGGACAGGAACGTTTTCTGGATGAGGCACTGATAGAAGCTATGGCCACTCAAGACCGCCACATATTGATTGGGGGTGACCTCAACTTGGTACTCAATAATGACATGGACCGCTCGGCACAACGCACTAGTCAGGTTGGTGCCCTTTCCCCGACCGGATGCGCCAAATTACAACACCTTGGCCTTACAGTCTTATGGCGACACTTCCACCCCAGCTCCAGGGACTTCTCCTTTTACTCCAACGCACATAAAACCTACGCCAGATTAGATTATTTTTTGGGCACTAAACCTATCCTAGATATCACACTCTCAGCTGACATATTGGTCGCGACCCTTTCCGACCATTCCCCCGTAGTGATCACCCTAGCCCTTCCACAGGCGCAGGCCCCGACTAGACACTGGCGATTCAGAGATTCTCTTCTACACCGTCCAGACACGGTCCTACGACTACAGCAAGCGCTAGACGATTATTTGCTACACAACGATAACCCAGACACAGTTCTCTCCACTAGGTGGGAAGCCCGCAAAGCGGTAATTAGGGGGGAAGTCATAGCTATATCCACGGCTGACAATATAGAGCGCAAACGGAAGAGGGAGGAACTGACTCTTAAAGTGCGTGAACTGGAGCAGATGCACCAACGCACCGGGGCGCCGCGGGCATGGAGACAATTAACGACAGCCAGGACACAACTGGCTGCCCTGGATCGCGACAGGGCAGAATACGCTGCGATGTGTTTGAGACATTCCTTCTACATGGGAGGAGACAAATGCGGGCGGCTACTTGCGCACAAACTGCGGGAAGTTCGCCAGAGAGATGGGGTCAGGGAGATCAGGGATTTCTCAGGCACACTTCCCAGAGATGACACGGCCATTGCCGAGACGTTCCGCGAATTTTATACGCAGCTCTATGAGGAACAGCCTTTAGAGGCAGCGGACACCGATCTGTACTTAGCTCAGGCCCGCCTTCCCAGCTTAACACCTGACCAGGCGGCCTACATAGAGAGAGAGATTAGGGTGGAAGAGGTGATAGCTGCTATAGCCCGCTTGAAATTGGGTAAATCACCTGGCCCCGACGGTTACACCGCAGCCTTCTATAAGCAATTCTGCGCCACACTGGCCCCCTTCCTCACCTGGCTATTTAACTCCTTCGCCAAACCTGGAGCGATCCCTGCGCCCATGCTGGAGGCGGCAGTGGCCGTTATCCCGAAATCTGGGAAAGATAAAACATCCTGCGGATCCTACCGACCCATTTCGCTTTTAAATGTTGACTTGAAGCTTTATACCGGGATCCTAGCCGCCCGACTAGGTCCTTACATGCAAGGGCTGGTGGACCCCGACCAGGCGGGATTCATACCGCAGCGGCAAACGAGCGATAACACCAAACGTGTTACGCACCTGATCGAGAAGGCTTCCCGCATTGCTGGGAATACATGCTTTTAACAGTGGATGCGGAGAAAGCCTTCGACCGCGTCCATAGGCCATATATCGAACAAGCATTGATACGTGCCGGTAGCCGAGACAAGATGCGAACGCACATTTTTAATTGTTACCACTCTCCTTCCGCTACTGTCCGGGTCAACGGCCACACATCTGCGCCATTCCCTATCTACAGAGGCACTAGACAGGGGTGCACTCTGTCGCCCCTGCTTTTCGCACTCTACATGGAACCTTAGGCTCAAAGAGTCCGGGACCACCCCCAAATCACCGGTATCCGCTTCGGAGGGGACACGCATACAATAAGCCTCTATGCGGATGATGTGTTGGTCACTCTCACGAATCCTGCGACTGCCCTGGGGAGCTTCTTAGAGGAGCTAGAATCCTTTGGGAGAGCCTCCGGTTTCAAGATCAACTTGACAAAATCCATGGCACTAAACCTGTCTTTGCCGCCGAGTGTCCTGACAGACCTCCAGGCCCGATACCCTTTACACTGGTCCGACGAGGCGGTTCCCTATCTGGGCATACAGTTGGCCCCGACCTTACCGGCTATGAGACAAGTTAACTACTCCCGCTTACAGGAACATGTCCGCGCTGCGTTGCTGAAATGGAAGCACTACCCAATATCGTGGTTGGGACGAATTGCAGCCGTTAAAATGACAATTCTTCCCAAGATCCTGTACCTTTTTCAAACCCTGCCCCTTCCCCCCCCCCGGCCGGATGGTTACAGAGGGTCCAATCTGACCTCTCCTCCTTCATCTGGCAGGGACGGAAACCAAGAATGAAGCGGTTGGTGAGCTTCCTTCCACCGCACGAGGGAGGCCTTGGAGTCCCAGACCTCATGCTTTATTATAACGCCACACAACTCCGGTACCTGGTCGAGTGGAGCAGGGCGGAATCTGAGAAGAATTGGCTCTTCCAGGATCGGGCTGTTGCTGGCATGTCTCTTTTGAGGATCCCCTTCTTGCCAAAACCCCAGCGCCCACCCAACTTGTATGCTTCTCAGGTGACACGCCCCGTCCTTAAGGTCTGGGACCAGACTAACATACGGCACGCCCTCACTACATTCCCCTCCTTGCTTACCTCCCTCTTGGACAACCCAGATTTCAGTCCCGGCGTAGGCCCACGGGCCTTTCCGCTGTGGAGAAAAGTGGGTTGTCGCGCCCTAGGCCAACTATTCCACAAAGGTGAGATTGTTCCTTTCTCGCACTTACGGGCCGACTACGGCCTCCCTGAATCGGAACACATGCGCTATCTTCAGGTCCGACACTGGGCCATGCACCCTGGTAACCGGGCGCAGGCGTCGCGGCTCCTCACTCAATATGAGCGCTGGCTCATCACGCGTCCCTCAGACAAGAAACTGACCTCGGATCTCTACAAACTGCTCCTGTCCAGATGTACCCCCACTTATCACGCCGGGCGGGCACGATGGGAGAGAGACTTGGGGCGTGACCTTAGTCCCCAGGAATGGGAGGGTGCATGTTATAGGGCACGCCATACAGCAACTCATGTAGGCCTGACCGAAACCTTCACTAAACTCGTATACTACTGGTACTACACCCCAGAGAGATTGCACCAGGCTGACCCCACACACAGCCCCGATTGTTGGAGGGGCTGCGGGCAGAGAGGCTTGTTGGTTCATCTCCTATGGGGCTGCACACACATTCAGACTTACTGGACCCATATACTTGACGAGATTGATAAGTATTTGGACACGGAACTCCCTAGGTTCCCCGCATACGTACTACTGGGAGTGCCAAACCCGCTCACTTACCCCCTGAAATCCAAGAGGGGGAAACAGATAGCCATCGCCCTCGGCACGGCCACCCAGAACATACTCACACATTGGAGGACCGCCCGGGTTCCCACACACACAGGATGGTACCAGCGTCTGTGGCACGTGGTGGGCACGGAAAAGATCTCCCTCACTTTGGCCGGCAGGGGCTCCTCCTTTGGCAACCTTTGGCAGCCCTTCATATCCCTACTAGCTCCAGAATTTAGGGAACTGTACTGCCCCAAATATCTCCGCCTCCTGCACCTCACTGCTCCGGATACCCACACATGAATCAACTCAGACTCAGCTAGAACATGTCGGCCCACTCTGTGCTACTTAGGGACAGTAACCCTCGGGAGGGTGGAGGGCGGTCTCCTCTTTCCTTTCTTCTTTTTGGTAGTTTTCTTTTTTTTAGTTTTTTCTTCTTCTTCTCATT
This sequence comes from Calotriton arnoldi, assembly GCA_963921515.1. NCBI lineage: Eukaryota > Metazoa > Chordata > Amphibia > Caudata > Salamandridae > Calotriton > Calotriton arnoldi. Next base: position 4,994,722 of record CAWUFW010000256.1, on the reverse strand, counting down.
TGGGTGGGGGGTGGGAACGTATTTTTGCAATGGAGCTCGCATACCTTAACGCATTTACCACTGCATCTGCTGAGCCCTGCGTGGCCCGATCGTTTGATATTTTTTTTCTCTTTGTGCAGTTCCATAATAAAAAAGATTTAAACCTAAAAGTATCTGACCATCTACCCTTCAGGGCTGTGGGACCTCTGCATAGAGATACCAGGTTCCTGGAACGGCATTAGTTAGGCCACTGAGAATAGGACAGAATGTGGTCTTGGCTCAAAGTGGAGCATGCCCATGCTGCATCTGCAGCTGTGCATTTCTTTTCTGACTGAGGTGTCACAGCTGGAGACCTTGTCAGTGTTTTCAGAAGAAGCTAACTTTTGTCCAATATGCAGTCCAGGGTGAGAATAGACTCAACTGACCACCTCATAAAGGAGGCACTGCTTCTCTTTTAATGTCATAGACAGGTTAAAGCAATTAGAAGATATCTTAAAAAATGATTAGGAATGGGCATATCATCTTGTCTAGAGTTGACTGGATTAGGAGGTGCTGAATATTCTTCTGGGACGATGTAGCTGTGCAATTAATTGAGGACTCCTTCATGTAGGTTGTCGTCAGGGCGGCACATCCCCTGGTTTTTCTTTTTCAATATTCGTACTCTGACCCCTTTTTCTTTCCTCTTCCTGGCTCGGTGGAAAAAGGGTACTTGCAGAGTTGCTGGTCTTGCATCAGAATAGACAAAAGATGTGCTAAAGGGTAAGTTAGTGGATGTTATAAATGAGGAACAAATTTGGGATAAAAGCTGTACAACAATCGCTGGAGTATAAGAAGAAAATTGTCCAGAGCCTGCTTGCTGGGTGCACTCAGCGTGGGTATTCCGCCTGGTACCAGCAGGATTTGTAAGAGTGATCAGCTCTTTCCTTCTCTCCAGCATCATGAGCTTTTTCCTCATGGTTTTCAGACAGGTAGGGACCCGAAGTGTCATCAACTGTAGGCCATGTCTGAGGCTTGTTCAACTTTTTCCTCTTCTTGCATCTCCAGAATTCGTAGAGATTGTTGGAAGGGTACATTTATTAGAGAAATACGTAGAGGATGATCAATATGCAAGGTTATCAATATAGTTACTGCTATTGTATTGAACGACATTGAATAAGATGACATTTTAGGTACTGAAAGGTAATAATCACATACAGAAGTGTTGTATTGCTGTATGTGATGCTACAGTTTAGTGTGAGGAATCGGCTAACTTTTATTAACTCTCTCCAATGAGCTCTTCATTGATGAGGTGGTCAAATGTGCCTTAAGTACAAAGTTGTTGAACACGTCAGTCATCATCAGGAGTTTATTAGTCAATGAGGTCTGGGCCACCGACAAGGTTTGCACTGTCATTGAGGCTGCAGTCAGCAAACTATTAGTCATTGAAGAATGAGGCAGTGAGGTGGGGATCATTAACCAGTTACTGGTTGGTGGCGATTTGACTGCCACTGGCTGTCAATGACAAAACACTTGTAGGATATTTGGTAATCATCAGTATGCAGTGGATGCAGTTTTAGGCAGAAATGGTCTTCATGGCTCTCTGAGGAAGAGGCTAAGAAGATTCTGACAAAGGAGAAGACATATTTTCCACAGAAGCCTCACGTAATGTTTTAATAGCCAACAGCAGAAACATCATGATCCTTTTCTGTGCTTTTTTTAACAAACCAAAGTTGGAGCTCCTCTTAATGAATTTTACCTGGGTGGGGCATCATTAGAAAGGGCATCTAGGAGGGTGAAAAATGTCTCCTTTCCCTGTTTTGTGCACAGCATTTTTTTTATTTTGTGGTCCGTGAACCCCTGGGGCTCTTTAATTCCTACTCAGAGGGTCTGCGAATGTTTAGAAAATTAAATATTAGCAGAATAATATAGCATAGATACAATTTTGTTAGTGCAAGAAATCAAATATTTAATAATTTGTGCATTTGTTTGATGTATAATTATTTCTATATTTTTGTGTATTGTTTTGAAGTTAAAATCCTAGAAATTGCTTAGGCTGGGGTCCCCAGCTTCCAGTAGTAACTATGTGGGGGTCCCCAAGTTCCAGTAATGATTCAGTTGGTGTGCACATAAGTCAAAAGGTTAAGAACCGCTATTCTAGCACATGGAACAGCCTTTTTGAAAAGAACTAGGTGGTAGGCAGTACAATCATTCAGCATGAAGGTCATTTTGAAATATTTTCACTAGGCCACCAGAAGCACAAGTTTTGAAAAGTGGCTTCTTTTCGAAGTCATGGTTGACTTGTCCTAGAAAGTGCACTGACCTTTATAACATCCATTCCCAATACAGACTCACTAAGCATGGACTTACTAGGGGTAGGAATCAAGCCTCAGAAAGGTCAAAGGGAACTGATAAAACAAGTGGGGTGACAGATGGAGGCTACTTACCTGGGGACGTCTTATGGCAAGGTAAGTTGGCCGTCAGGGGAAGTACGCGGAGCACAGCACTCGCAGCCCAGACCAACCAGACAGCAGGGCACAAATGGAGAGTCAAGGTAGCGAGTTGAGCCTAACAGCAGTGAGAGGCTACCCCCCTCATGGTCGGAGGACAATGTCAGCACAGAAACTCGAATTTCCTCCCAACTGACATGTATGATTGATGACATAGCAACAACTGAAGAGTGATATGATTTATGATGTAATATGACATGTTTATGGTCAACTGTGATTGACTTAGGACTGGGCATGATTTATGACCCATGTCAACGATGATTTATGTGCTTGTCAAAAATGATGTATGCCTTCCAGATGTCGGGCAAGGAGTTGCCAATCTTACATGATAATAAGAAGCTGTGGCCAATAATGGCAAACAGAACCAAGCCTCATGTCTCCATAATATTTAGGTACTATGAATGGGAATATTTGGAGTGGGCCAAGTGCGGGGGTTATTGCAAAGGCCGTCCTCATAGAAGGCATAAAGGGCCAGCGTCTTAACAGCTACCATTGGCCTGGGAAAAAGTGTTTTTTTTTTCCACAGCGTGACAAGAAAAGGGAGGACCCCCCCAGATGGGTGGGGGGATCCAGCAATTGAGCACCAAAACAAGTCGCAAGAGCACGAAACACAAGGGCCTATCAGGTCCAAGTTGTGGTATGAATCCTCCTGTGGAGTTCTGCTTCACACACCCCCAAAGAAGGGGACAAGAGGGGGTTATAAGCAACGCTAAGGAATCAAGACCCACCCACACCAAAAGATGAAGATGAAGTAATGTTGCGGCAAAGAAGGAGGAGGCAGCTGGCATTAAGCCATGGATCAAGTGCTGGTAAAAGAACACACCCCGGTGTGGTGGGGTTACAGATGTAGATGCAAAAGAGAGAAAAAAGGTGTTTGATAGTGGATTAAAAGAGGCGTGGGGTATTCTGGACAGCATTGGGAATTTGCCGCCAACGTTTAATTGGGCCAGCTACGGGCTTGGGAGCAAAGCTTTGGGCACATCATTCTTCAACATGATTTGGTTTGTCATTGAAAGTCAGCTTCTAGCAAGTTTGTAGGTCACAGATCCCTGGGCCTTACCACATGTCTTTTGCCTTCTTAATAGGTAAACATTCATTGGCAGGGCCCACTGCTGTAATCAGCATGTGAATTAGAGGCATGTTTAGTGAAAACATAAACACAACATGAGACCTGCAGAATAACTCTCAACCATTAGCCTTTCTGTAGGGGTAGGGTAAGGTTAGGGGTGGATTATATACATGGAGGCAATGAGAGAAGAGGGTGAACTATGCAGCACGCTATGCTAACATAGACTACAGCTTAAAATTTTGTAATCCAATTCAAAGACAGAGCAAGTGCTCGGGTCAGAACCATTAGGCCACAGGGTGGCATGTCAAAATAATTTTAAACCTACAGGTGGCCCTTTTGATTAGGTGCATGCTAATTTTGCCATCTAACAATGTGGTATCTGGTGTTTTATCCGTACGAGTTAGCCACAGTGTTGCTCATATACCTCACGCAATTACCAACCAGTGGCAAAATCAATAGTCCTGGCGGGATATAGGTTCAATGTTACGGGATGCGCCAATTGATGGGTACAATAGCAGAAGAGGCAGGACCAGGCAGCACGCAATACTAAGCTCAGACGCCAGCTTATATGTTTTAATCCAATGCCAAGAGAGTCTAGGTTCGGGCCTGAACCAGTAGCACAGCGGGTGGATTTAATAAGTACTTTTTAGCGTGCAAATGGCACATTGGATAACGGTGCAAGATATTACCCCTTAAGGTACACCTGGGCCAGCATATGGGGACGACTTCTGCAGTAGATGAGCATGCTTGTTACTCAATACTTTGTTTCAATCTGAAGGGAAGATATTATCCTTAAACTTGTAACCGGGTCATGTCCAGCTGTTATAACCTAGGTTGGGCAAAGGGGCCCAACAGACGAGGGTTATCATGGACAGTTCGGATGGCTTGGGGAGCGATGAATGCTTGCTCTGCTCGCACAGGCAGGCGATTTCTGTGTGAGCTTAGCTTTGCATGCTACCCTGCAGTGGTTTTACTGACTAGGGTGATGCAAGGGTAAGTGTTGCAAGCATGCGACGAGAGATGGGTCCTTTGATATCATCCTTAATCTTAACCTGGTTAGTGGTCAGGTCAAGGAGTGGCTGCATGACCCCGGGTGCTGGAGATGGTTTGTTGGTTGGCATGCTTTTCCAGATGTTTGTTGCAAGCTCGCACATGTTAATGTTTCCGCAGAGTTGGGGCAGGTTACCTTGCCTCATCTTGTCTCTGCGGGTTTGATGTGTCTTTCGGGTCATGATGACCGAGTGGAGCCATTATCGCTTTGTTTCTGGGCATAAAGGAATGCCAGGCAAGGATCTAGGGAATTATAGAGCAAGTGATCCCTTTCTGAGCCTAGTATAGGCAGGCGTGGGTAATTTTAGGAGCTGCCAGCTCAATTGTGTATCTTTTTCCTTCAAGAGAGTAGGCATTTCTTTAAGTGTGAAGTAGGCCCCATACTAGACTTCAAGGGAACAATCACCTAGGCTTACCTTAACAGTGCAAAGAACTATGATTCGGGAGGGTTTGAGCATTGCTGGTGTGGGGCAGTCCTTGCTTTAAAAAGATGGAAGCGTTAGGACTATTGCACCCCCGACGGGGACTGCTTTTACTCAGGGTCACAAGTCCAGCTCCCAGCAGGTTCACCTAGCCTTTCAGCCCCCTGAGGTCGATAATATGACTACCTTACAGGCAAGTATCTAAAGACATCTATGATTCAGAGCAGACATACCTTTCAAGTTGACGGCGCGCTCAAATACGCGTCATGTTTGGCACATACATACAGGTTTCTTAGTTAAGAGCCACAGGTCCATGCTTCAATGGGAGAGTCAGAGATCTGAAGGGCCAGTTTCAGCTGCATGTGTACCATAAATTGGTCAAAACAATAACTCGGGTACTGCAAAGGCAGATATGAGCCCCCCCATCCACCTTAAGTTCACCCAGACTCCGAATGTAAGGAGTACATTTTACTTCCAACAGGCCTGGGCAAACAAATGTAACGAATTGAGTCGCAGCTTCAGCCAGCTGATATTATTAGAAGTTTCAGGGGGGGGGTTGTACCTCCAGGCCAGGCTCTTACACCAGGAGCAGGGAGAAGCAGATTCTGAGGCAGGTTAACATACCTCAAAGGTGCATCTGTGGGTTTAATGCATGTGTATCTCTGGGCTAATGGCTGGGTAGAGCCATTCTCACTTAGAGGTATGTTCATGTTAACATTTTGTGCTTATGACGGGTCTCATGAGCATTGCAATTTTTTATTTTTTTATTTTTATTTTTTAATTCTTTTTATTGAGTTTTCAACAAGATATATGCAGCAACGCCGCAGTGCAAGGCAGCTCGAACCGTGGATAAACATACAAACAACATGTGATTGACCTTATACAGTATGGCACTAATGCTAGATAATTGACCAAGGACATTGATGAAGTCTGCAATGTAGAGGATACAAACATACATTTACATCATTGTGCTACAGATTGGGAGCTGGCATGGGCTTGTTGTTGGAGATATTGGAGTAGTGGTTCCCAAATGTCGTTGGGTTTAGACGACGTCGGAAGCTCCTCTGCATATAATTCAAGGTTCTCCTTACAGTACACCATATCTTTGAGCCAGTGCTCAGTTTTCGGGGCCAAGGTGCTCTCCCAAGTAAGAGCCACTCGGCGCTTATCCATCAATAATGCAATGCGCACAAATTTACCCAAGGTCCCCTTCAGTTGAGGAACATAGCATAATAAACAAATTAGCGGTGTGCATTGCAATACAACCCCAGATATTTGACCATTGCAATTTTTGTAGCTCCCCCAGGCGAAGAGAAATAAGTTAGGTACTTCTTCGCTTACAACGTAGCACTTAGGCAGCGGTGTATAAGTCCAGGTGGCAACTGGGAGATTTCCATCATTAACGCCAGCAGCTGCTCACATGGTTAGCAGTAAACAGCCTGGGAAGTCTGGGAGAAATCACCACAGATAAACTGAACAGGCAGAATTCCTGAAAGAAAGGAGGGATTCACGGCAAGTACACAAGGACTCCTTTGCTTAAGGTCACATATTTCTAGGCCCATCGGATAGTTGAGCTTTTACACATCACAGTAGGGTGGGAGTATCAATACCGCAACACAGCACCCAACTCGATCCCGCAGTTAGAACGGGATCGGATGTTGCACATACAGTCTTCTTGTTCTCCCCATCCAGAAGTTTTTCTATTGCTGGTCTGCATCCTGGTACACAAGAGCAGAAGTGTTGCAGTGGGCTACTCACGCTAGGGTGGGAACATCAGCAGGGCGACTCACGAGCATAAATTCGCAGTCAGATGTGCAACTTGCAGCCTGGCATTTTTCGGGGCCCTGAGAACCAGCTAATTAGTGGCAAGGTCCAAAACAGATACATCTGGAGCGGCATTAAAGGGACATGACGCAGTGCTCCCTGGTGCTTCCCTTAAAATCCTAGTGAGTAGATCAAAAAAGGACCAGGCGGGGCAAGGGAGGCTGATCTGGTTGCACCAACTGTGGGATATGAGGTCTGGCCCAGTGGGTTTGATCGCCTCCTACCTGGCCCTTCGCCCTTCAGGAGAGGGTTATTTACGGATTCATGCTGACAGCACGCCCCTTACCAAATTTCAGGTTGAACAGGTAATGTAGGCATGCTTAACAATGTCAGGCAATGCGGGTCCTGGCAAGCGCTTTTGCAGTCACTCTTTCCGGATAGGGGCAGCGACTGCAGCTTTTAGGACGGGCATGTCAGCGGAGCGCATCATGCAGGTGGGATGATGGGAATCCCAATGTTGTAAACGGTACACCCGTCCGTAAGCCACCCAGGGGAGTGGCCGGAGGTCAGGTTAAGTGAACTATGTACAGTGCGAATTCTGAGTATACCGAAGGCAACCCTGTGATGCATCAGATGTTTGGTGGGGAGCAGTGTTATTGTGTGAAATTATGTGCAGTCTTGAGTAGTTGTATAGAATGGTATGAAGTGCTTCAAAATATGTGTTTAGCAACCTAGCATTTCTTTATTTTGCCAGGATCAATGGTCTGGGTGAATGGCCTTTCGTGCGTCTTGAGAGTGGCACGATGGGCGGAAACAGGAAATGGAGGCATGGGTTTTTCCACCACTGAGTTCATTTGGTTGGGGGTCCCAGGCATGCGCTGGGACAGCTTGCTGAAGAAGCTGCGGCACAGACTAGGGGGGTCTCCCCTCCCAACATTTTGGTCATACACCTGGGAGGCTATGTTTTGGCTTTCCTGGGTAGGAGGGCACTGCTGTAAGAAAGGAAATCCTCCATGTGCAAGTTAAGCAACCAATTGGGGGCATGTGAGTTATGGGGTCAGAGATAACCCCACGTTTAGTGTGGCTAGGGGCCCGGTCAGGGGATGCAGTGGAAACCTCACGCAGGAGAGTTAACAGTGCCATGCGCACATTTACTGAACAGAGGGGGTTTGGCTTTATTGGCACGGTCTGCTGCATGCCAAGTCCACAGGGTGTTTTAAAGAGGATGGGGTCCACCTGTCTAGAGTGGGCATGGACTTGTTTTGTTGGACCTGGGCGAGGCCCTGGAATCAGCAGGATGTAGGTAGGAATGCCTGCCTTGGTGGGGGGCCCTGGATGTGACGGTGGCCACACCCAGAGCTGTGGCGGAGTTACAGGGCGATCCAGAGGCTGAAAGGTACATAGGGGTACCCTCTTCAGGAGCACAACAAGGGTGCAAAGGCCAAATATCCCCAGGAAGTCCTCGCGGTGGACCCTGGAGGAACGACGGTGCCCCGCTAGTCCTACGGTCGGTTGTAAACCTGAGCAACCGGGGGCTGCCTGGATACGCTCCGCCCCCCTCTAGGGGCGTGAGTAAATGGGTGGACTGGCGGTCCACAGGTGGGAAGGGGTAAACCCTCCCCAGAATTGGTAAGCACCGATTGGTTAGTGCATCGGTGCAATTTGGCCCTTCAGGTGGGCAGGCAGCAGAGGGGCTGCCTGCCCTTGGATCGCCCGTAAGTTGACCCACCATGTTGGCATATTTCGGTATGCAAATAAACCTGCAGCAATTTTCTCCACGAAAAAGGTGTCTTGTGTGTTTATTTCATCAGGAGATTGCTGTATGTGTGATGGGGAGTGTGTTGCCGATATTGGCACTATGTGGCTGCCCGCGGTCCACGCAGGGGGCCCATAGGAGGGCGGCCGCCTTAGTGCCACATGATGGCACACGGCGACAGTCTAGTGTGTTGGGGACCCCCTCTGGGTCCGACGCGCCCTGCGTTATTTCCGGTGCACCAGTGGGCGGTGTGCCAGGTATAAGTACCTCTCCCACCCACCTGGCGCTCTTTTTGTGGCAATCCTTCACGCCGTTTCCCTCCCTACCGCTTACCCGGCGTGTAGACAGGGGTTGGGGTGGGAGAGGCTGTTAACTTGTTATTTTGTGTTGCAGGCGTAGTTACAGGGCGATCCAGAGGCTGAAAGGTACATAAGGGTACCTCTTCAGGAGCACAACAAGGGTGCAAAGGCCAAATATCCCCAGGAAGTCCTCGCGGTGGACCCTGGAAGAACGACGGCGCCCAGCTAGTCCTATGGGCGGTTGTAAACCTGAGCAACTGGGGGCTGCCTGGATACGCTCCACCCCCCTCTAGGGGCGTGAGTAAATGGGTGGACTCTCGGTCCACAGGTGGGAAGGGGTAAACCCTCCCCCAGAATTGGTAAGCACCGATTGGTTAGTGCCACAGTGCAATTTGGCTCTTCAGGTGGGCAGGCAGCAGAGGGGCTGCCTGCCCTTGGATCGCCCGTAACTTGACCCACCATGTAGGCATATTTCGGTATGCAAATAAACCTACAGCAATTTTCTCCACGAAAAATGGTGTCTTGTGTGTTTATTTCATCAGGAGATTGCTGTATGTGTGATGGGGAGTGTGTTGCCGATATTGGCACTATGTATTTTGCTGTTTCTGTCATTGCATCCAGATAAATGATACAACAAGAAACATCTACCTTCAACAAGTCAGGAATATTGGCTTTGTCAATGGATGTTAGTTGCATAGGATAAATAAGCAGCAACTATGGCTTGTATATAATATTGAATAAGCTTTCACTTAAAGCCCTGGTGACCCTACGACAATGTTGCTGCTCCTGAGTTTCAAAAAGAGAAGAGAAATCCAGCGAGACAATGACTCGCTTTAAAGGATTTCCCTTCCCCTACAGCGCTCACCTGGCATGACGTCATGCCCTAACTTCTCCACTAGTGAGAAGAAAGCACGCACACATCGATGTGCCTGCTGTCACTGCAGTCTAGAAAAAAACAGACCGCCTGTGCCAGGGCACAAAACAGAGCCCGATAGAGACCCGTTTCGAGGCCCCCTTTAAAAAACTGCCGGTGCTCAGCACCAGTGAGACCCGGCCCACTTAAAGCCCTGCTCTTTGGGTTATGTTTTGTTAAGTGCCGATGCCAGGCTTGTTTGGGTGAATGACACAGAACAAGAGGATCTAATGTATGCATACAAGCGTTAATGCACCACACAAAGCCGTCCAGGTAATTAAAAGCTCACCAGAGTTTAAATGGAATGGCTCTACTTTTGTTCTCTTGAGAGCCGTGAACAAGCTATTTTGGGTGTTTTTTAAATTAGGATTTCCCTAAACTGTCACATAACTAAGACTAGGGGCACTTTCCGCAATTTAGTAATTTCCTTCTATTTGCTATTCTCGTGTCAATCAGAACATCGGTATTTTCCCTCACTGCAAATAACATGCCAGGTGAGGAACAGCAATTTATTTACGAGTGTCATTTTAAGCACGTTCTTTTGTATGGGAGCAAGTGGCAGAACAACAGATAGCACTTTTCAGTGTTATTCAGCGGTCTCAACCACACCAAAAAACCAATAGTGATTCAGTACTCTAGGGGCCTAATGTACCAAATGATTTTACCACTTCTGTGTCCAAGGGGAAATGCGTCGAATCATAAGGGCCATAACTTCTAACACTGTGTTTTTGGACCTTCTGAAGCAACAAATGAAAATGTTTTGCATTTCAAACATAGCTATTATTAAAATGTGTGCTGCTTACTGGTCCAAGCAGCATGCACCTCTGCACGCCACACAATGCCTTACATCCTTGCGCCACTCCTGGATAAAGCACTGTGCATATATTGCCCCACCTGCACTGTCTGCACTTCTTACCACTCCTCTACTCTGTCTGCCTCATGTCCAAATGCTTTTCTTGTTTTAACGACTGCAGTAAATGCTACATTCTAAATCCTATTATGTGCCTAAAGTGGCACACATCTGAGTATGCATGATAAACATGCCATCATCCCAGTTTCACTTGCATGAATGCAACATAAACAAGCATTGGTAAATGCAATGGGTTTCACCTGTGTGATTAATAATAAGCAGTTGTGCAATATAAGTTACTGAAACTCTGTTAAAGTGTTATGACTGGTTTATTGGGAAAAGCAATATAGTGTCAAATACAACACCTGGACCAGTGCCATATAGAATTGGCCAGCTGGAGCACAGGCGTCTCGACTCCAGAAAGGTAATACAGGGACCTCTGAAAATACACACTAGCATAGCTTTTTCAATAGAACAAGTGGTAAATGCATTTGATAAAAAATCACAAACTGGAATGCGATGCTGGAACAAAAACAAGAGTACCGAAAATAGAAGTGAAGGGGCAGGGCATAGGATGTGGCGTAATGGTCAAACTTGCCAACCTTGAAGCTGGGGAGACAGGTTCGAGTCTCGGCGTCGGCTCAACAGTTAAATAATTTCTGGATTCCTAGTTTTTAAAAAAAATGTTAAATAGTTCAAAAATAAAAGAGCTCCTGTTGAGTACTTTCTACTCCATTCCATAACGATCCTTTCCAGTGTCGCATTACAATGTTTAATACAGTACAATAAAGGGCAGCACAATGAACGGTGACCAACAGTAGACATGAATCAGACCTATGTTACCTTAAACTAGGCAGGTGATAACGGAGACAAAGCAAACACAAGGAGATGATGGACGGAACGCTGAAACTTTTCAGACACTCACCCCCAGTCACAGATTTGGGTTGAATCCATCATCATTCTTTAGCTCACTTCGCCACCCCAGTTCAGACCCAGCCATATGCAAATCAGTCTTGACCCTGTTCCTCATGGGAACAGTCCAGCCAGAACTGCCAAGCCAGGTCCTCCCTGGACTAGAAATAAGCATCCTGGGACCGGTTTCGGGGTAACATCCCTCATCAGCCAAGCTAGCTTGAATCCAGAGGCAAAGTGAGAAAGGGAGCCACGTCTGAGAATACCCAGCCAACTTAGGGCGAACAAAGCAAACACAAGGAGATGATGGACGTAGCGCTGAATCTTTTCAGACACTCACCCCCAGTCACAGATCTGGGTTGAATCCATCATCACTCTTTAGCTCACTTCGCCACCCCAGTTCAGACCCAGCCATATGCAAATCAGTCGGAGATAAGTCATACATGCATAATGGTGGCTATTTTATTGTGCAAGCCGAATGAGAGAGCCATGGGAATCTCAGAACCGTGGCATGTTTGAGACTGTTAAAAAATAATAACAAGCAAAGGGGCAGGATAGAGGATGTGACGTAACGGCCAGAACTGCCGACCTTGGAGCTAGGAAGCCGGTTCGAGTCTCGGCGTCTCCTCAACATTGTGTACAAGCACGCATTTCATGGCAAACAAAAAACACAACATGCAGACGACAAGCACACTTCAAATGCGTGCAGGATGAGATTAGGTTTAAATAATAAAAGCGTTGGAGAAACAAAGAAATGTAGCCGTGCGTGCTGCCACGAAAATAATTCTTCAAATGCATCGGCGAAAGTATACAAACATTCGTTAAAAGGAGTCGGATCCCAGCCTTAACCTAATAAAAGAAGTTCCAGCCCTAAAAGCGGATGAGAATGAATAATTGGACCATGGGATACTGATAAGAGAACCACACCCAAAAAAAAGAAATACAACACTACAGCCAATAGAAACGATGGAAAATTAAGGTGACAAGCACACTGACAAATAAGAAGTGGGGGCAGGATGTAAGCCCCTTTTAAGATATATTGAAAACAATAGATTTTACAAGCGAGTGCTGTGGGGGCGAAACCTCACAAGCACAGTGCAAGCACTGTGCAGGCAAAACCTAAAAAGCTTGTTGGGGCGCCAACAAAGATTGCCCCACTGGGCGCCACCAGAGCTAAATCCAGTCCTGTTGCCCAAAATTACAGGATGTTAAGCCTCCCACAAAGACTTAAATATGGTTACCCAGGTTCAAAGTAGGCCACTGTAGCTGTTATCCCACATCATTTCTCCTTTGCATAACATTTATAAAAAGTGAAGCAGGTGAAGACCAAATGTAAATGTAGTTACAAAACGTAGTTCCAGTGATAACACGGTGAAATATACCTGTGTGAAGCTGATATATAAGAATGTAAACAAAATCTAGTTATTCCAGAGTAATTAAGAGAGGCCATTGGTTTATAAAACCTGTCTCCAAGGCCTCCAGAGCAGTAGGAAAATGTCTGTTGGAATAAATGCCTGTAGCGTGCAGGTCAGTGTATGCCACTGGAAACGTACGCAACAACCCTCTCTGTTTTTATATTCTGGCCTGGAGCCTATTCAACAGTGGTGTTTATTGATAGAAGCAGGAATGACATAATTTGTGTTGTGCAGCCTTTTAATAATCCTTTTTTTTAGCTTGAGGCTTGAAGTTTGTAGGCTACCTTCAGCACCTTAGCTGACTTTAAAGTGCTCACACCTCTTTGTTGAAGCTACAGAATTGAGTCAGGCATGCAGGAACGGGGATGAATACGTAAATGCTGTGTTTAGGAAGGAGACTGCTTTCCTATATCAAAGAGTATTTTAGCTTAGCTGTAAAGATAGCCAATGTTTTAGTTAACTAAAAAGCTTTCACACTTCTTTGTTTATGCATTGTGTGCTAAAAGCTATAGTCAGTCGTGCTGTGAGGGGGATGGAAAAGTGAAGGGGGTGTCTGAAAAAAAGGCTGCTTTTGCCACAAGGGGTCAAAAAGGGTGGTGCAGCGAGATCGTGTGATACAACACTGAAAACAATAAGCAAAGAAATAGCTTTGAAAAGGCTACAAAGACGCTATAAAGTATTATGAAATTCTATGATGTATTACATACTGCTAACTGGACCCGAACGGATGGAAGCTCTTTACATCAGCACCAGTTGTATTACTGATAGACACATTTATTTTTAGGCGCGGAGATATTAAGTGATTTGCCCTGAATCACAGGATGTTGAGCCTCTCGCCGAGACTTGAATCCAGTTCCCCAGCTTTAAAGTCAGACGCTGTAACTGTAACACAACATCCGCTCTTCTTTGCTTATAATTCTTTAAATATGAAGGTGATGTCCATAATAAAGTTACAAAACGAAGGTCTAGTGGCAACACGGGAACATATAACTATGTGAAGCAAATAAGAAAAAGGCGAAACATGCTTTAGTTTCAAAGTTGATTTTAATTATATTTTTGGGAAATAAATTAGAGATTGTGTGATACAACACCAAAGACAAAAAGCAAAGAAATAACTTTGAAAAGGCTACCAACGCTATAAAGCGTAGCATTAAGAATAAAGCATAATGCCTTTATGGCTACAGACGCTGTCTTGCTGAGAGAAAGCAAATAAATAATAAGGCAACACACGCTGCCTTGCAGCTTCCACAGAAAGCACATAAATAATACAAGCTTTTAAGGCTTCAGCAACGAAACAGGAAAAAAGCCCTCCTTTTCCATAGATACAACACGATCTAAAACACAATGTTTTAAAGCTTCACCAAAGACAACTACACAAACAAAATTTTCCCGATGACAAACAAACAAACATAGCTTACAGAAACACATGCAGAAAGCAAAGAATAAAATAGTCCCCAAAAACAAACATACAAGCACAAAAGTGTAAGGCTACAAGTAATTGGTCCATGCCCTGTAGGAGGGAACAACACACCAAAAGGAGGGACATTTACAAAAGATTGACCACATGCAAGCAAACATTTTCAAAGGACACTCGGACTAACAAATGAAAAGCAATGGGCAGGCTGAAGCCCACAGACTGAACAATACATCTCGAAGAGACAGCGCATGCGCTGCCTAGGTGAGACCTAAAAAGGAATACACATTGCCAGAAATGTCATGAAAGTGGAGAACTAGGCCCAAAGGTGAACTTTCTGGGTTTAGGTAGGAGGAGCTTGTTACCGTGCCCCCCAGTGCCAGCAGCACTTTGCATGCTGGGATTTTTAAGTATTTATTTTTAATGATAAAAGTAAGAGTCCCAGAATGCAAGTTAATCTTAGCAAAAAAGCCACTCCAGGCTAAAGAGGAAATTTGACAGCTATACAAAGGGAGATTTATATATGTTATTTCAGTATTTCCGTTAGTGCCGACCTGGTCAAAAGCACTTTACAAAGGGCAGTCGTGGCCAACACCAGAAACTGCTTGCAGGTAACCTCAAATAGCGGGAAGAATACAGAAACAAATATGTATTAAAGCTCAGTATTTAAACTGGGCATTTACGAAATTCTCAAAAGAAAGTTAAAAAAATCCATTATCAGTTTCATGGTGGACATTCTAAGAACTGGAATTTCATGCCTTGTAGATTTAGTTGGTTCTTTTCTGGGTATATCAGATCCCTATTTCCAAATGCAAGTGCAGGATGGTAAATGCCAGTCGTGAAATTTCAGCGACTGAATTAACTTAATTGCACAGGCATTTAAAGACATTTCCACACTGTGTCTATCACATTTTTAATGGAATTAAATAAAACTGGGTTTACAAATGTCAACTTTTTCAAATCAGTTATGAACAGGAACTAAAATTTAAGGGATCAATACAAATCAGGTTTGCTGTAGTGGCAGGTGTTAGCAAGCATGACCAAACATGATGGAACAGGTAAATGTGCCTGAGAAGTATGTTCAATGGCAGTTAGTGTTATGGTCTGACATATATCATCTGCTAGGAAGACGGCTCTTTCTAATGGGACTAGAACGGGCATTCTTCACGTACCATCCCTTGCGTCTGCACTCTGGAGGTACCGTCCAATAGGGTACAGTTGTTTTCCTTTGCAGACTTCCTGGGGAGGGTGAGACATGGAATTCCCATCAAGATCGATCTCCTTCAGCAAATCAAGATGAAATATCTCAGTCGGTAAGGACACCATTTGATTTTCTAGCAAAAGGTTCAAAAGAAATATTATATATTTTTCAGATATTTTTAACCTCTTTACAACTTTAATGATCCAATATCTATTTAGAGTGAATCCAAATTTGTACAGCCTGTGCAATTTTTTTACAGGTAGTTTTCAGTTTCAGAATTCTTCCTACTTCTTTTGTGGTTGTCAAGCATATCCAAATAAACACAAGGGATTCATCCCCAGCTGCAACCTACGAAGCAGTCTCTCTCCTCTTGCTACCGATATGATCCCAACTCATTCTCACTCCCCAGTCTAACCACTCTCTCTCATCCCCATGGTACCCATTCCCACCCACCACTGCCTCTCCCCCTTTCATCCTCCCTCACCAGCTCTTACTCTGATCACAACTCTGGCATACTCAACTCTTACACATCCTTCCTTTCACCGTTCTAGCCCTTATCTTCACCCATTCTCTACTTTCCTGCCTCTTGAAGACCCCCACCTCCATCATAGCCTTCCAGTCGTAGCCCTCATCTTCCTGCCCCCCCAAATACCCTCAGGATGTCCACATAGATCTTATTACTCTCTCTGCCCCTCCTTTTCCTGGTCTCTCCTCACCTCCCCATCTCCACTAGTTCCTATTGCACATCTCTCACTGACTGCCCTAACCCTGACCAGTCACCCCACTCTGTGCTACCCATTCACCAACCTCTCACCCCCTCCATCCATACATCTATCACTGGACCGTTCTCTCTCCCACCTGCCATGACTTCATCTCACTTCATCGCCCCTTTTTTCTTCACACATCTTTCACTGGTTTGAAATGAGAAGGTGGTGGAATCATAGAGTCGCGAGCTAGGGAGACACATTTTCACTGTGTTTGTGTCATGGACAAGCTTCTGCCAGTGCCACAACTACTCCGGCATGAGGTGGTCAGGCAGCGGATGACATAGCCGGGACCTAGAGTTGAAGTCCAGTAGAAGAGGACAGTACTGGCTTGGGGGTTGTGCCATAAGCGCAAATACCATTTGGGGTCTGTGGAGTACCAGGTACTCTCAGGAGTACACTGGTCACAGCCAGATGCTTAACCACAGCTGTAACTGTTTTCACAGACCCTAAACGCCGCAGTCCCATCACTATACCATATACACTGCCCTCAGCTTGCATGGGGTGATTTATGCCGAGTGCTGTAGCTGTGGGTGTGCCATGGATCCCTAATTGCTGGGATGTTCTTGTGTTTTTGCAAACTTCAGCTTTGCTTCCCACAGGCTTTTTAGTTTTGCTATTTGCTTGTTGCTATATATACACTTCTACTTATAGCCCCGTGTTTCTTTTTCAAGATTATCTTCAGGACAGACAAATAGTCTTGAAAGCCACTTTTTTGGACTGCTCGAGTAGGCCGATGAATTGTACTGATATTTCAAAAGAAACAAGGGCCACTGAAATGAAAGTGAAAAAATACTTCTCTTCAAAACACGAGGGCTAAGCATACTACTCACACTGAATATGGGCCAACGTGAGTGATAAAATCAGCCTCGTGCAACTTTATCAGCCACCACTTGTTAATAAAATGGATGAATGCTTTTAGAATCGGTTAAAATGAAGTTTTTTATTGTGTTTGGCTCTCTTAGAGCGCCATTAAAGTGAATAATCCGCTCGAAATCGGGTACTCTCGGTTATGACGAAACAACAGTGAGAAACAAAAGATGTTTCCCACTGTTGGAGGTCAGTAAGAGAAGTGCTCACTTCGACTGCCTTTCCTGGGTCTCCAGGGATAGGAACAAAGATGGCAGCTTCTGCCGCTCTCAGGTTTCCACAGACCCGAGGGAGGTGAGAGTGTGAGCAGTGTGCCGCCTGTGCCAACCACCACATTCCCCTGTGCGGATGGGGCAGACCGGTGCTGAGAGAAGCTTTCACAGAGGGGGAATGGCACAGATGATGCATGACACATGGTTGCTTTTCAATAAGGGGGTAAACAAGGAGGGCTGCGGGTTTGGTGGCAGTGTGCAGGTATTTTTCCAATGTTTGGAAGGGGAAGTGGAGAACATGTAATGAATGACTTCGCCATCACTGTTCAACACCTCCATGGTTGTTGAAAGCAGGGGCAGATAATTTCGGCAGGGAGGGGGCTATATAACATAAAATTGTAGATTGCTAAATATTGACTCAACAGAAATCTTTTTCACCTCACGATTGTGAGTGGCATCATAGACCACTCAAGCTTCCCTCTAGTTCTCTATTTTTTTTTTAAACTATCTTTATTGGAGTTTCAATAAAATAGTACAGTAACACAACAGCTGGTGCTGGTAAGGCTGCAGCAGTGGGTCAGGAACATGACGAGCCCCACGGGCGTTACTCCACTCCTATGAACATTAAGGAGTATTTATAACAATGATACACCAACTCATGCAGGGCACGAGTCGGGGTACCACGCGGGTGGACGGCATCCCCCCACTTATTTTACAGGGTGGACGCCGTCCACCCTGCTCATCAAAAGCTGGATACTCGACCAACCAAGCTTTTCCAGGTGATTGCGGCTGAATCCGGAATTTCTCGGTCTGCCGGTCACCACGCCCCTGCACTTAACTTTCTTAGAAGGCATAAATTGACTTGCCCGCCCATCTCCTGCGCTACCTATCAAAGCTCTTGCCTTGCATTTTTAACCTGCCGCAATCGCCTCGCATCCTTCCCGGGCTGCTGCTGGCAGGGGCGTGCACGCTTCGCTCCCTCGCTCCCTTGCCCCCCTTCTGCCTTCATTTATTGTTCCACTGCTGCCGGCCGGATCCCTCCTGCCTTTTGGTGGCCGCGACCTGTATTATGCACTGAGATGGTGCACCAGGAGAGCTCAAAGGGCTTCAGATCCCCCTTCGTGTGTCAGCCCGGGCTGAGACAGCTTCCCGGGCACACTCAAACAAAGACTGTTTTTTAGCTGCTTTAGGCTGGCGTCAGTCTAATTGCAGCCTCACCCGAGTTCTTCACAGGTCTTTAAAAGACCCCGAAATTTGGCTCTAGTTGCGCCTCTGGTACCAGGTAAGGATGCGAGCCGGGGCTGGGTCCCTTCGCTCCCCCTCAGCAGAATAGGGCCTGCCGGCCGCCTCTAAGGAGGCAGCCGCAGGTTGACTGCTATGAAGCAATGGATGGCGCGTGTGGTGTTTATTCTATCTCGAGTTAAATTCTGCTGGTGTCAGAATTAGACTCAGATAACGCAGGCCTATCCTGTATTTTCCATGAGTGGTGCGTGCATGTTGTGATGTTCTGTGCTCATTTCAGTACACATACCGGAGTCCCTTCCATTTTACAAAGTGAAGAGGGCAGCATCGGTGCGTGAAGCAGAGAAGCACTACTGACAATTCAGCCTGTTTTACCGAGAAGCCCCATAGACTGATTTCATGTTTGGTGTTGCCAGGAAGCCTGGCATGTACATGCTTCTCTGGTCCACGTTGTTAGATTTGTAGTGCAGTTGCTAAATGGTGGTAGCTCCCACAAAAATAAACGTCTTGTGTGGTTGCCTGTCAATGAACATGGCTTTGAAAACGGTATGACAGTGGCTGGAATTGTTGCCTTTCCATAGAATCTAATATACCATATCATATTCTTGCAAGAGCAGCTACAGTGAATGTAAAGGTATTTCCACAGCCTTGCATGTGTCACATAGGTAGGTTATGTAGATAGTGTGTGTGTGCAATGTGTAGTGCATGTTTTTACCGGTGACACCCAGCAAGTGTGGCCTTGCTCTTGAATTGCTGCAGGTTCAGCTGTTTAAAATGACAGAAGGGCTTCCAAGCAGGTGCCTTGGTAACGTCTAACTCCCTCCTACTGCTATGAACTCCCAAACAAAACTTCCTAGACCTTTCCCTCTTCTACCCCCCAGTATTCATTTTCAATCTAACAGACTAACATGTCCACTGCTCAAATTAATTTCATATTTCCCTATCTTGTGATGTCACGCGCTGTGATGTCACGCGCTGTGATGTCTCGCGCCGTGATGTCACTTCCTGTGATACTACCTAACTTGGAGAGTCCCCCCACTTCTTTTTTTAGGACTTGTGCCCTGAACTCATGTAACTGTTTGCAAGACCACGCGTCGCTGTTAGTACTAGTGAGCATATGTGAAGGAGTTTGTTACACAGTCAACCCCAGGACGCCAGGTAATCCAACTTCGCTCTCGTTCGCTATTTGATGATACACAGCACCTGGAGTGAAAAACATGGCCGTTATTTACTGTTACCAATCTACAATTCCATATCTTTTGACAGTTCAGTGTCACACGCTATTAAAGGAACATTTAAGGTCCTGTGCTTGTTTAGTGCAGGGGCGGCTCCTCTGCTATGGCGGAGGAGCGTCGCCCCCCGCCAGCACCCTCCAAATCATGAAAAATAAAACGATAATAAAACAGGTTTAAAACCCGTTTTATTATCCTTTTATTTTCCTTGCCTGAGTCTTGGGGCGGGGCCACATTGATGACAGACACTGAGGGGAGTGGTATATGCACTCCCTTCACTGCGCATGATGGTTTGGCCGGCCCTTTCAGGCCTCTTTTCCGTGACGCCACGCCTCTTTTCCGTGACGGGAGCTGTGGCTGGTTTAGTGCACTGTTAAAGTGCATGATAGAAGGGAGCAAATCATCCCGTGTTACATATCGTATATCATACTTAAAATTGAAACTGGAGTAAACTGCTTAAAACATTTTTAGCACAAACTGTAGGTTTCATTTTTTTTAACATGAAATATGGATGTTGCACATCTGCACTTAAAAGCTTAGAAAGGTGCACAACACAAAAAGTAGTGTCAGGAGGGTGAGGAGCTGAAAGTAGCTCTCTGTTATAAGGAATAAAGTACCCACCACTATAGTAGAAAGTACATTTTAGGTTGAACCTCTGTTCCCTTACTTCCCAAAAGACAGTTTTTGGGTTAATTACTCTAGATATGTTAATATTGGAAAATTCAATGTCAATGTTAATAATGATACATTCATATGCAAGAACGAAATCGCATCTCTATTATCTAATTCACCCGTCATGAACTCTCTGTCAACCCGACTCAAAAATACATGGTCAGGCAGGCTCTGAGCCCTAGGCCTAAGGTTACTGATTGACAGGTCACAGGTGGGGTGGCATGTAGCTGACAGACAAACGCAAGAACAGGAAACTCAGATCAATCCCATAGACAGGCGCAGGGACACCACTAGGGTCCAGGGATATTGGCCCCAATAAAGCACACATGGCCGGAGGGGTGGGTGCATTTCCAAAACACCATAAAGTCAGATGCCACACAAAGTTAGGAACACACAGCCAATCAAGACACAGCACACGCAGTACACGCAGTGATCACGTGCCCATCATGCCGGACATCGGACACTGCACCCACTGACCCGCATTGTTCCACACAAGATCGAGGCCCATCTGCATTTGTTATCAGGGGCCTTATTTATGACTCCAAAGACAAGGCCCGCATTCTTTACCCAAAAAGGATAAACTGAAACATGTTATGATACCCAAAGAAATGTATAAACCTTGCTCAGATCAATTGTACTTTGAGGCAGTCGTCAGACCCGCTTCTGTAACTGTACTCCCAGCCGAAGCATTTAATTAAACCAGCTGTTCCTGTTTTGCCAAACGCCTCTTCTCTTGTTTTTTCAAGGTAAATTCGTATTCGAGCAACAGATGGTTAATAAATTCTTTGCTGACTTAGAAAATACCACCTAAAATCATGTATTCCACTTTATACATAAAAATGTGGCAGTTATACTTTGAGGCAGCCCTCACCACCTAATCATTGAGGAGGTCTGTATCTACTGAATTCCCTCTTTACATATTGCTACCTCACATATAGCTGCAGGAGCCTTGCTTTAGAGTATATTATAGAGACTTGTTTGTACAAGTATTTAAAGTATTTGTATTTGCATAGAGTCCTAGCCATATAGACCACAGAGTGCTTCACAACTAACATTAAGGACAGTAAGACTGTAGGCTATGAACATGGACAACTTTTTGTGACTTCATTTGGAGAACCTTTTCCTAATACTTTCCAGAGTTGGATTCACATCGTCTTCCTGATTCTTGTCAAGCTGTCTTTATGCCAATGCACAGTACTCAAAGTAGTTCTTTTGACTCTTACCAATGAGCTGCTTTGCGCCCCAAATGATGTTGGTGTCCGCACTCTTTTCCTGACTGATTTATCAGTGACATCCCAGTGACATCCCAGTGACATCTAGGAATGTGGGGGTTGCTTGAGTAGATCATATCTTTTCTATCCAACCGTACTACACAGCAGGTTGCTTAAATGTTCTAGAGTTGGGCAGAGATGACTCTATAGTGCAGAGTACCCCAAAAGTCAGTTTCAGACGTACACTCTTCAACAGTTCTGATACAGCTCTACTCAACTGACTAGGAAGTTTGGATTACTGTTCTTACTGTTCTTTTCATATGCAGATGACAATCAAATTGCAAGTTGATTGTTAACGTTCACATCTTGCCTGAGTTGAACTTATCAATGGATACAAAGTAATCTCTTAAAACTTATTGACAACAAAACAGAGCTTCTCGTATTGGGGACAAGGCACTTTATTTTCGATTACTGACCTAGAGTTCTTGGAGCACCTCCTTCTCTTTCAGTCCCAGTGCAGAATTTAAAAGCCCAAAGTGACGACCGAACAGATTTCACGCTATGATAAATTCTTGAGATTATCAACCTCAGATTTAAAGAAAGGTGCTATCTTAGCTTATGTTGGAAGCAATACAGTCTGTAGCTTCCACAGTTATGCTATTATGGATTACTGGATTTGACCTAGACAGAGAGACTTCACAATACAGGGGAACACATTTTGACAAGTACCAATAAACATGCCCATATCACCCCCATTACACCTGATCGTTATTAGTTGCAGGAGCACCTAAAACCTACATTCAAGCACTTGGTGTTGCCCATAAAGCCCTTAATGGTTATGTTCTTCTTTCTAGCTTCTCATTTTCATCAGTACATGCCCACTCATCTTCTGTATTCAGCACGCAAAAAACTTGCTTGCATTCCACCATGTCGGCAATATTAGAATGGACAAGCAAATGTTTGGAATTCAAACAGCCTCAATAGGGAATTGTATCCTAGTGGAGCTAGGAAGGCTGACTAACCTTCTGGCCTTTCATAAGCTTTTTAAAAAGTGACTTTTCGAGAACTATATTTAGCTTAATACTTCTGTTGGGTATTAGTGCAAAGAAACCTTGGTTGGCAAGTAGTGTGCTCTACCAACTAAATGACTTGTTTTCTAATGTGCTAGTAGAGTCCCACTCACATGACACAGGTAAAAAGGCCTAGTCACACTAGAATCACTACAAAACACGATCAAATGTCACCATTGCACTATATGTGTGAACCCGTGATAGGGACAGTAGTCTTTATGTCCCTACTTAAAGTCACTTAGTGCGCCCCAGTCCAGGATCAGTTGTAGACATAGGCTTTCGCGCACACGCTAGAGGAGCGTGAGGCTGGGACAAAAGTTAAATTCAGAAACAATGATACCAGTTACTCGCAGATGGGCACACAGAGCAAAGAACATGACTATAGGCCATGCAGGGGACATTCTCGTCCCAACACCACTGTTTAGTGTATATAGATGAATGCCCACATTTTGATCAAGCCACCAATATGGAAATGAAGAGGAGCATGTACTGGTAAAGACGCAGTGCAAACAGACTCCATGGTGAACACATGCCCGATTAGTTTCTGATCTAGAAGGGGGCTGTAGTGTTTTCGGTGTGCATCATCACCACCATGGACCTGTCCACTTGATATTCCAAGAAAATATTGGATAAAAGATATTTTGAGACACAAAATTGTGTTAAAAACATTGTGATGGCAAGAATATCATGGCAAGAATATCATGGGCCAGAATACACAATTTAACAATATTGTGTTTTTAGACGTTTAATATAATTTTTTAATTACAGTTGTATATAATAGATGTTTAATATATTTTATCTAATATTGTTTTTAATTATTTTGATACATGTTAGTTATTTTAGTATGTGAAGTTATTACTAGCGAGACCAGATGGAGCGCCAGGTCCAAACGGCCTGCCGCAGGTCCTGTTTAAAACAAATATCCCTCTCTGGTCACAACAACTAGTCACCCTCTTCAATTTCACACTGAGGAGTTCATCTATACCTGATTCCTGGCGAGGTGCAATAATCCACCCAATTCATAAGTCTGGCTCCCACTCGTCCCCAAATAACTACAGTTTGATAGCCTTACTGGACAATGAGGCAAAGTACTTTGCGAGTATCTTACTCGAAGAACTGAGCTTCTGGGCTGACCTGAAAGGTCTGATCCCAAAAAATCAAACCGGTTTTACCGCAAACTCGGGCACTATGTCTAACTTACTGGCATTATCAATACTTATCGATAAATCACTTATCTCATCCAAGGTAGTCTTTTGTTGCTTTGTTGATTTTAAAGCTGCTTTTGACCAGGTCCCTAGGGCAGCACTCTGGGCGAAGTTAATGAAATGGGGAATCCCGGTCAAACTTTTGGAGGCCATTGTCCAACTACATACTAACACCTGGATACAAGTTAAGCTTGGCACCGGCTCACATCTGTCTCGAAAAATCACAACGACAAGATGAGTCAAACAGGGATGTGTGCTAGCTCCATTGCTCATTAACCTGTTCATCGCCGACCTTTCAGCGGAACTAGATGAGATAAACAGCCATCCCCCTAAGATTGGTGGTGTCCAGTTAAGCAACCTTCTGTACGCCGACGACCTCGTCCTCTTCAGTCTCACTCGAGTAGGGCTGCAAAGACTGTTAAATAAACTACATAGTTATACCGTTACGAACAACTTAGAGGTTAACTTAAAGAAAACCCAAGTAGTCATATTCGGCAGAAAGCACTATGGAGGCGGTGGTTGGACGTATAACAACTCTGGACTTGTGGTAAGAAAATCTTACAAATACCTGGGGGTTAATTTCAACTCCAGGGGCACCCTTGCCAAACACCGCAGCGACATCTCAATGAAAGCTATGGCTCTCCAAGTGAACCTTTCAAAACTCTCAAAAAAATTGACAGGCCGGAGCCTAACTCCAATGTTGGAAGTAATGAAAGCCAAAATTGGCCCCACGTTGTCATATGGCATTGAAATTTCCCGGGGCAAACTGAGTGCAACATTAAATCAACATGTGACTAAGATCTATAAAAGAGTCTTTCATATGCCAAAATCTGCTTCTGCTGCACAGATACGATTAGAACTGGGCCTTTTAAATTACGAAATCATAAGTGCAGGTGCTTATTTAAAATTGTGCCATAAGTTAAGGCAGGCCGGAGCTGGGTCCCTTGAGTCACTGTTGTGGTCAGATATTACCCTTAATAACCCAGGTGGGTCCTATAGTCAGTTCTTCCATGAATGCGTACAGCAATTATCAGCAAGTGATCTATGGAATCTTAACCCTAGTAACATAGGGGCTCATTACGATGGCGGGCGGAAGCACAACCGCCGTGCTGGCGGATGCAAAAACCACCAGTTACCGCCGGCACGCAGCAGTCCACACGCCCGCCCAATTATGATGCGAAAAGCAGGCCAAACACCGCCGGCAAGCCAGCAACACCGTCCGCCATCAAAGTGCGCCCGCACACGTAGCGGCGCAGCACAACTGACACACACCGTCCGACGAAACACGTCCCGCCCGGCGCATAAATTACGATGCCGCAAACAAACGGCTCCCACGGCTAAGAGACACCGCACGTGAAAGAGAGGCGGAAACACGGACGCAGAGCACGGACAACGAAGAAGCGGCACCCCGGGCATGAATCCAGCACTGCAGGCCCTTCCCATGCTTCTGCTGATGCACCACCAAGGACGCAACGTACCGCGGAGACGCAGGTAGGCACACACACAACAAGTGCACGCAAACAGCGCACACAGTGCAAGGGCGGAAAAAGCGGACAACCCCCCACCAGCGCGTGCACACTACACATCCACCATCGCATTCACATATGACACACAGGCCAAATCCTAACATCGCAGAACACATGTGTACACACCACCTGGGACTAGGAACCAACCACCCCGTCACGGCCCCAAAGCGCTGATGACGCCGCCACACATGCGCATAACGCAGAGGCCAACCGCAGCGCCATGCATGCGTCGCACACAGACACAGGGACACAACCAAGCAGCACACACATCAGCCCCACCCCGAACGCACATGACACGTGACAGGCCGGCCACAGACATGTCCCCAACGCCCAATTCACGGACAACACCCAACGCCACACAACCGACGCACACATGCCAGTGAAGTCACGCAACTGCAGGACACACCCCAGTGTAACAAACATGGCGTAGCACACAGCGGCGGCAACACCAACTAGGAGAAGCAGGTCCCCTTCGGGAAGAGGAACGCCAGTACCACACTGAAAAACCCATACCACCCTGCACATATGAACAAGACACATGAAACGGAACACCAAAGAGCCCGGGGACCGACAACAGGTGGCCCAAGAATTACATCCACACACAAGGCCCAACGCAGAGCGGAAAGGCAGCCTGCCGCCCACACAAGGGAGAGCAGACAGCACTGAATGACCTTCCATTCCAACACCGAAACCACAGCCCTACGACAGAAGCCGGTGAATACAGCCATTGTCCAAGAATAGACCAACACAGGCATGCCGAGGAGACCGACCACAGGGCAGATAGCGCATATCACAGAAGCACACAACGGACGGGGAAGAAAGAAGAAAACACTCCCCCATGTCGGCCACATGCAAGTTAATTGGAAGGAGTCACACAGCACCGACCTTGAACTGTCTGAGAAGCATGTGGGAAGAGGGCCCGTGTCCTCCAAACAAGCAAACAGAACACAAGTCCTGTCTCCCCACGACTACACAGAGCTCACAGCAACCCCGGAGCGTGCACATTGCAGACTGCACACACAGCCGGAGCACGCCACCTCTACGAACCGCTGCGAAATGGCAACCGCAACACACCTACCCAACTACGCCGAAGAGCTCAAGCTGTACCAAACCAACACGATACATACATTGGGATGCGATCTCCTGTCCCTGCTGAACGTAAGTTACCGACTGACTTACCGCATCACATTGTTCAGCTGCGTCATGCCCGTCTTCTACTGTCGGAGGTGTCCCTACCAGCATCCCGTCGAGATATGCCTCTCCAACCCGGCATGTCTGAAGGCGGACCTGCTACCACTACTCCTCCCTCTGGACGCACACGACAGGGCCTGCTCTGCCTATGGGGGCATGGCGTATGTGGCCAACATCGCACGCGCACTGAAATGGAACCACTGTGCCTCCACACGACGGATCATCGAGAACAGCTACATCGAATGTCACCCAGCATGCCCCATCATGGTCCTCCAAGGGACAACCTACGAACAACACCTTGACAGCCACCATCCGCTTCATTGGCTGGCAAACATGTACACCACCAATGACATGGAAGCCCTGCTGGACGGCATCGCATACCTGACAACCTGTAAATACGTCGGACCACAACGCAGGTTCCCCGAGTGACCTATGAAGTCCAACCCCGCACCCATGCTCAGCTTCCGCACGGACTGGCCAGTCACCACCACAACAGCCATACCAAACGACCGGCAACTGTAACCACACCATCAACGACATCGCCATGACATCGGATATAACCGGGACATGCACACTGTTCCCCATCACATCCAGGAACACCGCATGCATCGTGGGAGGCAGTGGCATGGGCTCTGTGCATCGCACCCACATGGACGGAACTGCACGAACAACCAGGACACGACATGGATCCAGCGCACATGGACACACACACCGCTCAGTGGACATGAATAGGTCGCCTGGAGTCTGTGGGTGCTGCACCCCTCCCACCCCCGCCCCGGGAATCCCATACCAGGACCTTTGCATGGACGACAAGTGCATACAACAACAACACGACCCCAGTGACTGTGACATGTCCAGTAACCACCACAGTGCAACAACAAGTGGCACGCCGCTGCATGCACGCAAGCACATGCCCTGATGTCATCTCACATGCACGCGTGCATGAGGAACAACCGCAGCAAACCTGTCACATGGAACTGAGATGGACTGTGCCCATGATGCCGAGCGGTCTGGTAGGCTACATGTATACCGTCTGTGTCAAAGTCCGCAGCTCCGCAGCTATACGTAAATGTACATTAGCACAGCCTTGGCCAAGCAGATGTAACCCCACACCCTATCCCATTTGTTATCATGCTCAGTATATCCTCAACATGTATTCCGCTGCCAGTAGTGTCCACTATACTGCATCACAGAGGACAGAAGACTCAATATAATGTTTGAAACCAGAACTGTCTCCGCTGACTCATTTCACAAGTACGAATGAGAGAGGATGAGAGTATGTGAAGTACACGGCAGTCGTGACATGACCATGTAGTCCACTGGTATTGGATGTCAACGCAAATGAGTAGCACTACTGTGGAAGACACACATGTGTCGTGTGAAGTCGTATGGACGCAGTGCTCAGGTGGGTGGGTGCGACGGGTAGATGCGCACATGCCAAGTTGGAGCACGCCGTGTTGGGAGGGGTCATGAACAGTACACCACCGCTTCCCTGGGCATTGTGAGAGGACACCTGTCGGGGGAGTGAACACGTGTGTGCACAGCCGGGCACACGTACAAAGCGGTACCAGGCGCACCTCAGCCCACCCTCTGTGGACAAGCTGGATCCTGTTGTGCGCCCGCCATGCCCCTTGACAAGGCACACACAGCCCCAGTCGACCAGGTGTAACCCCAACATAGTCAATCCGCACAGGCGATACAGGGCACGGGATGGCAGTGGAGCATGGTGTGTGAGAGGTCTCCTCGCGCTCCTCCTGGTCATATCACGCAGGCAATAGTACCTCAACGTCTAGCATGGCACAAGTCACATGGAAGTGTAGGGGGACGCACCACAGCACGAGCAGCACTGACGTCACGGGAGGTGGCTCGCACCATCCCATCCATTGCCCATCATACCAACCACGACACATGCCATTGCGACTAAGTGCAAGCGCGTGCGCCACCACCCCCGAGCCCTCCCCAGAGAGGCCAAAGAGTGAATGTGTGGGCCATCAGCCACAGACGGACGCGGCCTGGCCGCAAGGGCAGCCACAGCCACTGGGTGTCGCAGGTGGCGGATCCGGAAGGCGAAGACTGTGATGCATAGTCCATCCAGGCCGGGTCTCCATTTGGGGCACCACGCAGGTGGACGGCGTCCCGCCACACATCATACCCTGAGACAGCCCACTCGTGCAACTGGACCCACACATACACTCCTTGCCCTCTCTGGTGCGAGCTTGGGGCTGCCTGTGCAAGCGCTAGCCTCGCAGGTGAGCATGCATATTGGGGGGCGAGGGGAGGACATGAGGGCTGGGGCGAAGATGACTGTATCACTGTCAGTTAGTACAAGGGATGACCCAGATGTGGAAAGGAAGAGACGTGTCCCGTGTGTACTGCTACTAGTCGCCAATCCAACTACCCCCCATGTCCGGAATGTAAGCCCGCACCTAGGCCCGCCCATCCGCCACATCGAACATACCACCAGCACGACAACCTTCCCATTCGAAACACTGACTGGGGGTGGCGACCAGTGAACAATCATGTGTAGCCTACCCACGCGTACATGTGGGCCCTCCATGATCCATGTCACCTGCGGCAAAGACATGACATGCGCAATGAGGGAAGTGAGGAGAGCTGTCCGCCCCACGCACAGAAGGTGCATCAGCTCCACAGACCCAGCAGCGAGTCCAGCAGGGGTCACATGTGCAGGGGCAGCTGTGCCTGGTGTGAAGGCACATGCATATAGACAGCACATCGACCAATGTGTAGTCTGCCCACATCCACAGTCCATCATCATGCGGACATAGGAATTGAACACAGGGCAACACATCTTAGTTGGTGCACCCACCGTGACCAACAATGCGCAATCATCGACGTACCCGCCCTGTGCATGGCCCCCCACCCAACGGAGGCACATCCAGTGCCACCATCCCACACACACAAGCCTTCCACGGAACATGCTGTGTCCAATGCTCAGTACAGAGTCAGCGCCCATCTGGTGGATCCTGAACAGGAGACACATGCACACACATGCCAGCTCCCACTATGTACGTCTGCCACCTGGCACGTGCAATGTAACCTCTCACCTGTGACGTGTGACTGCAAGCACACAGCCGTCTTGGCATGGGGCTGTCAATGTGGACACCAGTCAATGTTTCGGGAGCTGTGATCCGTACAGTGCTGTACATAGGGTGCAGTGCTGACACCTATTACTGTCTCATATCCCCTCGTGCCACAGGTCCCACTTGTATTGGCCGCTCAGCCCGTGCCCACATCGTCGTCGTCGTGTGCCATACTCATCCAGCCTCGGAAGCAGTTCCATGCTCAGCAGACACTCATGTTGCCGTGGCGTTGCCGCTTGACGAATATGCAGTCAGTCCCCATCAGCACGCCCCGCAAGTCATTGGGGCCTAGATCCCCATGTGCATGCACATGGCAGTGGTATGTCTCACTTGCCATTGCCATTGTTGGGAGACCTGTGTAAGTGTATTGTGGCCGTGCCGTCCCAGCTTGACAGCTGGGCTGTGGCTCATGTGCTTGCTCAGTCATGTCAGTGATGTGTATGCGAAATTGCTATGTGCCGTGTTGCTTTGACATGTGTCCTCTGCCATTTAACCCAGGCGGAGACCGAACATTGACCGCCCATACCAATTGCTGGCGGACATGGACGATACAGAGGTAATCAGGAAGTTTCGGCTGGACAGGCCAACTCTGCATCGACTGTGTGCCATGTTAGAGCCCCATCTCCGTCCCCGCAGGGTGTATCCGACTGCTGTCACCCCCACGGCTAAGGTGATGGCCGCCATGCATTTCTTCGCCACTGGGTCATTCCAGCACACAGTGGGCAGTGGAGGAGGGATGTCCCAGCCCATGTTCAGCAAGGTGCTGAGGGATGTACTGGCAGCCATGATGCTGTACCGGAACAGGTACATCAGATTCCCCAGGGCTCGTGAATTGGCGGCAGTGAAGGGTGCATTCTATGCCCTTGGCAGAATCCCACACGTCGTGGGAGCCATTGACTGCACTCATGTTGGCCTTGTTCCACCACAGGCCACTGAGCACCTGTACCGCAACAGGAAGCACACGCACTCCCTGAATGTGCAAGTGGTGTGCCTTGCGGACATGGTGATCACCCACGTGTGTGCCAAGTTTCCAGGCTCGGCCCATGACGCACACATAATGCGCAACAGCATCTTGCCACGACTGATGGCCAATCTGCAACAGGATCGTGCCTGTATTGTCGGTGAGTATGTGGAGTGGTGTAGCGTGCTGGTTGTGCGATGCTGTCCCCTGTCCAGTTGGAATTGCAACGGTTCTCTGTGTCCCTCACACCCAGGTGACTCTGCGTATCCGAATGGGGCATGGCTGCTCAGTCCATTGAGGAATCCTCGCACCCCAGCAGACGATCGATACAATGAGGCACATGGGAGGACCAGACATGTGGTCGAGCGTACCTTTGGCCTCCTCAAGTCCAGGTTCAGGTGCCTGGACCGCACCGAGGTGCACTGGCGTACTCCCCACAGAAGGTGTGCCAGATAGTGGTGGCGTGCTGCATGCTGCACAATCTGGCCATTCGGAAGCAGATCCCCCTCATTGTGGATGACGGAGATCAACCAGGGCCCCAGCCCGCAGACCAGGACAGCTCGAGTGAGGTGGACAGCGGAGAGGAGGAAGCTGGGAATGTGCGCCAGCAGCTCATCGCCCGCTACTTCACTTGACGGTGAGTGTCCATGTACGACGGATGATGTGTCTGTATCTGTGCAGGTGTGTGTGTGCTGTGTCAGGGTGGCCGTATGTTCACTGCGTGCAGTGTGTCAACGCTCCATGGCCAGGGTAGTATGCCACTGTTGGTGACTGTGGCATTGTGCCCTATTGCTCCGTGCGATGTGTGTACATTGCTTGTAGTTGTTGACATGTACTGTGTGATGGGTGTGTGACACACTCATTGAATGTGCTCCTGTTCTGTCTCCCACCCCTAGGTCCCTACAGGCCCTCCGGATTCCATTGCCATGCCACGCATCAGGTGCCCTTCCGCCCAAGGTGGCCGTTGTACTCCGTACAAATAAAACACAGGGCACAAACAGCAGTTAGTGAAAAAGGTGCATTTATTACAAACTGTGACATGTGATTGTGTGTAAGGTGATGACAAAAGTGGTGCGTGCAGTGACAATGAGCTGTCGGTCATGGCTGCGTGATGATCAGGGTGTACCCACTGGTTCTATGTCCATAGTCCAACACACACATGCCATCCAGCTGGCTGTGTGGAGTGGGATCGTAGAGCAAGTCAATGCAGTGGCTGGTCAAGGAAGGCTGGCGGAAGGCTGGCTGGCTGCCTCACTTGCGACTGGAGCGTGCGAAGTCCTCCCGGGAGATCTGTTTCCTCTTCGGACGGCCCCTTCCACGTTTGGGAGGGGGTGTGTGATGGCGACCTGCTGGTGGTGGGTGAGGTGTGCTCACTGGCTGTGGACGCAGGGGAAGTGGACACTGCTGGCCGACCCTGCGCCCTAGCAGGTGGTGGCGGAGGTGGTGTTGCTGGCCTTGCCTGTGACCCCACCGCCACCACCAGCTGGCCCATGAGGTCCACGAGTTGGTCCATACGGGACACGAATTGGCCCATATGGGCGTCCATGGACCTCAGCACCCCCAGCACCTCCCGCGTGTCAGTAGCAGACCTGGCCCATTGTCCTTGGGCCTCTTCATAGGCCCCAAGGACTCTGGCCATTTGAGGCAGGGCATGGCTCCCAGGGGAGGCTGGCGTTTCCCTGACCCTGCTCCTCCTACCAGTCCTGCTGCCACCGGCCTGCCCACTAGCCACATTGCACACCACGGTCCTCGCTGTGGCTCCCAGGGTGGATCCAGTCGGCCGGGCCACCACCTGCGCTGGGGCTGGTGCCAGCGAAGACGTGGTGGTGGTGGAGGCGGTGGTGGTCGGTGCGGCGATGGTGGCGGTTGCGGCAGTGGTAGTGGCCGCAATGACCGTGGGTGTGGCCGCAACGACAGTGGCAGCAGGGGACTGGGACTGTTCAGCATCCCTGGATGATGGGTTGGTGGGTAGGAGGGGTCCTGGGGAGCGGCTGGGCCCTGCCACGCCAGATGGGCCAGCTTGGTGGTCCGTGTCCGAAGAGGTGGACAGATCCTCCAGATCCGTGTGTCCTCGTTGGGGGCTTGTAGGCTGGCTGTGCTGGCTGCTGTCTCCATCCCCAGCGTCCAGCAGTTCGTCACCTGTGGAGAGAATGAGATTTGTTATTGTGTTGCACCTGGCGAAGTATGTATTAGTCGTCTGACATTGGCAGTTCGTGCAATCTCGTACATGGGTTTCCCGGAGGCGAGTGTGTGGCTGTGGCATCTGTAGTTGTGTGTGCTAGGCAATGGGATTGTGTGCTGTGCACATGTGGCATGGGACGGATTGGCCATGCCGATGGGTGTGTTGCTTTGCCCCTACTCATTGTGACTCTGGTGTATGCGGGCTCCTGGCCCATCCTGGGTCTGGTTTTTACTTTGCTTTTGGAGTTCATATGGAACGCTTAGGAACGCATATGGCAACATGGGGGCCATGCCCCAGATTCGCATTTGGGATGGAATATGCTTTTGGGGTTCAAATGGAACGCTTAGGAACGCATATGGCAACATGGGGGCCATGCCCCAGATTCGCATTTGGGATGGAATATGCTTTTGGGGTTCAAATGGAACGCTTAGGAACGCATATGGCAACATGGGGGCCATGCCCCAGATTCGCATTTGGGAGGGGATATGCTTTTGGGGTACATGCTGTGAGCCATGGGTGCCGAACGTGACATGTGTTGTGGCAGCATGACAGTGCATGGTCTGAGGTGTGTGCATGCCTGACATGCCCTGCATATTTGCTGTCTGTTGTGGTTACTGGACATGGCATTGGACGCATCGTTATGAGTGAGTGATAGTTGTGTGCCAGCCAACGTATTGCAGTTGTCCCATCTCCTTGGTGTGCGTGCTGCCCTGTGCCATGTGCATCACTGCAGTGCTCGGGGGGTGTGGCCCATGTTGTGTGTTGTTGCTCACAGTGTGTTGTGCGCTTAATTGACTTCTGGCACATGGTTGGTCATGGGCATGTGTCTTAGCGTGACTGCTGTATGTGTGGCAGCTGTGCGGATGACATGCCTTTCATGTGACTGGGGCTGACGGATGGGATGGATGGTATGTTGTATGTGCATGGTGTGTCTGTGAGTTTGATGGGTTCAGTGGTGTTCGTGTGCATTTCTGTTGTTCCGCTCTGTTGCGTCTAGTGTTGTTTGTCTTACATAGGCGTAGTTGTGGGGTGTGGGGTTGACAGGCAGTGGGGGCTACATGGACAGGACTTCAATGGTGTTTCGGTTGTGTGTGATGAGTTGCACAGTGGCTGCCGTGTGGGACTATATTCAGTGTGGCTTGTGCATGCAGACGTGGCTCCTTGGGTGTTGCTATGTCTGTGATGGGTCATGTGGGGTGTGAGTCTGTTGTTCATGTCCGTGTGCACATTGTTCACTTGTTCGTGACGGTGGGCGGTGCTGCGTGTTCGTGTGCTACGTGACATGTCCCATGTGTTGGTGGTGTTATGGTCCTCATGCCTCCAGTAATCCAGCCCTGTCCAGTTTCCCACCTGCAAGTTGTTCGTGCGTGCACTGTACTGGATGCCACATGGCTCTAAGCGGGGGGTGCTCCATGTTGCAGGTCTGTGGGGGTGGGGGGTGTAGTGGGTCGTGGGGGTGGCTGTACACCCACTGACACCGATTGCTGTGGACCGTGATGTCTGCCTTTCGGCTGTCGTTGTGCACTGCGGTGGCTGACACGTGGGTGTGGGGTGTGGGGGATGCTCCTCCTTGCTGTGCTGTGGGACTGGGGCCTGGTGTGTGTTGTACTTGGGCTGTCCACCGTCCCACCCACTGCACTTTGTGTTCCTGCCACTTACCTGTTACTTGTCGGTTAGTGCAGCTGTGGCGGACACATGGGTGTGGTGGGTGCTCGTTGTGGCGCTTCTGGCATATTTGGGGACCTGTTGGTGGTTACGTGGCTGGCTTAGTGTACACATGTCCCCACGCATCTTACAGTTGTTCGGTTTGGGCTGTGTGTGGTAGTGTCTGTTGCATGTGCGTGTGATGTGTTGTGTATTGTGTGCTGGACATGGGGGTGTTTGTCCCTGGGAGCTGTGGCATGGTAGTTGCGCATGTGAGTACATAGCGGTGTGCTGGTATACATTAGTTTGTACTTACCAGCCTCCACTCCCCCTGCTAATCCGGCGAGGATCTCCGGATGGATTACGACTCGCACCTTCTCCTCCCACGCTTTGAAGGTCTTAAAGAGCGCGGGATTCCCTCCGCCAGTGACGGCAGCCAGCTCTCTGTTTTTGCCCTCCTTCTTCTTGACCAGGCTCTTGACGTCATTCCACCGTTTGTTTATCTCGACTCTGTTCCTGGGCAGGGTCCCGACTGCATTGACCTGGTCTACGATCCGGTTCCACATTCTGTTTCTGGTGGCTAGTGGTGTGTGCTGGACCATGTTCCCATAGATTTGTGGGTGCACCTTGATGATCTCGTCGACCATGACCGTCAGCTCCATGGGCGTGAACTTGGGCATTCTTTGTGGTGCCATGGTGTTTGTGGTGCTGGTGCGGTGTGTGTTGTGTAATGTGCAGGGGTTTGTGGTGCCGGTGTTTGGTGGTGGTGGTGGTGGTGGTGGTTGTGATGTGTGCGTTTCTGTGGTGTGCTGCTGTCCTTGCTGTGTCACTGTGTCCTCTCCTCTCCTCTCTGGTTTGCAATGTAGCAAGGGGTTGTGGTCTGTGGGAGTGCTGCTTTTGTACTCACCTATGTGGGTGTGTCCTCATGGTCTGTTGTTTTCAGGTGTTTTGTGTCTGGGGTTCTGGCCTTTGTATTTTTTGTTTGTCCGGGGGTGTTTTCGGGATGTGTACTGTGCTTGTGTATTTGTGTGTGCCTTGCTGTGTGGACTTGTTGGCCATGTTGTGTGCTATTGGTTTTGTGTGCGGATGGTTTCTGTGCAGGTACGTGGGCGCCATGGCTTCTGCCGTGTCGATTCTCATCGGCGTTGTTTGCGCTGGCGGGCGGTATATTTGTTGTTTTTCCGCGCTCATGGCGGTGCGATCGTAATTTCACGTGCGGTGTGTCGGCCGTGTGGGCGGGCGGTTTTGTGTTGTCGTGCGTGTTTCCGTCCGTGGCGGGCGGTTTGACTCCGACTCGGACGATGGCGGGCGGTATTTTGTGTGATTTTTCCGCCGATGGCGGTTTTTGGTTTGTGTACTCATAATGGCGTGGTCGGTGTTCAGGCGGTGTGTGCGGGCGGATTTTTGCCGCTTCCATGCCTGGCGGATTTTTTTACGCCGGGTATCGTAATGGGCCCCATAGTCTTTAAAACAAGTATTAAGAAGCGCATCCGTATGTGGTCTCTTAATACCGACAAAGCTCTTTTCGCCAAACGCAAGCATGCATGGGAGTAATCAACTCTTACCATCTGGCTTCTTTTCCATCATACCTGCCCTGCACATACCCCCTGTACTTAAAATTGCGGTTTATGGCACTTAGATTGGGGGAATGGCATTTTCTGAAACATTTACCTCTTTGGCGTCGTACATCAGATGAGCTACAGTGCAGGGGCTGTGGGGACTTGGTGGAGTCCTTGGAGCATATTGTATGCCTCTGCCCTGCATTGCTGGCCCAGCGCAGACTAAAACTGAGGCCAGAGTGGAACAAATTGGGAGTCCGGTCCTGTAGGCAGGCAATTATTGCGGCATTGAACCCAGAGAACACTGCTTTAAACATAAGCTTCACAATCTTTATTCACCGTGCATATCGCAAACTTAACCAGCAAATTGCAGGCCCGGTAACAATCTTGAGGAAGTGCACAGGTGACTCTGTATAAAACCCGTGTTCTCTGCCCCTGCAACACTATGGAATGCGATCCTCGATGACTCGATACTGACTATCGACAACTGACAGCTGCTTCACTGAACTGTTCTTATCCTTTGGGTCTCTCTGCAACTCAGTGTCTTACTTGTAGTTTTTAGCAGCAACACTCATTTTCTTTTTATATTACTAATTGTTTTTAACGATATTCTGCTGCTATGTGGTTTTAAAACACGCAGTCCTATTACATTTTGGTCATTTTAATCTCTCAGTTTTGTATACGTATGGTATGTATGTTTTGCTTTTATGATTATATTTTTAATCAAATAAAGTTCTCTTCAAGTTATTACTATTGTAATAATATTACTTTTTAATTTGCTTTAGTATATTTTGTAAATTTTTATATGAAAGGAATGCTTTAAAAATGTAATTAGAAATTGTTCATTTACAAGTGGGTTATGGGATTTGTAGGAGATTAAGGTGGAAAGTTTTAGAATGTGTAATTTATTATTTGTAATTTAAAATTAATTTTATTTAATTTATTAAAGTGATAATTATGTAAATGAATTAAAAAATACATTACTAAAAGCTCTTTTGCATGTATTGTTGAAATATGTATGACAAATATCGCTGCAGTAATATCAACCCATACCATGTACCTGTATTTTGTCTTATGCCTAAAAACCAATAAAAAGATTTGAACAAAAATGAATTAAAAAATACATATGTTGGTTATTTAATCTGTAATTGATTGGGTGATCAATGTATTTATTTAATTGTTTTAATTAATGTTATATTCATTAATTGGTTTATTTTTTTCTAACTTAAACATTTTTTTCAACTTTTTTATTAATTGCATTTGCTTGCTGGTGTTTGCTTTTAGGGTACTGTTTTAATTGAAAATATTTTTAAGAATTCTTTTTTTCATTTGTAATATAAACTTTATATTTATTATATGTATTTTTTAATTTAATTAATACATTTATTATTGTAAAGACATTATAAAATTAATTTTGTATATATTTAAATGCTTTATTTGAAAAAAGTCTAAGAGTAGGAATAGCAAATATGATCACTCCAAAGTCCAACACTGTCTCTACTGTTGGCATAATAGGAGTTGGAATAGTAAATCTGACCCCCTCAAAAGTTCAAAACTTTCCCTAATTTTACTTAGGTTGGAGTGGGAATAGTAAATCTCACTCCTTCAAAGTCCATATCTTTCTCTACTGTTGCCAAGATTGGGGTGGGAATGGTAAATCTGACCCCTGTAAAGTCGATTCTTTCCCTACTGTTGCTTAAGTAGGAGTGGTAATATTTTTTTCTATTATTTTAATATTTTGTAAAATTATTTATAAAACAAATTCATTTGTATTTTTTAAGTTTTTTTTATATACTTTAATATGTTTTTATTGTATATTTGTTCAACACTATTTTGTTACTATCATTAAGTTTAATATATTTTTATTAATTGTGTAAATAATTCTTTAATTTTTTAAGTATTTATTGGTTTAATTTTATATATTTTTAAAAAATATTATATTTATTTTTAATTGCATTATTTTAAACTTTAATATCTAAATTAAATATAACTCAATGTAAAAGTCAAATCAATAAACTTACTTCAAACATGATCAATTAAACAGGACTTGTAAAGCGCAGCTAATCACCTGTGAGGGTATCCAGGTGCTGAGAGTCCAGCCACAGACATAGGGCTCAATTGAACAGCCAGGTTTTGAGTTCTTTCCTGAATTTCAGCAGAGAGGATGAGGTCCGAACGTGAAGGTCTTTCCAGGACTTGGCTTCAAGGTAGGAGAAGGAATGTCCTCCGCTGTTGCTTCGACAGATGTGAGGGATGTGCCGAGGGAAAGGGAGGCGGAACGCAGGTGTCTGGCAGGTTGGTGGAAATTCAGGCAGTGGTTGATGTATGCTGGTCTTTGGTTGTGCAGGGCTTAGTAGGTGTGGATCAGCATCTTGAATTGACATCTCTTCTGAAAGGGGAGCCAGATGTGATTTTTGAGGTGGGGGTGGTGTGGGTCCGCTTGGGGTGGCCCAGGATGAGTCTGGCTGCTGAATTCTGTATTGACAGTAGTCTCTTCAGGAGGTGTGAGGTGATTCCTGCATTAAGTGAGTTGCCGTAATCCAGCCGGCTGGTGACTAGGGCTTGAGTGACGGATCGTCTGGTGCTGATAGGGAGCCATTTCAAGATCTTACAGAGCATGCAAAGAGTGAGGCAGCAGGAAGAGGAGACTACGTTGATCTGTTTTTTCATGGTGAGCTTGATGTCCAGGATGATGCTGAGGTTGCGGACATAGTCTGTCGGGGTGGGTGTGGGTCCTACTTTGTAAAGCCACCAAGAGTCGTTCCACAAGGACATGTTGTTCCCAAAGATCAGAACTTCCATTTTGTCTGTGTGGAGTTTCAGGCAGATGTTTTTCATCCAGTTAGTGATGCTTGTCATGCACCTGCAGAAGTTGGCCCTTGTGGTGGAGGGGTCTTCTGACAGCGAGAGGATGAGCTGTGTGTCGTCGGCCTAGGATAAGGTGTTTAGTCCGTGGGTTCTGACGATGTTGGCCAGGGGGGGTCATGTAGGTGTTGAACAGAGTGGGGCTGAGGAATGAGCCTCGAGGAATGCCGCAGATGATGCTCTTCTACTTCCGGTGAGGAAGGAGGTGATCCATTTGAGGGCGTTTCCTTGAATTCCAATGTGGTGGAGCCTCTTGATAAGGGTGTGGTAGGATACGGTGTCAAATGCTGCTGAAATGTCACGGAGGATTAGGGCCGCCATTTTTCCTTGGTCAAGAAGGGCTCTGATGTTGTCGGTGGCAGCGATCAATGCAGTTTCAGTGCTGTGGTTGGAATCCTGACTGGGAGAAGTCCAGAAGATTGTTGTTCTACAGGTGTTCAGTGAGTTGGTGGTTGATGGCTTTTCTGAGGATTTTGGTGGGGAAGGGGTGCAGAGAGATCGGATGGTAGTTCTTGAGTTCACTGGGGTTAGCGGATGGTTTCTTGAGAAGGAGTTTGACTTTTCCATGTTTCCATTCTTCGGGAAAGGTGGCCAAGGTGATGGAAGCATTGAAGCTGGTGGTGAGTTGCTTGCTGATCGTCTTGCTTCCTAGGTTGAAAAGCTGGTGGGGAAAGGGGTCCATGGGTGGTCCTGAGTGGACGGAGTTCATGATGTCGCAGGTGTTTTGCACGATGAGCTGGTCCCAAGTGGTCAGCAGGCGGTTGGGGTTAGAGTCTGTGGGAGCGATGACACTGAGGATGTCAGTGGTGGTGGGTTGGGGTTCGAAAATTTTGTAGCTCAAGGAGAACTTGTGGAAGAAGTCCACCAGGGTGTCACAGAGTTCCTGTGAGGGGGTGATGGTGTTTTCAGTGGCTGAGAGGTTAGATAACTGTCAGATGATGCTGAATAGTTCCTTACTGTGATTCAGACTGGCTTTGATGCGGTTAGCAAGGGCGCTCCTTTTCATCTTTTTCAGTAGTTGGTGGTATTGGCTGAGGGATGTTTTGAAAGAGGTTTGGTCAGTGGTCTGTTTGCTGGTAAGCCGCATTCTTTCGAGTTGCTTGCAGTTGCGTTTTGTAGTTTTCAGTTCCATGATGTACCAGCTGGCCTGTTTGGAGTATCTCTTGGGCATTGTGGTCTTGACGGGGGTGACTCTGTTGGCGCAGTCAGTGATCCAGGCAGAGAAGTTCTTGACAGCCTGTTCCAAGTTGGTTGAGGGGCCGGGTGGGAGATGTTGTGAGAGTTGGTCCATTGGTTCTCAGAAACTTTGTTCCAGCTTCTACCTGTTTTTTGACAATGGGTGGCCTAGGATAGGTGTGAATTGATGAGCCAACCACTTCTGCAGGGCTCCACCGAGGGAAACTACGGCGGTCTAAGGTGCATTTGGCATGAGGGAGTAAGGCAAGGGAAACAAAATGTTCCTTGCCTGCACTGAAGACTAAATAGACTGGATCAACTAAAAAAAGTATTGGAAAGTAGCTAGGACAGCTTGGAACCTCAGAAATTTGGCTACAGCCATGTTAATTTAGCACTGTTCCAGCACCTGTATCACTTTGCCCTCCTGGGACTCCTGTTTTAACTTTGAAGAATTTAAGAACGCTTACTGTCACATATAGAGACAAGGTTCATTGACCATGCAGCAATGCGTTAGAGGAATATTAGCATCTTCTGCTCAGTTGCTTGCTTTCCAAGATTGAGGATACATTTGTACTCCACTAAGACATATTTAGGGAGCAGGCAGGCATAGCAGTTAAATCTGTGCCACCAGTGCAAGTTTGCATGGCTAAGAGCTTTTCTGTGTTGCATACAACCTGATTAATATATTTTCTTCCCACAGTTCCGAAGATTTAGGGCCAAGCTACTTTGCCACAAAGCCAGGGTACTTTGACACAAATGTGGCAAGAGCACCCTGTCTGCCAAACTAACAGTCTGCCTGTTCTGTTTAGAGTCTGGTGGACCGTCATGTTTCTGCCAGTGGTACCTCCACTGGTGGAAACTTTACACCAACAGTCAAACGGACCAGGGACCATTGGTGTAAGTACATCAAACCATCCGCCTGATGTACAGCTGGTGGTATGATGTACTTTTTTTTCTTCTCGGGAATATTAGGAAAAGTCTGGTGGTCTCCAGTAGAAAAAGCAAAAATGAACCCCCACCCTGCTAAAAAAAAAACCTAGGGAGTCAGGGTCCTTTTTGTTTTCGTTTACAAAAACAAGCTCCTGCTTTAGTAAAAGAAAAGAGTTTGCTGAGCAGCCACATGAAATATAGTGGCCGCTCAGCAAACTTAGTGCCTCCAGGGGATCCTTAGGCACTCTGTATTTGTTATTCAATTGGCAATAGCAGAATCGGAAGGTGCCAGAGTTCCAGCACCTGCTTGACTACTTGGGGTGCCAAGACTTTGGAGGAGGAGCGGACACAACCACCTCAAGCAGAGGCAGCCACCAGGGCAAAATACCCAAATGGATGGGCAAGCAGACCGTGTGTGAATGCAAAGCACCAGAAGCCCTCTTGCCAAAAGGAAAAACAATGTTTGTAATTGGATGGACCCCACTGGCTCACTGGTCCAGCTTCATCAGTTTCTGGGTCTCTGTTCATATCTACCATCTACGCTTCTTGTGAGAGGTGGACTTACACCATGGT
Organism: Calotriton arnoldi; assembly: GCA_963921515.1. Lineage (NCBI taxonomy): Eukaryota > Metazoa > Chordata > Amphibia > Caudata > Salamandridae > Calotriton > Calotriton arnoldi. Next base: position 4,953,006 of record CAWUFW010000256.1, on the reverse strand, counting down.
CAACTAGAGTAGGTTGCAGGAATTGGAGCAGATACATAGAATTAGTGCTTGGATCACCAGTGTCTTAGCTCAAAGTAGCCTACTTTGTGTCTTCTTGTGAGACCTCCTGTTCATTGACTTAGCAGCCTTCTCCCTCTCTGCTATCTCCTGCACCAACTGGAAGTCAGACTCAACTGTTGGGGAGGTGTGGGAGCTCTGAGCATAACAAGCCTTCTCAGGATGTGGGTAAACATTTGAAGATGCTATCTTGACTCCTCTAAGTGGCTTCCCCCACAAGGCATCAAGGGTGTTGAAAAGTGCCCAACTTCTGTCACCACGCCCACAACGAGGGCCAGGCCGTGGTATTCAGGGCTGGCTGGAAAACCCTGCACCAAGACAGACAATTAGGCTCAATCGACGGTGCAAACATTTATCAGGTGCAAGTTAATGTTTGTTCCCAGTGGGCCCTTCATCTCTGTAAACACCAGTTTCATGGATTTTGATAATTGTTTCTAGCTGAGACAAGTCGTCAGGTACCAGGAGAAAAGAGTTTTTTGTGATTGGCTGCTGTCAGCCTCTTTGACATTTTCAGCATGTATGACCTTTACAAGTGAGGTTGACCTTGATAGAGAAGGGCGTGGCTCCTTGTAAAGGGTGCCTCCGCTCTTAACTAACTAAAGAAGAGCCATATTGACCCGGTATCCAAGCCCCTATACTAACTTTTTGACTTAAAAAAAAAAAATTAAATCAGACCTCTGCAGTATCGTGTTTCCCTTCCTCTGCATGCACACCAAGCACCTTTTCGGAGACATCATTCTGATGCAGGTGTACACCAGGTGGCTCTTAGCCAGGTAAGAAGGAATGCGGGTAAGCTGCTGAAACCTGCATGAGGTACTATGGCAAAAAATTATGTTAAAAGAGAAGAAAACAACAAGAGACCCAAATAAAAGTCTAGACAAGGAGGCTTTGGTATGGATATATTGGGTGCAAGAGAGGCAGGGTGCAATCTACACTAACTGGAGGGGCAAAGTGAACCGGAGAGGGAGCATGGCCAGATTGGGGCTTTGGGGGGGCAGCCGACCGCAGGGAGGTGTGCCCCTTCAGGGTTATTATTAGTCCAGGGGTGCAGCCCCTGCCCATACGGACTCTTTTTGGGCTAAAACCGTTTTAGGCTTTTAGCCCAAATATATAACCGGCATTTCGTGCACCGTGTCGCCATTTTGGGAAGGTGACCCAGTGGCCGGTAGCATTTTAGATAAGGAAAGGTTTTCTATCGTGATGGACGAGCGAATGCAGGAACCCATGCGCCTACTAGCGGAGGCAGGGCACATGGACCTGCTTACGCCAGGTATGCGGATGGCGTCGCGCCCAGCGCACCAAGATTCGAGCGGTGTGGCTGCAGCAGGGTGAGCATGCTCACTGCCGTGGGCCGCACAGAGCTAAAGCACAGTACGTAGCAGGGGCCGCTTGAAAGCAAGGGGAGCGGCCCCTGGTGCTAAGAGAGGAAGGGGCGGGAGCCGCACAGCATCCCGCGCTGCAATTTATGGCTGGGAGGGGGGAAGGGGCTTGCAAGCAGCAAACAGTGCTGCCCGTAGGGGTGGAGGAAACTGACATGGAGCCCGCGAGGGAAGCGGCCTCCGAGCAGGAGATTAAAAAGAACAAGGAGGATGGAAAAAAGACAAGGGGCTAGCAGGGGGTGCAAGGGGAGCGGCAGGATCAGCAGGAGTGGGGGGAGGGGCCCTTGGGCATTGGGCAAGCGAATAAAAAGAAGGCTTTTTCAATGGAAGATTGAGAGGACACTGTAGGCAGCAGGCAAACAGGACAGAAGGTCCCACAGGAGCAAAATAGGGCCCCAAAGGAAGTAGATCACGCTAGACAGGGTCAGCAGAGTGGCATGGGGGGGTCAGGCAGAGTGGCTGGGGAGCTGGCACTGCCAAAGGTGGGGGCTCCCAGTATCACTGGAGATGGGAGAATGGTTAGATAGGGCCCCCTGGGGGCTGCGATCATGCTGGTCAGAGGCAGGGGGTGGCAACAGGAGGCGGCCCTGGCCACAAGCATACTGGACAGGGGGTATCAAACGGGGATGGAAGCGGGCACCGCCAAAGGCCAGAAGGTGGGCCCAGCAACAATGTTAGTGGCGGCAATGTTAGAATGGAGTGATGAAGAGGAGCAGGGAGGAGAGTCGACGAAAGGACAGGAAGAAGTGTGGTCACCAAAAAGGATATATACGCGCCAAAGGGGGGAAATGGGCGCAGAGACGGTGCATAGGGGAGCCATTCAGTGGGGGTTGAGAGGTCTGGGGTTGTAGAACTTCCCTCGGTAGGGCAGCGGGTAAGCGAGTGGGGAGAAGAGGGAGCAAGGAAGGAAGGCCAGGACAGTGGAGGGTGCTGGCAAAGGATACCTGTGGATGGAGGGGGCAGGCAGGTAGGGATACGAACCCCGGCTTCCTGGACCTCCCTTTTGCATTACAGGAGCATCAACAATGTGTGTATGCAGACTCGGGAGAGTCATTTGCGGCTCAGAGACCCCAAGGGGAAGAGATGGCAGGGTCTAGTGCCGCCAGCTGGATGCCGATGAGGGATGGCTCGACGTTACCACACATACGTCTTGGGTGGCCTTGGCAGTGCACCAACCTGGATGGCTCAATGTGACCTCTGGGATGGCTGGAGGAGCGCCAGGGCAACTGGGGAGAGGGTATGGGCTGAGGGTGTACTAAGGCCCACTGGTATCTCGCTGGAGGTAATGAAAGGTTTATGCAGAAAGGGGAAAACAGTGTGGAGACACCAGCTGGGGTACACACAGGGTCCTGGGAAGTGGGATAGGAACATACACAGTTAGATTACGATAAAGGGGGCATGGAGGAAGGCGAAATAGTGGAAGATGATGCGCCTGTGGAAGAGGAACACAGGTGGTGGACAAGCAGTGCATGCGGGGGGGGGTTCCAATAATAAGATTGTGCCTAGTCTGTTGAAGGATCGCCAAGAAGAGGAAGGATACCTTGCACAGGCCGATGTGATTGGAGCCCCTTCACGACTGGTTAGGTGGCTGGATCCAGTGCGGAAGCCGGCCTTGACGCCAGGTAAGGGCAATGGGGGTGATGGGGCTCGTGACACACAAAAAGTGTCGGTGGGGGTGAACGCGGGGGGAGATGGGGACAGTGGAGATATACGCCTTAGAAAAGGTTTGTATGCAAAAGACACAGGGGTGGGTACAGAAACACAGATGGCTGTAAAGGAGATGGGGTGGGTCAATCACAAATACAGGAAGTAGGGGGACAGACACCGCAGGTAGAGAACACAGACATAGGGGCAAAAAGAGACAAGGCCCAGCAAGAAAAGAAAGAAGAAAGTGTGGAAGAACAGGTCACGGCAGGGGCGCAAGTGGACGGGCCAAAAGAAAGGAACTTAAAATTAAGAAATTGCCATATGTGGGGGTGACAAAGCCCTTGGGAGCACACTTAATGTTGGCAACAAGGTGAAATTATGGAAAGGGGGGTATGTGGAGATGTTAAAAATACTACATAGAGAATTACGGGTAAAAGAAGGGTCAAAGGAGGAAGAATTTGAATTGTCAAAATGGCCTAGGGTGCCGACAACAATATAAAATTGGACTCCGGCTTTCCTAATTTTCACTAGTGTATACTGCGAAAAATACCCAGAGATGTGGGTGTCCTAGTTCAAATACATGGATGTGATCAAAAGAGCGCAGATCACGTATGGGGGTTACGCTTGGTCCCATTATGATGAGGAATTTCGGGCACGGTTAGCATGGGACCCAGAAGCCAAATGGGGGGCAATTGATACAGACTTATATCAACAGACAATGGGTTCAGTTAAGTTTGGGAAGACCAAATTTACTGCAAGCGGCCTTCCATTAGTGTACCGGCCCTTTCAAACTCGTCCCACCTGCAGTGGGGTGGGGACCGGTCCGAGGAACCAGGGAGGAGTGCTAGGGACATGCTGGGATTTTAACAATGGTGTCTGCACAAGAGAATATTGTAGATCCCAGCACGAGTGCTCTAAGTGCATGGGAAGACATCCCCTCGTGCAGTGCTACAGGGCTGGGTCGAGAGGTCAGTGACAACAGACAAGGCAATGGAACCAGCACAACAGCACGTATGGTGACCAGCATGGGAATCAGACAGCAGGGGGCAGGGAAGGACATGGGGCACATGGGAATAGGGGCAAAGGCTTATGCGCCAATTAACACACACTGTTTACACGCATGGTTGGCGCACTACCCAATCAGAAAGGATGCACAATTATTAAGTGAAGGTTTTCGGGAGGGATTAGGGCCAGGGTACGAGGGACCAAGGTTCAGTAGGTGTGCGGAGAACTTAAGGTCAGTGCAATCACATAAACAGGTAATGCAGGGGAAACTGCTAAAGGAAGTACATACAGGAGGGCAGGATGGCAGGGCCATTTAATACATGGCCAATGCCAGGTCTGATCGTCTCACCCATTGGGGTGGTATCAAAGAAGGGTCAATTTCGCCTCATACAAGACTTGTCTTGGCTGGGCGGAGCTTCCATCAATGATTTTATATCTCAGGATGTAACTTCAGTATCATATTCATCAGTGGATGTTGCCAGGGCTCCGGTGGAAAAGGTGGGTAACGGGGCACCAATGGCAAAATGTGACATAAAATCAGCTTTTAGGCTGTTAACAGTATATCTGGAAGACTTTCAGCTGTTGGGGATTCAGTTCGACAGACAGTGGTCCGTTGATAAAGCACTACCCATGGGGTGTTCCATCTCTTGTGCTCTGTTTGAGCGTTTCAGCTCCTTCCTAGAGTGGGTTTTCGCATGGCAGACGGGCAAGGATATGGTGACACTCTATCTTGATTCTTACTGGTGGATCAACCCTGTTCAACGGACTGTCAACAGCAGATGGCAAGTTTTCATGAGCTCATGGGTGAACCAGGAGTGCCTTTAGCATCAGAGAAGACATAAGGGCCAAGCACAGTGTTGTCGTTTCTGGGGATTGAACTGGATTCAGTGGCCATGGAGACGCGCCTCCAGGTAGACAAAAAACTGCACATGTAGATGCTTCTTGACAGTATGTTGGCAAAACCAAAAGTGACAGTTAAGGAAGTACAGGTGCTGTTAGGGCATTTGAACTTTCTGTGCAGGGTAGTGAGGACAGGGAGGTCATTTTGTAGGCGACTGAGCCTGTCTTTAGCTGGGCTCTCGTTGCCACACCATCACAGGCACTTGTCGGTGGGCACAAAAGAGGATTTACTCATGTGGCGCAGGTTTTTGGAGGATTTCAATGGCATCCCAATGATGGCCCCAAGGGAGTGTTATTGGGACGTGCCGATATATTCTGACGCCGCAGGGGGCATTGGTTTCGGGTTGTACTGGCAGGGGAGGTGGTGAGAGGAAGGTGGACAGGTAACTGGAAACATGGGGGCAGGAGCATTACTTTCCTAGAAATGTTCCCTCTAGTGGTAGCAGTCATGCTCTAGGGGCAGGAAGTATTAAGATATAATGGGGTAACCCATAGAAGTCAATGGACCTGGGTACTAATTGGTATAGGAAAACAATGGTCCTAGACTTATATTAAAGCTTAGTTGTCTGAAGCATTCATAAGCAGCATACGGTACATGTATAGTTTAAATCAATAATGTACCATTAATTCATTTAAAGGGCATTCAAATATATATATCCTCAGAATCCAAAAAAGGCACACACTATTGCTTTATATGTGACTCTTATTTTATTCGGTCACTTTCCATAACATATTATCATATTCAATGTTCAAGATAAAAAGGTGGTTGCTCCAAGGGAGAATGTGAAGAAAGAAAGTGCTCGTGAAGTAAGATAGAATATACAAGAGGGGGATCCAATCAAGCAAAACAATGGTTCATCATTTTATATACATTACAATCTCATTAGCAAAACTGGTCGTGATTCATGATGACACCAGTTCTACATTGGGGCCTGTCCATTAGTTAATTCATGGTTGTTCTTTCTGTTCTTTTTCAAAAGTTAACAAACAATATTTGTCTGTAAGCGGGTAGGACTGGGATAATATCAAGTACAGGCCCCGATCGGGGGAGAGTGTCGACGTTTGGTGAGAAAAATCGCCCACAGCGTCTCAATGAATCATCTTCGCACAGCTCGGGGGAATCCAGCTGGTCTGCTCGAGTGGATTTTTCTCACCCATTGATTGAAGACAAACTGCTGATATCAAGCCGCAATTCTATTGCGGACCTTTATATCCATGCCTAGGGGCGGCACCTTAACTGTGCATCACCCATGATTAGTTGCTCCCCCCATCCCTCCTTTCTGTCCTGAGGAAGACCCGCTTGCAGAGGATACAAACTGCCCTCATCGACACTCTCCCCCGCTCGGGGCCTGTACTTGATATTATCCCAGTCCTACCCGCTTACAGACAAATATTGTTTGTTAACTTTTGAAAAAGAACAGAAAGAACAACCAATATGAATATGATAATATGTTATGAAAAGTGACCGAATAAAATAAGAGTCACATATAAAGCAATAGTGTGTGCCTTTTTTGGATTCTGAGGATATATATATTTGAATGCCCTTTAAATGAATTAATGGTACATTATTGATTTAAACTATACATGTACCGTATGCTGCTTATGAATGCTTCAGACAACTAAGCTTTAATATAAGTCTAGGACCATTGTTTTCCTAGGGGCAGGAAGTGGCACATAGGAAGGTTCTTTTTAGAGGGTGAACAAACAGTCGGCAAGGAATTCACAGGTGCTTAAGCTGCTGTGTGTCTTTGTAATGTGCTGCCTGAGACATGATATGTCATTTAAGGCCAGGCGTGTGCCAGGGGTGGACAATGACATAGCGGATGCTTTGTCTTGTTTACAGTGGAAGAGGTTCCATGGGCTAGCCACAGAGGCAGACGAGGTCAAGACACCCGTGCCGGTGGGCATGTGGACCAGAGGCGAGAAAGAATGCTGCTGTTGGTGGTAGGGTCTCTGGAGGAATCCACTAGGGAATCGTACATGCAGGCTTGGCAGGAGTTTCTAGCCAATGGGACTAGGTGGAGATTAGAGTTTTGGGCCAGGGATGTTGTGCAATTTATCCTGGCGTTGATCGAAAAGGGGTTATCTCAGATTACCATTATAGGGAAACTGGTGGGGATTGCCTTCATGGGCAAGCTGTTGTGGGGTTATGCACTGTCGGCTGGGGAACTGGGGAGACGCATGCTAGAAGGATGGGCAAGGGAAACAGCTAGTCGGTTGCTAGTCATGAGGCCATGGTCGAGGGAACATTTAGGCAACATGTTAGCTGGGGATATGCAGAGAGAGGGGGGAGACATTTTTGTTTTCAACATGGATGTCCTGGATGTTCTTTGGAGTGTTCAGGGTGTCTGAGCTATTGGGGAGGAAAGGAGTGCCAGAGTTGGAATGGACAGAGGTGGGGGTTAGGAGAGGGAAATGGGGTAGATTAGAGTTGCGACTTCGACAATCTAAGACAGACCAAAGATCTAAGGGGAAGACAGTGTTGTTACCTGCTTTCCCCGATGCAGGTCTGTGCCCAGTCCAGTGTGGAGCTAAGCCGAATGCAATCAGTGGTGCTAGGCATGGCGCATTTTTTTGTCGAGATAATGGGGAAGTGGTGACTGTTTATGAGTCACTGTGGGTAATGCGAAAGGCCCTGGCTAAGCCGGGGGAAGCCCCAGGAGATTACGGGACACACTCGTTCAGGATTGGGGTGGCCACGGAGGCAAAGTTGGGACAGGATCATGCAGTTGGGGCATTGGTCGTCGGAATGCTTTTGCCGGTATGTTTGGTTGGGGAAACAAGGGTGTTGATGAGGATGTCAATTGTTGGTTCTCATATATGTTGTTCTTTTGAGGTGCTGTGATGGGGCCGGAAGCGGCCGTATTGTCTATTTGGATCATAGGACACTTGTTTGTGAAATGGGCCGAAAGGCATGAAATCCAGAAGGGTCACGGTTTGAATCTCAGGCTCAATGACTGTTTAAGATTACATGGCACGGCAAAGGTGGGCTAAGATGGCGAGAATTGTTGGAATATTCAAACAAATTGTTGAAGCGACACACATGCCCGGATATATTAGTTTTACATTTAGGGGAAAATGACTTAGTGGTATGTAAAGGTTTAGCTTTGCTAAAACAGATGAAGAGGGACTTAATGGAAATCAGGAAACAGTGGTCCAGATGCTTCATCTTGTGGACTGAATTTATCCCATGGGGGCAGTGGAGGGGGGCGGTAAAGCCTGCTGCCCTTTACAAAGCTAGGCGGAAAATTAACAGAGATATGCAAGTGTTTTGTAGGGACAAAGGTTTTGGTCGGGTGGAACACCCGGAGTTGAAGTATGAGGCGGTTGATTTCTTTAGGGGAGACTGGGTTCATTTGTCTCGCTATGGGATGGAGCTTTATTTGATACAATTGAAGGAAGCGCTGGACAGGACCTAGAACATCAGAAGATACAATAACTGTGCCTAAATGGGGGTGGGGGGTCAGAAAAGACTGAGAGAAGGGGAAGGCCTTTTCTGAGTGGTGGTTGGCAGCTACTTTTGACATGGTTACAGGTTAATATTAGGGTTGTGAATAGAGGTGAAGCAAGAAAAGGGGGGTGGCAGGAAAGTTACATCTGGAGAAAGCAACACATTATAAGTTAAGATGTAAGATACTTAGATAGTAAGATGTTAATAGAAATAGTTTAAAGGTTACAGGAGTTTAAAGGTCAACAGTTAAATACAGAGTAGGAGTTAAACAGTTGCAAGGAAAGGATGTAAAGGGTGGGAATGTAAGGTGTGGGGGTAAGTGAAAGCAGGTAAATAATTGTATAGTGAGGCTTAGTTGTGTAAGGCAAAGGCCTAGGTTATTTTGTGATGTGCACCTGTCTTCAATAAAGTGGACTTTTTCACACAAAAAAGCATGCGTGTGGTCTGTGCTGTGCCCCTCTGGCCCAAGTAGCAGCATACACATCTCATGTGATGTACTGCTGTGTAAAGTTCAGCATTAACAGCTTTTACAAACAGTGTCCAGTCCCGACAATAGGTCCCAGGCTACCCACATGGTACCTGCAAGTTGAGAATAAGAGATAGCCAGGGTGCACCAGTGTCACATTTATCTTTCTTTTGTTAAAGCTTATAGTAATTAATGGTGTCCAATGTTCATTGTACTGCAGCAAATAAAGACCTACCTTTCAAATCAATCTTCTGTAGGCTACTCAGTAGAGCAATGGATTTTGGAAGCTGGTGTAGGTTGTTGCTTGTTGCTTTTAATAGAGCCAGATTTTTCAGTTCCCCAATATTATCTGGAATATTTTTTAATGCATTAAATGAGACATCAAGCTCCTTCAAGGATTCCAGATTTTGAAGTTCTGCAGGCAGTTCAGTGAGCTGAAATAAATATTTACACATTATTAAATATGTGGCGGTGTTGTGCCGAATAAACATTATTCTCTGAGCTAAGGATCACCTTAAATAAAAAAATTATGTAAATCAGTATATGTTTCTGAAAGATTATCGACGGTAAGCATCAGGATGTAGATATCCAGTCCATAATCAAAATAAGGAATGGATGTAAATTTCTTTTCGACTACTGTTGATTAGCATTTTCATATCTGACATGCAGTAGGGACACAGTCTCCTAACAACACTTCTAGAACAAGAGATCATCACTTCTTTGAGAAGAATGGTCGTTTCTAGAAAAAAAAACACTGAGCCACTGGACCCTTAAAAGGGTTTAGAAGCATCTTTGCTCTGTGACTGACATTACCATCTTAGGAGTGAACCCATCAGAAGTGAAGTCGTGAGTTCCACTTCCACACCTTTAACCTAATCCTCACAGTGCATGTTCTTTCTCTCTGTCTTTGTCTCTCTTTTCCTTTATCTCTTGCTCTCACTCTGTGGGCATCACATTGTTTTGTCCAAAGGCGGTTGCCACAGAAGTCATAAGGCCTCAAAAGTCACGCTAAGAATTATTTCCCAGCTGGTGAGAGCAAATCCCTGATTCGGAGTTTGTCAGAGGAATATGTGCTATTTATCACACCAGATAAATGGGGGAAATTATTTATTGAGTGTGATAAACAACACCTAGTCCACTGTCCACGTTTTTCTGGAATACCATGCAGACGGTGGTGCTTATTTCACCAACAACTGCATAGTACGGTAAATACAGCACACGTTTCCTCTGCTAAATTCTGGCAGGTTTCATCTGCTGAAATTTGCCGAAGGGTGAGTTATTTAATGCATCCGGTAATTGCTGGGCGCACTAAATACCACCCTACTAGGGGTGCCACAGTGCAAAGAGGTCTGTCCAGTTGTCGGTAAACTCTGACCAAGTCAGAATCACGGTCACAGTGAAGTTTTGCAAAGGGAAAGTCTGGTTGCCCTAGAATTGCTTCCTGAATATAGTATGTTCCATCATTGTGAGAACTGCCCGTCCTGCTCCTACATATTGTTTTATTCATTTTTAAAGGGTTTTTATTTCTTTTTTGAAAATACCAGGGACACCCGCTTGATCACCCTTTAGGGTGTCAGTTTGCAGTCTTTACTTTCATGTGGGTCACCCCATTTATTCTGCTGTTGTCCTTCCTCTTTTCTCCTCCCCGTTTTCCTGTCTCCCTCCCCACCAGCTCACCTTCTCTCTTCTGCTGCACATCGACATTCCCATTGGCTAATCTAGTCCTGCTTTCATATATGCTGTTCTAAGAGTAACCATCCAGATCACCCTCCTCCTTCAATGGTTGAACTGTTTCTCAGTTCAGTGTGTACATCACTAGTCACGACGCAGCTGTGTTGACAAGCAGACACTGCCATATTGAAAGGACCAGTCAGGACCACAGAGCACCTACCTTCCATGGAGCAAAGCTGAGAGGCACAGAGGCTAGTGCCAGCATAAAGGTGGTGCTGTCATTGCACATATGTATGGGTATTTGTAAAGTGCAAACCCAGCTAGAGAGCAACAGAGAGCTGAAAATCTAAGCGAGCCCAGAGACATAATTCTAGATAATTAACAATGAGGTAGAATTTTGTGTGGGTCGTGGTTCATGTTGGCTGGGGATGTATTGTTCTTTGGAGACGTGTGTTTACAGATTCTTTCTGAACTGCAGAACGTTTGGGCAGGTGTGATTTTGACAAGGATGCTGTTTTAGAATCTAGAGTTATAAATAGCAAGAGAACCCGAGAGTCGTCTGAGACTTTGGTAAGCTTATGTCAGGACACAGTAGTCCTTAAACCGAAAATATCCCAATGAATTACAATGACCAAATGGTTATTTTTATTGATTATGTTTACTCATTATTTAAGTTCAAGATTTCAGTGACAGCGCGGTGGGTGTGTAATGAGAAACGTGCTTGGCACTCTTAACAATGCAATACACATGTGACAAACACTGATCAACAGTGTGTATCATAAAACAAGATCAACATGGCCCATTTCTTCAATAGACAACCACAATAGGGTCTCCAATCGTAGTCGACGTTTCGATCCCCTAAGGGGATCATCATCAGGACTCTAAATCTAATTAAACCCGACAAAAGAACAGAACAGAAGGGCCAAGAGCAGGATGGACTTGTACGAAATGATGAGTAAGCCACACCTTATTTCGGGTCCCCTGAAGCGGGAGAACAATGCTCCTGGGACAACAAATGGGGTCAAAATGGCCCCTGTATTGGCAGTACTTCAATTTACCATGAAGTTAGATCTTGATGCCTATAATTTCAGTTCTGCTATAATGATGGACCACGCGGGAAGGATTCCCTTGCGTAGCGCATTAGCACCAGTCTCCGCTGGAGTACCTCACAGGCTCACACAGAGGTCAGGAGGCACAGCAGCTTGAGTCAGCAGAAGGATTCAAGCTGGCGAGCGATGTAGGCAAGAGAACGCTAATCAGCCCACGCTAATCTGTAGTGATGTCTTGGCTTCTAGTGTGGCACTGCCTTCCTGAGATGACTATTTTCTTTGCCAGGTGTGCAGGGGTGCCATTTCTAGTCGCTTTGCAGCTGCTCTTGAGGATACTGAGGGTGTGGTAGGGGAGCCAGTGTAGTTCCTTCAGGGATGCATTGATGTGTTGAACTTAAAGATTTTAAGGCCTTTAATGAGGCCTGGTTCAGAATGTGTCAGTAATACTGCAGAGCAGGGTGTTGCCTCTGTTCTAGTGTGATCTGAGTAAAGACTACACTATAGTAAGTATCAGAGAGGAAGGGTTTCACCTTCTCCAGCAGAGAGAGCTAGTACCATGCTCTTTTAGTTTTCTTGGCAACGTGTTTTTTGAAGAAGAGGTCTATATTGAGGTTCATTTCTAGTGACTTTCTTTGCTGTCAGCTGGGAAATGAAAACTACCAAGTTCACATTGGAAAGCCAGGCTTGAATTTGTAGTTATTTGTTGCTGTTGGCAAACTCTGATTTGGTTGGCTTGAGTTTTAAGTAAGTGCTGGATATTCAATTCCGAATGAGGTTGAGGCAGGTTTTGAGTCGCTGAATGGTGTTACAAAGGAGGTATTCAGGTCTATCAGTGTATTGATGGATCTTCCTGCTGCTGTGGGTGAGTTAGGTTCCAGGGGTTTCCATGTAGAGGCTGAAGCTGAGAGACATGACTAAGCCCTGGATACTCCACACACAGCAGAGTATTTCTGAGATATTGAGGTTCCTCTCTGGATGAACTGTGGTAGGGTAGGTAGGAGGTGAACCTCTGAAGGATGGTATCTGCAAAGGTCATGCAGTTTTCCAATGTGTGGATAAATGTTTAGTGGTCAACTGTGTCGAAGCTATGGAGAGGCTGAGAAGGGATCATGAGTTATGGATTGGTCTTGTCGATGTTCAGGAGGGCATCAGCAACTAAGTAAAAAGAAGCAGACTCTATTTGCTGCACCGAGATCTAAAGCGACCTTGGGAGTTCTGTAGAAGGTTGTTCTTACTTATCTGGTTTTGGAGTTGAATGGAGAATGCCTGCATGATGAATGTTCCAGTGAATGGAAGGTGGGTGATAGGGCAGTAGTTGGTGAGATTGCCTGGGTCCATAGTTGCCTTTTTTCAGTAGGGGAAGCACTGTCTTCTTTTAAAGCTGCCTGAGGATGCTTCTTGATTGACAGAGGTACTTACAGTGTGTTGCAGGGTAACTTAACAAGCATTTGCAATGCAATGGGTTTTGCATTTGGGACCTTATACGTATTTAGCGTACAGACGTACTGTGTAACAACCGAAGTAAAAGAGCCTGTCCTCATGGGAGGTTACAAATGAAGACAAGGCGGCACTAAGTAGGCTGAAAAGGGGGTGATTGCTGAAAATCTTTGAGAGTTGTTTAACGTGAAACTGTCTTTAGTTCCATGTTCTCCAACGTTGAACATAAGGGCGAGTCGACGTTCTTCTACATTCTCAAGCACTTGAATGAACACTCACAAGCAGCTGGATGGGCCTCTTTCAACACTCTTCTCTGCAGTTAAAAGCACTTGGATGTGCATTCAGAGGTGTCAAGATTTGCATTCACAACAACGCAGACGTGCATTCACAAGTGCTCAGACGTGCATTCACAGGTGGCCAGCCTGTTCAGAAGGTTCAAATTTACATCCACAAGCTTCATAAATACTCTATATGCTGCTTACAAGGAAACAGTTTGCATTCTAAGAATTCAGCTGTGCCTTTACAAACCTTCAGAATTAATACCCACCCAAATGTTCATTCACGAGTACTCAGGTTTGCATTCCTAATTGCAAAGCTGTCCGTTCACAGGTGAGTAGGTGCAGTATAATCACCTGTCTGTCCCATGCCTTTCTTGTTCTGCTCGGCCAAGCTTCTTAGGTCATGCGCCTAGATTTACTAGGATTGCGCAAGCACTTGTGCGCCGATACACAATTAACGCTGCATTTTTAGGCCTTTTGGGCACCCTACTGTTTTCCCCTGAGACACTTCATTGCATCTGCAATTGCACCCCCAGAGCACCCACTGCCACTGCTGTGCGCCAAAGCACCACTCTGGCTATGTTGAATCCGGCACCCCGTGACCCATGACCCAAGAAAAGCTCAGCAAGTGCAGCCTCACTGGCGAAATCTACGCACCATATCCAAACATGGTGAAGCATCGTTCCCTGCCCTGGCCTCACATTTCCAGAGGTTCCCACCAACGGTGCTCGTTCATCTCTCAGCCAGTGCACTGCTCAATGGTCTCGGTCGGTCTGCAACTCCAGGCCCCAGCGAGTGCACCAACTGGCAACTGAATAATGCTGAACGGGACCCGTTTCAGAAATCGCCGGATTCTCCCTTTACCCCCAATCGCAAAATACGGACTGTGGCACATCTACGGGGCTCTGAAGCAACATACACGCACCACGCAGCACTCTACGAACTTCTTAATACACTCACTAATTAGGCTACCCAAAGCGTAAAACACTCTCCAACTCCACACAGGACAGCAAGTGAGGACTCTCACTTCGATGCTACGGCGCAGCTTGTACTGCACTCCGTGGAACAGCCTTTCACTCTGGCACTATGGGGCAGCCTTTCACTCTTCATCACCCCATGGAACAGTCTCTCACACACTCTCCTACTCCACAGGACAGCCTTTCACTCTCACTTCTAAGCTACGGCGCAGCCTGTACTCACTCGCACTCCATGACTCAGCCTTTCACTGTATCTCCAAAAACTTAGAACAGCCTTTTACTCGCTCTCCCACTCTCTGGTGGGACGGCCTTTCACTCTCTCACTGATGCTATGTTTCAGCCTTGTTTTCTTACTCGCACCCTGTGCAACATCCTTTCGAGTCAAAACTGTGGGGCAGCCTTTAACTCTCTCCCCGCCCCATGGAAAAGATTTCATTCTCTTTCACTCTTCATGGAACAGCCTTTCACTTTTTCCCATTCCGTGAAACACCTCTCACTCCCATGCTGTGGAGCAGCCTTGCACTTTCACTGGAGCACCGGACGTGTCTATTTTATCACAGTTTTGCCCCCTTTTACATCACAGAAACCAGTCTACGAGTCCTCCTGGCCGCAACGAACTCCCTTGGCAAACGTGCCGCCTGGGCTGCATTTAGGCTCAGCAGCTGCACAGTGTGTGCTCGGGGCTCCAGCAGCCGCTGAGGTCCGTGGGGTTGGGTCCCGGCAGTCACAGGGATCTGATAATTCATGATTATTTTTAAATTACCGCGCTGCGGCGCAATCACTGCCATGATATTGCCGCAGCCTCCACAAACAATAAGCGGCGGAAACATAAAACAAGTTATACCATCATCTGAGGAGGAGCAGCGCCCGGGCAAGGGGGCAGTGGCGCTGTACACCGGCACAGAGGCAGCAGGCCGAAGCAGCTTTGGTGCTGCACGCGGGCACAGAGGCAGGCAGAAGGAGCCTCGTCGCTGCACACCAGCACAGGCAGCCTCGACACTGCACACCGGCACGGAGGCAGACAGAGGCATACGTAAGAGAGCCGTTTGTATTGCGCATGTCATTAGGACAGGTCAGTCAAAACATAGTGCAAAGTCACCAACCAATCACAGGACAAAAAAGCATTGAAAATGCAATAGGATTCGGATTTACCCGAGACCTATTGCATTTTAAATGTAAGTGCCGGCATGAAAGAAGGCACGAACGGGAGGGGGTGGGGGGTGGTTGTGGTACAAAAAGTAACAGACTGCGGGAGGGAACGGGGAGAGACAGGGGAGAAAAACGGTTTTACTAGTAAAGGGGCTGATAGCCTCGGAAGAGGAAAAATTACGCCATGGCAGTCAGGAGGCGGGACTAAGACGCCAAAAACCAATCAAAATGCAGGATTTTCAATTGTAGCCAATCAAATTTATGGCCGGAAAGTGGGCGGAGCTTCCCCCCACTATACTGTATACAGCATCTCTCGCCGAGACAGCGCATGCGCTGCCTAGGCAAAACCTAAAAATGAAGAAAAAGACAGACTCCTCTTGGCAATGTGAAAACAGCCCTTTACTGTTGCGGCAGGGAGAGTGACCGTCTTCACACAAGTAAACAGCCGATCCTAATTTGCTGCTTTACAGGCAACTATTTTTATACACAGTCAGACAATACTGGGTACAAAAGAGTAACATTAAGTTAATTAAAAGTTACACATTGGTTACAAAACATGGCGTCACCTGTGACCCTAAACTTTAACCTAATTCTCTACACATCCTTTATTGCAGTTTCAACAATGCTTAACAAACTAAGTATTCTTCCACTCTTGAATGCATATGTATTTGGGTTGAATGCATATTTATTTGTGTTGAATGCATGTGTATTTGCATGTGTGCTTCATCATTGTGCTCCTAAGACCTCTTATCAGATTCCGTGTGTTCTTGACTAATTCAATCTCCTGCTCCTATTGTCTAATAATTTTTCAATCTATTGAAAACACTGAATACGTGCCAGTTCGCTAAGGCCATAAATTCCCTCAAGCTTGTCAAACATGAGTTTTCCTTTAACTACAACCTTGCAGGTCATGCACTCTGTTCTCAAATAAACTTTTCACCTCTTTCTCATCAGCACAAGTTTTTGGCCTGAACTGCTCTTTCACTACGTATAGCTGTGTGACGCTCTCTATTGTTGTCTGCTGTTGCGCCATTTTTTCATATTTAATTTCTGCAGAGTCTTCATAGGGATAAAGCACACACAGCAGCAACATCATCTCCTTAGACACATCCTGGCGGGATCACAGCTCCCATGCAATCTGTGTAGTATCGCCATTAATACCTGATCATCAGCAAAATCTGTCAAATTCTCTAAAACCGCACCGATGGAACATTATCCAATACACCAATTGAGGCTGAGGCGTGGGGTACTCATGCAATATTTTCATATTTTTAGCCTGATTCCATTAAATTATCTGGAGATTGTGTGAAACAAAGAGCGGTGCTCTTAGTTTTCAATACTATATGGAAAGCATATCATGTATCCCAGTTCTCAAGTTGTCCAATAGCAAGAATTAGTATCTTATCCACTGCTGGCTTAACCTATTGCATTCTGGATCTTGTAGTTCTGATTTTCCCATTGGAACTGCAGGAACTCAAGTCCCACAATTTAAACAAAACAGAAGGGCTGCTTGATGGAAAAACTTGAGAGTTCTTAAGTGTGAACAAATGGAGTTTCATTTTACAAAGGGGGCAGACTATGGTGCGAAGTTTTGGGAGCTTCTGATTGAAGCTCTCAAAAGGTGTAATTTGCAGTGGAGCAAAAAGTGGGTACAGAACAACTGTTGAAGCAAACATTGGCAATGCCAATAAGTCTGGCTTTAATGTACCACACGCTGGACTCACCAAAGCATGCTGCTCATTCTGCATTCACATGAACACACCTCTCACCCTGCGTTTATACAGATATGCCATTCACCGACTGTGCACCCTGTGTTCATATACTTCTCGACCACCACACACCCTACATTTACCCAGTAGTCACACATCATGTTCTCTGTACTATTGCACCCCACATTCTGCACTCACACACCTCTCACCCTGTACCCACCTACCACTCATCCTGCACTCAGGCTCTGTTCACCCACCTCTCATTATGTACTCATATACCAATAAAACAAAACTCACCCTAACTGCTCACCCATCTCTACCTACACAGTCACACACCTCTCACCCCACAATCACATACAGCTCACTCAACACAGACAACTGCTCAGATTACAACACACAGATCACTCATCTTCTGCTGACACTGCGTACACTGCACTCACACGCCTTTCAGCCTGCATTTATAACACTCACCCTGTTCACTTACTTCTCAACCTACACTTATACCACTACCACACCACTCATACTGGCTGCTCACCCAGCACTCACACACCACTCACCCTGCAAACTTATTAACTACTCACACTGCTCACCCTGCACATACACACAATGCTAACCCTGCATCAAAATTGCTCACCTTGGACTCCTGCTCAGCTCACACGGACACCACTCCCTGCACACTGCTCAACCTACACTCACACACCAATAACACAAACTGCTCACCCTGCACTCACACACCTGTCACCCTACACATATTTGTACACCCTGCACAGTGACACAGCTCATCCTATACTCAGACATTGCTCGCTCAGCACTCAGACACTGCTCACCCTTCACTCAAAAAGAAGACAGATCTCTGTTCCCTTTCAGATAGGTCTTTACCTATTCAATTCATGGTAAAGTGAAACAGTAGATTCATAAATTATGACCATTTCATCTTCCAGCTCTTTTCAGACAGCTGCATTAAGCCTCTACGAAAAAAAGCAGGACTCTTCAATTTAACAGAATCAAGTTACAAATAGAACAAGATGAAAACACCCAGGCAAAATTGTGATATTTCCCAGGAAGCCATGGTTTTGCGAGATAAAAGGATAAAATCACTTAATGAAGGTGGTGGTGTAAATAAAATAAAAAGCGCACATCTTTTATTACAGTAAGCAGAGTAAGTCTACTTCACAAGATTAAAATGAGGCCCCACATCAGCCCAAGAAAAGAAGCGGTTGCATTTCTAGTGATTTATCAATAGAATAATATATTGCTGCCTGGTTACTTTTTCCTCAGAAACTGCAATACTGGTTATTTTGTCCTTATCATATATGAAGGGGGTCACATCTAAAAGTACTGTACAATCATCTGCAGAACATGGATCTGTCAGTTTGAAGGAATAGGTTTTAATGCTGCAGGGGGCTGCTTGTAAGCAACAATGCCTGTAGGGTTGCCACCTTTTCAAGAGCAAAATACCGGCCATTTGTTTTTGTTGTAAGAGTCTGTAAAGGCCCAGAGTTGATGATACTAAGTAGGACTTTAAACAAAATTGCACGCATTCATTTGCAACATGGCATTTCTGCCTCTGTTTACTTTACTTATAAGTCAGGGATCGTTAACATAGCTATAGAACACATTTAAAAGTGCTTTCTATTTATGTTTGCTGTTTGAGTATGTTCCAATGAGGACTAAAAATACCAGCATTAGGTGATTTTGCTTATTTTTGTACCAGCCAGGACATTAAAACACAATGGTACCGGTAGAAAACCGGGCAGGTGTGCCAAAGATCACACCAGCTGTCAGATGGGGTATGGCACTCAAGCAAATGAACTCTGGTCCGACAAAGAAGTATAAAGCACTGAAAATGGTCCTACAAAGAAGAACAAGCATTGGCAAAGCCAATAGGTCTCACCGATGCTAGAGCTATTGTCTTTGCCAGTGTCTTTTAGGCATGTTGTAGAGCAGTGTGACTGCTGTACAGCAGGGCTAAAATTTATCAAAAAGCGCTATAAAAGTTTAAAAGCAAATAATGCTATGGCGCGGGAAGGTAGAAAAAAGCTCTTGTATATAATGCTTTTTGTTTTATAACTTTCAGCCATGCTGGTCCACAACTTGGCTAAAATACACTGTCAAAGCTAATATCTCTCACATAGGCTAGACCTATTGGCTTTTCCAATGCTTGTTTCAAGTTGGAAAACTCATTACATCCTACCTGGATACCCCTCCACCATCCTGCCATGTTCCCCGCAGTGTACCCTGCAGGCTGTGTGAACCCTGTTCAAAACAACACCCCCATTGCCCTGGGGATGTTGTTTTGAAATGATTAACACCCCATCACCTAAAACATTCAAATATAAATTGCAAAATATTTTATACAGCTGTCTACAGCCTCCCGTAGCACAAGCAAAGACCTCTGGCAATATTATATGTAAAACCCCAAAAACTGAAATACGTTCCTTTGAATAAGGACTGGGTTCCTGGGTTATAAACAAGGCACGAGCAGTGACAAAGGATCTGCTTTTTTCCCCTGTGGTGATTTCACCGTCCGTGAAATGTAAAAGATTCAGTGCCTATCGTTACAAAAATAAATTTAATTTAATAATAACTCAATACATTACTGCCAACGTCGGCAGAAACATTTTACTGGAGGCGGCAAGGTTAAACAGGGCTGCCTTTAGCACTAGTGTAGCCCAGTACAACTATCTTTGTTGGCACCCCCAACAAGCTTTTTTTTGTTTCGCCTGCACAGCGCCTACGCTGTATGTTAGGTTTCGCCTGTACATCGCTTGCGCTGTGAAATCTATTCTATTCCATATGGCTTACATCCCGCCCCCACTTCTTATTTGTCCCGGTGCTTGTCACTTTACTTTTCCATCGTTTCTATTGGTTGTAGCATTGTATTTCCTTTTGTTTGGGTGTGCTTCTCTTATCAGTATCCGGTGGCCCAATTACTCATTCTCATCCACTTTTAGGGCTGGAACTTCTTTTATTAGGTTAAGGCTGGGATCTGACTCCTTTTAACTAATGTTTGCGTACTTTCGCCGATGCATATGAAGAATTCTTTTTATGGAAGCACACATGGCTACATTTCTTTGTTTCTCCAACACTTTTATTATTTAATTATTTAAACCTAATCTCTCCCTGCACACATTTGAAGCATGCTTGTCGTCTGCATGTCATGTTTTTTGTGTGTCTGAAATGTGTTCTTGTACACAATGTTGAGCAAATGCAGAGACTCGAACTGGCTCCCCAGCTCCAAGGTTGGCAGGTCTGGGCTTTACGTCACATCCTCTATCCAGCCCCTTTGCTTGTTTTTATTTTTTAACAGTCTCAAACGTGCCACGGTTCTGAGATTCCAGTGGCTATCTCTTTCGGCTTGCACAATAAAATAGCCACTATTATGCACGTATGACTCCTCCGTTTTCACCTGCCTAGTTTAAGGTAATATAGGTCTCATTCATGGCTACTGCTGGTCACCGTTCATTGTGCTGGCCTGTATTGTACTGTTTTATACATTGTACTGCGACACCGGAAAGGATCGTTATAGAATGGAGTAGAAAGCACTTAATAGGAGCGCTTTTATTTTTAAACTATTTAACATTTTTGAAAAACAACAAGGGAAACAGAAATTATTTATTTTAACGTTGAGCCAATACCGAGACTCAAACCAAGCTCCCCAGCTCGAAGGTCAGTAGTTCTAAACATTACGCAACATCCTCTGCCCTGCCCCTTCACTTCTATTTTCGGTATCTTGTTGTTTTTGTTCCAGCATCGCATTCCAGTTCATGGCTTTTTATCAAATGCATTTACCACTTGTTCTATTGAAAAGGCTATGCTAGTGTGTATTTTCAGAGCTCCCTGTATTAACTTTCTAGAGTAGAGATACCTGTGCTGCAGCTGGCCAATTCTATACGGCACAGTGTTTAATTAAAGATGGGGCACAGGTGGAAACACCTCATAAGCCAAAGGGCAAGGACCCAAGCAACGAAGGGGTGACATGGACACTTTCTGTGAACACAGACGACCTGCACCAGTTTCTTGTGTTTTATTTGAGGGACACACCCCATGCTTTCAGGGGCACTGTGCACAACATGGGTTTCTTCTTTTCTAGTCCATGTTTTTACCTGTCATTGCCAGTTACTCGGTCACCCGTTAAGAATCGAGGTCATGTAAGCGGCCTGGGCGGAACAGAGTTCAAACTGTGTCTTTTTCAAAAGTACTTTTCTCCTTTTGTAATGTAGTGAAGCCTTGAGGAAAGCATCTTAGATTCTTTCTGTTTATCACACTTCGAAAACATACACAAATGCCTGTCCCCATCACCCTTTGGGTTAAACCTCCTAAAGCACAATTACTACCTGTGCTCACCAGAACTGAAGGTTTGTTGCAGATGGGTCCTTTAGTTGACCTCCTTGGACCACTGTTCTGTTTTTACAGATTGGGAGATCCTCTTTAAATTGTGTGCATGATATTATGTTGGAAACAAGGTTGTGCCGGTTCTGTTTTTAGCCAGCCCTGCTACTTCACCCCTCCATGTGGCTTGCACAGGGCTCTTATAAGGTTTGTTTTTAACTGTAGCAAACATGCTTATTAAGTTTCAAAGACAGACGAAAGAAAAACAAGCGCCCGTTTGCCCCCGTTCAAACCTTGCTGGGCGTTTGGATGACCCCAAGTTCCGGGATTGTGAGAGGACGCCTGAGTGCTTAGATGAATCGGTGGGTGTCTGGCTGCTAAGAGGACACCTGAAGGAGTGGCAGATTGGTTCATTAGGCTGGAGGGTGCACTCTGCACAAGTCGCTGCAGCAGTAGTGCAGGTTTCACGTCCTGCAGCTGAATATAGCCTCAGGCAAGTCACAGCTCTCGGCCGATTACAACCATCGGCTACCGTGTGAGAGCTGTTGTCCGTCTTTTATTTCTGCAAGATGTGGAAATGAGGAAGACAATGGTGCTCATTTTGGGTACAGCGCTAATTGCGCCCCCTCAGTTTGGTGCCCTGTGCAATGGCACCAGTCGCACTGTCCTAAAGCCGTCCATGGCTGCAGCTGCATATCCTCGCTGTATGTAACTAGATGACGATTTGCTTCATATGCTTTGGTCTTCCCCCACACTCCTATCATGCTGGCAGAGAGTTCTCGAGGTGTCGACCACAATGGGCCATGTACTAACGAATTCCCCCGAAGTGGTCCTGTTGGGTGTATTCTTCTGTCCTACGTTCGAGAAACCCTCCACCAAGTTCTTTGACCTGGCGCTTCTTCTAGCAACAAGCAATATTACACTGCTCTGGAAGGATTCACTTCCTCCGGTTATCGTAACTTGGACCACGGTCTCGCTCTCTTGGTTTTGATCTGAGAGCACCTTGTTACGCAGGAAGGAACAAGCAAATCTGATTAAAAAAATTATTGCACAGGCATGAGATATTTTGGTGGGGGACTTTAAAGACTGCACCAAGGATGAACTCTCCCCTCATATTGCACCTCAACACATGTACTCTCTGTTTCTTTATAGTAGTTGTTCTTGCCATATCTAGGCAACTACTCAAGGCAGCGGTTTAAGGATGCCTATCTCCGACACACGGTCATGATTTCCTCTTTAGAACACTTTCTTTTAAGCATCACAGGGCTCATTGCTCTGCTTCCCTATGCTGATAGTTATAGCAGCGGCAACAGGCAGGGGCACTTTATTATGGGTCACTTTGTTACACAGAAAAATTTAAAATTATATGCTAACTCTTCAGGAATAGCCCAGCACTGTGTAACTGTATGATAGAATCTATTGCTAAATACCTGGCTACTATTATGCTATGTAACCTCTTTTGGCATACAATAATAGAATCTATTTAAAAAAACATATGGAAGCATTTCCATTTAGTGCATTAGATCAAAACATTGCATTGACATTTATTTGAAGTGAAAGCTTTTCTAAACATGAACTTTAAAACATTCATTAACCCTCCCTCTTGTCAACACCAGGAGTGAACAAAGTGAACCAATTATCTGGTGTCTCTTACATCATGGCCAATATTATTATGGATGGTGGAACATTCCAGGCTAATATAACATACAAGTGATTTTTTTTTTTTACACAGTCCCTCTTGAACTGAATTACTTGAAAGTGTTCTCAAATGTCACTATCAAGTAAATTAGACACATGAAGTAAATTGATTTGACTAACATCACACAATTTAGCCATGCAGGAAATCCGGGATTTGAACCCAGGCTTCCCGGTCACACATAGTGCACTTAAGCCACTAACTAGCTTAATTTATTTTTCTCAATCCCCTTTAAAACCAGAAAAGTGTTTTTGTACAATTCAGTAAGATGAATAGTATACTGTGTTCAATAAATACAGATCACAAGTTAATCTGACATAATATCTAAAAAAAATTATAATTCCATAATGAAGGTAAGGGAAGGCAGGACACCATATGCTAATATCACTGACTTTTTAGACATTACATAGCTATTCTAGAGGTGGGCGAGCCACTGAAAGCTGGAGCCAGGCTTGAGCCTGAAGCCTGGCTCTGGCTCAGCTCGAGGTCCTGTTGGAACCTCGGGCCCATAACGAGCTGAGTTTTCATGTGGCTTCTGCCTGCCCCCTTCCATCTACCCGGGATGTGACATTAGGGCCAGAGCTGCCGACTTTGGAACTGGGGAACCAGGTTCGAGTCTCGGCATTGTCTCAACATCCTGCGATTCTGGGCAAACCACTTAATCTCCCAATGCCTATAAACAATGAATGTGACCTTCTGTAATGCAAGTGATGCTCATGTAAAGTGCTCCAGTACCTTTGGGTCGAGTTCACGCTATATAAAAAAAATG
Source organism: Calotriton arnoldi (assembly GCA_963921515.1). Classification (NCBI taxonomy): domain Eukaryota; kingdom Metazoa; phylum Chordata; class Amphibia; order Caudata; family Salamandridae; genus Calotriton; species Calotriton arnoldi. Next base: position 4,929,034 of record CAWUFW010000256.1, on the reverse strand, counting down.
CAGAAAAATGCACAAATAAGAAAGCCTTAACATAAGGAAAAACAAATAGCTATTTCCTGGCTGATTTGTACAAAGTTAAATTTGGAAACCAGAATAAATCGCGGCTTCCCTGATTAAATTGTGTGATCTAATACAAATATTTTTCTTATCCAAAACTCTTTTTTCTTCATTAAATTTAGGTTAAAGATAAAAAGTGCTTCTGAAGTATAGATTTCAGCGATATGCACATCATACATAGTGCAAACATTTTTTTATATCTGTCCATTAAAAGCATACTCTCCATAGCTCAGCTTGGAACACCCTTATAGTACCAATCAAAAAGAAAAAATCTTGTCATCAGGAAGCTTCAAGTGACTATCAATTAACTCTCCCCAAGTAGCCTTTACATTTGCCAATTAACAAATTGCATACATTTGCATTTCTTAGGGTAAGCAGGTACCCTGACAAGTAGGCCCTGGGGGAATGCAGCACAGAAGCTGGGGAATCTCAATTGTGGGAATTAATTTTTGTCCTTTAGCCGAGAGGCTAACATTACGGACAAATGCAGTCCGTTAAGACATCAATCACGGAGAATGGATGTTAGGGCTAATTTACTGACAGTCCGTAAAAATTACAGACGGGTGATCACCCTACTTTAACACTGTATCTTCCCCGAATGCCCCATGGCCGGCAAGTGTCAACAAGGAAATAACTACTGAGAGACAGGTAGGCCTCATGTGACACCAGCCTCAAGAAGACCTGTGAGTGGAGAGTGAATGATGCTATGTCTCAGCCCGGGAAAAGAAAGCCATCCACTTCAATTGATGCCAAGATGCAGGGCGATGAGCCGACAGCCTCTGGCGAGTCCTGTGGTCGAGAGACTGCAAGTCTGTAAGGGAATGGAGTGAACTGATGATGACTGCCGTTGTTTTTGCAATTGGAGCAGCAGGGCTACCTGAAGCAGCCACTGCATCATAGAAGTGGCAACAGGGCTGTAAAATGTTTTTAAAAGTGCTATGAAGCGGTCAACGTGCCATAGCGTTTTTTATTTCATTATGGCAGTTGGGGGGAAGAGGATAAGCAAGAGGCAGAACGAGAGGTGGGAGGGGAAGAAGCAACAAGGAAGGCAGTACTGACGGGCCTTCCGCTGCTGTTGCTGTGATTGAGGTAAGGGAAGAAGAAAGAAAACAAATTAAAAAAATAGTACCTCAATCACGGTGCCAGCAGCAGAGGGACCCTAATCAAGATGAAGCTATCAATCAATACTTGGTCCGTGCTCCAGCTAAAAGAGGAGGAAGTGATGTCTGCTCGCACTGATCAATTTGAAGGCAGCAACTGAGAGTGACAACAAAGCCCACGAATGGTAAGTAATGGGCGTGCTCCAAATCCTTTATTAAACACAAACTCTCTTGCATGCACTAGCGCATGTTCAAGCAGGCAAGACCTAAAAAAGACTGAAAATGCTGCGTACATGGTACACAGCTAAGACCCTTTTGGGATGTCAGGTTTGTCAATTTGTGCACAAGCATTTTAAACGCAACTGAATAGTATAATGCAGGCTTCACACGGCCCTTCTAGTATAATTGAGCAGTGTTTGCTATTTGTTTTTAAAATTAGAACCATCCTTTGTAATAGAAGTTACAAACATGCAACTCTCCTGTTCTGTTATGCACTTTACAACATTTATGACAAGACTGTGGATGACAGAATCAAGTGTGATTTGCCCACGATCACACAATGCTACAAGAATTACAAAACTCGATTTCTAAAGCCACGATGAACAACTTAATCACTTGGCTCCCCGCTCCACCAACTATCCTCTCATTTTATAACCTTTCATGGATAAATGATCTTGAGGTCGTGCGTCCTACAGCTTCCACAAAGATTTCAGCAGCACATTAACCAGCTGGGCAAACTGACCATGGCAGGTAATTGCGCACGAGATATATTTTTAATATACTTACAAATCAAATGCGAAGTTCATGTCCCAACATATTTGACCCGGGTTTAACAGTAGTGGATTAAGGGTGGCCAGATATAGAAAGAGTTGTGATGTTGCAGGTCGATCGTAAATATCTGACTTTTAAACGTAATCAGCAATATATGGTAATGGTATTTTTTTCTTTGAGCAGCTACAGCATTTATTCAAAATGTTTTTCCGTTACTCTATTGGTATATATACTGTGATTATGATATTATTTACATGGTCATGCCACGTAATCTGTGTTTATTTTCAATCCTCTTGAGTGCCAATATACTATGTAATGGCAAAACACGTTATTTACAGGGTTTTTTTTTAAATGAGAGAGTGTTGTAAATTGAAAACACATTGTTATATGGATAAACAGCGCAGGACCTGTGGACGTAAGCGGAAAAATATTGCAAATATGTGCTATTTAATAGAATGCATCAAATATTAGAGGTAAATTGGATCTAATTAACAGAACTTTAATGACGCAGAGTGGCAGGGTAGGCAGTGGCGGTTGGCATCTATGGGGGGAAGGGGCGCATGCACTCAAAATATTATGAAATAAAATAAAACTTAACTAATGCGACATCCTCGCTCCAGACCTCTTCTTTGCAGGAACTGGAACTCCCTTGCCCAATCCAGGCGCTGTTGACATGCAGCATGTGAGCAGCGCCCTGATTGGAGGGAGCAGCCTCACTCGGCGCTCCACAGCACACTAGAGGCCGGCACTTACTCTCAACCCAACTGTCTTAAGACAACTGGGTTAAGAGGTTTAAAGTGCGCATGTGTCGCTGGCACCCGCAAGACAGCCGGAGAAAAAGACAAGCGCACTTGAAACAGTGCATTAGACAGCCCGCCCTCCTCCCGGCTGCTGTCAGTCAGCAGCTGCCTGCCCCAATCCTGACACTCCGCTCGGGACTCGGGATGAAAAATAAAATGGTTATGAACTACCATTTTATTTTTCATCTCTGGGGCTTGGGGGGGGGGGGTTAAGTGAGGTGACACCCCCTGCTCCAACGCCCCTGAGGGTAGGTAGCATTTATGTGGATTTTTTTAAGTGCTACATTTGACTGAGCATTTTGTCGCTATAGGACGAACCAATATGTGTACGCGTCTGCAGTTCTGTGCCTCGGCTAGATTAGACATGCATCCTTTCATTGCTGCTTAAAACTGGCCCATGAGTTTTAAACTCAAAAACACAAAAGAGTCACCCTTATTTAGAGAAAAGGGACAGGGTAGTATCAAGTCTGACACAAAACAAATTCCCTTTTCACTCATAAAAATGTATTATATATATGAAAAATGATGCTGAAAAAGGCAGAAGAAATACAGAACAAGTAATAACCAATCCTGTTGTCTGCTAGAAAACAAGTGAACATAATCATGCAGCAATATAGATCATAGTAATAAAAAAACTTTAAGCATGAGAAAAAATATATACGTATGTATGCATATGTGCAACAAAGCCCCGGGCATGGACGGTTTCCCATTAGAATACTACAGCACATTTTCAGGTCAGCTGGTGCCCCGGATAGTAGACATGTACGAGGACGCACTGGAACGTGGTGAGTTACCAGGCTCACTCAGAGAGTCCTTCCTGGTGATGTTCCCAAAACCGGATCGAGACCCGCGGCTCCCTGCCTCGTATAGGCCAATAACACTACTAAATGCAGACTGTAAAATCTTGGGGAAAATACTAGCAGACCGGTACTCCCAAATCCTCCCCCCACTGATCCATCCAGATCAGTGTGGGTTCGTACCAGGGCGAAACACGTCCCAGAACTTGCGCAGATTATTCAATGTGCAGGACAGAGCAGGTCCCCAGTTCCCCAGAGCAGCATGCATGATCCTCAACCTAGAGAAAGCCTTCAACACCCTCCTATGGTCATATCTGTTCGCCGTTCTCCGACGGAGTGACCTGGGTCCGACCCTACTGGCGTACACACGACTCTTATACACGAACCTCACGCCGAGGGTACGCTTGGGCAAGTATATCTCTGCCCCGCTCAGGGTAGAGAGGGGTACACGACAGGGGTGTCCCCTCTCCCCATTACACTGCTCGCTTTGGCAATAGAACCACTAGCGATACGGTTGCGCCAGCAGGGAGGGGCCTGGGGTATCCCGATAGCGGGCACGATCCACAGCATGTCATTATACGCGGTCGACCTGCTACTATACGTGTGTGACATTACCTCCGACTTGACCCCAATCTGGACAGCGCTACGGGAATTCGCGGAAGTCTGAGGCCTCAGAGTAAACTGGGATAAATCCACGATCTATCCGCTAAGTCCACACCTAGCTCCCCTCGACATTACAATAGGGGATCAGAGACTCGCCTGGAGTGGTGATGCGCCTAGGTATCTAGGTGTACGACTGTACCACTCCCAAAGTGACATTTACGAAGGGAACCACCGTAAGGCGCTGGCAGGAATAAGGACGGCTGTGAGCTTCTGGAAGACGCTACCCCTGGCCCCCATCGGACGCGTGGCTTTAGCCAAAATGATCATTGTCCCAAGGTTACTATATCACTTTGCCAACCTCCCAGTCATTCCTCCTCGCCCCTTTTTCCGAGAACTGGACACACTACTCACCTCTCTCATCTGGGGAGCGGGCAGACACAGAGTAGCCCTATCTAAATTTCTCCTGCCAACAGATCGGGGGGGACTGGGGGCTCCAGCCTTTGAAGCATATTTTTTAGCGGCACAACTACAATGGCTCTCGCACTGGACCGCAGAGCGCCACATGGGCGAGACAACCTCTGACACGGAACACATACCCCTGCCGGCACTACGGCGCATGCTGTTGCCCGGCACTAAGCCCCAGCGCACTCACCCACTGCAAGTGTCGGTGGCTCGCACCTGTATGTTGCGAATACATCGCATGTCCGAGGGGAGACCCCCGTATTCCCCACTGCTTCCACTGGTAGGGTTCCCCAACAATGAGAGATATTACACAGCCCAAACCCTGCGGGTGTGGACCGACAGCTCACTGATTGAGCAGGAATCCCTCTTCGAGGACGGGCGATTACGACCCTACAATCAGCTAGTGGAGGAATATGCTCTCCCCCGGGGCAATTCCTGTTACATAGACGAATTATAGCCAGCAGCCACCCGTTTTGGGATCCGATCGAAGGAGAACCACCGACACATCCAGTAATACATACCATACTACATATGGGGGCGGGCAGACACCTAGTCACATGGCTGTATAAGGCCATCCGGGAACTACTATTCAAACCGCTAACCTCGCTGCGACAGACGTGGGAGGAGGATATGGGTCGGCCGCTACACGACAAGGAGTGGGAGCAGGCTATAGAATACCCCAAAAAGGTCTCTAGAAAGGCACGCTTTAAAAACATACAATTTAACATCTTACACAGGGCATACTTAACGCCAGGGCGCCTACAGCGCTTCAATCCAGATACGCAGTTCCTCTGTCCCCGATGTCCGGCTCCAGCAGTGGACTTCAAACATATGTTCTGGGGGTGCCCTACACTACAACAGTACTGGGATTACATTCATGAGACACTCCGCGCAACCACAAATATCCCAGGGGTCAATTCATGGGAGGCGTGTGCACTAGGCGTGTTTAGGAGACGAAAAATTGATAAAGTACAGGTCCGATTCATGTCACTTTCACTGCTCCTGGCAAAAAGAGGAATAGCCATGTACTTGCAAGCCCCAGAAGGACCCCCAGTGGAGGCCTGGGTGGGAGCAGTTAAGAAGTGGGGCGCCGCAGAGGAGGAAGCGATACGAGACGAGGAAGTGAAAGGAACACGCAAACACCATATATCCATGGAATGGGCACAACTATTGCACCAATTCAGCCAGCAAACCACACGGGAAGAACCAGTCGAGGCACCCCAAACCCAGACAGCACCCACCACACCAATAGGACCCGATGACGGACACAACGAGTCGGAGTGCACACATACCGGGGAAGCCCCATAGCTGTTATTACACTTGAGCACAACCCCAGGATAACTCAGGGGAAATAATCGCCCCCCCCCCAGCATCCACAGCCGTAGGCCGCCAGGTCACCATGAACACTTGGATAGAGGACCTGCTCCCCCCGTCTGCACCCCCCCCCGCTGACCCCGTATCAATACCCCAGTCCAACACCCAGGTTACCAGTTAAAGATACAGGCCAGCAGCTTTGGTATCGACATTAGTTGGCAGAGGATGTAGCCCAATCGAGGGGACAGAATATTACGACTCCCAATAGCACCAAAGGTAGACGTATCTCCTAAGCCAGGGTACATGTTTACAGGCATCCTACAGAAAACACACAAACAACGTAGATTACCTCAATATGCATGTAATACCGGGACTGTAATGACGATCAGTGTCAATTATGTACGAAGATAACTACCAATGTAAAATCAACTGCCAAAACCATATCAGTCTATCTAAGCATGTAATTCACGTACGAAACTTTGCCTCACTGTATCTAAATTGTTAAAATCTAATAAACAAATTTAATCAAAAAAAAAAGTATGTATGCATATGTCTTATTTTTTATCAGCAATTAAAAAGATATATTTACACTCAAGATATATCAACTCTTATAATCACAATAGATCAGCTAGAGTTTCACTCAGAAGAATACATTAAAAAAAATGTAATCATGCACATAAATGAATTATAACATATGCATTCTCATCTTAACCATATTCATAAAAAAACAACCTTGCCAATTGATATTGACTATCACAATTTGTGTAAAAAAACATACAAATTTCAATATTTAAAACTTTATTCAAAACTGTCAACACAGCGTTTCGGTGAAAGTTAAGTTTTTCATCACCTTCTTCAGGACAAACACTATATAAAGACACTGAATTTAGTCATGCCAGTATTGTATTATTAGTAAAGGAAAAAGTGGGAAACCCAATAGACCCTTGGAGGCTTGCGTAATTAACGTATAAACGGGTAAACAAAAAATCTCTAAATCTCAGTCACTTTGTGTTGATATATGTTTATATATATAGAATTTTTGTACCCTTTAATATTGTTGCAATATAAATTTATGTTTTAAGAAGCATACACCCGTTTAGAGTATTTTTTTGCAGATCTGTTCACGTTGAAATAAGTAAATAAGCTTTGTAAATAACTTTCTGTAAGCTACTGTGTAGAGCTTACCACTGATGATTGCTTAACAACATGAAAATAAGTAGAGAAAAGAATCCCTTGTAGGCCCGTTTATAGTATTGTATTATTGGCTTTTAATATAATGAAGGAAACTGAACTTACTTTAAAATATATTTGTAAGTTGATGTATATGTATATTTGTATGTTGATGTATATTTTAGGGGAGAGGATGTAGCCTTACGGCTAGAGCGGTTGACCTTGAAGCTGGGGAACCGGGTTAGAGTCTCGGCAACGACGCTCAACATCCTGAGATTCTGGGCAAATCACTTAATCTCCCCACGCCTACCAAAAAATGAATGTGTCCTTCTGTAACAAAACTGGTACTCATGTAAAGCGCTCTGATACCCGATGTCTCGGGTCTAGTTCGTGCTATATAAAACTAAAAAAAAAAAAAAATTTTTAAATGTTCCATTGATTTTGCACATTATTATGAAAGAGTATATACTAAATGGTAGCAAAATAGAGATGTTGATCACACGATTGTTGTCAACTTCTCTAAAAAGATAGTTTTAAGCCTACTTTAATTGATTACTATTTTCATTCTAATTTTAGAATCACAACCTGAACCCAAGGGAAATCCATTAAATTGAAATATATGGATAATTGGTATTAATGAATGATTCGTAGGTTCCAGCCACCAATACAATAAGAGGTGAGACACGGTATAGGTTTAAAGTATAGAATATCCACATTTTGGAGATAAGTAATTACCCTGTTCCTACTTTATTTTCTGTTGATAGGTGTAGGAAATCCACATTGCCTTATTCGGGGATATTTCATAAAAATTAAATCAATGGAACATATACATCAACTTACAAATATAGTTTAAAGTAAATGTTGTTTCCTTCTTTATATTAAAAGGCAATAATACAATACTGGCATGACTAAATTCAGTGTCTTTACATATTCTCAACAGATTCAAAATTTTGGAGCACGTGACACATGTTCTTAAAAGAACTCGATATCACAGTGCCCTAGAGTTTTTGCGGGCTTTACACGCAATTGGAGCCTTAGAGGAATCTATTCGATAAAGAGAAAACTATTTTTAAGTAAGAAACTTAATTGGGATCGTAATAAACGAGGAGCACCTCTTTTAAGGAAATTTAAAATATTTCTGAATATATATGTATAATATCTTTTCATGGAGTTATGAGATTTAACTTAGTTTTTGTTTGCTGTTCATTAATCTTACAGCAATTCTTCTTAGATGACCCCCCCCTTGTAGCCCTAACCATCCCCTCTCCCCAAAACCCAGTCCCTTTGCCAACGAGTCACTTGTACAATCACTTACAGTGAGCGTATAAGGGAGCCTGGGGATGAACTCCCAACTGTGTCTGAACTGAACACAAAAGAAGAAGAAAACGAATAAAAGAAAAAACTGGGGTCGTGTAACCCATGCTAAGGAGGACCCTGGGTGACTAGAAAGGGTGGAGCGAGGTCTGTGAGGCGCTCTGGTATATGACGGAACGTTGGTTAAAGTTGAAACAGATGGAGTGCTCTAACCCTCGGGGAGCATGTAGTCATTGGTAGACCTGTGGACAAATACTTCACTAAAGGCCCCCAAGTGTATTCAAAATTTGTAAAAGCATCTCTGTATATATCACTCAATCTTTCCATGGTTAGTGCTCTCCATAGGCGTGCCTGCCATTGCGTCATGGCCGGAGCCTCCTGCTTCTTCTAAGCTGCAGCCAAGGCCGTTTTGGCCGCCCCTAGACAAAGCCATATGATGGCTTGGTCTGCCGTGGTTTGATACTTCAGCACTGGGTCCCTGAGACCTAGGAGAACAAGGTCAGGACAGACCGGAATGGGGTATCCTAGCATGTCTTTGATATGGGCTAGAATTTCATTCCAGAAAGGCCGAATGACAGGGCAATCCCACCATATGTGCCGAAAATCACCGAGCAGGCCACAACCCCTCCAGCATAGGTCTGTTGTGTTGGGGAAAATCTTCTTAAGTTTGGTGGGGTATAGGTACCAGTCATAGAGTACTTTATAATGGGCCTCTCGTTGTGTCAGTGAGTGATTGTGACACCGTATATCCTTCCATAATGCCTTCCATTGAGCGTCCGTAATATCATGGCCAAGTGTTCTTTCCCAAAATTCAAGATGACGGGGGATGGCAGGGTGTGTAATAATAGTGCGTAAAGGAAAGAGACGGCCCCTTTCATTGGGCCTGCTCCCTTCAGGTATCGTTCTAGTGGTGTGAGTTCCCTCGTTGCCCCTTTCCTAATCTCAGGTTGCGTGGCCCAGTGGCGTAATTGGAGATAGTGAAAGTATTCTGACTTAGGCAGATTAAAGTCGCGCTGACAATTTTCAAATGTTAGAACATCCCAGTTATGGAATAGATGTGTAAGCGCCAAGCATCCCCCCTCCCTCCATGCGTCGAAGGGTCCCGGCTCTAGTGCGGGTGGGAACGCTGGGTTGTAATGTATAGAGGTGTATGGGGATGGAAACGTCGTCCAGTCAGTCTGTCGCAGCACGTCATCCCATGTTTGTAGAGTCGTTTTGGTAGGGGTGCTAATGTACGCATTGGCTGGGCGATCTTATTTCGGTTTCCAGAGAAGGTCCCAGATCACCCGACCAGCTATCGCTCGGTCCATATGCAGCCAGTGTTTGTCCGATTCTTGGTGGGACCACTCGACTATGACCCGGAGTTGTGCTGCTTTGTAATAGAGCGTCAGGTCAGGCATCGCCAGGCCCCCTTCGTCTGTGGGTTTTCTTAGGAGATGGAACGGTAGCCTCGGTCTCTTGTTTTGCCAGACAAATTTTTTAAGCAGTATGTGTGCTCTGTTCAGGAAGTGTTTCTCAAGGCTGATGGGGAGGCTCTGAAACAAATGCAAACATTTCGGCAGGACCACCATCTTAATGGCATGAAGTCTGCCGATCCATGATAAGTAAAGAGGTGACCAGCGTTTGAGATCAACGTGCAATGGGGTGAGAAGTGGAGGATAATTGGCAGCGAACAAGTCTGATATTTTGGGGGTTAATTTAATCCCTAGACAGGTCAAATCTTTCTTGGCCCGCTGAAATGGTGTGGCTGCCTCCAGGTTTCTCATGTCGGTTTCTGGCAGTGTCAAATTTAGGAGGAATGATTTAGGGAGATTAATTTTGAGGCCAGCAACTTGCTCGAACCGGATCAACTCCTCTTGTACTACAGTCAGTGAGCGTGGGGGGTCCGACAACGTCAACAAGATGTCGTCGGCGAACAGGGATATCTTGTGTTCTTCGGATCCAAAGGGCACCCCTCTAATTTCTGGTGACTCCCTAATAGTTGCTGCCAGTGGTTCAATGCTGAGCGCAAAGAGGAGTGGGAACAGGGGGCAGTCCTGCCTCGTTCCTCTCCCCAACAAAAAGAGATCTGATGCCACCCCATTAACCAAGCCCTTGGCACTCAGAGCTGCGAAGTTAGCTCGTATCATGTTAATGAAGGTGTCGCAGAATCCAAACCTTTGGAGGGCCTGGAAGAGAAAGGACCAGTCCACCCGATCAAACGCCTTCTTGGCAACTAGACCTAGTAGAACTGCGGGAATCTGTCTTTTATGCGTTTTCTCTATTAAGTGGATCACCCTGCGTACATTGTCATGTGTTTGTCTGCCCCTAATAAAACCGGATTGGTCCGGGTGTATGAGGTCAGGCATTAACTTGTCTAGCCGAGAGGCCAGTATCTTGGAGTACAGTTTAGCATCCAAGTTAAGAAGCGCTATGGGGTGGTAAGAACCACAGAGCTGGGGATCCTTCCCCACCTTAGGGATCACAGTGATTAATGCTTCGCTCATGGTACTGGTAACTTCGGTAGAGGTCGCAATGTGATTAAAAAGCATAGTTAATTGGGGAATGAGTTCCGCACTGAAGCTTTTATAGAATTGCGCGGTCAGGCCGTCCGGTCCCGGGGCCTTATGTAGCTTGAGGGTCTTAAGGGCCGACTGGACCTCTTCCTCTGAAAAAGATTCCCCAAGTTGTTCGTTCTGGGGGTACGTTACCTGAGGCAGCGTCACTGAGTTCAGGTAATTTGCTTGGGCGTGTAAGTTGGCTTGGTCGGGAGTGTAGAGTGCATCGTAGAAGTCTTTAAACATTCGCACTTTCCCAGGTTCCTCCCTAATTAGGGCGCCTGTGGGATCTTTTATGCTTGCGATATACTCTCTTTCCCTTTTTACTCTAAGTTGTCGCGCCAAGTGCGAACCTATTTTGTTACCCTGCGTATATGACGTCTGCTGAAGGCGAAGTAAAGTCAGTTCTGCCCTATTCGAGTAAATTGCATGCAGTTTCCCTTTCAGGGCGGTGACTTTTCTCTGGAGTGTGAGAGTGGGGTTGGCTTTGTGATCGCGCTCCGGAGTCTTTAATTCCCCCTCTAAGAGTAACCTCTCTGCCGTCCTCTCTTTATTAAGAGCAGACATAAGGGACAGGCATTGTCCCCGGATGACGGCTTTGAATGTGTCCCAATTATTTGCCACGGAGGTGTCCTGAGGGTTGTTTATTTGGAAGAAGTCTCTAATGGAGGCCCTTAGGGCATACCGCGATGTTTTGTCTCGGAGTAAGGCATTAGGAAAGTACCATCTCTGGGACTTAGGTGCGTTGCACCTCCACTCCATGGAAACCGCTATTGGGGCGTGGTCAGAAATGATGATGGGGTGTATTGTGCCTCACGAACTTGATTATTGAGGGCTTGACTGAGAAACGTGTAATCAAGGCATGAATAGCTGCGGTGGACATGTGAAAAGAAGGTATAGTCTGTATCGTCTGGGTGAGCTTCTCTCCATGCGTCCTTGAGGCCCATCTCCTGTATCTCCTGTTTCAGCGCTTTTGGAAAACTGCCCGTGTGTGTTTTGTGAGGGTTGGAACTGTCTGCTCTTGAGTGCCAGGTGAGGTTAAAGTCCCCCATGAGTATTATGTCGCCCGAAGCAAAGCCCCCCAGCAAAGTTAGCGTGGAGTGCAGGATTTTCGCCTGGTTAGTATTGGGTGCGTATATCGACGCTATGGTGCACTGTCGCCCCCGTAGGCACCCCTTCACCATTAGGACCCTCCCCTCCTTATCTGTTTTGTAGTCGTCAGGTTGAAATTTAAGTGAGGAGTGAAAGAGCAGGGCCACCCCGTTATGTTTTGTGGTGGAGGAGGATTTGTAAATCAGTGGGTAGGCCTGGTGTTTCAACCTATGATCATCGGATCGTTTGAGGTGGGTTTCTTGGAGGGCCACCACTTCATAGTGTTGATCTGTGAGGTATTCCCATACCTTTTGACGTTTGGAGGGGGCATTCATACCTCGTATATTCCACGATAATGTGGTGATCACCATATTGATGGTAGCGGGTAGATTATCCTCGTGAGATTATGTCTTAATTCGTATCCTTTCTCACTTCCCTCCCCTCCCCGTCCCGTCGGGTCGCAGCATTTTGTTTCGCCTCCCTCTCTCCCTCCCCTTAGAGCCCTCTGTGTCGTCCCCATCACCCAGGGTCAAAAAGAAAAACACGACTAAAAAAGAAAAAAGAAAAAATGAACTTGAACAGTGTCAACTTTGGGACTGTCTGTCCCCAGTCCCACGTACCGCCATAGTGTCCGTCCGACACTGTGAGGCGAATAGGACCATAGTCTACTGCCAAAAGTTCTGCATTGCTGCGGATTATAAAGACAAGCACATTCCCCCGTGATTAGCGTAGATCGCTTCGAGTCTCTGTGCGTGTTCGAAGAAGAGGGGTAAACAGCGCTCAAGTAACAGTTGTTTTTAGTGTCCCAAATTTCTGGAGCTGCAGAGTGCGTGGAGCATGGTCTTTTCTGTCTGTTTCTTAAGGTATATTAGTTTCCGCTTTCCCAAGCCCTCTTGAGTCAGCTCTTTCGCTTCAGTCTGTTGTCTCTCGTGTCTAAGTTTCACTGTGACAGTGTTCAGTTTGGATCAGTAGTGGGTAGGGTCTTCTTAGGTCTGGGGAGTCGACGTGTGCGCCATGCGCTTGCCTCACCCCCACCGGTCATGTCATTACTTGGGTTAGCCGGTGGATTCTCTCCGGGATCCTGAGCTGGCAACGAGATCCCTAGGACTCTGCACGCCTCTTGGACCTCGGAGACATGACGTTCCCTGTTTTTATATTCGAAGCTGAGACCGAAGGGGTAGGGCCAGCGGTAGCAGATATTGTCCTGCAGTAACTTGTCTGTGACGGGCTGGAATTGTTGACGTCGGGCCAAGGTTGCCGGGGCGATATCCTGGAACAGTTCACATGTGTACCCCTGAAACTTCACCACATCTCTTTTCCTGGCCGCCTGAAGTATTGCTTCCTTAGATTTGAAAGAGTGCAGTTTGGCAAGGACATCCCTTGGCCGGCGTTTCTCGCCCTGTAGGGGCCTCCCCACTCTATGTACTCTCTCTATTTTCACCTTCACCGTCGTTGCTCCCAGGATTTCGGAGAACAGACCCGTTACGAAGGACTCGAGGTCCGGACCTTCCGCTCCTTCTTCCAGGTTGCGGATACGTAGGTTGTCTCGCCGAGAGCGATTCTCCAGGTCCTCTTGTTTTAATTGCGTTGCTATAAGTTGGGTCTGGAGTTCCCTCGTCATGGCTGAGATGCGTTCCGATCCCTGTTCAATTTCTGCGGTTTTGGTCTCCAGGTCCAGCACCCTAGTGCCCACCGAGTCAATGTCTTGTTGTAGGGAGGTGAGTCTGCCATTTAAGTCCGCCCTCAGAGCGTCTAGAGATTGTGTCCAGTCCGCCTTTAGTTCGTCCCTCAGTTCCTGCTTGAATACTCTCAATGAGGTGAATAGGTCATCCTTAGATAGCGCTATTCCGGTCTCCTCGCGTGCGCTCTGTTGTGATTCTGTGTTGGAGGTAGGTGCAAAGTAGGTAGACACCCTGTTGCTCTGGGGTTGCTTTTTGGGCGGCATAGAGTAGTGGTTGGTGTGAACCGTGGGACGTCTGGGCCCGGTCCTCCAAAATCGCAGAGCCTGGAATGACCTTGATCCTCTCTCCAGGGCAACTCCTCTCCGCGGATGATCAGAATAGAGGGGTAGGACACTGTCCCATCTGAGGTCTGTGCATGGCACCCAGTGCGTCTCTGCGTGGGTGCTCCAAAGCGCTTACCGCGCTATCCTCAAGTTTGTGCTTGTCTTGTGTCCCTAGGTGCTTCCACTGGCTCTCCCACCCGTGGTGACCCCTGTCCTCCTCCACCATGCGCTCCTAGCTTTTTGCCGATGCCAGGCGCCCTGGGGGTTGCCCGATAGGTCTTCTCACTCTTGTTATGGCTGAGTCTTGCCAGGTGCTCCGATGATTTTGCACATCAAGGAGAACGGGGTGTGCCCCTCTCCTATGGTAGGCATACTGACTTGTGTGGGGCCTTAGTGTCCTCATGAGGCGTTTTGACCAGAGCGGGCGCCATGTTTGGATCAGGCGCTGCTTGCTTCTAGCCCCTCACAGGCTTTATTGGGGAATTGCTGCCCAAAGGGCGAGACAGTCTTGCCACTGAACAGCTCTCTCACCCGCGCTTGCTGTCTCTTTCAATGGGCTGCCTCAACACTCCGCCGAGCATACCCCTTGGCTTTCCCTGCCACGCTGTGTTGCCATGAAAAGGCGGCCGTCGCTCCTCCCGCCTCGCAGTATAGTCACTCACCGGACCGCTGAAACCTGGGTGTCTCTCCCGGCCCTCTCGGCACTGCCCGTATTCTGTTTGTGTTCCCTCACGACGGGTCCCAGGAGTTCCGTTCTCTACCTGCTTCTCTGCATCGCCGTCAGCCACTAGGGAATCTCCGGCGGGAGCGGCGGCCTCAGCCTCGATCCTCAATCGCGCGCCATCCACTGAGACCAGCCCAATTCCAGACGGTGCAAAAGTAGTCGGGTACGTCTCTGCTTTATTCTAAGTACATTACCGTGCTTTTGTTAGTGTTAGCGCGGTGTTGTCTTTGATTAAGTCCGTTTTGGCAGCGGAGCCGGCATGGATTACGTCCATACGGCCATCTTGGCTGGCCACGCCCTAAAGTTTAGATTTTAAAGGCTTTAAAATAAAGGCTTTTAATGTTTACTCAATAGTTGTACAGGGTTTTTCAGAAAAATAAATGGGCCGATGGTGACTTTGCGACGTTCCAACTCACAAGATACTTTCTGGGGCGACTCGACAATACTGGTAAAATACGCACAACAACCACGACAGACAAAACGCTTGACAGCGAGAAGCGCCACTCAGTAAATACATTTTTATATAATTATCCTGAAAAAGACAAGTGAGCGTATTGACTTGGCACAGTAATGATAATTTTTGAACAGGTCTTGTATTCTGAATAAGAATTACAATTTCTTACAATCCATTTTTTGTTTTATAGTGATAATCCTTTGATTACATATTGTTTGTCCTGAAGAAGGTGATGAAAAACTTAACTTTCACTGAAACGCTGCATCGACAGCGTTGAATACACAAATTGTGATAGTCAATATCAATTGCCAAGGTGTTCTTTTAATAAATATGGATAAGATGAGAATGCATATGTTATAATTCATTTACGTACATGATTTAATTTTTTTATTTTATTTTTATGTATTCTTCTGAGTGAAACTCTAGTTGATATATTGTGATTATAAAAGTTGATTTATCTTGATTGTAAAAATATATTTTAATTGCTGATAAAAAAATAAAACATATGCCTACATACTTATATATTTTTACTCATGCTTAAAGTTTTTTTATTACTATGATCTATATTGCTGCATGATTATGTTCACTTGTTTTCTAACAGACAACAGGATTGGTTATTACTTGTTCTGTATTTCTTCTGCCCTTTTCAGCATAATGTTTCACATATAGAATACATTTTTAGGAGTGAAAAGGGAATTTGTTTTGTGTTAGCCATGAGTTTTAAAGACATTCTCTCCCTTTACTTTAGCTGCATGTACAGATTTCCTGGACTACCCGGATTCCACTACATTTGTGTTATTATGTCTTCTGCATCGATATACCAATAAAGGCAACAACATTTTGGTGGTCACCCAAGAAATTTAAATTATCTGTGCACTGCACAGTGTAAAAATTATGTAGATTATGACCCAAATCAATAAAGGCACCACCTGAAACACAAAGCATACACAACATTCAAGCAGTAGTGCACACTCCAACGTGCAGACATAGCAGGCACTATCAACAAAATACCGCTGAGTATCGCATACAGATGGGCGCGCTTTTGGGTATCCCACACAAGATAACTCCTACATTAAGACAGAGGTGCACACTTTGACTCTGCCACTGAGCTTACATTGCTGTAAACAGGCTCCGAGCACAAAACCCACCGCAGCAAAGACGTGTAAACTCCTACAACTGGGAGACACTGCCAAGCACTGTAAGCTGCTGGTTAAAACAAGCATTGGCAAATCCAACAGGTCTCGCCTTTGGGACTTATTGGTTTGTCAATATCTTTTAGCCACGGTCTAGTAGTCGAGACCTAAAGCACAAGTTACTAACTTGTGTAACGATATATCTGTAAGAGACAGTAGTTAGTGACAGATTCCTTACCTTAGAATATCCCCAGGCGTCAGGCTGGATCCGGAAAGTTTTTGCGTAGCAGTACCCTTGCGCGTCGGTAGGCGGCGTCGTGCGGCTCCGCGTCCGTCGTCGGCGTCGTGATCGCCGGGATGACGTCGCGGGCAGTACTTAGACGCCGCCCCTGCGCGCTGACGTCAGTTCTGTACACGACTTTCCGCGCCAGGAACGCAGAGCCATGCAAGAAGCGGACATAGGTGTCTGAAAAATACTAGGGCCCTGAAAGGGATGTCCTTAACCCTAGAAATCAGTTCGCAGAACGGGGAGGATGGGTGGGCGGTAAGGAATCTGTCACTAACTACTGTCTCTTACAGATATATCGTTACACAAGTTAGTAACTTGTGCATCTGAAAGAGACACGTTAGTGACAGATTCCTTACCTTAGAATAGATACCCCAGCAATACCAACCCCGGTGGTGGGTCTGCGAACAAAGATCAGACAAGGAAGTCCCGGAGGACAGAACGGCCAAAGAAGCCGTCCCTCCGGACCTGACTGTCAAGGCAGTAATGCTTGGTAAACGTGTGCAGCGAGGCCCACGTAGCTGCCTGACAGATATCCTGCAGCGGAACACCGCGGCCTAAAGCCGTGGTAGCAGCCGTTGCCCTGGTGGAATGGGCACGCAGCCCAACAGGAGGCTCCTTCTTAGCCAAAGAATAGCAGGCTTTGATACACAAGGTTACCCAGCGGGAGATGGTTCTCTTGTGCACCGCCCGACCTTTTTGGCGCCCACGTAGCCAACAAAGAGCTGGTCATCCACCCGGAAGTGTTGTGTGCGGTTGATATAAAAGGAAAGCGCACGTTTTGGGTCCAGACGGTGGAGCCTCTCTTCCTCTCTGGAAGGATGCGGAGGCGGAAAGAAGGTGGGCAAAGTGATGGTCTGCCCAATGTGGAAGGCAGTAACCACCTTTGGCAAGAAGGACGGACGCGTCCTAAGAACAACCTTGTCTGGATGGACAGACAGAAAGGGAGGTTTGCATGATAGAGCCTGGAGCTCACTCACCCGCCGAGCGGAGGTGATGGCCACCAGAAAGGCTGTCTTCAGAGTCAGAAGATGAAGAGGACAGTTATGTAGAGGCTCAAAGGGAGCGCACATAAGAAAGGTAAGAACCAAGTTCAAGTCCCACTGAGGCATCACAAACGGAACAGGAGGGAAGAGGTGTGTAATGCCTTTAAGGAATCTGTTAACAACAGGGGACTTGAAAAGGGAGGGCTGATCAGGAAGCCTGAGGAAGGCCGAAATGGCACAAAGATAGCCCTTGATGGTACCCAGGGCAGAACCCTGTTGGGCCAGTGAAAGAAGGAACAGAAGAACCTCAGAAAGAGGGGCAGAGAGGGGATTCACAGCCTTTGCTGTGCACCATGCCACAAACTTGTTCCACCTGCAGGCGTATACCACCTTAGTGGAGGGACGCCTGGCTGCCAGAATCACATCACAAACTTCGGGAGGCAAGTCGAAAGGAATCAACTGCCGCCGCTCAATCTCCACGCAAGCAGGTGGAGGCTGGACAGGTTCGGGTGGAGGACCGTCCCCTGCTGCTGCGACAGAAGATCCTCCCGAAGAGGCAGATGGATCGGGGGATCGACGCTCATACTGAGTAGCTCGGGATACCAAACTCTTCGAGCCCAGCCCGGAGCCACAAGGATGACTTGGGCCCGGTCGCGCCGAATCTTCTTCAACACTCTGGGTAGAAGTGGTATAGGCGGAAAGGCGTACAACAGACCGCAACTCCACTCGCGACGAAAAGCGTCGCCGAGCGAGTGCCGCCTTGGAAATTCCAACGCGCAGAACTGATGACATTGCGCGTTCTCTTCGGTGGCGAATAGATCTAACCAAGGCTCTCCCCACTGCAGAAAGAGACCTTGCGCCACTTCCGAGTGAAGACGCCATTCGTGATCCATCATGCACCTGCGGCTGAGTTCGTCCGCCCTGGCGTTCAGGGAACCTGCCAGGTGTTGAACCATCAGGAACATGCCCTGATGTTCCAGCCATGTCCAGAGGCGCAGAGCGTCCTGACAGAGGGTCCACGACCCCACCCCGCCTTGTTTGTTGCAGTACCACATGGCGGTGGTGTTGTCTGTGAACACCTGCACTACCTTCCCTTTGACAGAGGGAAGGAATGCCTTGAGTGCAAGTCGGATCGCCCGGAG
Source organism: Calotriton arnoldi (assembly GCA_963921515.1). Taxonomy (NCBI): domain Eukaryota; kingdom Metazoa; phylum Chordata; class Amphibia; order Caudata; family Salamandridae; genus Calotriton; species Calotriton arnoldi. The sequence continues at coordinate 4,910,287 of CAWUFW010000256.1, read as the reverse complement.
CTCTAGAAGGTTGATATGGAGCCGGGACTCCGCCGGAGACCAGAGGCCTCTGATCTCCGCCTCTCCCATGTGACCGCCCCATCCCAGAAGGGACGCGTCCGTCACAACTGTGTGCTCTGGCTGGGGAAGGGAGAGGGATCTGCCCATGACCCATTGCCGGTTCGAGAGCCACCACTGCAACTGTTTTGCAGCCCCCTCCGAGATCTGGACGTGATCGGACAGGTTGCCCTGGTGCTGCGCCCACTGGAACTTCAGGTCCCACTGCAGAGCCCGCATATGCCATCTGGCATGATTGACCAGCAGGATGCAGGAGGCCATGAGGCCCAGCAGCCTCAGGGTCATCCGTACCGAAACCCAGGATAAAGGCTGAAAGATTGGAATCATAGCCTGAATATCCCGGACTCGCCGTTCGGGAGGATAGGCCCGAAACTGCGTCGTGTCCAGAACTGCTCCGATGAAAAGGAGCTGTGGAGAAGGAATCAGATGCGACTTCGGCACATTGATGGAGAACCCCAGTGAGTGCAGGAGTTCGGCCGTAGTCTGGAGGTGGGAGACGACTGCCTGGGACGAGCCCGCCTTCAGCAGCCAGTCGTCGAGGTAGGGGAAGACTGGAACCCCTGCCCGGCGCAGATGAGCTGCGACCACCGCCATCACTTTCGTGAACACCCGAGGGGCACTTGTAAGGCCAAAGGGGAGCACGGTGAACTGAAAATGCTCGAGGCCTACCGTGAACCGTAGGTAACGCCGGTGGGCCGGCAGGACGGGGATGTGGAAATAAGCGTCCTGCAAGTCCAACGCTACCAACCAGTCTCCAGGGTCGAGGGCAGTCAAGACCTGAGCTAGGGTGAGCATCTTGAACTTCTCCTTCCGGAGGAAGCGATTGACGTTCCGGAGGTCCAAGATAGGACGCATGTCCTCCTTGTCTTTTTGGGCACCAGAAAGTAGTGGGAGTAGCAACCACGTCCTACTTCTGGGGTCGGAACATGCTCGATGGCCCTCTTGGCCAAGAGGGCCGTGACTTCCTTCTGCAGAAGCACCAAGTGATCCCCTGACATGCGGTGGAATTGAGGTGGCATGGCTGGGGGGTGGTCTCGAAGGGGAGGGAGTAGCCCCTTCGGACAATGTCCAAGACCCACCTGTCCGAGGTGATGGGACGCCAGTGGTGAAGGTGATGGCGGACCCTGCCCCCTACTGGCGTGCTGTGCACCTGAAAGGAGGGACTAGGAGGGCTTGGAGGCCGCGGACGGGTTGGAGGTGGTGGCCTGACCCGCACGCTGGTTGCCCGAACCGCCACGGCGGTATCCACATCCTCGGCCACGCGAAGACGCTTGCTGCGCGGGCCGGTGGCTGGGCAGCTGACGTGACTGGGCGCCCCTTCCGTGGCCATGAAAGGGGCGTAAAGCAGAGGTTAGCGGAGGGCGTACAACAGAATGGCCCAGGGACTTGGCAGTAGCCCGTGAGTCCTTAAAACGCTCCAGCGCATGGTCTGCCTTTGAACCAAAAAGACCGACTCCATCAAAGGGCATGTCCATGAGTGTATTCTGGACATCACCCGAGAAACCAGTTGTTCTCAGCCAGGCGTGGCGACGTAGCGCCACCGTCGTCGCAAGCGATCTGCCCAGCGAGTCGGCGGTATCAAGGCCACAACGTATGGTGTATTTAGCCGCATCTCGCCCTTCCGCAATGGCGCGGGTAAGCAGTGTCTGGACCTCCTCAGAACACTGCGGCAAAACAGCCGCCACCGAATCCCACAGGGAGTGGGTATATCGGCCCAAAAGGCAAGCGGTGTTGACGGACCGCAAGCCAGCACTGGAGGAAGAAAAGCCTTCTTCCCAAATTGGTCCAGGCGTTTGGATTCCCTATCCGGAGGGGCGGTAGGGAAGGCGGTTTGGGAGGCAGAGGCTTGGACAACCAAGCTCTCGGGGGTGGGATGTTGGGAGAGAAACAAGGGGTCGACCGGAGCAGGGCGATGGCGTCGGGCCACGTTCCTATCCACAGGAGCCCCTGTGGTGGGCTTGGACCAGGCACCCAAAAGAACGTCAGTGAGTGCATCGTTAAACGGCAGCACAGTCTCCGAGGAGGAAGCTGCCGGCTGAAGCACTTCCGTCAGGAGATTAGTCCTGACAGCCACAGTAGGCAATTGGAGATGTAAGGCTCCAGCTGCTCTACGCAACACCGTTGCAAAATTAGCTCCCTCCTCCGTAGCCACGGGAGGAGACAGCATGCCAGTGTCAGGGGAGGTGTCTAGACCACTGGCATCCCCAAGTTCCTCAGCCCAGTCCTGATCATACTCACACTGTTGTGTGAGAGGGTCTTCAGACCCCTCCCAGCTCTCTTGGTCCTCCTCAGGTTCAAAATATGGAGGAGGAGGGACATTTGGGATCCAAGGTCTCATCTGCGCCGGAGCCGGCGTCGAGCGACGTCGGTCCGGCTCCATGTCCGGAGCCGGAGAGAGCCGGGGACCGACGCCGTCCGGAGCCCCGGACGGCGTCAGGAATGGCACCGGGGACATCGGCGGAGGCGTGGTTAGGTCAACCGGCGTCGATGGGGGTTGCGGTACCACCAGAGCCGGGATCGAGGCCGGAGCCGAGGCCAGGATGAAGGCTGGTGGGACAGACGGCGCCGGGACCGGAGTCGACGGCGACGCCGGAGCAACCCCATCAGGGCCCGCGGGGCCCGAAGGCGCACCGGAGGGACCTTGAGGCCCGAAGAGGCAGGCCATGGCCGACAGGAATTCCTGTATTTCGTCCGGAGTCGCCCCCGAACCCGGAAAGGACGGGTAATGCGGGGGCAGCTCCATAGGCATGTCCGGGGCCGCGGGGACGGTGCCGACTGGGGCCTCAGCCGAGTCGCGAGACCGGCGAGGCGAAGTCTTAGAGCGATGACGCTTCTTAGACTTTTTGTGCTTCGACTTACCCGAGGAGCGCGAAGACTTGGACTCCGACGACCGGCGGGGACTCCGCGACCGGCCCCTCGACCTCTCCCGGGACCGGGGCTTGGTGCGGCGCGGAGCCGACTGCCGGACCTCGAGTAGCTTTCGAGACCGCTCTCGCAAAGCCTTCGGGTGAAGTTTCCGGCAGTCAGGGCACGACTTCGTGTCGTGGTCTCGGCCGAGACAGAAGAGACACTCCAGATGCGGGTCTGTGATCGACATCATTCGACCACAGGCGTCGCATGGCTTGAAGCCGGGCATCCCTACGACACCTAGGAGTCGTGAAGACTCGATAAAGAAACAGTGAAAAAATTCACAAAAAAATTTGTCAAAAATTGACTAGGGCACTGCTCTTCCCGGATCTGCGCTTACTGGCGCGGAAAAAGAAGAACTGACGTCAGCGCGCAGGGGCGGCGTCTAAGTACTGCCCGCGACATCATCCCGGCGATCACGACGCCGACGACGGACGCGGAGCCGCACGACGCCGTCTACCGACGCGCAAGGGTACTGCTACGCAAAAACTTTCCGGATCCAGCCTGACGCCTGGGGATATTCTAAGGTAAGAAATCTGTCACTAACGTGTCTCTTTCAGATAACACCTTACAGTGTGTCTGGTGGCTACTCCTGTAAAGAACAATTGACAAATTGAATAGGAGTAAAATATAGAAAATATGTTGGTTGTCTAGAAGGTTCTCCAGAAAGACATTGAAATCTTTCTACTGGACAATAATCCCATTCCGATGATTTCTGCTAAGAAAATAGTTGAAGAAGTGCACACACAAATATTTGCATACCACAACAACAAGAATATTGAACAGGAAATGGGTTATGTTCATTTTATAAACCTCCGAAGGATAAAATCTGAATTGTCCTGCTAAGATTCACACCTGTAGCCAGGGCCACTGGAATTATGTAATTCTGCATTGGAGGAGTTTTTTGTTTTTGAAATGTTTTTTATTGCTGTTCTCATGTAAACAGCGTAACAATACAAAATGAAATACAATGTTTTTGTGAGGCAGGGGAGATAGTTATTGACATGTGAGTCAGATACAAACAGAGAAGTATATAATCTATGGATTTACAATATCGGCGTGAAGCTGGTGCAGCAGCGTGCCGCATTAATCCGCTGGTGAGCCAAAGAGCTGAAGGCACACTAACAAAGAGAAACTCAGTAAGCACTCGCTATGTTCACATCACACACAGCGAGCAAACAGGTAGAAATCCCCCTCAGGGCCAGGTCAGCGCCAGCTCAGCCAACAGAGGTGGGGTCAGGCGACAACAGGGACGAACCAGAACCTGGCAAGGGAGCCGCAGAAATCTCCTACTCCATTGGAATTTTTACCTGGGCATCGATTCCATGGCAAGCCACTATAATCGGGTCCCAGGCAGACAAGATCGGACCCCTACACACTCCCCTGGCTTCCTCCTTCCGGATTGCCTCCCTCTCACAGTCTGCCCACTTAGTCAGCTCCTTCCCCCATCTATACAAGTCGGGGCCACCAGCAGACTTCCAGCTCATCGTCAGTTGCCTACGGCCAAGAATAAGCGCTGGTCTGCAAACCTGTCTATCACTTTTCGGGCCGCACTTCGATTACGAAAGCCCAATAAGCACAATTTTGGGGAGCAATCAAAGGGTCTGTCTGTAGACCAACAGATAACTTGCAGAACTGTGTGCCAATATGGAGCCAGCACCGGGTACGCCCAGACCGCATGCATCGGGGGCACACTGATGAAGCCCCAGGGAACACGGCATGGATGCGCCGAGGGGTGAGGTATGCCCAGTGCAAGAAATAAAACTAGATCAATTTAAACCTAGCATCACACAATGGGAGAGAAGGCCAGGGCTTTTTCCAAGGTGAATCATCAAACATGCCCCAAATCTACCATCCAGCGCTGGTGCAAAGGAGACAGAACCACCTGTGCTCCTTTCAGCAGGGCCCTGTAGAGAAGCGTGACCGCCCTCGTTCTCCCCATTATGAGGGCATAGATATCGAAGGCATTCATGTTCTGGAGGCTCCACGGAACCTGTCCCCCACCAAGCACAAATCTTACCCAGTAAGGCCCCATGTAATAGGCAGTATCCCACTGGGACAGGATATGTCTCCCTCACACCCAGAAAGGAGCCAGCTTCACCTCCAGTGAACAGATCCCCCATAATAGTAAGCCCTGCTTCGATCCACAGTTGTAGGCCAACCCAGCCTCCCGGGTGTTGCCAATTCCAAGTGATTGTCAAGGGGAGCTCGCAGGTGTACGGAACCCTGGTGCGCAATCTCTGCAACGCCCTAACCTACATGTATCTCACCATCCTAACACATTCTTGTCACTCGCCATTGTGGCAGGGACAGATTTCAGTAGCATCTGAGTCAAAAGAGCCCTGGAAGGCATCCCACGCTCCCGGTGACCTACAGCATCCCAAGTAAGCGATCGCCATCGAGCCACCCACTGTAGCTGGACGGCCAGATAGTAAAGTCTGGGGCAGCCAATCCGATCTCATCTAATTGGAGCCGCAATTTCCGCAAGGCCAGTTGATGTCTCAAAGATCCCCAATATAATGTAAGAAGGATGCTATACACTTTCCAAAAAAACGCTCTAGAAAGTTCCACCGGCAGGGCCACGAACAAGTAAAGGAGCCGCAGCAAGATCACCATCTTGGAGATGGCTATCCAGCCACTGACTGAGATAGGTAGGGTACTCTAAAATCTTATCGATCTTAGCAAAGCAAAGATAGCCTGAACACAGTTACCTTGGAAGAGCATCTCCGCAGACTTATATACGCAGCCCCCATGTAGTGGATGGTATTTTGCTCCCAGTGCAACGCTGGAGCGGCCACGGGGAGCCACAACCCCTCCAGTGTCGGGCCACAGTGAGTAGGCGCAGGACTTATGCTAATTAACCTCAAGACCACACATCTCCCCAAACGCCGACAGTGCCGCTATTGCCCCCTCTAAGCCATAAGTCTTGCCATGCATATACAACAGCAAGTCGTTAGCATATAAGGAAATGTAGAGGTAATCTCCCGCGATCTGCAGTCCACAGTAATGCCCACCCTGCCATACAGAAAGCGCAAATGTCTCCAAAGCTAGGGCAAATAACAGAGGGGACAATAGGCATCCCTGTCTAGTGCCCTGCTCCACCGTGCACGTGTCAGATATCACCGACCCAGTTCTAACCCTTGCAGGCGGCTTAGTATATAGCAAACTGGTCCATTTAGAAAATGCAGGCCGGAACCCCATCCCGAGTAGAGTAGCATATAAGAACTCCAAACGGAGGGAATCAAACGCCTTCCTAATGTTGACGGATAATACTAGTAAATCCGGTGGGAGGCGCTCTCGCATATCCAGAATATGAATCAGCTGGCAGATTTTAGGGAAGGTGCTACAAGTACAAATTAACCCTGTCTGATCAGGGTGTATCAGATTAACAACATGCGGCAAAATCCTATTCACTAGGATCTTACTCAGGATTTTATAATCCGCGCAGGAATCAACTAGCACAGGGTACTAGTCCTTCTTGGGTAAAGATACAACAGTGACCTCTCGCAGGGAGGGTGGGAGTAGTCCCTGTGTCTTAGCTCCATTAAAAACTTCCACTAATTTAGGGGCAAGGACAGCAGAATAGGAGGCATAAAACTCAATGGGCAGCCCGCCTGACCCGGGGATCTTGCTCCGAACCAGCTCCTTAATTGCATCCACGCATACTGGACAGTAATATCCACACTCAAAAGCAGTGCCACAGTGGGGTCTAGGATTGAAGGAGAGGAGTCTGCAATGTATTGCAAAATGTCTGCCTCATTAACTGCAGTGCGCACGGAGTATAGCTCACAGCAGTATTGTGTGAATGTAGCTTTGATTTCCTCCGCCGTAAACATGTCCCAACTGGCTGAATCACGAATCTAGAGAATAGTGTGTCCCCTGGTCTCCTCCTGGAGGAGCTAGGCCAACATGCTCCTCGACTTATCTCTCTCAGGGTGGGCCCATGCAATATGGGCCCTGTAGTCAAATTGCCGCAAACGCACCACCAGTACAAACATTTTCTCCCTTTCAGCAAGTAACCATTACCTGCCCTCTGTCGTCCCTCCCAGTTGCTGGGACAAACCATTCAAAACTGCCTCTTGCTGCCTAATATCAGTGTGTAATTGATTGCACTCCCTTAGCTTATTGGAGTACAACAGTCCAGCACAACCTCCTTCAGGGCCTCCCTTCAACCCGCAATGATGACGCTGTCTCTGCATTTTCCAGACAAATATCAGTAATAACCTACCCACGTGTGGCCAGAAAGCCGGGTCATTGAGCAAGGCTGGTCCAGTCACCAGGTCGGGACACAAGATCTGCGAAGCATCCACCGGAAAGTACATAGTAAGGGGCAATGGTCAGAATAGGTTCTCGCTAAATACTCTGCATCCACCACCAGTTCATACCCTGCATCACAACAGAGCACCCCATCCAGGCAGACATCAAAATCATGTAGACCAGATCGAAAGGAGCAAACCCAGACCCCAGGGCTCCGCGCCCTCCAACAATTGGTAAAGCCCCACTGTAGGAAAAGCTCCTACCAATTTATGCGCAGGCACTGAGCGTAGTGGGGGTGAAACCCATCTAAAGCAAGATCCACCACGCACTTGAAGTCCCCCCCAACAATCCTCAGGTAAGGCAACACTGCTACCAGGAGGGGAGTCAAACTAGACAAAAAAGAGGGTTGGTCCGTGTTTGGGACATAAATATTAAGCAGAGCAACGTCCCTGCCATCCAACGGGCCCAACGCCAGTACAAAGCGGCCCTCAGGGTCAAGGACAGCCTTATGCAATTGGAAGGGCACCCCAGGTCTGATCCAAATAATGGCCCCCTCGCAAACACAGAGTAAGTAGTACAGTATAGTTGCCCTCTCATTCGCTTGCGGAGATCCACCAGATGTGTCTCCTGAAGGAACGCAACCTGCACCCGCTCTTCATTTTAAGTAGACCAGAACGTTGTAGCGCTTGGAGGGCGTGGGCAGACCCCACACATTCCAGGTGATTAATCTGATCTGGTCAACCATCAAAGTGTGTGTACATGCAGCTCAATGCACCAGGGCACCCCACCCCAGGCACACAGTCGGAGCGTCAGTGGTCAGCCACACAGTGCGGTCACACCCACCGCACACACACAACCAAAGAAAAAAAAAAAAGGAAACAGTCAACAAAAAACAACAAAACTCCCACAACCCTCAACCCCTGTAGCGGTGTGGTTTTTCCGCATAAATATAGATTTGCCACATTTTCTGCATGACCCTGTATCTTGTGCACAAATTCGCAGATTTTAGCCCAAAAAATTGCTTCAAGCTCAAACAGATCAAAAGTTACAAAAAATGGAAGCAATGTGTGTTGCTGCGCAGCTGAAGGCACTGCACAAAAGTTGACTGTTCACTTTTAAGTTACATATTGGTGTATTTGGGTGTTAAACTAGTGCTAATAAAGTGAAACCTTTGTCCAGAAAGTGTTACCATGTGCAAAAATGACAAGATATTGAACTAATTCGATCACAATTATGCAGCACAATGTGCATTTTCTTGCTGTATAATTTAGTAAACGCTGCCGCCGCATAATTTGGTTCACTCTTGCTGTATAATTGAGTGGCCCTTCCTATAATCTACACATTAATGCTGACAGACTGGCCCAGCAAGTTAACGTTCGCCACTGAAATATGCAATAATCTGCAGGTCACAAGTTGAAACTGTAGGAAGCTCAATTCAGCCTTCTATTCTTCTGGTAGGTAGGTAAAGTGTGTTTCATTAATATGGCCAAAAGTAACACCTATAATTTACAGTGCTTAGAAACAGCAGAAGTGAGATATGAAGCACTGCATTAAAAATACGTTATTGCGCATATGCTATGTTAAGAGGTTTTCTAAAGCGCCTAACTGCCATAGATCGGGACTTCCCAGCGCTAACCTACTATTATGTTAGCACAGCATGGAACATTTCACACACCACCGCACAAGTTAGCACAAAAGAAATCTAGGGTGAAAACAGCCAGGTATTCAACTGCTTTCTGAAACTCAGGTGGTTTTGAGTCTTCCTTAACTGTAGAGGCAAATTATTTCTTAGGACTGGCGCCAACGCTCGGAAAGAGCGCCCTCCCAGTCTCTTTATTTTAGTGCATGGTATAAAAGCTTGATTCAAATTAAAATGGTCATACTAGGTACTCCATGCTTTTTCATGATCCTGTGGGCTATGCACTAGGCTTTAAATTGAGTGTTTTCTCAATTAGAAGCCCATGAAGTTTGCAAAGGAGCCTTGGGACAGAACAGAATGTAAGGAGATGGAGAAGCAGTCTAGCAGCCGCGTTCTGGAAATCTGCAGCCTATTTATAACAGATCTCTTGGCACCCAAGTAGAGGATATTGTAATAGTCCAGTCTCGGGAGAATTAAAGACTGTACAATCATTTGCCATACTTGGGGATGCAAAAATCCAATAATTAGTTTAAGGCTTCTCAGAGTGCCAAAACACGCGCCTACTAGTATCCTGGCTTGTGTCTTAAAGGAAAGTGTGTCATCAAACATCACATCTAGATTATTTACACTTGATTTAGGCTTTGGAGGAGGTCCTAACACCTTCAGCCACCAATGATCTCCCCATGCCCAAGTATGCTCCCCAACAGGAGAATCTCAGTTTTATTAGCGTTCAACTTCATACAGTTGGAATGCATCCAAATTGCGACAACTCTCATACAGTTTTGAAAGTTGACAGCACCCTCCACCGAATCAGCTGATAAGGAGACAATAAGTTGGGCGTTGTCAGCATACAAAATCAGGAAAATCGCAAAGGACTTCACCAACTCTGCCAGCAGTCTAACATGTATGTTAAAAAGGGTGGGACTTAGAGCCGAACCTTGAGGGATGCTGTGTTTCAATGCGCGTTGGAAGATGAGAAAGGGGGAGATATCACTTGGAAAGACCGATCACCAAAAAAAGAAGAAAATCAGGCCAAGGCCTTACCACAAACCCCAATAACATAGAGTTGCCATAAAACACCTTGTGAGATACTGTGTCGAAGGTGGCACTAGATGTAAAAGAATGAGTGCAGACAAGCCACTTTCGTCAGCAGCACTGCAGAGGGACTCCGCCACCATCAGGAGAGCTGATTCTGTTCCATGGGAGGGTCTGAAACCGTTTTGCGAAGAGTCAAAAATGTGATTCTTCTCTAAGAACTCTGACAGGAGATTGTTCACGTGTTCCTCCACCACTTTTGTCAAGAAAGGTAACAGAGAAATGGGTCGATAAATTTCTGGGTGAACTGCTTCGAAAGAGGGTTTCTTCAGGAGGGGGATGACTTTGGCGTGTTTTCATGCCATAGGCACCACCGCCAAAGCCAAATAGAGATTAGCAAGCTTTAGAAAGGTAGGTGTAACCAGCTCCTGTAATTTGAGTATGTACTCGGGTTTAATCGGTCGTCAGGAGAACACGACTTAAATTGATTAATCAGGGAGGTGAAAGATGCATTGTCCAGCATAGCTAGCCCTTTCAATTTTACCCTTTGCGATGTGCCTCCCATCACAGAAAATGGACCCACCACTTTCAACCTATCACTCACCGTAAAGTGTGTGTAACTGTCATTGACCTTTTTTTTACAAAACGTTCCGCAAGTTTGTCACAGTAGTCATTAGAAGCCTCCACCAGCCTCGAATGGGCTGCCGGTTTAATCAGGCCATTGACAATAGTGTAGATTTCTTTCAAAGGATTGCTGCTATTTTTAATTTTATCAGCAAAAATGTTAGTACGGGCCTTTTTAATCATTTCACGATAAGTTTTAATAGCACTCATATGCAGATTTTTTTCCAGGGCATCATATGATTTCCTCCAAGTGCATTCAAGCACTTTACCAAGCTTTTTATCAGCGATCAATGTATCATTAAACCAAAAGGCTGAAGGTCTCCTTTTCACCATACCCGTCGGGCAGGTATAAAAGCATCCAAAGTCGAGGCGAGCCAGACCTTTGTCTTTAGCTCGGCAACCTCAATACTGGAATCCACTTGAGGGGTGTTGGCCTGAAGGAAGTTGCCGAATTTTGACAAGTCCAGTTTTTATGCCATTTCATTCTGATATTGGGGTTGGCAGTGGCAGGTGCTAGGGATGATAACGGACATGGGCACCATGCAGTGGTCTGAACAAGTCACAGGAATAGGGGTAGGTACCCGGAATTTGGGTAGATTAGAGAAAACAGGGTCCAAAAGATGGCTCGAGGTGTGTGTGAAACCTAACACTAGTTGAGTCAATTGCATGGCTACCAGGTCATCAGTAAAATTATGAATTCAACTATCATTCATCTGATCAAAATGTAGATTTAAGTTGTCCATAATGTTAAAATTGGATAGTTTAAGTACCAATGGTGAAATATAGTCTACTAGTGATTTTCTAAAATGTATATTTATGCAGCCAGTGCATGGGTCCGTTGAGCTATCTTCGAAGCTAGATTCTCTTAAGCATGTCCGGCAGTAGGGTTTAGAGCAGGGGTCTCCAACCTTTTGTGCAATAAGAGCTACTTATGTTAAACTAAATTAATCACAAGCTATTCATTTTATTAGTGATGTAAGAGTGACCACATCAGACAAGCTCACATCAGTGGCCACTATGTCAAAGATTACCAGCAGTGATCACCTCAGTTAGCAGAAGGGTTGCCAGCAGTAATGTAACAAGCATTGGAAATGCATTGATTTCGCCTATGTGATGAATAATAAGCTGATTTTATCAATCACCATCCAGGACGAAGGAAAGAGCCCCTTGGCAAGCATCACGGGAGTGGAGAGGATGTGGTGCAGCAGCCAGAGATGCTGATTCGAGAGCTGGGGATCCCGGTTTGAGTCTCGGCAGCGCAACAATCTGTGATTCTGGGCAAATCACTTAATCTCTCCGGGTGATAAGTTGCGCTATATAAATCTGCTGCAAGACGAAAAAGTAGAGAGAGGCAAAACTTTATGAAAAAATAGTTCCACCAAAGCGAACAGTATTTCGGCTACAGAAAACTGATAAGAGAAGTAGATGAGGAACAAGCATTGGTAAATGCAGGAAAATATGCTAAAGCCGATAGAAATGGAGGAAAAGTAAGTGGCAAGTACAGGAACCAATGAGAGACCAGGAAAGAGAGGGGGCGGAATGTAAGCACCTTTGAAGTTTATATTAAAAACAATAGATTTCACAAGCGCTGTGCAGGCGCTGTGCAGGCGAAACCTAAAAATGGCTTTGTCAATTTGGAATACTTACATGTAGGTAAGACATTCCAGCCATAGCTGCAGTTCCCCTGACACATAAGTAAACATACTTGTAATATGTCTCTGCAAATGATTTATCACTCAAAAATCACCTTTAAGTATATTTTGGAAAATCAGCCATTTTTGTCCCAACATCAACTTTTTAGTTCTGAAAATACACACATTTTTGTCTTGCAATAAACAATTTTGTCATATGTATGTTAATTTAATCAAGCAAAAAGTTTCAATTTAGAAGGCTGGGATGAACACAGGTGAGCTACATAGAATTAGGTGAAAAGTTACCAATAGCTCACGAGCTACTCTCAGAGAAGTCTGGTTTAGAGTGTTTGAGGGATCGTTGGGAAAAGCTAACACTGCAGAAGCTTCATCTTTTCTGCACGCGCCGCGAGAGAGCATAGGGAATAGGGTGGCAGGTTTCCAAGTGCCCCTTCCCCACTTGTCTGAGTTCACGCTTTATTTAATAGTACCGCAATAAGCAGCTAAGTAACCATTTCGAACCTACCGCTCAGTCAATCTAATTTATGTCTTAATTTAAAACACCTGCTTTCGATGAAATAGTTGATATTTCTTTCCCCTGAAGCAGGTGGGCAGGGCCCTGGGCTTGATCTCGCAAGCGTTGCCGTTTGAGGTAAGGAGATTGAGGGGTCATAGGGTGGGTGGAGGGGAGAGTTAATCCTCATTCCTAAACTGAGATATTGACATTCCAACAAAGACCAAATATGGCCTCGAGACCAAACATACCCTGAGGAAAAAAGTGCATCTCCTTTAAGTTATAGGAGTCTCATAAAATGGTGAAATCCCCATGAAATGAGTCATAGTAATGAATATTGAACAATACATATTTTGGTTCACACCAAAAACTGAATGACATTTTGCCACTATAATCACATTATTAATCAGATAATTGGAACTTGTTTTTCGCGCTATAAGCATGAAAGGCGGAATTGGCCCTCCGGGGTTGGACAAAAAAACCGAGACACCAACGCAGCCCATGCCGTCATTAGTGACGAGAGAACCCGCTCAAAGGTAGAAGCGCATGTTTTTTCTAGAGGGTTCCGGCTGCCTCGAGGATGAAACGTAAAAATCATGATTCATGACTGCCTAATGAACAATCACACCCGAAGAGCAGGTTGTGAAAGTGTTACATGTATTATTTAAGAGTTACAAGTGTGAGAAAATGACCAAACATGGAGGAAGAAATAAAACAGTCGTTAAATCATCGGTAAACGTCACGTGACGACCTGTGTTTCATGACATTAGAAAGCACGTACACTCTGAAAGCAGGACTCTCATATGTCCAGCAGCCCTCTGCACCCATGATTCATGCCCACACATGACCGGCTTCACCTCTGAGTAATTGAAACCCCCCCCCGCGAAAGCACACACCTTCGGCACCCCCGTTGAGTCTTGCACAGGTCTCACTGTATAACCCATTCTCTACCAATGCACGCCTACCAGGTTAAACTGTTATCGCACCTCGAGAAAGGTGCTTTGAGGCCTTGAAAGGTAGGTGAAGCACTATACAAACACTGCACAACGGCTCGTGCAGTCTGATTCAGGAATACATGCTTGCCTCAGGAAACATTTATGGACACATTCCAAGGCTTTTTATCGCACAGACAGAAAGAGAAGCACCTCGATGCAAATCAACAACTATAACAGAGGGATACAGTCACAAACCAAGTTAGTGCCTGGCCTTAGGAACCAGCAGCAGGGCAAGCTATGCTCAATACAAGAGGATTGCAGACTTAACACACCTCCAGCTGAAAGCTATGCACTGAATTCACAAAAGCCCAATTGTTCTAGCAGTGCATGATATTTGCTATAATCGATAATGTGGGCTAATGGCAGGGGCACTGCAATTATGCGGCAGGAGAGGGCCAAATTATGCGGCAAGAAAGGACAAATTATGTGGCATAATGTGGCACTTTTTAAAAATAGTATTACTTCATTATTTTGTACTTTTTACACCTGTTTAACACTGTATGGGTATTGACTGCACCACATTAATACTGGTTTAATATCCAAATATAGCAATAAGCAACAGAAAGGTGACCAGTCGACCTTCGCAAAAGGGCTTCCACTGCATGGTAACAAGTGCCGCTGCCTTTTGAACCGTTTGAGCTAGAAACAATACATTTTGTTATTAAAATCTGCAGATTATGCAGCAGATGATGGATTATTTGACAAATGCGGCAAATCTATAATTATGTGAAAAATCGCCGAAGCCGCACAATCGCTAATTCCAGTGGCCCTGGCTATGGGTCCTTTACATCAGCAGGTGCCTCAGGGCGCTGTCAGAGGAAGGATGCTATGGGAAGTGTTTCATACTTCACACGCTGCACAGTTTCCTTTCTGTTCAGTAGGTCCCAAGGAAACACTTTCAGCGTGGGATGCAAGTTCACTGATACAAAGGGCTGCTTTTAGAGGGCGATCATCGCTGCTAATGTAAACAGTATATAGGAAAAAAAGCATGGCTCACTTGCGCTCCAGCCCTCGTCTGCACATATTTATACATACAATACCAATTAAAAAAATTCAAAACATTTTTAAAAAACGTTGTTTTTTCACTTAGTACTCGCTGATTATATTTAATTTAAAGAGTGGATTCCAAAAGTTTTGCTTGCTGGTTGCCTCTGAGTAAGGGTCGCCATGTTGCTCCAAGAAGTCACAATCTGATAATGTCCCACTCCTGCTGTGGGAATCAACACTGTGACTGGCTATACCAATCTTTATGCAAACGTGCCCGTCTTTAGCAAGGTCGAAATGGCAAAGCAAAGCAAAAGAGCCCCTTAAATCTGCCGCTCTTTTCAATCAGGCCTGGGGTTCATTGGCAATTATAATGGGTTTTTTTAAAGCGCCATGACATGTCTGCATCATAGAGCTTTTTTTTGTAATTCAACTTGCTGGTGCTGAGGTGGTGCTGCACTGGTGGTGATGCACTGATGAGGTGGTTCTGTGCTGAGGTGGTGCTGCTCAGGTGATGCTGAGGTGGTGGTGCTAAGCTGGTGCTCAGGTGGTGCTGAGTTGGTTCTGTGCTGAGGTGATTCTGTGCTGATGCGGAGGTGGTGCTGCATTGGTGCTGAATTGTTGCTGTGTTTCTGCAGAATTGCTGCTGTGTTGGTGCTGCATTGGTGCTGAATTGGTGCTGGATTGCTGCTGCATTGGTGCTGAATTGCTGCTGAGGTGGGGCTGTGCTGGTATTGAGGTGGGGCTGCGCTGGTACTGAGGTGGGCTGTGCTAGTGGTGGTGCACTGATGAGGAGGTGGTGCTGTGCTGATACGGAGATGGTGCTGAACTGATGTTGGGGTGGTGCTGCATTGATGCTGAGTTGGTGGTGCACTGATGAGGAGGTGGTGCTGTGATGATGCTGAGATGGTGCTGAGACATGCTGAGGTGGTGGTGCTGAGCTGGTGCTCAGGTGGTGCTAAGTTGGTGCTGTGCTGAGATGATGCTGCACTGGTGGTGGTGCACTGATGAGGAGGTGGTGCTGTGCTGATGATGAGGAGGTGCTGTGCTGATGCTGAAGTGGTGCTGAGTGATACTGAGGTGGTGGTGTGCTTGAGCGAAGGTGGTACTCAGGTGGTGCTGGGTGATACTGCTGTGCTGGTGCTGAGTGACGCTGAGTTGGTGGTAAGGTGATGATGTGCTAATGCTGAAGTTGTGCTGCGTTGGTGCTGAGTTGCTGCTGAGGTGGTGTGCTGAGGTGGTGCTGCACTGGTGCGGAGGTGGTGCTACACTGGTGTTGATGCACTGATGCGGATGTGGTGCTGTGGTGGTGTTGAATGATGCTGAGAAGATGCTGAGCTGGTGCGGGATGGTGCAGAGTGATACTGTGGTAGTGCTGAGTGGGGCTGTGGTGGTGGAGTCATGCTGAGGTGGTGGTGCTGCGCTGGTTGTCAGGTGGTGCTGAGTGATGGTGAGTTGGCGTTGTGCTGAAGTCATACTGTGCTGATGCTGAGGTGGTGCTGCCTTGTTGCTGTGTTGCTGCTGAGGTGGGGCTGCGCTGAGGTTGGGCTGCTGGTGGTGGTGCAGTGGGGTAAAGTCTAGTATGCATGGTGTGGTAGTGCACTGCCATTACTGACACCACATCTTCAATTGAAATCACCATTACATTTACACAGGCATACACTTATACTTCTAAAAGTATACAGTGCACAAGCGATAACGTGTGGAAATGTTATCACCTACAGCCCAAGGTATCAGATCTGCGCACAGGTGAGAGCGCTCTAACAATGCTAATGGGTCTGGGCACAGCTGAAGACATACCATCTGTACCAGGGAGAGACCACTACTCAGTAACCAGGAGATCAGAGGGTGGGGGCACAGCTTAAGGCATCACATCTGTACCAGGGAGAGACCACTACTCAGTAACCAGGAGATCAGAGGGTGGGGGCACAGCTTAAGGCATCACATCTGTACGAGGACGAGGCCACCATTTAGTACCAGAGAGACCGGGAAGGCTGCACAGCTGAAGCCATCAGATCTGCACACAGGTGAGACCACTCAAACAATCCAGAGGGTCCGGGGATCCCAGTTAAGGGAGGGGGAAGTTAAAGGCAGAGGCTTTGCACCAGGGTGAGACCACCATTTAACAACAGGGGAGTCCGGGCACAGACTCAGCTAAAGGCACCAGATTTGTGTACAGGTGAGTCCACTCAAAATGTAGGGGGGCAGTTAGGGGAGCACATATCTGGACCCATATGAGACCAAAGCGTGAAGCCTGGTAGAGGGCACCGCAGTGGGCTTGACAACTGTCTGGCGAGACCACCCAGCTCAATAGAAGAGTTCTGTTTAGATTAGAAGGAGACCCTGAGCAGGACACCATTACTGCAGAGGCGAGACTAGCACCCAGCAATAGAGGGGGGGGGGGGGTCTGAACTGGCACGAGGCATAGCTGTGGACCCACTTATTGAGTACTAGCTCTGGACATAAAGCTGAAGAGACCACGGGTAGAACTGGCAGTAGGGGCGGCTCAGGGCAACAGTTCTGTACATTTGAGGAAACCCTGGCGGCACCTGTAGGCAGAACATGCCCCAAAACCGCTCCCCGAGAGGCAAGAAGCAGAATGGGGGGCAACGGATTTACCGAAAATATTTGAATAATGTAAAATGTTTTTCACCAAGTGGGAGCTGGCCCTCCCACAGTGGTTCGTGAATCATGCTACTGGCACCCATCCTGTACTTTGCCAAAACTCGGGGGTCTGGACTCCCCTGCCCACCCTGCCTCCAGCGCCTCATTGCTCAGACTCGAAGCCATGGCCAAACTACCAAAAGGGTTGCGATACCTTTGAAATGCACTATGCAAATGCTAATTAGCAATAACCTCCATTGAGTGGGTGTTGTTAGCGCCTGCTGGACCCTCGTGGCGTTGTGTCTACCCAGGCATCACACTGCCTAGCTGCGCCTCCCCAGCACAGGTCAGGCCCTGACTGGCGGCCAGGCACTCACCACCTACAGGTTCTGCACACAGTGAACAGCGCTTTAGTTTCTGGGGGTGTGCATAGGAAGTTTATATGTTATTGGAATCGTGCTGTGCCTTTATTCTGTGCGAGGATTCCAATAAGTAGAGCGGGGGGGATGGATGTGCAGGCTCATGTGAACTATATTGTGCAGATTTGTATTATGGTAGCGTTTTACAGTGCTTACTACCCTTAGACGAGGCGCTGAATGTTTTCTTCGTATTTCTCCTGACATTTTCTCATGAGCACATGGCATGAAATGTTGTCCCACGCCCATCTCGTTGCCTGCACTACACCCTTTGCGTTATTTTGCACTTAAAAGTGGTAACTGACCATCTGGGAGGGAGACCCCGTCTCGTGGCCGAACTCGCCATGTATCTTTTGTAACAGTCGCAGTCAGACTGCGAGGTCGGGTGGCCACCCTTTCTAAGAAGCACCCCCCCCTCCCCCCCAAACTGGTGTTTCCGATGTTAGCTAGTGTGTCAGTACCCCAACACCTCATGCAAACGCCCCTTTGAATTTAAAAAAAAAAAGTCTTTAAGCGCAGGAATCACTCTTGATTTCTGTGCTTTAATTTGCCTCCTATCAGTGGCGGCTGGTAAACCTTGAAAGTGGTGATGCGCGAGAGTGTAGGATGGAACTGTATCTGGAGTCTCAGGTCCGTTTTTTAATCAATACTAGACCTGCAGTTTGCATCTGGGGTAGGTTCGTAAAGTTGGACCTCATCTACCATTGAACCAATGTACTTCACTTGCCTGTTTCAATGTGAGCTGCGCTGCCCTGGCCTGTCCGTTGACACGCAGTCTGAACCCTAAAACCAGGAGCAATGCATTCCCTTTGCATAGGTCAGGGTCACTGAAATTATGCAATTTTATAGCAGCAGTGTTTTTCAAATAATTACATAAGCCATGTAACTCAGCCCCTGTGGCTTAATCTGTAGATTTTCACAAAAACGAGTTTGCAAAGGTTAACTGGTCACCTTTCTGAAGCTTATTTTGGTGTTATACTGGTGCTAATGGGTGAAACCATCGCCCAGGCAGTGTTAACAAGTGTAAAAATGCCAAAATAATAAAGTAATTAATACTATCACAAAATGTGTCCTGTTGCGCCGAATGATTTTCCATTTTTTGACACATACTCGTCACCCCAGGACCTATGAGAGAAGCACACTATGGCAAAGTTTTTTAAACTGATGTCTGGCAGGGATACAGAAACGAAAGCGCAGAAAATGATCATAAACCCAAAGACAAAAACTTAAGCTGTCACTTGGGGCCAGCGATGGGCCTCAGAAGAACAGAAAGGAAAACCTTTCAATGTGCAGAAACGGTGTCAACAAGAAGCCATGGAGAAAAAAAACACTATTAATCACGCTGTGATTTTAACCCGCCGTGTAGCCGGATTATAGCAGCCGACACTCTTCCTGCTGGGCTGCCCTACTTCTTGATAGCTCATAGTAAAATCGAAATATTGCGCAGTGACGTCCTCCCGCCTCAATTCACCTGTCTGTGCACCTCCAGCCACTCCTTGTAGTGCCGTGTCGGTCTGCGAGAATGCAGGGTGTGCAATGTGGTCTGGATTCTTGACCTTTAACCTGAAGAGAAGCATCTGCAGCCTGGGTGTCCAGTAGGAGGCTGCACCCTGGGTCGGTTGTGCCGCCCCTCTTTCCCAGTTTATTACGGGGTGTAGTGTAGTCAGCGAGGATTGCTGAACGCGCACCACCCGTGACAAGCAGGGAAGGGTGCACCCTCACTTCCTGACACAGCCTTGGGGAAACAGAGCTGACGCCTACAGTGCCCAGGCTGTGCTCAATCAGAGAGGGTGGTGGGAGCCACACATGGGTGTGGTCAGTGCTTTAAATGGGAAAAAATAAGTGCAGGTACTCGTTAAATTGAGCGAGGGGCGTGGCTAGTGGGCGGGGTTAGAGGCGGAGTTAGACATGAAACAAAAACACTACTATTGAGTATTCATTTTGTCCTTGCAATGTCCTGGATAGTGGTCTCAAACTTTCCATATGTGCAGATTAACAACTAAAACCATGAATGAGCCAAGCCATCAACAGTACTTTTAGCACTTTAAGGCTAATAATCAATGTGCTCTAGGACGAGAGAGACTCTGGCGCTTACACCGGTTGCGGGACAGAACAAAACATGTGAGAAATGTATCAATCCAAACAAATTGTGTTAACTCGTTATACAAAATGAAGGTGAAACACCAAATGTTCATGTTTCCTTGTTTTCTACTATTTGCAGCTTCTTAATATCATAATATTTCTAATATTCCTACTTGGTTGCATTTGGCGCAATCCTTAAATATTTAAGATTGCACACATACAAACAAGCATTCCATGCATTTCTTTTCAAATACCTCCTGATTCTGTTCCTCTCAAACACACACTCTCTGTTTTCACATCTCTAACCTCGAGATCCCTCTCGCACTCACCTCTCTCCCGTTTGTAGCTAATTCTGTCCCACTCTCTTTACCCCTATTGCATCTTATCACTCTGTTTCATCACTCTATTTCTAATCTGCCCTCTCCGCGCCTCTCTACCTCTTTCCACAGCCGTCTGGATCCCTTCCATATCTCTGTCTGCACCTACCCCTTCTGCCTCTCTACCGTTTCCTACTTTAAACTCTGCTCCTTCCCCCTCAATCTTCACCTTCACTCACCCCCATTTTCCCTCCTCTCCCCTCGGCAGGAGGCCCCACAGCCGTAGAGCTTGCAGTGGCATGCAGTGAGCACTGGAGGGTCCCGAGTATGTGCAGAGTCCAGCAGGGGAAGAACAATCCTGGCAGGGCCGGCTTTAGCACTGGTTGCGCCCAGTGCGACAATGGTTTTTGGCGCTCCCCCCCAATGACCTCCTGCGCAACGGATTCCCGCACTACCACCAACCTGTAACAGTCTCCATAACCACTCTCTCTCAGATGCATCGAGTTAGTTTTATAGTGTCACTCATAAAAGTGAAGGGTGCCCGAGCACTTTACATTGCACACACATTACTCAATCATATGTGTGTAAATCAATGTATAGGAAAAGTTCCATATGACAGAGTGGTAGGATTTATATGTCATCCATACTGGTAGGTAGTATAGTTACGGGTGCTTGGTCTGGAGAAGCACAAACTCAGAATTTAAAATGTAATACCATGGTTGGCGATTATCTTTAATAATTGGAATTGATTTACACCCAAATCAACACTTTGTACAACATTAGGATATTGAAAGTCTGGGGGAAAAATCAAACGCTCTAATCTATACTTGAAGTCTGCATTTCAGTTCTTTGATGACAGTAAATAGCTCCGTTTTTTTTAGCATTTTAACTTATAAGCTGCAAGTAACAAAGGAAGTCTCTGACGAAAGATTTATGTTATGTTCACTTCGTGATTTGCATGGTACACATTCTTTGCCCAGGCACATTAACCCTCTGCACTACCTTAAGATGAATCAAAACATCCCCCAGTCAAAACTTCCACTAGACAAAAACTTCGTTCTCTCTCCAGGAACAGCGTCAATCACCGGAGTTAACTTGACATTTTTATTGTTGGCTAAAAATTGCTGCAGGTCAGGAACACTGCAGCGGATGCTTTTAAAAACAATATAAACTAGCAATCAGGAACGCCATGCAGAGCCGGCCCTGCGTACAAACATGGGTAGAACTGTCCCTTTTGTTAGTGTCAAAATCTGGCAGAGGCTAAAATAAAGAGAAGTGTACGGGCCTCATGCGGGAAATGGAAAAGCAACGTTGCTTCCTTTCGAAGGTAACCTTTAACAGTTTCAGATAATTGACAGTACTGGCCTCCGATGGGAAGGTCAGTTGAACTCCCCCCCTCAGCTGGGCACCAGGGAGGCTGCTTAAGCCTTCTTCGCCACCTCGATCATCACCGCCCATCATGGACTTAATGTCCCAGCGTGCGGGGTGGGTGGAATCGCAAGGGCAAAAGAGTCCGGACAAAGAAAGTCAGACCCCAGTGGGAGGCCAAGGGGTGAAAATGACCCTTTGTGTCTGCGTTCCACGGACCCAGCATCGATGCCTAGCAGGGGGTGATGAGGACAAGGAGAGCCTCCATCTGGGTAGGAAGGGAGCAGAGGCCGCATCGGGCAGCTTGCCAAACCTGAATAAATAAGGCAACGGCCAACATGCTGCCAAACAAACGGCACGCAGCTGCCCACCTTCTAATCTGACCCTGAGTACCGGTACTCTCCTTGACAGTGGAGAAGTGCCGGTACTCGACTCGGTAAATTTAAGAAGTGCCGGTACTCAGTACCGGTGAGTACCGGCCCATTTAAAGCACTGGGTGTGGTCCTACAGCGCTGCAAGCTGCAAGGGCTGACAGCGGAGAAGCCTGGCACAGGGGCACATGGGGCGCATGTTCACAAGCCCGGCTTGTCCTATAAAAAGTGCCATGAAAATGCCTGACCCTCGGGTCAGAGTGATGACGTGACACGTCTGTCAGTGATAAAACTTTATAGACTTATGAGGCAGCAGATAGGGTAGTCGGGGCACCGCTCCCACGCTCTTTATAAGAAGCCACTTCTGCTTCCTATTGAATATTGTAATTAATAAACATGGACTTTTAGTGAGCTATGAAAGTCGGGGCATGGGGATAGTTGGTCCAGACTACACAATGCACAAGTTACTAACTTGTGTAACGATATATCTGTAAGAGACAGTAGTTAGTGATAGATTCCTTACCTTAGAATATCCCCAGGCGTCAGGCTGGATCCGGAAAGTTTTGCGTAGCAGTACCCTTGCGCGTCGGTAGGCGGCGTCGTGCGGCTCCGCGTCCGTCGTCGGCGTCGTGATCGCCGGGATGACGTCGCGGGCAGTACTTAGACGCCGCCCCTGCGCGCTGACGTCAGTTCTGTACACGACTTTCCGCGCCAGGAACGCAGAGCCATGCAAGAAGCTGACACAGGTGTCTGAAAAATACTAGGGCCCTGAAAGGGATGTCCTTAACCCTAGAAATCAGTTCGCAGAACGGGGAGGATGGGTGGGGCGGTAGGAATCTATCACTAACTACTGTCTCTTACAGATATATCGTTACACAAGTTAGTAACTTGTGCATCTGAAAGAGACACGTTAGTGATAGATTCCTTACCTTAGAATAGATACCCCAGCAATACCAACCCCGGTGGTGGGTCTGCGAACAAAGATCAGACAAGGAAGTCCTGGAGGACAGAACGGCCAAAGAAGCCGTCCCTCCGGACCTGACTGTCAAGGCAGTAATGCTTAGTAAACGTGTGCAGCGAGGCCCACGTAGCTGCCTGACAGATAACCGGCAGCGGAACACCGCGGCCCAAGGCCGTGGTAGCAGCCGTTGCCCTGGTGGAATGGGCACGCAGCCCAACAGGAGGCTCCTTCTTAGCCAAAGAATAGCAGGTCTTGATGCACAAGGTAACCCAGCGGGAGATGGTCCTCTTGTGCACCGCCCGACCTTTTTGGCGCCCACGTAGCCAACAAAGAGCTGGTCATCCACCCGGAAGTGTTTTGTGCGGTCGATATAGAAGGAGAGCGCACGTTTTGGGTCCAGACGGTGGAGCCTCTCTTCCTCTCTGGAAGGATGCGGAGGCGGAAAGAAGGTGGGCAAAGTGATGGTCTGCCCAATGTGGAAAGCAGTAACCACCTTTGGCAAGAAGGACGGACGCGTCCGAAGAACAACCTTGTCTGGATGAACAGACAGAAAGGGCGGTTTGCAAGAAAGAGCCTGGAGCTCACTCACCCGCCGAGCGGAGGTGATGGCCACCAGAAAGGCTGCCTTTAGAGTCAGAAGACGAAGAGGACAGTTATGCAGAGGCTCAAAGGGAGCGCACATTAAAAGGTAAGAACCAAGTTCAAGTCCCACTGAGGCATTACAAACGGAACAGGAGGGAAGAGGTGAGTAATGCCTTTTAAGAACCTGTTAACAACAGGGGACTTGAAAAGGGAGGGCTGATCAGGGAGCCTGAGGAAGGCCGAGATAGCACAAAGATAACCCTTGATGGTACCCAGGGCAGAACCCTGTTGGGCCAGAGAGAGAAGGAACAGAAGGACCTCAGAAAGAGGGGCAGAAAGGGGATCCACAGCCTTTGCTGTGCACCATGCCACAAACTTGTTCCACCTGCAGGCGTATACCACCTTAGTGGAGGGACGCCTGGCTGCCAGAATCACATCACAAACTTCGGGAGGCAAGTCGAAAGGAATCAACTGCCGCCGCTCAATCTCCACGCAAGCAGGTGTAGACTGGACAGGTTCGGGTGGAGGACCGTCCCCTGCTGCTGCGACAGAAGATCCTCCCGAAGAGGCAGACGGATTGGGGGATCTATGCTCATATTGAGTAGCTCGGGATACCAAACTCTTCGAGCCCAGTCCGGAGCCACAAGAATGACTTGGGCCCGGTCGTGCCGAATTTTCTTCAACACTCTGGGTAGAAGTGGTATAGGCGGAAAGGCGTACAACAGACCGCAACTCCACTCGCGACGAAAGCGTCGCCGAGCGAGTGCCGCCTTGGAAATTCCAACGCGCAGAACTGATGACATTGCGCGTTCTCTTCGGTGGCGAATAGATCTAACCAAGGCTCTCCCCACTGTAGAAAGAGTCCTTGCGCCACTTCCGAGTGAAGACGCCATTCGTGATCCATCATGCACCTGCGGCTGAGGTTCGTCCGCCCTGGCGTTCAGAGAACCTGCCAGGTGTTGAACCATCAGGAACATGCCCTGATGTTCCAGCCATGTCCAGAGGCGCAGAGCCTCCTGACAAAGGGTCCAAGACCCCACCCCGCCCTGTTTGTTGCAGTACCACATGGCGGTGGTGTTGTCTGTGAACACCTGCACTACCTTCCCTTTGACAGAGGGAAGGAATGCCTTGAGTGCAAGCCGGATCGCCCGGAGCTCCAGAAGGTTGATATGGAGCCGGGACTCCGCCCGGAGACCAGAGGCCTCTGATCTCCGCCTCTCCCATGTGACCGCCCCATCCCAGAAGGGACGCGTCCGTCACAACTGTATGCTCTGGCTGGGGAAGGGAGAGGGATCTGCCCATGACCCATTGCCGGTTCGAGAGCCACCACTGCAACTGTTTTGCAGTCCCCTCCGAGATCTGGACGTGATCGGACAGGTTGCCCTGGTGCTGCGCCCACTGGAACTTCAGGTCCCACTGCAGAGCCCGCATATGCCATCTGGCATGATTGACCAGCAGGATGCAGGAGGCCATGAGGCCCAGCAGCCTCAGGGTCATCCTTACCGAAACCCAGGATAAAGGCCGAAAGATCGGAATCATAGCCTGAATATCCCGGACTCGCCGTTCGGGAGGATAGGGCCGAAACTGCGTCGTGTCCAGAACTGCTCCGATGAAAAGGAGCTGTGGAGAAGGAATCAGATGCGACTTCGGCACATTGATGGAGAACCCCAGCGAGTGCAGGAGTTCGGCCGTAGTCTGGAGGTGGGAGACGACTGCCTGGGACGAGCCCGCCTTCAGCAGCCAGTCGTCGAGGTAGGGGAAGACTGAAACCCCTGCCCGGCGCAGATGAGCCGCGACCACCGCCATCACTTTCGTGAACACCCGAGGGGCACTGGTAAGGCCAAAGGGGAGCACGGTGAACTGAAAATGCTCGTGGCCTACCGTGAACCGAAGGTAACGCCGGTGGGCCGGCAGGACGGGGATGTGGAAATACGCGTCCTGCAAGTCCAACGCTACTAACCAGTCTCCAGGGTCGAGGGCAGTCAAGACCTGAGCTAGGGTGAGCATCTTGAACTTCTCCTTCCGGAGGAAGCGATTGACGTTCCGGAGGTCCAAGATAGGACGCATGTCCTCCTTGTCCTTTTTGGGCACCAGAAAGTAGTGGGAGTAGCAACCACGCCCTACTTCTGGGGTCGGAACATGCTCGATGGCCCTCTTGGTCAAGAGGGCCGTGACTTCCTTCTGTAGAAGCACCAAGTGATCCCCTGACATGCGGTGGAATTGAGGTGGCATGGCTGGGGGGTGGTCTCGAAGGGGAGGGAGTAGCCCCTTCGGACAATGTCCAAGACCCACCTGTCCGAGGTGATGGTGCGCCAGTGGGGAAGGTGATGGCGGACCCTGCCCCTACTGGCGTGCCGTGCACCTGAAAGGAGGGACTAGGAGGGCTTGGAGGCCGCGGACGGGTTGGAGGTGGTGGCCTGACCCGCACGCTGGTTGCCCGATCCGCCACGGCGGAATCCACGTCCTCGGCCACGCGAAGACGCCTGCTGCGCGGGCCGGTGGCTGGGCTGCTGACGTGAAGGGGCGCCCCTACCGTGGCCACGATAGGGGCGAAAAGCAGAAGGCAGCGGAGGCGTGTAGCAGAAAGGCCCAGGGACTTGGCAGTAGCCCGTGAGTCCTTAAAGCGCTCCAACGCATGGTCTGCTTTGGACCCAAAAGACCGACTCCATCAAAGGGCATGTCCATGAGAGTATTCTGGACATCCCCTGAAAAACCAGTGGTTCTCAGCCAGGCGTGGCGGCGGAGCGCCACCGTCGTTGCAATCGACCTGCCCAGCGAGTCGGCGGTGTCAAGGCCACAACGGATAGTGTATTTGGCCGCATCCCTTCCTTCCGCAATGGCGCGGGAAAGCAGTGCCTGGACCTCCTCAGGGCACTGGGGCAAAACATCCGCCACCGAATCCCACAGAGAGTGGGTATATCGGCCCAAAAGACAAGCGGTGTTAACGGACCGCAAGCCAGCACTGGAGGAAGAAAAACCTTTCTTCCCAAACTGATCCAGGCGTTTGGATTCCCTATCCGGAGGAGCGGTAGGGAAGGCGGTTTGGGAAGCGGAGGCTTGGACAACCAAGCTCTCAGGAGTGGGGTGGACAGAAAGAAACAGGGGGTCGCCCGGAGCGGGGCGATGGCGTCGTGACACGTTCCGATCCACAGGAGCCCCTGTGTTGGGCTTGGACCAGGCGCCCAAAGAACGTCTGTGAGGGCGTCGTTAAACGGCAGCACAGTCTCCGCAGAGGAGGCTGCCGGCTGAAGCACCTCTGTCAAGATGTTAGGCTTGACCGTCAAAGTAGGGAGCTGGAGACGTAAGGCCCCAGCAGCCCTACGCAACACCGTACCAAAATTGGCCCCCTCCTCCGTAGCCACGGGAGGAGACAGCATGCCAGTGTCAGGAGAAGTATCCAGACCACTGGCCTCCCCTAGACTCTCTGTCCAGTCCTCATCATACTGACAGTTGCGAGTCAGAGGGTCATCAGACCCCTCCCAGTCCTCCTGGTCCTCCTCTGGTTCAAAATAAGGAGGAGGAGGGACATTTGGGACCCAAGGTCCCATCGGCGCCGGAGCCGGCGTCGGCGGCGTCGCTCCGGGTCCATGTCCGGAGCCGGAAGGAACTGGGGACGACGCCGCCCGGAGCCCAGGGCGGCGTCGAGAACGGCACCGGAGACATCGGCGCCGGCGGAGGTGTCGTGAGGTCGACCGGCGTCGATGGGGGTTGTGGAGCCGGGATCGAGGCCGGGGCCGAAGCCGGAGCCGGGATCGAGGCTGGAGGCCCGGGCGGCGCCGGAGCCGGAGCCGCCGGCGGCGCCGGAGCAACCCCATCAGGGCCCGCGGGGCCCGAAGGCGCACCGGAGGGGCCCGAAGGCCCGAAGAGGCGGGCCATGGCCGACAGGAACTCCTGTACCTTGGCCGGATCCGCCCCCGAACCCGGGAAGGGCGGGTATGACGGGGGCGACTCCACAGGCAAGTCCGGGGCCGCGGGGGCGGGGACGGTGCCGGGAGGGGCCTCAGCCGAGTCGCGAGACCGGCGAGGCGAAGTCCGAGAGCGGCGATGCTTCTTGGACTTCTTGTGCTTAGACTTACCGGACGAAGAAGACTTCGACGCCGACGACCGGTGTGCACTCCGCGAGCGACCCCTGGACCTCTCACGCGACCGGGGCCTCCGTGGAGCCGAATGCCGGGCCTCGAGGAGCTTTCGAGACCGCTCTCGCAAAGCTTTCGGGTTGAGGGCCTGGCATTCGGGACAAGACTCGGTGTCGTGGCCTCGGCCGAGGCAGAAGAGACACTCCCAATGCGGGTCGGTGACGGACATCATCCGCGCACAGGCGCCGCATCGCTTGAAGCCGGGCATCCCTACGACACCTTAAAGATGGAAAAAAAAAAAAAAAAAAAGTGAAAAAATCACCAAAAATAATGGTCAAAAATTGACCAGGGCACTGCTCTTCCCGGATCTGCGCTTGCTGGCGCGGAAAAAGAAGAACTGACGTCAGCGCGCAGGGGCGGCGTCTAAGTACTGCCCGCGACGTCATCCCGGCGATCACGACGCCGACGACGGAGCCGCACGACGCCGCCTACCGACGCGCAAGGGTACTGCTACGCAAAACTTTCCGGATCCAGCCTGACGCCTGGGGATATTCTAAGGTAAGGAATCTATCACTAACGTGTCTCTTTCAGATAAACAAAATAAGTAATGTAAAAAAAAAACCAGTACAACAATAAACAGACTCACGTGCAGCCCCTTTGTTTTAGATGTACTGGCTGAGGCGGCAGTTCAATGGGAAGCCTGGGCTTAAAATGGCTGAGTCATACTTGAAAACGAAAGCGTGGTCCAGCCTTTCAGAGAAGACTCGATGAATACAAGCATTTGCAATGCAATAGGACTCGCATTTACGCGAGACCTATTGCATTGCATCACGGACAACAGGGGGGGGGGGTCCGGACAACGGAAGTGCGGGCGGGGGGAGGAGGGGGCGAGAAGGCACGGACAAAGTAGTGCTCACAGTCTAAATAACACGTACCCTACCATGTAACACTCGAAGTAAAAGGGACAGTAGCCATGGGAGGGTACAAATGACGACATGGCCATAATAAGGAGGGACTAACAAGCCTCATAATCAATCAGAAGGCAGCATTTACGAAAGACAATGACACGAGCCAATTAAAAACATGGGCGGAGAGTAGGCAGAGCTTCCACTGCATACTCCATTACTGCATGCCTCGCAGAGCGAGCAGTGCATGCGCGCTGCCGCTATAGGCTCGACCTAAAAAGCGCCATGACTTGTCCAGTGGAGTTCACATCATAGTGCTTTTTCTGTGATGGTGGGTGGGGGCTAACATGAGAATGGGCGGTAGGGCCAACACAGACAGCGGGTGGGAGAAAAAAAGTAAACATGGACAATGGGAGTCTGGGAGAGAGCAGATGGAAGGGGGAAATACCAGACGGAGCCAGCTACAAAAGAAGTACTCAGCAGAGTGCTCTAACAACAAACAAAAACAAGCATTGGCAAAGCCAAAAGGTGTCGCTTTTGCAAGAGGTTCTATTTTTGTTTTCTCTATTCTACAGTAGTTGTGCGGATAGTAAGTGTAGATTTTTTGTGTTAATAAAATAGATTTTTTAATGTTTTGCTGATAAAGTGAGACCCATTGGCTTTGCAAATGGTTTTTGTCAATGTTAGCCAGCTGAAGCATTAATGCTCTACATTACTGGATTCAAGCTAGCCTGGCTGATGAGGGGTGATACCCCGAAACCAGTCCAAGCATGCTTGTTTTCCAGTTCAGGGAGGACCTGGCCTGGCAGTTCGGGATGGACTGTTCCCATGGGAGCAGGGTCAAGACTGATTTGCATATGTGTGGGTGCAAACTGGGGAGGCATGGTGAGCAAAAAAACGATGAATTTAACCCAGATCTGTAACTGGGGGTGAATGTTTGACAATGTTCAGCATTCCGTCCATCATCTTTTTGTGTCGCTATAGTCGCCCTAAGTGGGAAGGGTATGCCCAGACCTGGGTCCCGTGCTCACTATGCCACTAGACTCAAGCTAGCCTGGGTGATACCCCGAAACCGGTCCAATGATGCTTGTTTTCCAGTTCAGGGAGGACCTGGCCTGGCAATTCGGGCTGGACTGTTCCCCTGGGGAGCAGGATCAAGACTGATTTGCATATGTGTGGGTGCAAACTGGGGTGGCATGGTGAGCAAAAAAACGATGAATTCAACCCAGATCTGGGGGTGAATGTTTGACAATGTTCAGCATTCCATCCATCATCTTTTTGTGTTGCTATAGCTATGCTGTCAAGCCAGGCCTATAAAAGGACAGTTCTGTTTAAAATTTAACTACTGGCTACCAAGGATGCATCCTAGTTCATTTTGAAAATGAATCGCTGGTATCTGAAAGGAGCAATCCAGAAACAACGCTTCTCAGGCTCGAGGGAGAATAGTTAGAGGAGATATTTTACACAAGAAGTGGTTTAAATTCTGCTGGATACTGCAATAAGAATCTCTATCTATGCTATCCTTGACTTTTGTTTTGGTTAACATTTTCAACATCGGCTGCTAACAACCCTGAAACAGCCAGGTTATGACTACAAGAGCAAAAGGTTGCATTTTCGTCTTGCTAGAAAGTAAAGCAAAAAGCAGCTACTGCATTAGGTCTGAGCACTGCATTGCTGTTCTCCTCTGTTGTCATTTCCTGTATCGCAGGTTGAGGGTACTTTAGCTTTTGAATAAAGTCCCCTTTAACAACTGCCAAGCAGGTGACTGTCATCATAAAGTCCTTTAAAGGAACAAATTGGCTTGTTGAAAAACATACTCTCTCTCTAAAATGGCAGAAGGAGTGGATGTGGGAGTAGGGACAGCCGCCAAAATTAACATGACATTGGGTGACCTGTATAATGACACTGGACTTTATATATTCCAAACATTGCAGATGGCAAACACTATCCTTATGGGTCAGTTCCTGACCTTTGGTACACTGGTCAAGGTTGTGAGAAATGATTTGGAAAAAATAGGGACCTGTACATAAATTTGATATGATTAAGATCTGAAGAGATCGAAACACGTTATGGAGGCTTGCTGTTTTAAACTCTTGAATAAGAAGGAGTGTTCATGCTTTGAAGTACAGAGCGGTGACGTCGCTACCAAGCCCCGACCTGAGAGTCTGGGCATTCCTTCACTTCAAGTGTGCATTTGGATATATTTACAGAAGGACGCCCGCCGGCCACTCTAAAGACGACGAGGTCAGGAATTAGGAATCTCCCTGCCAGTCCCTCGGGAGGAAAGCAAAATAAATGCAGTTGCTGATGGAATTCTGAATTGTATATTGATTTAAATCGATCACTACACCGCTACATATACGCGGACAAGGATACGTTCTCCCCCGTACATTATGGACTCTTCTGGAGCCTAACGGGTACCATACCGCAACATTGAGGCGGATAAACAATAATTGACCCTGAAAATTGAGGGAACTTTATCCTATGCCAAAAGAATATTAGCCAGGATATTTCGAAAACATTACCTTGAAGCCGCATTAATGTCTATGACATAGAACCAGTGAGAACCATTACGCCCTTTACGGAGAGAAGTAAAATAATATAACAAAAGGATCCCACTTTTTACGAGATTGGGACCCTATACAGGTACCCACACAGGAACCTTGTGATACACACAAGTCAAGGAATATATATTTAATCTTGGAAGTCCAATTAAGACGTGTGGATCAGTAAAATCTTCCTTATCCCTTTGCGTCGTTCCTAAAAGGCCCTAGTGCACTTTCCGAATGAATGCCCAGGAATTTCAGAAAGTAGAATCGCCTATAAATCTATGAATATATACAGAAATAGAGAAAGTTGAGACGGTTCCCTGACGAAGGCAACCTGCCGAAACGCGCGTAGCTTCCATCTACCGCCAACCCTCCTTTCTGTCCATGAACCATCTGGACCCTGTTTCAAACACGTGTGACAAAGTGTTGTACCACATATACAATCCTACTGTACTGTATGACCTTTTTAACAATATGATCATATTTCATACGTCATAATCTGTTTGATGCATTGATGATTTTAATGAAATGGAAATGTTTTGATACTTAAAAAACGATAAATATCATGAAAATAAAAAGATTTTTGATAATATACACGCACAATGTTATTTGATTAATTATATGTTGTCCTGATAGATTAATGGTTTTTTGAACATTGTATACTTGGATCTAGCTTGTTTTTCTCCTTTTCAAGGTTGTGAGAAAACCATAACCGCACAATGCTGAAGTGCGCCCAATGCATGGGGCAGGGGAGACCCTACTGGAGCTGGGATGTAGTAGAAGAGCAGTGACCTGACTATGCACAGAATTATCACTTATGATAGAGATTGACTTGCAAGAATTAGGGAATACCAGGGTAAACCTAAGAATGAAGATTACAGACTCAGAATGGAAAGCAATAAATCATATATCCAAACATAGGGCCTGAATAGGATGGCGGGCGGAGACCCTATCACAGACGGGACCACCCGACAGACTGTCGGCGGTCCCGTAATAGGCATTATGATGAGACCGCCACCACGGTGATCGCAATGCCTATATTTTGCATTGCGGTGGGTGCTGCTGGCTGCAGCACCTGCCGCAATGCAAAAAAGGGACACTGTACATATCCCTGCACTATGTGGCAGGCACCTTGCGGTGCCTCCCACATGGTGCAGGAATATGTAGGGGGGCATCATGGGTGCCCCCCAGTGCCCACAGCTTAAGGCCAGGAAAGAAGGGGGGCCCCCAAAGTCCCTTTCTGCCTGCCTGTTCATGGCAGGTTAGCCGCCATGAACAGGCGGGCGGAAAGGGACATCGTAATCCCTACGGCAGTGCCTGGTAGGCACTGCCACCATTGTAGGGAATATGAGGCCCTCCACCTCACCGGCGGGCTCAAGGAGCCCCTCGGATGTGTGACGGTTGGTCTTTCCAAACGCCAACAAACCGCCCGCCATCCTAATGTGGCGGGCGGGAAACTTGCTTAGGACGGCGGTGAGACCACCACCGATGGGCTGTCGGTGGCTGTCTCACCGCCATCCTAATCAGGACCATAGTGTCTAGAAATGCTAGATTCAAGCTTGTCCGGCATAATATACTATAGCTCACATACCTGACACCTAAGTGATTGCATACAATGTACTATACGTTGCCAAATGTATGCCTGAGATGCTGAGTGAACAATGTAAACCTATTACAGACATCAGTAACAATACACAAATTCTCAAACAAGATCATAGACACTACTGAACAGTTGGCAGAAATCAGAATAAAATATAATGCCAAGATCTTACTAACCAAACCAAGAACAACAAATACAAATATTGATTTGTGGATATGGCACCTCTATTGGCCAAGAGACAAATGGCCAAAATGTGGAAGTAAAACATTGCTCCAGAGATCACAGAGTGGAAGAAGAAATTGGCCAAGTGAGCATAGGCTAAAGGATGCAATAATGCAACAGCAGAAATAGTAGGGAGCATCTTCTCACAAATAGTCATGAAATCATTAGGATACATAAAAAATCCAGGCCTGAAGCGATATCCCAAAAGGAACCCCTGCCTCCTCCCATAAGAGATACCCCTTACCTTGTTTGCCCCCTGTCTCCTGTCCCCCCAAGACTTTAAGTAACGTAACCTCGCCAGGTGATAAGATGGGACTGTTTAACCTGCGTCCCTCTGAGGCACATTTACTGTAAAAGGGCAGATGATAATGTTTATTGGATGATGATGCACTGTCTTATTGAACGCTGATGTCTTTCCTATGATTGTAAATTGTTTCCACCTCAACCAGTAAGGTATGGACTGCAAAATAGACAAAAAAGTGTCCTGTGATAATGAACAACACTGATTCATTTGTTAATGTTCTTCAAAAATAAAACATATACAAAACAAAAATCTCCCTGGAATGGTTGAAATTCTACCCAAACTTTCTGAAGTAGATGAAACAGTATGAACAAGTAATTCATTCAGTACTGAATCAATGTTATAAAAATATTCTCCTTAATGGTCCCAGAAATCAGTTATGCAAGCTGGCTGGTGTTAAAGATATAAACATAATTAAGAATCATCAAAATAAGTAAATCATACAAATACAAAAAAGGAGTCTATGGGCCATACCAAAACAGGAGAACCTCCTAGGCACCTGTGGAGATATACCGAGCTAGCACTGCGGTCGCAACCCATGGTATGCTCTTGATGCAACCATTTTCAACTGTTTTCACTTTCTTGTGACCAGAAGTTATTATTTGTAAGTGAACGCTCAGATTCTTAATCTGATTCCAACAGAAGTTGTGTTCCCAAACTGTACTAGGTCTAGTTGGTCTTTTTTTTAGTGGGACAGCAAATCCTTCACCTTGCTGCTGAGCATAGGGTGGATTTGCTTTAACTCCAGACCTACACAGCATGAATAGTGTGGCATGGGGAGTTACTAAAGGGGGCAGGAGATCTTCACGAATTGGAGAGTGGGTGTGGGATGTCCTGAGTGGAGTTTCTCTGTATAAACATATTGTGCATGGGAAAGGAAGTAGTGACATAAGGATCTGCTGCACTTGAATTGCCAATGGAGTTGTTTGAGTTGTAGTTTATTTTCACCCAATGGTGGTGATGGTGGTGGTGCTGGTGGTGAAGGAGGAGGTGGTGGTGGTGTTGGTGGGTATATTATGACTTTTTGCAACACAGTATCGCCATAAACTAGACAAAAAATGATCCTTGATAGATCCTACCTTCATTCCATTTACTTGAGAGATCTCCAGTCTTTTCAGCGACGCAAGGTGGCAGATTTCAACTGGAAAAGATGTGAAGGCATTGTTACTCAGATTTAATTCTTCGATCACTTGAAGTTTGGCCATCTCTACAGGAGCGGCAATTATCCGATTCTCTGAGAGGTCAAGTTTGTGAAGTTTTTCTAAGCTGCACACTTCAACTGGAAAAGATTCAAACTTGTTGCAGTGCAACAAAAGCACGGACAGGTTTTTTAGTTTGGAAACATCATGGTGAATAGCACTCAGTGCATTTTTGCTCAGATCAAGATACTGGAGATTAAAGAGGCTGCACAGATATACAGGGAATACTGAAAGCTTGTTTTCGCTTAAGTCTAAAAAGGTAAGGTTCACAATGTATATAAAATCTGCAGGTAACTCTACAATGCAATTTCCTCTGAGATTCAGGTACTTCAGTCTAGCTAAAGAACACAATGCTGGAGGAAATTCTGATAGCTTGTTACAACTTAGATTAATTTTATTGAGTTTTTTACAATTTTTTATTTCTATTGGAATGCATGTTAGGGTGTTCTCAGAACATCCAAGTTTTAAGAGGACTGGGAGTTGGGAAATTTGTTCCGGTAGGTTCTCTAGGGCATTTCTGTGTAATGAAAGTTTTCGCAGGTTTTTGAGTTTGTTGATCTGCTGGGGAAGCTGTGTAATCTGATTGCCAGAGAGGACTAAACATTCTAGCCTAATGCAAAAGCAAACCTTCTCTGTGATGCCCTTCAGTAAATTATCGGCAAGGCTCAGAATCTTAAGTTCTTGAAGGTTCACCACTTTGTCTGAAATGGACTCCAACTTGTTGCCATCTACCCTGAGCTCCTCCAAGTTTAGCAAATCGTACAACTGCACAGGTAAAAAAGTGAGCTTGTTGTTATTCAGTGAGAGTTCTCTTACACTTTGCAGTTTCTTAATTTCCTTGGGCAAACTCAAAATCAGGTTACCCGACGCGCTAAGTTTCACTAGATTCGGGAGATAGCAGATGGCCTTTGGCAGCCTTGGCAATTGATTGTTGTCCAGGTTGAGGACCCGCAAGTTTGTCAGGTTGGTCATCGATGCCGGCAGAACTTTCAACTTGTTCTCGCTTAGCCCTAAAATCTCAAGTGTTATTAGATCCCCCAGATTAGCAGGTAATTCCTCCAGGGCATTGTGACTGACAAAAAGCTGCCTAATGTTTTCAAGCTTTGATACTTCACCTGGAAGGACTGATATTTGGTTATGACTGACATTTAAAGCGGTTAACCAAGAAAGACGGTGTATTTCAGGCGGTAATGCAGTCAGTTTATTATTGTCCATTGATAATATTTGCAGCCCCACCAGGTTGCCCACATCATTTGGTAAGGTTCTGATTTCATTGTGGTTCAGATATAAATGTCTTAAGTTCCTAAACTGGAAAACATTTGGAGGTATTTCCTTTAATCCTTTAGAATTCATTTCCACCATGAAGGGGTCATTTCCGTTGCTAAACGGCATCCTCACTTATTCAGTCTCTGCAGGCCGCACTGTAACTTCTGCGGTGTTATTTGTGTTAAAATATTTTCAAAATCTGAAAAGACACATACATACATCACAGTGAGTAACGTTAGTAAATCTAACATTTTACAACAATAACAAAGGCGATGGAAGACTTGCAAATACTGCCTTAAGGGTGGTGCAATTCATGCAAAACAGTCATATGCTTTGTAAAAGCCAGTAACTGGGTGATTAAATATGGACACAAAATCAGTGAAGGAAAGGGAAGAAATGTCTTTTAAGGGCCCACCGAAGATCCTGTTTGCCAAACAAATTTATAAAGCGGGAATTAGAGTTTTGCCCCCCCACTGTTGCATCTGTCCCTCTCGTCTGCCCTCTTCCCTCCACGGGCCCCATTGGAAGTGGCCTGGTTACACTGGTGTGCACCGTGTATCACCGACACCGGCCAGCTATGCCTCACCATTAATATGCTAGTCTGAGTTAAGCAGCGGAAACGGAGAATAACACACAGAAGATGGTGTTACCACACCCTTTAAATGTGCTTTTCATGGATTCTGGGCCATTTTCCTGGCTTCTATTCCACCTGCTAAACGTGGATGGGTGCCTGACAATTGCTGCCACCAAATTCTTGACTTGCACTCATCCTACTGAGTGTGTCCTCTTTGTGTTTCCATATGCCTTTAGCTCCCCATTTCTTTTCTACAGAAGCACAGACAGAGCTGCGGCCTCTGCTCTTTTGGTTTGGGTTGCTTCTCTAACATGAATAGCTTCTCTGACATGAAAGTACT
This sequence comes from Calotriton arnoldi, assembly GCA_963921515.1. Classification (NCBI taxonomy): domain Eukaryota; kingdom Metazoa; phylum Chordata; class Amphibia; order Caudata; family Salamandridae; genus Calotriton; species Calotriton arnoldi. Next base: position 4,873,911 of record CAWUFW010000256.1, on the reverse strand, counting down.
TGATGCTGATACTTTGGCCTGATAATCCTATAAAGTCAGGGCAAAAGCAGGGTTGGTTATGGAAACCGGTGGGCGCGTTGGTGTCGGCTGGTCAACACAAAACTTGTTCTGCCATGATGGGGAAGGGAGAACACATTCTGTTTCCACGCTCAGACTAGCTGGGCCCAAAAGGACCCTGGGCCAGATGTACAACCGTTTTTTGCGGTCGCAGAGGGGTTTCAGACCCCTTTGCGACCGCAAAAAACGAGTTGGCCATGTACTATTCCAATTTGCGAGTCGCAAATTATTTGCGACTTCGCAAAATAGGAATAGCGAGTCGCTATTAGGAAGGGGCGTTCCGAGGCGTCCCTTCCTAATAGCGAGTCCTCCAGGTATGTATGACTCTTTTGCGACAGCAATTGCGGTCGCAAAACAATCGCAGTTTACCACCCTTTTCAGAAGGGTGGTAAAGCACTCACAAACGGGAAGGGGTCCCCAGGGGACCCCTTCCCCTTTGGGAATGCAGGGGATATATTTTTAAGGGCAGGCAGTGGTCCCAGGGACCACTACCTGCCCTAAAAATGAAACAAAAACGTTTCATTTTTCTTTTTAAATGCATCCACTTTCCTTTAAGGAAAACGGGCTGCATTAAAAAAAGTGCTTTATTGGAAAGCATTCACAGACATGGTGGTCTGCTGACCCCAACAGGCCACCATCCCTGTGAGGCTGGCCATTCCCAATGGGGTCGCAAAGTGCGAGTGGCTCATGAATATTGATGAGCCTCGCATTTGCGACCCCGTGAAATCACTAACAGTGTCTCTGACAAATTGCGAGACGCTAAATCCAATGGTCGTACATCTGGCCCCCTATTTGTTTTTTAAAAACGCTGATTTTGCTATGGGGTTTGTCAACCCCTGGGTTGGTTTTGCTACTCCTCGCGGAGCCTGAGGTTTGCAAGCCCAAACTACGGGTCTATGAACACAGGGTAAGCTTCATCGCTGGGGCTAAGAACCTGGTGCAAGCTTCATAGGCCTGTGCTCAGTTCATTGACTCTGAACTATGTCAGTGGACTAAAAATGGGCCAACACTGACCCATAAAGCTTGCAACCAGTTTGCTGCCTATGGACAACATCAGGGCCATGTGCAGGGGTGCAGCAGTTGGGCACAGGGCCTGTCGTTAGGGCAGGTCCTTTGGCCACCCGTGATGTGCACAGTTGAAGGCCATTGAGCAGCTTGCGCTGGCAGCCCACAGTGAGTTGGGGACAGGGCCTGGCCATAGATAAGCCCCGCAGCCAATTTCTGATGCGCACCAGTCTGCAGCCGGGGCCCGGGGCTGGCTGCCTGCAGCAAGTTGGAAAGGAGCCTGGCCAAAGTCCAGGCTCTGCAACCAACACTACTGCACATGGTCGAAGGCTGTGCCCAGCGGGTATTGTCCACCCAAGGTGGCTGGGTCAATGCCTGGCTAAGGCCAACTCTTACTGAGCAAAGCCATAGGCAGAATGTAGCAGGCGTTGGCCACTTGCAGCCAGTTGTAAAATTTTGGGATGGTGTATATGTAAAAAAAAAATCACGAATACAGACAAAGATTAAAATGAAGTTATAGTTATCTTTGGGTAGAATACCTAAATGTAAATCTAACAAAAACTCAGAAATTCACAAAAACACAGTTGTAGTGCAGTTATGGTTACAAACAAAACTGAAAAAACACTGAAACGTGCAAGGTATGGTTAGTCACGTAAACTGTAACTTATTGAGCAAATGCAATGCGTATGACCTTACAATACATATCAATAAATAACAACACCTAAAACACAATGTAATTAAATAACACAGACTCAAACCAATAAATAAGAAGACCTGCATAGTTGTATCTTCCATGGTGTTACAGAAAATGTGATCTACAACGTCATCTTTAAGATTATGTATGATATTTGTAATTACATCTGAGATTATAAGCATTGCATTTATGCAGTTATGAATTGCGAATCTAACCATACCGTGTGAATGGCAGTGGTATTTCGGTTTACTTTGTAATCATAACTGCACTTTGTGTTTTTTTCGGTGAATTAAAAAAAAAATGATTAAACGTACTTTTAGGTATTATGACCAACGCTAATCCTAACTTCACATGAACCTATGTTGTATATATATATATATATATATATATATATATATATATATATATATATACCCGCAGACAGTGGCAATTTGGTGAATCTTATCTTCTTATCTTTGCAGTCTGTCAGAACCGCCGCAACCCCAATAGTGAGCCACCCCCCCGCCAACTGGATTGGGACATTACAAAATGGACAGGCGCTTGGATCACAATGACGAGCGTCTGCGGGTAGGTGGTAAAGGAAGGGGAACACGCGGCCGAATGAGGGTCACTAAGTGATGTTACCTGTGCAGCAACTTACTGTTATCATAATATTTAATGTTTGCCCAAAACCATTGTGGAGAAACACCTACCTAAGGCAATAGAACATCTGGGGCAACAAAACGCATTGTTTTCAACTACATGCAAAGATGGCAGAGACTAATATAGACTATTTAATGTGAACTAATAGTCCTTCTATGATTTCACCCAATAGGAGAGAGGCAAGCTGCTTTTAAATCAAAATGTGACATCAGCAAGCCATACAAACATTGATAAAGGCAAGGATGCAGAAACGCGTCTGTTTGGGCTAATAAATCTATACTTGGAACCCGCTGAGTGCTCCGCCTTTGGTGAATAATTTAAATACGCGTTGCCACACGCGCTACGGAGCGCCCATTCACGAGGAGTTCGACAGCAGTCAGTGGCAATTTGGTGAATCTTATGTTTGCAGTCTGTCGGAACCACCGCAACCCCAATAGTGAGCCACCCCCCGCCAACTGGATTGGGACATTACGAAATGGACAGGCGCTTGGATCACGATGACGAGCGTCTGCGGGTAGGTGGTAAAGGAAGGGCAACACGCGGCCGAATGAGGGTCACTAAGTGATGTTACCTGTGCAGCAACTTACTGTCATTATAATTTTTAATGTTTGCCCATTGTGGAGAAACACCTACCTAAGGCAATAGAACATCGGGGGCAACAAAACGCATTGTTTTCAACTACATGCAAAGATGGCAGAGACTAATATAGACTATTTATTGTGAACTAATAGTCCTTCTTCTATGATTTCACCCAATAGGAGAGAGGCAAGCTGCTTTTAAATCAAAATGTGACATCAGCAAGCCATACAAACATTGATAAAGGCAAGGATGCCAAAACGTGTCCGTTTGAGCTAATAAATTTATACTTGGAACCCGCTGAGTGCTCCGCCTTTGGTGAATAATGCATATATATATATATATATATATATATATATATATATACACACGTATATATATATATGTGTGTAAATATATATATATACATATCTTCATCTTGCTTCTTTCATGCCTGCATTTCTAATTTGTAAATATGTAATTCAATGTGATTCCCTTGTGGCATGGTAATAACACCACATAATAAATAATCAATGGCAAATTATCTTCACAGGGATGCAGTTTTTATAACAAATCCTCTCCTTCCTTCAGAACTTGTCAGGAACCATGTTTTGAGATCGACTAGCCATAAAATCGGGTTCTAGGAGTGTGAGAGGGGGCATGGAGAGCAGAGCATTTATTATACACAGTATTATTATTTCAATGTACTTTTCTATATGACAGTCTCTAATATAATAATAATAATAGATTTCATCTGCTTATGTGGGAACAGTAGCTAATATATCAAGAAGTTATTGAGATCACAGAGAACGAGCGAAGGGACGTCCAATCATGTCAAATAGTTAGAGCTCCAAATAAGAGTCATGGTTGGGACTGCCTAAGGGCTATGAAATTTACCCTAGTCGATGTCAAGGGCTTAAGTGTATTTGTCAAAATTAAGAACAGGCCTCTGAGTCATGGTCTAACCCAAGGTATATCATGCATCTGTCATGGCAGCATTCCTCTATTCTTCCTCCTGTACTTGATCCAGGACCTGATACAAGTCAGATAACGAGGACTTTCAGGCCAGAAACCTGACTTTGAAAGTGACATTGCATCATAACTTTAAAAAAAAAAAAACATTTGGCAAAAACACTGAATAAACAAAATCTGAAAACTGGTCGAGCTTCAGACCCTAGCATCTATGGTATCTGGGGAAAAAAATATCTGATATTCTAGGCACCAGGCTGCGGTTTTATGGAATTATCACACAGGATATGGTGATGCCTAGGCAGCTCCGCAGGCATAGTCATTGGGCCACCACTGGCATTGAAAGATTCCAGATTCAGCCTAAATATTTCAAGAGAGGTGGAATCTGTAGGAATACATTTTATATAGAAATTAACCTACCTCCATACGGGCAGTCCAAGACAACTGGCAAATATTTGGAGATACTGGGAAACTTACTTTCAATGTTACTGTACAAAGGTGTTCTTCAGACTTTGAGAGAGGGAGAGAGGGATAGAGAGAGAGAGTGGGGGGGAGGGAGAGAGGGAGAGAGAGGGAGAGAGGGAGAGAGGGCGAGAGAGAGAGAGAGAGAGAGCACTATGTTTAGGAGCGACTGATAAAGTAGAGGGGTTTGGGCAAAAAAGGGAAAGAGCGAGGGTATGATTGGGCACTTGCTCAAGTTGTGTTCTTGGCTACATGATCTTGTCCCAATCCTGATCTTCCACTGGCAGGGATGCAGCGTAAGCATGCTAACAACATTTTTATTTTCATATTTTCTACTTACTTAATCTACTCTCATATTACTCCTCTAACCGTACTGGGCCCTTTACGATTAGACGATTAATTAAAATTCCTTTACAACAGAGGCAATGATCCTTTGATTGATACTTCTCCACAGATAGCTGGGGTGGAAATTAGGATGACTAAAACTCGCTGTTTGCTGTGCAATGAAGACCATTAATTGACAGCCAACTCACAGATTAGATGTAAATTTAGATACACCACTCCCAAGATCATACTGTAAATATAAAAATAGCAACTGGAAGTCCCAACATCCTAAAGAAGTTAAGATGAGTAAGGATTATACAAACCAATAACTGCAGTCGCTACACAGAATAAAAGAAGCAACACCTGATGTTCTGTCAGAGCTTGCTGATTCTTCCTACGATGAATTAAAACCATTAATCACAATCAAATGGACAATCAACAAGACTCAACATTAGGCTCAAACAAATTTGAATAAATTGGTTATTGTGTTCGAGATGCAAATGTCATCATAATCAGCAATTGCTTAAGAAGCTCAGTTAGAAATAGAACAGTTTTAATAATAGTGCCAAACATTTAGGCAGGCATTCAAATCAGTAATAGCCACAGAATCATAGAGTCCAGCCACCAAAAAGGCAGAAGGATTGTTCATAGACTAACAGCTCAAATTCTAAGGGGACAGTAAGGGTCAATTAGAGTCTATTAAGGATGAGCGCATTAGCATAGTCAGAATTTAAGGAAGTAAGTAAAGTTCCGCAAAGAGGCTCAGGCCATATGCCAGGCAGTCCAAAGTTAGTAAAGAGTTCAAAAATCAAATAGCATCCAAGTCCACAATGCAATGTAGTGTGCTTCAAAAAACATCTCAAAGAGTGCGAGATTGTATGTGCGCGTCTGTCTAATGAGTTGTGTCTTAGCGTCTATGTGCCGTGTCAATCTGCGTTGTCCCTCCTTTGGGGTTTCTTCTTATAAAAGTTATTTGGTAAAGTCCTAGTGGCGTAGCATCACATCACCATCAAAAGACCATCAAATGGCTATGGTCACATCATGTCACCTAAGGTAATTGAAACATCGAGCTGGTTTCCCATGCCTGTCATTGGAAATGAAACTTTGCAAGTCCACACACAGGCCTAACGTTGCTAGAAAAGAAATACAAAGTGGCAGAATATGGTCATAGCTAAAATTCTATTCCCATAGGAACATTTCGCTGTGAACATTTGAAAAAGTACTGAAATATGTCAAGAGACAGTAGTGTTCAGAAAAAACAAGTTACATTACATTTTGCAATGAACGATCCATTGTATTAAATCAGGAGAAAAGTCAACTCCAGAGAAAAACCATCTCGAAAAGAAGGCCTTTAAGTTTGCATCGCACAGTTGAATGAAATAACCCCTTTATGTTATGTTATTTTAATTTATTACCCATAATGAATCACCCCTGGAGGAGTATCTCAGTATGAATACCAGGATAACAGGCAGAAAGAATACTGTTAGAATAGGTTAGTCTTAAGCAATTTTCTGAATTGGAGATGATCCTTGCAGATTCACATTTAAAGAGGCAACTTATTCCAATGAAAAAGGGGCAAGGAAGAAAACGACCTGCCCCTTGACCTGGACTTTCTGAACCTAGGGACAGTGAGCAGAGCTTTGTCACAAGATCTTAAAAATTATGTGAGGGGAGTAGCGAGTAAGCTTCGAAGATAGATCGGTAGGCCCTTTACCAAATAGAGCTTTTTTAGTTAAACAGCAGATCTTAAAAAATAATTCTGTTTCTCACCGGTAGCCAACGCGAAGCATGTAAGAGAGGGGAGAATGCAGCTCGAGAAGGGAGGTTGCAGATGAGACGTGCAGCGGTGTTCTGTACCACCTGAAGTTTAGATAGCAACTTCTTGTTAGCTGAGGCCAAGAGTGCATTACCATAGTCCAGACGGCTGATAACCAATGCCTGGACTGAAGTTTTCCTTGCTGTAAGTGGTAATAAAGGAAAGGCTCTTCTCAGCAAACGCATCATGTGGAAGCATGAGCCTACAATGGCCAAAACTTGTTCTTTCATGGTAAGAGATTGATCTATCCGGGCTCCCAGATTTGTAACTAATAGTTTAGGTGAAGGAGCCATACCAAGTTCTGGGGGGCGCCAATCAGGCTTCCAGAGCTGTTGGGCCTTCCCAAACAGCATAATCTCAGTTTTTGCTGCATTTAAATGGAGACAATTTTCAGTCATCCAGGTAGAAATTACCTTCATTCCGGCAGGAAAAGATTCTTTAGTTTTAACCATATTTGTGTCTAGGGAGATTAGTATCTGTGTATTGTCCGCATATAACATATTAGCAAAGCCAAAGGCTCTGACAATTTTGGCAAGGGGGTAACATAAATGTTGAAAAGTATGGGGATGAGGCATGAGCCCTGTGGTCCCCCTCTGTCCAGAGTGATGGTACAAGAATTATAGGGACCCATAATAAGGGTTTGTGTCCTGTTGGAAACGAAATCAGAAAGCCATTGTAGTGCTGTTCCGTGGATAAAAATCTCTTGCAGCCTACCAAGTAACCTGGGATGGGATACAGTTTCAAATGCTGCGGACAAGTCCAGCAGCACCAGCATTGATGGTATGTTAGCATCGAGAGAGCATCTGATGTGGTCAGTGACCGCTTCCAGGGCTGTCTCTGTGCTGTGTGATGATCTAAAGCCGGACTGTGATGAATCTAATATTGTATTAGCCTCCAGATATCCTATAAGTTGTTTATTTATATGTTTCTCTAATAGCTTCCTCAGTAAAGGGAGCAGCAAGATTGGTCGATAATTGGCAAGATTGGTCAGTGCCAAGTTGGCCTTTTTTTTAAATGGGTCTGACCTGAGCTGCCTTCCATTTCGATGGAATTTTACCTGTATTGATAGATAAATTAAATATGCAACAGATTGAGGAGGCAAGCTCATATGAGAGGTCTGCCATGATTCTGGACGGGAGGGGGCAGACATCTAAGGGAGAGCCTGGATAAGCTGAGATAAGAAATTTCTGAATTGTTTCTGGTGTAGAACATTCAAATGAATTTAGGCTAGTAGCACAATTTGGTGGAAGTGCACAAAAATAGAGCTACTCACAGGCCTGATCAAGTGGACTGGAGAAATTCTGATAAATGCTTATGATTTTGTCTTCAAAGTGGTTAGCTAAGGCGTCACAAAGTGTTTGTAGAGCAGTTATTTCTTGGGAGCATGCATCTGGATTTATAAAAGTATTAGGCACTTTAGAGAGGGCTTTGGAGGAATTTTTAGCCTCTGCGATTTGGTTTACTATAAACAGTATACAAGCTTTCTTGATACTTTGGCCTGATAATCCTATAAAGTCAGGGCAAAAGCAGGGTTGGTTATGGAAACCGGTGGGCGCGTTGGTGTCGGCTGGTCAACACAAAACTTGTTCTGCCATGATGGGGAAGGGAGAACACATTCTGTTTCCACGCTCAGACTAGCTGGGCCCAAAAGGACCCTGGGCCAGATGTACAACCGTTTTTGCGGTCGCAGAGGGTTTCAGACCCCTTTGCGACCGCAATGCAGTTAACCATGTACTATTCCAATTTGCGAGTCGCAAATTTTTTGCGACTTGCAAAATAGGAATAGCGAGTCGCTATTAGGAAGGGGCGTTCCGAGGGCGTCCCTTCCTAATAGCGAGTCCTCCAGGTATGTATGACTCTTTTGCGACAGCAATTGCGGTCGCAAAACAATCGCAGTTTACCACCCTTTTCAGAAGGGTGGTAAAGCACTCGCAAACGGGAAGGGGTCCCCAGGGGACCCCTTCCCCTTTGGGAATGCAGGGGGATATATTTTTTAAGGGCAGGCAGTGGTCCCAGGGACCACTACCTGCCCTTAAAAATGAAACGAAAACGTTTCATTTTTTCTTTTTTAAATGCATCCCACTTTCCTTTAAGGAAAACGGGCTGCATTAAAAAAAAGTGCTTTATTGGAAAGCAATCACAGACATGGTGGTCTGCTGACCCCAACAGGCCACCATCCCTGTGAGGCTGGCCATTCCCAATGGGGTCGCAAAGTGCGAGTGGCTCATGAATATTGATGAGCCTCGCATTTTGCGACCCCATTGGGAATCGCTAACAGTGTCTCTGACAAATTGCGAGACGCTAAATCCAATGGTCGTACATCTGGCCCCCTATTTGTTTTTTAAAAACGCTGATTTTGCTATGGGGTTTGTCAACCCCTGGGTTGGTTTTGCTACTCCTCGCGGAGCCTGAGGTTTGCAAACCCAAACTACGGGTCTATGAACACAGGGTAAGCTTCATCGCTGGGGCTAAGAACCTGGTGCAAGCTTCATAGGCCTGTGCTCAGTTCATTGACTCTGAACTATGTCAGTGGACTAAAAATGGGCCAACACTGACCCATAAAGCTTGCAACCAGTTTGCTGCCTATGGACAACATCAGGGCCATGTGCAGGGGTGCAGCAGTTGGGCACAGGGCCTGTCGTTAGGGCAGGTCCTTTGGCCACCCCGTGATGTGCACAGTTGAAGGCCATTGAGCAGCTTGCGCTGGCAGCCCACAGTGAGTTGGGGACAGGGCCTGGCCATAGATAAGCCCCGCAGCCAATTTCTGATGCGCACCAGTCTGCAGCCGGGGCCCGGGGCTGGCTGCCTGCAGCAAGTTGGAAAGGAGCCTGGCCAAAGTCCAGGCTCTGCAACCAACACTACTGCACATGGTCGAAGGCTGTGCCCAGCGGGTATTGTCCACCCAAGGTGGCTGGGTCAATGCCTGGCTAAGGCCAACTCTTACTGAGCACAGCCATAGGCAGAATGTAGCAGGCGTTGGCCACCTGCAGCCAGTTGTAAAATTTTGGGATGGTGTATATGTAAAAAAAAAATCACGAATACAGACAAAGATTAAAATGAAGTTATAGTTATCTTTGGGTAGAATACCTAAATGTAAATCTAACAAAAACTCAGAAATTCACAAAAACACAGTTGTAGTGCAGTTATGGTTACAAACAAAACTGAAAAAACACTGAAACGTGCAAGGTATGGTTAGTCACGTAAACTGTAACTTATTGAGCAAATGCAATGCGTATGACCTTACAATACATATCAATAAATAACAACACCTAAAACACAATGTAATTAAATAACACAGACTCAAACCAATAAATAAGAAGACCTGCATAGTTGTATCTTCCATGGTGTTACAGAAAATGTGATCTACAACGTCATCTTTAAGATTATGTATGATATTTGTAATTACATCTGAGATTATAAGCATTGCATTTATGCAGTTATGAATTGCGAATCTAACCATACCGTGTGAATGGCAGTGGTATTTCGGTTTACTTTGTAATCATAACTGCACTTTGTGTTTTTCGGTGAATTAAAAAAAAATGATTAAACGTACTTTTAGGTATTATGACCAACGCTAATCCTAACTTCACATGAACCTATGTTGTATATATATGTATATATATATATATATATACCCGCAGACAGTGGCAATTTGGTGAATCTTATCTTCTTATCTTTGCAGTCTGTCAGAACCGCCGCAACCCCAATAGTGAGCCACCCCCCCGCCAACTGGATTGGGACATTACAAAATGGACAGGCGCTTGGATCACAATGACGAGCGTCTGCGGGTAGGTGGTAAAGGAAGGGGAACACGCGGCCGAATGAGGGTCACTAAGTGATGTTACCTGTGCAGCAACTTACTGTTATCATAATATTTAATGTTTGCCCAAAACCATTGTGGAGAAACACCTACCTAAGGCAATAGAACATCTGGGGCAACAAAACGCATTGTTTTCAACTACATGCAAAGATGGCAGAGACTAATATAGACTATTTAATGTGAACTAATAGTCCTTCTATGATTTCACCCAATAGGAGAGAGGCAAGCTGCTTTTAAATCAAAATGTGACATCAGCAAGCCATACAAACATTGATAAAGGCAAGGATGCAGAAACGCGTCTGTTTGGGCTAATAAATCTATACTTGGAACCCGCTGAGTGCTCCGCCTTTGGTGAATAATTTAAATACGCGTTGCCACACGCGCTACGGAGGCGCCCATTCACGAGGAGTTCGACAGCAGTCAGTGGCAATTTGGTGAATCTTATGTTTGCAGTCTGTCGGAACCACCGCAACCCCAATAGTGAGCCACCCCCCCGCCAACTGGATTGGGACATTACGAAATGGACAGGCGCTTGGATCACGATGACGAGCGTCTGCGGGTAGGTGGTAAAGGAAGGGGAACACGCGGCCGAATGAGGGTCACTAAGTGATGTTACCTGTGCAGCAACTTACTGTTATCATAATATTTAATGTTTGCCCAAAACCATTGTGGAGAAACACCTACCTAAGGCAATAGAACATCTGGGGCAACAAAACGCATTGTTTTCAACTACATGCAAAGATGGCAGAGACTAATATAGACTATTTAATGTGAACTAATAGTCCTTCTATGATTTCACCCAATAGGAGAGAGGCAAGCTGCTTTTAAATCAAAATGTGACATCAGCAAGCCATACAAACATTGATAAAGGCAAGGATGCAGAAACGCGTCTGTTTGGGCTAATAAATCTATACTTGGAACCCGCTGAGTGCTCCTCCTTTGGTGAATAATTTAAATACGCGTTGCCACACGCGCTACGGAGGCGCCCATTCACGAGGAGTTCGACAGCAGTCAGTGGCAATTTGGTGAATCTTATGTTTGCAGTCTGTCGGAACCACCGCAACCCCAATAGTGAGCCACCCCCCCGCCAACTGGATTGGGACATTACGAAATGGACAGGCGCTTGGATCACGATGACGAGCGTCTGCGGGTAGGTGGTAAAGGAAGGGCAACACGCGGCCGAATGAGGGTCACTAAGTGATGTTACCTGTGCAGCAACTTACTGTCATTATAATTTTTAATGTTTGCCCATTGTGGAGAAACACCTACCTAAGGCAATAGAACATCGGGGGCAACAAAAAGCATTGTTTTCAACTACATGCAAAGATGGCAGAGACTAATATAGACTATTTATTGTGAACTAATAGTCCTTCTTCTATGATTTCACCCAATAGGAGAGAGGCAAGCTGCTTTTAAATCAAAATGTGACATCAGCAAGCCATACAAACATTGATAAAGGCAAGGATGCCAAAACGTGTCCGTTTGAGCTAATAAATTTATACTTGGAACCCGCTGAGTGCTCCGCCTTTGGTGAATAATGCATATATATATATATATATATATATATATATATATATATACACACGTATATATATATATGTGTGTAAATATATATATATACATATCTTCATCTTGCTTCTTTCATGCCTGCATTTCTAATTTGTAAATATGTAATTCAATGTGATTCCCTTGTGGCATGGTAATAACACCACATAATAAATAATCAATGGCAAATTATCTTCACAGGGATGCAGTTTTTATAACAAATCCTCTCCTTCCTTCAGAACTTGTCAGGAACCATGTTTTGAGATCGACTAGCCATAAAATCGGGTTCTAGGAGTGTGAGAGGGGGCATGGAGAGCAGAGCATTTATTATACACAGTATTATTATTTCAATGTACTTTTCTATATGACAGTCTCTAATATAATAATAATAATAGATTTCATCTGCTTATGTGGGAACAGTAGCTAATATATCAAGAAGTTATTGAGATCACAGAGAACGAGCGAAGGGACGTCCAATCATGTCAAATAGTTAGAGCTCCAAATAAGAGTCATGGTTGGGACTGCCTAAGGGCTATGAAATTTACCCTAGTCGATGTCAAGGGCTTAAGTGTATTTGTCAAAATGAAGAACAGGCCTCTGAGCCATGGTCTAACCCAAGGTATCTCATGCATCTGTCATGTCAGCATTCCTCTATTCTTCCTCCTGTACTTGATCCAGGACCTGATACAAGTCAGATAACGAGGACTTTCAGGCCAGAAACCTGACTTTGAAAGTGACATTGCATCATAACTTTAAAAAAAAAAACCATTTGGCAAAAACACTGAATAAACAAAATCTGAAAACTGGTCGAGCTTCAGACCCTAGCATCTATGGTATCTGGGGGAAAAAAATATCTGATATTCTAGGCACCAGGCTGCGGTTTTATGGAATTATCACACAGGATATGGTGATGCCTAGGCAGCTCCGCAGGCATAGTCATTGGGCCACCACTGGCATTGAAAGATTCCAGATTCAGCCTAAATATTTCAAGAGAGGTGGAATCTGTAGGAATACATTTTATATAGAAATTAACCTACCTCCATACGGGCAGTCCAAGACAACTGGCAAATATTTGGAGATACTGGGAAACTTACTTTCAATGTTACTGTACAAAGGTGTTCTTCAGACTTTGAGAGAGGGAGAGAGGGACAGAGAGAGAGAGTGGGGGGGAGGGAGAGAGGGAGAGAGAGGGAGAGAGGGAGAGAGGGCGAGAGAGAGAGAGAGAGAGAGCACTATGTTTAGGAGCGACTGATAAAGTAGAGGGGTTTGGGCAAAAAAGGGAAAGAGCGAGGGTATGATTGGGCACTTGCTCAAGTTGTGTTCTTGGCTACATGATCTTGTCCCAATCCTGATCTTCCACTGGCAGGGATGCAGCGTAAGCATGCTAACAACATTTTTATTTTCATATTTTCTACTTACTTAATCTACTCTCATATTACTCCTCTAACCGTACTGGGCCCTTTACGATTAGACGATCAATTAAAATTCCTTTACAACAGAGGCAATGATCCTTTGATTGATACTTCTCCACAGATAGCTGGGGTGGAAATTAGGATGACTAAAACTCGCTGTTTGCTGTGCAATGAAGACCATTAATTGACAGCCAACTCACAGATTAGATGTAAATTTAGATACACCACTCCCAAGATCATACTGTAAATATAAAAATAGCAACTGGAAGTCCCAACATCCTAAAGAAGTTAAGATGAGTAAGGATTATACAAACCAATAACTGCAGTCGCTACACAGAATAAAAGAAGCAACACCTGATGTTCTGTCAGAGCTTGCTGATTCTTCCTACGATGAATTAAAACCATTAATCACAATCAAATGGACAATCAACAAGACTCAACATTAGGCTCAAACAAATTTGAATAAATTGGTTATTGTGTTCGAGATGCAAATGTCATCATAATCAGCAATTGCTTAAGAAGCTCAGTTAGAAATAGAACAGTTTTAATAATAGTGCCAAACATTTAGGCAGGCATTCAAATCAGTAATAGCCACAGAATCATAGAGTCCAGCCACCAAAAAGGCAGAAGGATTGTTCATAGACTAACAGCTCAAATTCTAAGGGGACAGTAAGGGTCAATTAGAGTCTATTAAGGATGAGCGCATTAGCATAGTCAGAATTTAAGGAAGTAAGTAAAGTTCCGCAAAGAGGCTCAGGCCATATGCCAGGCAGTCCAAAGTTAGTAAAGAGTTCAAAAATCAAATAGCATCCAAGTCCACAATGCAATGTAGTGTGCTTCAAAAAACATCTCAAAGAGTGCGATATTGTATGTGCGCGTCTGTCTAATGAGTTGTGTCTTAGCGTCTATGTGCCGTGTCAATCTGTGTGCACCTGCGTTGTCCCTCCTTTGGGGTTTCTTCTTAGAAAAGTTATTTGGTAAAGTACTAGTGGCGTAGCATCACATCACCATCAAAAGACCATCAAATGGCTATGGTCACATCATGTCACCTAAGGTAATTGAAACATCGAGCTGGTTTCCCATGCCTGTCATTGGAAATGAAACTTTGCAAGTCCACACACAGGCCTAACGTTGCTAGAAAAGAAATACAAAGTGGCAGAATATGGTCATAGCTAAAATTCTATTCCCATAGGAACATTTCGCTGTGAACATTTGAAAAAGTACTGAAATATGTCAAGAGACAGTAGTGTTCAGAAAAAACAAGTTACATTACATTTTGCAATGAACGATCCATTGTATTAAATCAGGAGAAAAGTCGACTCCAGAGAAAAACCATCTCGAAAAGAAGGCCTTTAAGTTTGCATCGCACAGTTGAATGAAATAACCCCTTTATGTTATGTTATTTTAATTTATTACCCATAATGAATCACCCCTGGAGGGGTATCTCGGTATGAATACCAGGATAACAGGCAGAAAGAATACTGTTAGAATAGGTTAGTCTTAAGCAATTTTCTGAATTGGAGATGATCCTTGCAGATTCACATTTAAAGAGGCAACTTATTCCAATGAAAAAGGGGCAAGGAAGAAAACGACCTGCCCCTTGACCTGGACTTTCTGAACCTAGGGACAGTGAGCAGAGCTTTGTCACAAGATCTTAAAAATCATGTGAGGGGAGTAGCGAGTAAGCTTCGAAGATAGATCGGTAGGCCCTTTACCAAATAGAGCTTTTTAGTTAAACAGCAGATCTTAAAAAATAATTCTGTTTCTCACCGGTAGCCAACGCGAAGCATGTAAGAGAGGGGAGAATGCAGCTCGAGAAGGGAGGTTGCAGATGAGACGTGCAGCGGTGTTCTGTACCACCTGAAGTTTAGATAGCAACTTCTTGTTAGCTGAGGCCAAGAGTGCATTACCATAGTCCAGACGGCTGATAACCAATGCCTGGACTGAAGTTTTCCTTGCTGTAAGTGGTAATAAAGGAAAGGCTCTTCTCAGCAAACGCATCATGTGGAAGCATGAGCCTACAATGGCCAAAACTTGTTCTTTCATGGTAAGAGATTGATCTATCCGGGCTCCCAGATTTGTAACTAATAGTTTAGGTGAAGGAGCCATACCAAGTTCTGGGGGCGCCAATCAGGCTTCCAGAGCTGTTGGGCCTTCCCAAACAGCATAATCTCAGTTTTTGCTGCATTTAAATGGAGACAATTTTCAGTCATCCAGGTAGAAATTACCTTCATTCCGGCAGGAAAAGATTCTTTAGTTTTAACCATATTTGTGTCTAGGGAGATTAGTATCTGTGTATTGTCCGCATATAACATATTAGCAAAGCCAAAGGCTCTGACAATTTTGGCAAGGGGTAACATAAATGTTGAAAAGTATGGGGATGAGGCATGAGCCCTGTGGTCCCCCTCTGTCCAGAGTGATGGTACAAGAATTATAGGGACCCATAATAAGGGTTTGTGTCCTGTTGGAAACGAAATCAGAAAGCCATTGTAGTGCTGTTCCGTGGATAAAAATCTCTTGCAGCCTACCAAGTAACCTGGGATGGGATACAGTTTCAAATGCTGCGGACAAGTCCAGCAGCACCAGCATTGATGGTATGTTAGCATCGAGAGAGCATCTGATGTGGTCAGTGACCGCTTCCAGGGCTGTCTCTGTGCTGTGTGATGATCTAAAGCCGGACTGTGATGAATCTAATATTGTATTAGCCTCCAGATATCCTATAAGTTGTTTATTTATATGTTTCTCTAATAGCTTCCTCAGTAAAGGGAGCAGCAAGATTGGTCGATAATTGGCAAGATTGGTCAGTGCCAAGTTGGCCTTTTTTTAAATGGGTCTGACCTGAGCTGCCTTCCATTTCGATGGAATTTTACCTGTATTGATAGATAAATTAAATATGCAACAGATTGAGGAGGCAAGCTCATATGAGAGGTCTGCCATGATTCTGGACGGGAGGGGGGCAGACATCTAAGGGAGAGCCTGGATAAGCTGAGATAAGAAATTTCTGAATTGTTTCTGGTGTAGAACATTCAAATGAATTTAGGCTAGTAGCACAATTTGGTGGAAGTGCACAAAAATAGAGCTACTCACAGGCCTGATCAAGTGGACTGGAGAAATTCTGATAAATGCTTATGATTTTGTCTTCAAAGTGGTTAGCTAAGGCGTCACAAAGTGTTTGTAGAGCAGTTATTTCTTGGGAGCATGCATCTGGATTTATAAAAGTATTAGGCACTTTAGAGAGGGCTTTGGAGGAATTTTTAGCCTCTGCGATTTGGTTTACTATAAACAGTATACAAGCTTTCTTGATGTTGTGATGGTACATGTTTAACTCTATCTTTAACTCTACCTCAATTATAATGAAATTAAATCTTTTCACATAAAATGTATAAACTTCACAAAATATTATTACATGGAAATAACTAATGTTAGAAATATCCTACTGCCACAAATTATCGCATTATTCATATAAATGCATGTTTTCCAAAAACATATTTCTAATATTGTTTGAAGGTTTTCATAATCTATAATATCTCTAATATCATTCTGTAAAATATCAAGTTTATACCTCATTGTTTACACATTTTTTAACCGTCTTATCTAACTGGTGCATATTAGCAAAAAGCATTAAAACAATAGGCCACTTTATTTAGTATAAACTCCATTAATAAGCATAAGTATCATTAGTGCAACTTCATTTATATGTATGAATAATACCCTACATATGTTTCCTTCATCTCACATTTTAAAGCACACTTTTGCAGTGCTTCTACTACACTTGTCTCTGTTACATGTATCACTGTATCTGTCGTGTGCAACTTATACTTTCAACTTTTCATGTTCTCTCTATATAAATGAGTCGGGTATTATGATTTTCAAAATCTCACTGGATCAGTAGTCATGAAGTTAAAAAGAAAAACCAGGGCATTTAAGTTGCCATATAGTGCAGGATGCAAGGAAACCAAACATTGATATTTCAGAGTAACAGCAGCTTCCCATATGAGGAGAGTTATTGTATTTTCCTAAGAATTCACATGATAGAATAACATGTAAATATTGCAAATAATCAGAAACAGAAATTGTGTTTTGTTTTAAAAGAAAAACACAAAACTATAAAATTGTGACCTAATAAAGAAAGCTTAACTTAATGAGGAATTGTGCTGCAGGGTAATAAAGGGGGGCTGAAGAGGGGTGGAGTAGAGTAGATTGGATTGCAGTGGGGTGGACTGGATTGGGGTGGACTGGATTGGGGTCGATTGGATTGAGGTGGGGTGGACTGGATTGAGATGAATTGGGGTGGGGTAGATTGGATTTGGCTGGATTAGGGTGGACTGGATTGGGGTGGATTGGAGTGGGGCAGATTAGAGTGGGGCGGACTGTTTTGGATTGGAGTGGGGCAGATTGGAGTGTGGCGAATTATAAGTGGTCCGAGTCATCAGTGGGCTTATTCATCTGTGGGGAGAATTATCAGTGGGGCAGTTTGTTTTGTACTGGAGCGGGGCAGATTGTTTTGAATTGGAGTGGGGCAGATTGTTTTGGAGTGGGGCAGGTGGAATTGGGGCAGATTGTTTTGGATTGGAGTTGGGCAGAATATTTTGGATTGGAGTGGGGCAGATTGGAGTGGGTGGATTAGAGTGGGGGAGACGTTTTTAGATTGGAGTGGGGCAGATTGGAGTAGGGTGGATTTTAGTGGGGCAGATTGGAGTGAGTCAGATTGGAGTGAGGCAGACTGGTGTGGGGCAGACTGGTGTGGGGCAGACTGGTGTGGGGCAGGCTGGTGCGGGCCAGACTGGTGTGGGGCAGACTGGTGCGGGCCAGATTGGTGTGGGGCAGATTGTTTTGGATTGAAGTGGGGCAGACTGGAGAGGGGCAAATTGGAGTGGGGCGGATTGGAATAGAGCAGATTGGAGTGGACAGAATGTTTTGGATTGGAGTGGGGCAGGTTGGAGTGAGCGGACTAAAGTAGAGCATATTGGAGTGGGCAGAATGTTTTGGATTGGAGTGGGGCGGACTCGAGAGGGGGAGGGTTGGGGAAAGCAAAAGGGATAGCGAAACTGAGAGAAACAAAGCAGTAAGTATGGGAACCAGGAAGCAATGACAGTCATCAATTAATTTTCATTTTGACGAAACATAAAATCCTGCAAGGTTCCCGGTTTGAAGTATGGATGGTGACTGGAATTTTTTTTAGGTCTCACCTAGGCAGCGCTTGCGCTGTCTCTCCGAGACATGCTGTATTCAGGATATGGGCATTAAGCTCCACCCACTTTCTGCCCATCTTTTTAATTGGCTCCTGTTACTGTCCTTTCTCAATGGTGGCTTTTCATTGGTCAATAGAATTAGTAGTCCCATGAGGACTGCCTATGTTACATGAGTTGTTACTCTAGAGGTTTTAATTACAGCCTCGGAGTACTATTTTAGCAATGACTTTCTACTAGCTGCTGTTTAAGGTAGGACACGCTCTCCCGCTTCTGCAACCCAGCCTGTGGTTTAACTGCACGGTAACGCTGCACAGGTCCCATTATCTTTAACAATGGAGGCCGCGCCTTTATTTTCCTATGCGCGGCTCGTCAAACTCAATTTTTTTATATTGTATTTTTTTTTAAATAGCGCAGCGCGCCCTCAATCTTAAACAATGGCGGCAGCACGGCTCGCGCCTGTATTTTTTCATTATTCTTTTTATTAAGCAGCTTGGCACGCCTTTCAATCAGCAACATAGGTGGCCGCGCGTTACTTTTCTCCGTGGAGGTGCAGGCTCAAGCGACTGACGCAAGCCTTTTGTCATGTCTTTTTTTTTTTCCTATTACTTTACTTTTGTTACAATTGCAGCACCTGCGCTTTAGCTTTAAACATCTTAAGCTAAAGCGCGGGTGCTGCGATTGCTTCCAAAGTAGATAAATAGAAAAATGTATACGGCCTCAAGCTTTTTTTCCATTTCTTTACTTTGGAAGCAACTGCGGCACCCGCGCTTTAGCTTAAGATGTTTAAAGCTAAAGCGAGGGTGCTGAGAGTGTAACAAAAGTAAATAACAAATGTAAATAAATAGAAAAAAAAGCGTGCAGCCGCCATTTCTTTTCCATTTGTTTACTTTTGTAGCAATGGCGGCACCCACGCTTCAGCTTTAAACATTTTAAGCTAGGGTGCGGGTGCCGCAATTGCTTCTAGAGTCAATAAATAGAAAAAATGCGGCAGCCTGCATTTTTTTCAAATTAGTTACTTTAGTTACAATCGGGGTTCCCGCGCTTTAGCTTTAAAGCGGGGGTGCCGCGATTGCTTCAAAAGTAAAGAAATAGAAAAACAAGCATTTGCAATACAATAGGTCTTGCATTACTAAAACTTTGAGCTATTGGAGCTGCATTATTATAAGCAACGCCAATAGCTCAAACTTTCAGTAATGCGAGACCTATTGCATTGTAAATGCTTGTTTTTAGAGCAGGCACAATGATTGTTAGGTCCCACAATTTACAGAAAGGATAGACAGGAATGCGAGAGCTGGTACAGAGAAAGAAGATACCTGGGTGTTGTTGCATACAGAGAATACCAGTACCTATTGCTCGGGCAGCATGCAACTCGTGTCAACAACAGAAGCACAGAAGATAATTCACTCTAAGAAGTGACCATTTCACTGTTACAGCTATTTAATGATGGCACTACACATGCAACGGAATCAGGTCCAAATCATACAACCAGAACTGCGAGGAGAACACACTGCCTGCCACGGAAACTCCAAGTTACTGTATGAGGCACAATGTGTGAGGAAGCCCTGTAGCGTCTTACAGAATCCTCTGCAGCATCCGAAGAGGGCAACGGGGGAGGGCAAAAGAGCTACAGCAAAGAGGGGGAAAAAGAACAGAAAAGGTTTAGGTGAGAAAAGAGAAGGGAAGAAGAGAGCAGCGATGCGAGGTAGAAAAGAAAAGGGGAACAGAGCAGGGGAGGGAGGGTAAAAGGGGCAGGGGGCAGAGCAGGGATGGGAGGAAGAAGAAAAGGGAGAAAAGCGCTGGGAGGGTGGGGAAAGAGAGCAAAGGTTGGGGGAAAGAAGAAAGAGTGCAAGGACTGGCGAGAGAAGTAAGACAGAAAGGGCGTGCGCGAGAAGGAAGAGTGCAAGGGAGGGTGAGAGAGGGAAGAGTGCAGGGGCGTGGGAAAGAAGCAATAATGGGCAGGGCTGGCTTTAGCGCTGGTGGCGCCCGGTGAAACGTTTGTTGGTGCCCCCCAATGACCACCTCCGTCACGGATTCCCTCACTACCACCCTTTAACAATGCCCCGCAAGTCTCCATAACCACCCTCTCTCAGATGCCTTTAATTAGTTTTATAGAGCCACTCATACCAGTGAAGGGTGCCAGAGCACATTACATCACACACATATTACACAGAGACCATCAATCATATGTGTGTAAATCAGTGTAAAGGAAATGTTACATAAGACAGAGGACTACACTAGGAGTCATGTCCTCCATACTGGTAGGCAGTATAGGTTAAGAGTGCTTGGTCTGGAGAAGCACAAACTTCGAATATAAAACTTAACACACTGTTTGGTGGTAATCTTTAATAATAAAAATCGATTTCTACCCAAATTAACCCATTTTGCAACATTAGGATAAAGAAAACTGGGGGAAATCATAATGTTCTAACCTATACCATGCAGCTTTCATGCAGTTGTTTGATGATAGTTAATTGATCACTGTTCTAAATTAGAGTTGTAACTTATAAACTGCAAGTAACAATAGGAACTATCTGACAAAAGCAGTAAACTACTAACCAATTTACATTATATGCTCTTTCTGATCTGCATAGTACACGTTCTTTGCAGCAGGCACATTAACCCTCTGCGCTACCTTACGATGAGTCAAAACTTCCACTAGACAAAACTCTGCTCTATCTCCCTCTCCAGAACATTAAACACCTGTTATCGTGACATTTTTATTATTAACTGAAAATTGCCGGAGGCTAAGAACGCAGCAGCAGCAGCAGCAGGTGCTTTTAAAACCATAATATATGGCGCCCCCATCCAAAGTCAGCGCCCGGTGCAGTGGCACCGGTCGCACCGACCTAGACCTGCAGAAGAGGTGCACAAATTACGACATGCCGCTCATCTTTCCAAGGTCGATAAATTGAGCACTGTTAAATGTATTACCCTTTACACCTGTTGCTTGGAGTGTTCAGAAATGGTAAAACTGCGATACAAAGGGCTATGCGCACCAGGTTATACATTTACTTGGCTGCTATTTGCCGGACATGCATCCGCTCTCAGGCTTGGGACCCCGCTGAAAAGCGAGTTGGCAACTTGTGTTTGTTTTCACCTGTATATGAACAGCACGGACCTAACTACTGCGCTCCGTCATGCTTCGCTTGTCTAGCGCGGGGTTGGGGGAGCTGGAGAACAGGCAGGGCTTTAAGCAGGCCGGGTCCTGCCGGTGCTCAGTACCAGCAGTTCTAAAAACAATCAGGTGTCGAAACGGGTCCCTATCGGGCTCTGCATTTTTGCCACCACCCACAGGGTGAAAAAAAATCTTAACTCTGTAGCAGTACCACCCTTCACTGGCTTTGATGTAACTTCAAATAGACTCGTTTTAGTTTTTACAGTCTCATCATTTCAGAACTGAAGCACTTTCAATATTCTATACAACGAAGCCAGGGCACAAGTCCTTTAAAAAGAAGTGGGGGGACTAACCAAGTTAGGCAGTATGCAAGTGGCATCATGACGCGTGCCATCACAGTGCATGACGTCACGACGCATGACATTACACGTGGCCTTACTGGAAGTGACATCACAAGAAGTGACATCAGATATTAAGACCTCCTACATGTTTATCAGGTATATCATGAGCTAGCATTAGGAAATTTAACAAATAAGATTTGGCGCTGGGGTTGTGCCAAAAAAGTGGCTCAATCCCCACGCAAACTCTGGGCCTCAACTAATACATTATATTTTTTTAAACCTTGCCACAAAGAAATTGGCAACAAGGAGAAGCATGGTAGTAGATCTGTTCTGCTTAATTGCTTGCAAAGTTTGGATTTTAAAATATTTTATGGGGTTAAGGCATCTGCTGCATGGGTGCCCAGTAAATCTCAGGGAATAATAATAATGCTGATAACTCTGGAGGTGAACTCATTTGTTAGAGAGATCTGTGTTTTGTGTAGTCCCATATTCGAATCAAAGTAGTGTAGAAGGTTAAGGTGTCTCCTGCAAAGCACATCATGTTACAAAAGAAATAAAATAGTGCTATTTAAATTGTTATTTGTGTAAATACTGGGACAAACCAACACATCTGACATTCTTACAGTGCATGCACTTACATACAGGGACTGAACAAAGTCAAAAGTGTTCCTCTCTAGGGGTCGGGTGACCCTGGACAGCCTCCGCATTATTAGTTGGAATGTACGCGGGGTTCTGGATAAAATTAAACGGGGGGCCATCCTTCACCAGGCGAAGAGGATGAGGGCCGATGTTCTCCTGTTGCAGGAGACGCACCTGATGGGTACGAAGGCCCTTTGTCTGCAACGGTACGGGTTCCATCAGGTTTTCCACTCTGGCTTCACGAGGGGTTCGCGGGGAGTAGCAATCCTAGTGCATCGAAGGGTCCCATACGTACAGGCACAGCAGTGGACGGACACACAGGGGCGCTATTTGTTTATCCGGGGTAAGATTGGAGAGGACCCCCTGGTGCTGGGCAGTGTATACGCTCCCCTCCCCTACAGTGGAATCTGATGGAAAAGTTGCAGTCCCTGTGGGCCGATATGCCAGAAGTACTGTCCGCAGTGGGTGGGGATTGGAATGACGTTATGGATTTGGCTAAAGATAGGACGGGGGTGGGGGAAGTTCCAGGAGTGGTATTCCCACGAAGCTACACTCATTGGTGATGGGGTTGGATTGGGTTGATACATGGCGGCGCACTCACGGGGATTCCCGGGGGTATACCCATTTCTCAGCGGTCCACAAATCTTTCTCCAGGCTTGATTATATCTTTGTTCCCCGGGCGGTGGTTGGTAAGGTGGCTGGGGCGGAGATATTGCCTCGGGGTCTCTCGGATCACTCCCCGATATCCATCGAGCTTAATATGGGCAGGGGAAGGCAACCATTCCGGTGGCGCCTCTCAGTGTGGAACCTGCAGAATGAAGTCTATGGGACTCATATGAGCGAAGCAATTGCCCAGTACCTAACGACAAATGAGGGGTCGGTTTCCAGCGCTGCTACTCTGTGGGAGGCACTGAAGCCCACTCTCCGTGGGGCGGATATATCCTGGTGCGCGGCAGCTCGCAAGAAGCGTAGGGAGGAACTGATTCGCGCAGAGGCCGCCATAGAGGTCCTTGAACGGCAGAATCGGGAGACGGGGGGTGACCGGGGGGTGCGACAATTGCTCCTGGCTCAACAGGCCTGTGCAGCCCTGCTGATGGACGAAGCACGCCAGGTATGGCTGGCGACGCGCAGCAGAATATATCAATGGGGAGACAAGTCCAGCAAGATGCTGCATCGGCTGTGTCAGGGCACGTTCCACTCCCAGGTTCTCCCGGGAATTTTGGACTCGGCGGGAATACCGATCACAGACCCGCCTGCCATTGCAGAGAGCTTTGCCACATACTTTGCGGATCTCTATGCTCCCCGGGAATGTCTGCCGGCGTCCACCGTTGCCAAATTTATGGCAGACTTACCACCCAAAGCGGTGTCAGATGAGGTGCGGGATCAGCTGGAGGCCCCTCTGACAGATGAGGAACTGGGAGCGGCCCTGGGGAACTTAACCCGGGAAAGCACCTGGACCCAATGGGTTTCCCAGTGAGTTCTTTTGTCGCTATAAGGTACAGCTGGCCCAGTATTATCGGGCGGTGGTGGAGGAGGCCCGGGAAAAAGGTCTGCTCCCTCCGGACTGGAGACATGCTGAGGTGGTGGTGTTCCATAAGCCGGGTCGTCCCCGGAGCAGCACGCCTCATACCGCCCCATCTCTCTCCTAAATGTGGAGGCAAAAGTCCTAGCAAAGGCGCTTGCCAACCGCCTGCTGCCCCATATTACCACACTTGTACACCCTGATCAGGCGGGGTTTATGCCCCAGAGGGCCACCAGACACAACATAAGGAGGGCGCATGTGGCGGTGGCGGCTATCCGGCAGACCGGGGAACCGGCGGCACTTCTCCTGGCGGATATGGATAGGGCATTCGACTCCTTGAGCTGGGTCTACCTTTTCGCGTTGCTGGGCAGACTCAATCTGGGCCCGCACTTCCTCTCTTACATAAAACTCCTGTATACGGAGTTGACGGCATCGGTCCGGGTGGCGGGCGCAACCTCCTCAACCTTTCGTATTCAGAGGGGCACACGGCAGGGATGTCCCCTGTCTCCATATTTATTTGCCCTAGCCATGGAGCCCTTGGCAGTATGGGTGCGTATGGATGCGCAGATACGGGGCTTCGAATGGGCCCCAGGACTGTCCGATAGGATCGCGCTATAGGCGGACGCTGTCCTCTTCTTTCTCACAGCGGTTGACAGGACGGGGCCACGGCTTCTGCGTATTATGCAGATCTTTGGGGAAACGTCGGGTCTATACATGAATCCCCGCAAATCCATATTGTGGGCCCTGGGGGATAGGACGAGAATGGGCGCATGGGTGTCCTCGATCCAGGCGGCAGCAGGAGGACTGAAGTATCTGGGGGTGTTTCTCACGGATGTACCGGCAATAGCCTGGGAGCGAAACCTGGCACCAGTGTGGGAGCGGGTCCGTGCAGACCTTAAGTCTTGGTCCCGTATGCCCCTGACATTGTTCGGCAGATCGGCCATATTCAAGATGGTGGCGCTCCCCGGCTTCTCTACCAGCTACAGAATCACCCGTACCCGATCCCGCCTCGATGGTTCCGGCTGGTGAATTCTGTGCTTGGGCAGTTTCTATGGGAGGGGGAAAGGTGCGCGTGGCTCTGCGTACATGCTTCTTGTCTACCTACTGTGGAGGCCTCGCAACCACGGATATTCTCTCATACTATCAGGCCTCGCACTTGCTGGTCCTTAATGAATGGTGGTACGGTGATAGGGAGACCCGGCGTATGCGCTAGAACGACAGCTTATGGGACGCCACACACTACGTACGCTTTTGTACTCGGCTCAGTTGCGGGGTGCGCTGCCATCGGCCACACGGGTGGTCTTTTTGATATGGAGACAAGCATTGCGGCGCATGGGTTGGTGGAATGTACTGACTCAGGAGACCCCATTGTGGAATAATGGGCGTTTGCCCCAATTGGCGGCCCTTTCGGGCTTTCAGGGATGGGACAACATTGGTGTCTCCACCCTGGGGGATGTCCTGAGGGGCACAACACTAAAGCCCTTTCGGGATTTCCAGAAGGAGTTCCTCATGCCGCAGTCACAATTTTATCGATACCTTCAGTTCCGACATGCCCTGTCCCCCAGTCTGCAGGGACTGGAGTCCCTCCCTGAATTTAGCCCTTTAGAAGCTAAAGTTTTTATGGGGGACTTAAAAGAAAAGAAGATTTCCCAAATCTACCAGTCCCTGGTCACTCACTGCTCCCCCGCACTTCAGAAGCTCCGGGGGGACTGGGAGGGAGATGTGGGCGGTTTGGACGAGGAAGACTGGACGGAAGCCCTGGCAGCCCCGCGGGGGCGGCTATAGCAATGCGACTCCGCCTGATCCAGTTCAAATACCTCCACAGGGTCTATTTTACTAGAGCAAGGTTGTGGCGGGCGGGATTGATTGCCTCTCCGGAGTGTCTCCGCTGTGGACGGGAGGAGGGTACCTTCATACACACAGTCTGGGGGTGCATATCGCTGGATAGCTTTTGGAGGGGGGTGTTCACATGTCTTTCTGAAGTCTTGGGATGGGAGCTTCCACGCACACCGCAGTTGGCCCTGCTGCATGTTATGGCAGGAATAGGTGGCAACGCATGCAAACGACATCTCTTGGTGTTGGGCTTTACACTGGCGAAGCGAGACATTGCTAAGGGGTGGAAGGCGGTGCGGGCCCCATCGGTGGCTGCCTGGAAAAATGGGTTAGATTTTTGTATGGGACTGGAGCAACCTATCTTTGTAGCCAGGGGATGCCCGCGTAAGCATTATAAAATATGGCAACGATGGGCGGAGTACCGGGGCCTATGGTTGGAACCGCCAGTGATGGTGGAGCATTAGTTACCGGGTTGAGATTCTGGATCTGTGAAGGTGGAGGGGAGGGTGGAGCTGGGAGGGCGAGTATATTGGTGTTAAGGATATTTGTACATACATCAAGGCGGTGGATGAGAGTCTGTGGTATCAGTGCGATCTTTAGGGGGGGTGAGGGAGGGAGGGAGTTGGGGGGGGATTAGTACTATTTAATGTGTTTTTGTTATGCATAGTTGATTTGGCAAAACAAAAGTCGATTGTTTCAATGCCTAAGCACAGTCTGATTTGGCAGATGTCTCTGGTGTGCAGAGCCCTGCGTTATATGTGCAAATTGACGAATAAAATATGTTTAAAAAAAAAAAAAGTGTGCCTCTCTTAAGTACCTGTGAAGAGACAAGCTGTGTGCTTTTGTTTCTGTTGCATTTGCATTTAAGTGTGAGGTTCCAGGACGCCTCCAGTCAGGATACTTGATCCAAAGGACGCCTGATGGCCCCTTAACTTCTGCCTTTATCTTTGGCCCAGCTGGGGGTGAAAAAAAAGCCAGTCCCCATCACTGCCTGCACGGCCCCGTCGCTGCCTGCGCGTTGCTGCTGGGAATGCAAAGCAGACAACATACAGGCGCCGCTGAACGTGTCCGGGTGTTTGAGAATTACACTGGGACAAGTTCAACATATTACTGTAGGGCCCTACTTCTTGGCAGGGTGGACAGCGTCTACCCTGTGAAAATAGTAGGTGGACTCCGTGTACCCGCGTGTACCCCCGACTTGTGCCATGAACGAAGCTATAGTTGTTTCTTATTTATCTTATGCAACTAACACCAATCGACAAAGTCAATAGTCCTGGCTTGTTGTAGGTGTAATGTTACTTGTTGTATTATATATCTGGATGCAATGACAGAAGCAGCAAAATACCAGTGGGGCGGCTCAATATGCTAAGCACAGTTGTTTCGCTTAGGTGTTTTAAACCACGCCCTTAATTAGATCGGCCACGCCCCTTTGAGGCCCCCCCACCCCCCCAGTTTTTCCATCCCACTTAAAGCCCTGAGAACAGGCTCTAATGCTAGGCCACCATTTCAACAGGAAACTATCCCTCCTTTCCCAAAAGTGCTGTGCCCTATCTTGAAGACTTTTTGTGACCCCCAGTTTTCATTTCAGAGTATCATACCCTGGTACTGTTACCCGATACCGCCTTACTATGCCACCGTTTGATGGAGGCAAGGTTCCTTTTCAATTTGAAGTACAATTCGATTTTAGCCAGGTTTAAGGCTACTCTAAAATGCAATGACATAGCTGAAAGTGTGTGCATTATAACGATGAATATGATTTTACATGTTTTGTTGATGGAAACGTCTCTAGGGAATACATTTAGACAAATCTGAAGTCGAATCTTTCCCAGTGCATGCTTCAAACACGTCTCTAGATGCTGTTGTGTAGGGCCCTTGCCTAGTTCTGTAGTTGACGGGTGCTGCATTTGCTGCCATATACCTGTCAGGGTTATGTCAGTGTTGGTTGTCCGTATCTAAGGGGATTGTTTTCTCGTGTGTGCGCCACTGACAAAGCATGGTGGAAGCCTTTCATTAGCCTTAAGAACTGGTCTCCGAAGTGTTTATCTTTCTATTCAACGAGGGAGGATCAGTTTCCCCCAAGCTGTGGGTTTCACCTCCTTACAACTAATATTTGCTTTTTCTTTAGGTAGAGGAAGAGTTCCAGAGTAAATTCTAAACACCATAGTAAAATAACATAACAAACAAATACCAAGGCGTAGCCCAGAGAAAGCAATATGTACATAAGTGGAGGGTAGCCATACAGTAAGGTGATCCATGACACCCAAAGCAGGTTACCCCGGTTCAACCTCTCTAGCCCCAACTCCAGAACAATTACAGATTTCAAGTCTTGACTGCACCTTCAAGCTGTAGGAACACACAACAAACAAGACTCTGGAATTAGACTGAGAAAATTAGATTCAGATTGGAATTAGATTGAGAGGAAAGAACTGGACTGCCACGTTAGACTGACCTAGAGATAGGGTAGCTTCAGGTCACAGTGTTAGCCTGTCCTTGTCTTTTATGTCCCTGCACAATGTTACTTGGCACTTGTCTGCCGAACTCTTCCTAAAATGATTCCCTCTTTATTTCCTACTGTGTAATGGCGAGGTATAAACCCATATTAACAAACAGCTCTCCAGGTACTGTGAGTGGCTTGAAGCTTTCTGGCGGCATTGTTCATTTGGGGATTAAAAGAAACACACACAGCCAAAGGTGACAAACAAATGTTAATGTGCAACTTCCACTAAGCGATACACTGACATTTGACACAACATAGATCACATCAGTTCTTGAATTTTCATATTTGTCTAATAAGACAATATATATTTGAAATATAAGAGCTGTGCCTGTATTGACCGCTTCTTTGTAGGCAAACTGATCCTCGGAGGAGTGGAGGATGTTGAACAGGGCCCTCTGACATTCTCGGACCACAACCCCATGAGGTACTCACTGGTCTGGTATGAGGGTGAAAGGACAGGAAAGGAAAGCCTATAGGTTCTCAGTGATGACTGTTTAAAGATCCGGTAGTCCTAATCAATATATGGAAGGAAACTGAAGTATACTTACAGACTGACATCATAGAGGTGGACAAAACAACAATATGGGACACCCATAAATCAGCCCTTAGGAGAAGGCTTATCATCAAAGCAGCAAAGCTGAAACGCATGAGGGAAACACTGACTAAAAAGCTCAAAACTGACTTTGCAGAGTCAGAGCAGGCACACAAGAAAATGCAGTCCCAAAAGCTCTGGAGGAAGATCATAGCACTACAATGTCAGATAAAGGCACTTGAAATGAACAAAACACATTACATATGTGTTGTAAAGTCATCCTGTGCCCTGGGCACCCCCTTTTTTTGCTGACTGGTACTGGTGGTAACTGACTCCGACTGTCCCTGGGCTCTGCCTAACCAGGCCCAGGGCCAGTGCTATGATGAAAACACACACATGCATTAAGGGACAGCATCATATATTAGGGTACACTCATAAATAGCATGACCTACCCTATAAGTCCCCAGTACACAATAGGGCCTGGGGATTAAAACTACCTTTAAATCCCTAGCATATAATACGGCAGCCGCAGCTCCTCTGCTATGGCGGAGGAGTGTTGCCCCACTGTGGAGTGAGAATCTACACAATTGTTGAAATTTGTAAATGTGAAATTTGTAATGCGCTGGACTCACCCCCCTAAGGGGTATCTCTGCGCTATAGGAGCAGGGACACAGGACCAGACGAATCAACTGAAGAAAAGTTCTGTTTTAAGAAGTTTCCTAAAACGGAGGAGGTCAGAACACTTTCGAAGGTGCAGAGGCAGGAGATTCAATATCGTGAAGCAAGGGAGGAGAAAGCTTTACCTCCCGCATGGGACTTCCTGAAATGGGGGGTAACCAGAAGAGATTTTTCCCCTGAGCGTAAAGATCTGCTCGGCTGATAGTGGATGAGTTTTTCAGTGAGATAGCTGCGATCTTTGCCATTTAGAGGTTTGTGTACAATGCAACAGATCTTAAACTTAATTCTCTGACGTATAGGAAGCCAGTGAAGTCACGGCAAAAGAGGAAGAGAGGCTGTTCTGCATGGCATATTAAGGACCAGACGGGCCGCAGTATTTTGGACCACCTGAAATTTATTCAGTAAAGATTCATTTGCGGCTGCTAGAAGCGCATTGCAGTAATCTAAACGATTAATCACCAGAGCCTGGATTAGAGTTTTTGTACAGATAAAGGGAGGAGATAATACGCTCTACGCAAGAGACTCAACATATGAAAGCAAGTATCAGTTGTAGCTATTACCTGGTCTTTCATAGTGAGAAGATGGACCAAACGGATATCCACATTTTTAGCCACTGACTTGGGGACCGGTGCTGTGTCTAACTCTGGGGACCACAATTCCGAAGACCACAATGTTCGAGCTTGCCAAAAAGTATAATCTCTGTTTTGTTGGCATTTAGCTGAAGAAAATTTTCGGTCCATCACCAGCAAGAATCCCCAGCCTGGTGTGAGTCCAGTGGATTTGTAAGGGTTTTGCCCAAGTGTAATGTGGGAACTGAAGTCCCAAATTTTCAAGGACATCTTGGAGATTCCAGTCCCTTGGATTGTGTTTCGGACACTTTGGAACCCCCAGAGGAACTTCAGGAAGAAGTTCCGGAAGTTTGGAGCAACTTTAGAAAAAAGCTCCAGAGGGGGACCAACTCAACCTCGAGAGTCCGAAGGTAAAATCTCGACTGAGGCCTACCGCGAGGGGTATCCGAGCAGGGCTCCATCGCGGTCGGCCTGAAACTTTGACTTTGTCCCGGTCAAGTGAAACCAGATGTCCCAATGTGGCGCTATAGGTTTCTAAATGCTATATAGTACTAAATCTTTAAAAATTCATATCTCCGGTTCCCTACATTGGATTTTTGTCATTTTGGTGTCATTTTAAAGATAAAATAATTCCTATTTTCATAAATTAGTGTTGGATTTTTATTGTATGTTTTG
This sequence comes from Calotriton arnoldi, assembly GCA_963921515.1. Taxonomy (NCBI): domain Eukaryota; kingdom Metazoa; phylum Chordata; class Amphibia; order Caudata; family Salamandridae; genus Calotriton; species Calotriton arnoldi. Next base: position 4,843,017 of record CAWUFW010000256.1, on the reverse strand, counting down.
CTTTAATTATTTACTAAATTGGTGTTTTTAAATGCTTTATATACCTGTCTCTTAAGTTAAGCCTGCCTGCTCCCAGCCAAGCTACCAAGAGTTCAGCATGGGAATATTCTGAGCCCTAGACTGTGTTAGTGGCCTTATTGCCAGTGGTAGATGCATTTTTACCAGTACTAATAATCCGCGTTCCAATAATATCGAAAAAACACAATATGAAATACTACAAGGGATGCAATAATTCTGGAATGATGCTCGCCAGTAAACTTCAGGCAACATATGCTAGGAGTTTCATGACGGAGATAAAGGATAAGCAGAGGAGGGTCTTGGCAGGGGACACCAAGAAACTCTAACAATTCAGGGAGTTTTACAATGAAATATACGCAAATCACTTTACAGATTCAAGGAGTAGAGAGACCTACCTTGCCTCAGTGAATTTGCTAAGACTTTCCGCCAAAGCAATTGATGAGCTGGAGACTCCAAACACTAAGAGGTGGTACTCCTAGCAATAAAAGGGCGAGTCCCCAAAAGCCGCGGGGCCAGATAGCTTCAAACTCAGCTTCTATAAAAAGTTTGCATTCTCATTAATGGGCATATTCACAGAAGACGGAAGCCCTGGCATTGCTTATCCCTAAACTGGGGAAACGGTCACTTGAATGCATCTCGTATAGGCCAATCTCGCTTCTTAATGTGGATACTAAGCTCCTGACAGAAATCCTGCAGTCCAGGCTGCAGTGCACCTGCCTGACATGGCACATGGGTACCACGCAGGTTTTATTCAAAGGAAGAACCACATGGAATCACACAAAAAAAGGACTTAATTTAATTGATATCGTGGGCAAGGGCGGAATAACGGTGGTCCTCCTGTCACTGGAAGCAGAGGACTTTGATAGGGTGAATTTGGGATTCATGCGCAACATGTTAAGCAGAGATGTTTTGGACAGAGGTAGTGGTGAGCTATCTTGCTCTGACAGTTCACATAATAGTCAATGAGAAACTTCTTGGCACAGTTATGATCTGCACAGAAATGCAATAGTGGTGTCCATTCTTCTACTTACTTTTTGCTGCGCCCCTAAATCCCTTGTCGGAATGCATAAAGACAAATAGAACTATTAAAAGGATCATACTAGATGAATTTAAATTATTTTCGCTGCATTCTCTTAGTAGGAGCCCTGGTAAAGGAATTATGGTAATACAAAAGGATATTGGGGATACCAACACATTTTACATCTCCCCCATTACAAAGGCAACAATAAAGGCATGGGACCAGATAGGTAGCCAGAAATGTTAACCAAGACTTTTCTCCGGGGATTAAGAATACAGGTTCATGGCTTGGAATAAGCAATATGTTCAATGGGGAAGAGGTGAAATCCTTTGGAGAGGAGAAAGGAAGATTTCAAACTTAAAGCTCAGCGGGTGAGAAAGTGGGCTATGCAACCTTCAATCAGAGAAGAGGTCACCAGGGTCCTGATGCCCGCAGAGATATACCTACTTGTCTTGGAAGTCTCAAAGCATCCAGTTTCAGCAATATACAAATTAGTTACAGGTCCAAGTGGGCTGAGAAGGCTCCTTTTCTCTTTCCAGGCAGTATGAGAATGAACTAAGAATACACAATGCAAAACCACTCTTCAGAGCATAATGAGCTGGAAGTTGGTCCCTTAGACCATTTTCTTTCTTTGTGGTAAAAGGATGAAAACTAGGTCATAGATTACACCCATTTTTTGACTCTATATGTGGATCTGTTCCTAGAAAAGAAAACCACTACAAATTGGTTATTGAAGTCATGATGTCTTTGCAGGTGGACTGTGGGTGCCTAGTGCAAGCTCCACTTAAGGCAGGATTGTGAGCACCAGTTTTCTGGATAAGGAAGAGGGAAAGAGAGAGAAAGCAAGTACACAGCCACACATTTAAGCAATCCAAAACGGCTCTTAGTGGAAAACAGAATCAACTGAAAATCATGCTCTATCTCCAGAAAACAATTTTCATATATCCACAAGTTAGAAATCACAGGTACCTCCCAGAACACCAGAAGCAAATCCAGACTCTATCTTGAAACAAAACCAAAACATCACTTCATGCAATTACATCCCAAAACCATAGACTTTGGAAATCTGTGTGAATCAATTCGACTTGCACCTATCTTTTTTATAATCCAGAGGGCTTTTAACTCACTTGTTTTAGGCTTGCTTTTGGAGCCTAGGACTAAAGTCGGTTGCTGTCCACCTTCAGAATCAGATCCATACATCTGACTCCTGTTCCACAATCTCCTTATAGATTATCCACCTCTCATGTTGTGTGTAAAGCACTCTGATCCCTTCCGAGCATGTTTCTGTTAACAAATAAAGCAGTAAATAAATGTCAGATATGAAACCTAAAGTTTAATTCTTCCTGCTGCTAATGTGGTTATTCAGAGGCTTCGGTTATAATCCACATACATTTTTCAAGACCTATAAGCATCATAGAACGTTTGTAGAGAGGCCAACATAAATGCACTGCAGTTAATAATGTCGTTATTAAGAGCAGCTCCTGTAACTATTACCTTATATCGTTCATAAATCAATGGCTGTTCGATTTTAAGCTTTGTAAGAGCAAGCTTGAAGACATCTGTAGCTCTGCGGACACTGAATCATCTACAGAAGCACCTATATTTTGGATGGAGTTACAGAGTTCTAACAACATTCTCAGTATATTCAAATTGTGAGGACATATGGCCACATACTTAAACATAAAGGGGATTGAACCTAGCTTCATTCTGGAAGCAACAACCCCCTGGTTTTCAGCTATCCTTATGGAAAAGGGTGGAGTATGCAATGGGTCCTCAAGATGAGCGCTCAGATATTTGTTATGGATTACTTTTAATGAACTCAAGTCAGAATGATCTTAAAACCCCCTACCATAGTGCAGGTCAGTCACTAGATTCTGACTGAACAGTCTGAGGAATTCTTCCACCACCTCACTGCTATAGTTATAGACAGATTGGATGAGCACATTCATGATTTACCCGACAATCCTCTTTAGCTATAACTTATAGGGGGGTGCACTCATCCAACAGTTTGCCCTGTTTGTGGAAGAGAGTTATGGTGGCTTTTCTCAAGTCCTCTGACTACAAAGCTGAGGATTCGAAGAACAGTGTATAGTGCAAAAGTGATATGTGCAGGTGCTGTCGTGACTAATAATATAAAAGCAACAAAATAATAATGATCAATTAAAAACTGACACCTTTGACAAATCCTCATCTGCTTTGATATACTTGTGTAGTAAATCTTCCAAAATGCAAGATAACATGAATTAATAATAGAAATGGTTCTAAGCCCCATACCGGCCACACCAGCATTTACTGTATAGACTTCTAATGTATTTACGCAGGTTTAACTCACGTAAAATCTTTGAAATAATGTCCATATGTAGCTATGTCTCTCTTCAATATCAAAAGGAAGCCTGAACTCGGGTGATTACATTGTTTTAGATGTGCAAATCGTGGAGTCCAAGTAAAATTAATTTAGAATTTTTGTCTTTGCCAGAAATGTCAGAAAATAGGTATGGGCAGCACACTGGATCCCACTTGTTGTCTTTCTCAATGATCAGGACACTTGTCCTCAAAGAGCATTAGGAAAGATGAGCTTACAATGCAGTCGCTGCTTGAAGGAGGGGAATGAGAAGGGAGTCCCAATAACTGGGTTTAGTCAACAACAACAACAAAAATCAGCAGCGAGACCATTGGGCCAAGCAGGTTACCCTTCTTGGTACATTTTACACAACTACTTTGTTTATTTCAGTTTGTCACATTCTCTAAAATTGACCATACAAGCAATATTATTTACAACATCAAAGATTTATACAAAGTCTTAAAATATTACTGTACAACAACAGATAAAAAACTGATTTTTTAGCAATTTATCAACTGAAATACAATCTTTAAAAAATGTACCCAGTCTCCCCCACAAAATAGAATCTTCACATTTCAATTTATACATTACCATTTAAATAACGGATCAAATATGTGATCTCCTTAAAATTGGAACCAGTGGCTAGGATCCCACATTAGCAAGAGAGCTCCAAAAACACGAGTCAAAATATATACAATTTGTAAGCAAAGAGGCCATAGCTTCTCTGAATATGGAATGTTTTTTCCGGTGCTTGTAACCTTCGCTAACAGGAGATGCCCCATCCTCATTACTATCATACAACACCTACCCCACATGAGTTTGAAAGTTCAATAAACTATTCTGTGGAATCCTCTCAGACAGAATGAAAGTTCTATAACTATATTTTCGAGATCTATGACAAAGCCAAATCAGTCTCAAACTTGCATTCCTTGTCAAAGGGTTAACACAAATCTTGCAACATTGGTCATTCTCCATGGGTTAATCAGTTTACTCCACAAGACCCATGTTATCTGAAGTTTGGACCCTCTTTGTAAACAAAAGGCTAGCACTTCTTCCACCGAAACTTTTATACCGCCTCAGTGTGGCATCACCAGATCAGCTAGATGCAAATGTAATACAAACCTGGAAAAGTATTTTATCCTAAAATCTAGATCGCCATCTCATCTTTTAAGGTGAAATTGCTAGTAAAGGTCACCACAAGGTAAGTATAAATTGAGACCACTTCTAACTCATACCATTTTGTCTCAATGAGTAGTTTTTTTAAAAACATTCCTCTCCCTAAATAACATTATTTTTGTTTTATAGACAGATTAAAATTCAAATAGTTTTGATGGCAGTATTGATTAAATGCATTTAATGATCTTTGGAGGCCAAAGGGTATTAAATCAAATAGTATGGTGTCATCACAATAATAAATGTTACAGATCTCTTCCTGGCCTGTCCTGAGTGGAAATCGTCTGGCTTGACTTACCATTCTGGGGACAATCACAATACAAATGGAGAACAATAAGTGAGGGGACATGAATACACTCTTCAGAGTTTGGCCTTTGCTGGTAAAGTTTTCGTTTTCTTCATATTGGATTCTAGTTCAAGAATCTTCATGGAGTCTAAAGATTAACACTAATAAAGGTCTAGGCATTGCCCAGGCCATCATTTATGCCCATGATCTACCCACATCCACAAAAACACTTGCGGTAAGGCAGTCTAAGTACAGTACATAAAGAAACATTTTTCTATTGACCCACATATTTTTCCACCAACGTGTAGTACCATGCATCCATCAGTAACCGAATAATTATTCCTAAAAATGATTTGCTGTTTTGGAAGAACATGGTTTTATTCCAAATTTACACTGAAATCTTCACCCACCATTTCATTCCATTACACTGATATTGTCATTAAGTCTTTAAAGTTCACTAATGTATTCCACCCACATGTTCTCTGAAATTGGGGCAGTCACCAGCCATTGCATGACCCTACTACTTCATTTATAAATTTTCAAAATTGTGTTATTTCCTTTTACTTAAAGGACATGGCTATTTTCCCCCAAAGTTGTTCATTTATCTTACATTTATTTTACCTAATTACTTTGTGAACCTCTAACCTGTACGTACTAATTACTAACCTCCTTTCCATGAACAGGAGTTTAAAGAGCTACCTTATTTCTTTCTTCAATAGCAGCTTAAATCATCAACAAGACTTTGAGTCTTTCTCTTCCTAGTTCCCAAGTTATTTGGAGTATTTTCTCTCATCCTTGTAATAAAAACTTCAAAAGTAGGCAGAATCTCATCTGGATTAATCAAATTCTATATAAATCAATTCATCAAAGTGTACTTGAAATGTTTTAGTCCAGCATAGTCGTTTTGACTTTTGTTTGTGTTCAATCTCCATCCACCAGGTAAGCCTGCTTTTGTACACCAAAATCAATCATCAATTTAATGGGGTGATAGTCACTACCTCAAAGCTCATGCGCTTGTATGTCTTTTACATAGGAAAAATAGCAAGTTGTTAAAGTCGATTAATAACCTGTTATTCGCATTATCAAATGTTGAACTCGCTGGCTGCTCATTTCATAATCTATCAATTATCCCTGCTAGATTGTAACCTTTTAGAACATGAGCCAACATTTTCTCTCTGTATCAGCATATCCGTACAATCTGCTTAGTTATCTCTAAATGTTCATATTCTGTCTTGACATCATCACTTGAAAGTAATTTGTGGATTTTCATATTCAAATCTACAATCAGAAGTAGCAACAGACCTCCATAATTCTATTCCAGCTCAATCAACAAACTAGTCATAGAGAAGAAACCGCTATCATTATCTATTGCTATCACATATTAAAAATTATAATATCTAAAATATTATAGTTTCCGTTTTCCTTATCCCTTTTGTTTTCCCTCACATACCAAACTTGTTAAAATGTCAACATGACTGTGGCATATCTGTACCATATCCAAGTTAAGTGGCCCTTACCATGCTTTCTCCTCAATGGCAATATAATTATTACAATCTCTTTTAGTGGTGTGCAATGCTTCCTATAGGTATTTAACTTCACTAGCTCTTCTTCCAACCAATGCTAATAACAAAATCCTGCCACATTACAAGTAACTATATTCAAGTAGCTGTTCTATGTTAAAGCTCCACTTTTCTCAGGTACGCTACAGCCCCTACCATTAATAACAAATCTTCATTATTTCCATTGTTTCCCCCTAAAGGAAAAAGCACTTATTTTGGACAATTTCTATTTAATTTAGTTGTTATATTATCCACTGCTTTCCTTACAGAATCCTTCAATGCGTAGTTAATCGGGATGTACGACGTAACAACACGGGGAAATATATTGCATGCCTTAACCTCGCATTTTATTCCCGCATTTTACTTTTACAACACATATGCTTTTACAATGTATGCCATTACCACGCATTACTTATATATAAAAACAATGTATTTGTGGGGGGAGACAGCCCCACAACCCCCCAACGTACCTTAATTGCGTGGTAAAGGCATGCATTGTAAAAACGTGTGCTAAAAATACGTGGTAAAGGCACAACATGGTAAAAACCTCGTTGTAAAGGCTGTTTCCCGATTAATCAATGTGCATAATATAATTAATTTCTGGTCCCTTGTCTCGGACCCACTTACACCTTCTATTGATAAAACCCCATTACTCATAGTGAAACAGACTTTCACAGGAAGGACGTTTAAACCATAGTTATGAATACGGACTACTCAGCTATCAATAATTGCTTAAGTTATTCTCATAGAGGGAAAATAAAGTAGTGCTTTATTTAAAACAATACCTGTTGCAGCATCTCTAGTGAATGATACCAGATAGACATCACCAGACTTGACTATCCTCAGGGAAGTATCAAATCTACAGTGCTTGATTTGTAAAACAATAAGAGTCTGAGCATAAAGTTCTTCTCAGAAGCCTGCAGCCGGCACTGACAAATGTTGCGATTGAGGACTACCAAGACTGCCTAGTCTTGATTCCCCATCATGCCTCTTTCATCCATCACCAGACACTGCCTCTTTAGCTCATTCTTGCAGGTTCTTTTTCATCCTTGCTTTCTCCCTTTGCCACTGTTTTTCTGTCTTTCTGTTTCTCTTCCTCCTCCTTTTCTCCTTTTGTGTTTTCCTCTCTCTTGCTCTGGTTCATAGTCTGATGAGGAATAGTAACTGCTGGTCCCCAAAAATGAATGCCAGTGGGCCTTACCTGCAACTATTGGCTCAAATTAAGTACTGCAAATGTGGAATTGCTAATATTTTCAATTAAGAGGGCTATAATCCCACCCAAAATACTAGTTTTATTCAGAGAGGTATAATTCCCCTCATACACAACTAAGGACTTCTCTTTCAATGGCAGGAACTCTAATTCAACTTCTTGATGGTCAGCCTGAGTGCCATTGGCTGATTGAAGGGTCCTTTATAATGGGATACCCCCAGTTACTCAAGTACAGATAGGTTTTTAAATGAATAAGACTTCCTGTTAGAAAAGTATGGTTCTTGGTGGCTAACATTTTTTTCTATCTCTTGCCTACCTATTCCCTCTTTTTTTAGACACAGAAAGGATTTCAACTTCTCTTTTGCCTCTTTCAAACTAGAATGGGCATCTTTGTTTTCTTTAATGAGTTTGTTCAACTGAGCCTTAGGGAGTTGACAGTCTTAGTCGAACTATTCAGAGTATGCCCTCCCTGCTGCATGCAAAAATTGCCTGCCAGAAGAAGTCACAGTCAAATAGCTTTAAAACACTTTATCCATTAGCCAGTAAGAAAAGAGTCATCTATATCACATTTTTTCTAATTCAATAATTGTAGCTGTACTATATGGGTACTATATGGGGCGAATTATAACCACCAAATCACACTCTGGTGTGGAAGCTTGCCATTCTTTAGGAAAGCCTATAAAGCGGAGTGGTGGGCAAGCCAAGCAAACCTGTACCCAAATGTCTGGCTCTACTCTTATCCTGCAGGGATTGGTGAGCCAAAATAGTGCTGACTAGTATCTTCAAACACTTCCATTTTACCTTCCTAGTGCACTTTTACAAGGCAATACCTGCTAACCGTGGGACAGTCAAGTGCATGACATCTAAAGGTGCTTTTCTGCTGTGTGCATCTGTCTGCAGCTAATCCATGTAGTGTGCTGGCGCTAAACCTGCAAAGAGATGCCTGCTAGTCGCTCCACTAGTGAGAAGAGAAAAGGAGAGTGTTTTAGGGCCGTTCCAAACATTGATTCTTGAGATATGGCCCAAAGTGTCAGTTGGAGCTGATTACATTCTTTGATGGCAATAACCGAAAAGAGCACCCACCATTCCTAACCCGGCAGCATCTCGGTACTGCGACATGCAGCACCGAGGCAGATCGAAAAGTTCTAGATGGCCTATAATGTACAATGCTATCAATCAAATATCTCTGGCGCGCTTATAAAAGGCCTGATGAGTGAGAGTAAGAGCCTTAAAAAGAATCCTTTTCTTGATGTGGAGCCAATGAAGATCCTGTAGGTGATGTGAAATGGACTTCCTTCAGGGTTTACCCAAAAAGAGGCGGGTATTTGCATTCTGTACCACTTTTTCTGATCCAACTCTCTGGTCAGCCTAGGTATAAGAGGTATAAGAAGTTAACATAGCCCAGAACTGTCCTATGTGCTTCCTTAGGTAGTAAGGTCAAGAAATGTTCTGATTGAGTGGTGCAAGGCAAAGCAGCTTCCAGTCAATCAATCAATCAGGCGTTTGTAGAGTGCAGCTACTCACCCTTGAGGGTCTCAAGGCGCTGAGGGAGGGGGGGCTGCTGACTCGTCTGGGTGTTGAGGTTCACTCGAAGAGCCAAGTATTGAGGTCCTTCCTGAACTGAGTCAACAAAGCGGATTGCCTGAGGTGGAGGGGCAGGGTGTCCAGGTCTTGGCGGCGAGGTAGGAGAAGGATCTTCCTCTGGTTCTGGTCTTGTGGATCTGTGGGACGGAGGCCAGGGCGAGTTGGGCGGAGCGGAGTTGTCTGGTGGGTGTGTGGAAGGCAAGGCGGTGGTTCAGATATTCTGGTCCTGCATCATGGAGAACTTTGTAGGCATGTGTGAGGAGTTTGAAGGTGATTCTATTGTTGATAGGGAGCCAGTGGAGTTGTCGGAGGTGTTGTGTCATGCGATTGTGGCGGGGGATGTGGAGGACCAGTCTGGCTGAGGCATTTTGGATGTTCTGAAGTTTCCTGAGCTGTTTCTCGGTGACGCCGGCGTAGAGTGTGTTGCCATAGTCCAGTCTACTGGTGATGAGTGCGTGGGTGACCATCTTTCTGGATTCTGTGGGGAGCCATCTGAAAGTCTTTCGAAGTAAGTGGATCATGTGGAAGCAGGATGAGAATACTGCGTTGATTTGGAGGTTCATTGAGAGCGAGGAGTCCAGTATGATGCAATGGTTGCGCACATGGTCAGTTGGGGTGGGAGGGGTTCCTAGTGTGGCGGGCAATCAGGAGTCGTCCCAGGCTGAGGGGGTGGGTCCCAGTATGAGTACTTCGGTTTTGTCCGAGTTGAGCTTGAGGCAGCAGTCTTGCATCCAGGTGGCGACTGCCTTCATTCTGTTATGAAAGTTGGTTCTGGTGGTTGAGGGTTCGTTGGTGAGGGAGATGATCAGCTGGGTGTTATCGGCGTAGGAGCCAATGTTGAGTCAGTGGCTTCTGACGATGACTGCGAGGGAGGCCATGTAGATGTTGAAGGGGGCGGGGCTCAGGGAGGAGCCCTGGGGCACTCCGCAGCTGATCTTTGTAGATTCTGAGAGGAACGGGGGTAGTCGGACTCTCTGTGTTGGATCCAGTCCAGTGCCTTGTTGCAAATGCTGGCATTGTGGGGTCTCGTGATTAGGGTGCGGTGGGAGACGGTGTCGAAGGCGGCTGAGAGGTCTAGTAGGATGAGGGCTGCGGTTTTTCCCATGTCAAGGAGGGAGCGGATGTCACCGGTGGCGGTGAGGAGTGCGGTCTCGATGCTGTGGTTGCTTCGGAAGCCTGATTAGGAGGTGTCCAGGACGTGGTTCTCTTCGATGAACTTGGAGAGTTGGGCGTTGATAGCCTTCTCGATGACCTTAGCTGGGAAGGGGAGGAGGGAGATGGGTCTGAAGTTCTTGAGGTCTGTCGGGTCTGTGGACAGTTTCTTCAGCAGGGGGTTGATCTATGCGTGTTTCCAATCGTCTGGGTAAGTGGCGGTTTCAATGGAGCAGTTGATGGTGCGGCGAAGATGGGGGGGCGATGAAGGGGGCTGCTCTGTGGAAGATGTGGTACGGGAAGGGATCCGATGGGGCTCCTGAGCGGATGCTCTTCATGGCCTTGAGTGTTTCGTCTGTGGTGAGCGGAGTCAGGTTGAGCAGGATCTGTTGGGGTGCGGCGTGGTTGCGTGTGGTGCGCGTGGTGGCGGGGTCTTGGGTGTCGAACCCGTCGTAGATCTGCCTGATCTGCTGGTGGAAGAAGGTGCTGAGTTTGTTGCAGCGGTCTTGGGAGGGTGGGACGTCTGTGGTCTCGCTGTTGGGCCTGGCAAACTCCTTGACGAAGAGTTCTTTGCTGTTGTGTGCGTTGGCATTTATTCTGTCTTAGAAGGCAGATTTCTTTGTGGTTTTGAGGAGAAGGTGGTGTGCGTTGACGGCGGATTTGAAGGTTGCATTGTTGTATTCCGCTTTAGGTGTCCGTATATAGGCTTTCCTGAAACATGTCCTTATATAGGCACAATTCGCATTGCCCTTATATAGGCATAAAATCCCAGTCCTTATTTAGGCATTAGCCATGCACTCCAAATACAGGCATGGTCACCGACATCCGTCCAACCTAACGTCACAACGAGTTCTTAGAAACCAGACCCTTAAGCTCTTGGGAGTTTCCCTAGCACAGGATTATTGATTTCTCCAAGAACTCATTTATTATGCATGAACCGCTATTCCTTAAGGGTTCATTCCTGACGTATTCCTCTGTCCGACTTCACGTCAATGCTAACATTCCAAGGCACCTACCAGGTATAAATATACCTTCCCTTGCCCAAGCAAGTTAGGAGGAGACCTCGACTTTAGAGGAGCCCGTGTCCCGGCCTGACGCACTGAGAAGAGACGCTGTCATCCCTGCTCGAAGAGAATCCAGCCTCAAGTGTTCTGACTCCCTTCGCGGGGTGTTAGAGTTCGAGACTCGGAAGGAGATTCCCACCTCTCTCATTCTCAAGGTATGGAGCTGACTAGAACCTAGAGGGACTCTTGGCATACTAGACTCTTGGCATACCAGACTCTTGGCATACTAGACTATAACATACCTCACCTACTTCTCACCTTGCACTACACAACGGTTAGGTTAGGTACACTGGGGTAGAACTAGCTTAGAGAAGCATCTTATGAGTACTCGCATTTTTAGCTTATGTTATTTATGTATATGAATATATGTGTCATAGCTAAAAGATAATGCTAGCACAGTATTATTTCTTTCTACTGCTTACGCTGTACATTATATATATCGCTTACTGTCTTGTGATCATAACAGCTCATATCTCTTACACGAGAAACAAGACTGTTCAATAAATCCTTTTATTGAAACGCCCATCTATTCTTTCTGTGTAACTCTGAAGAAACTAAGCATGCACGATTAGCTGAGTGAAACTGTTATCTATTGTTTCCACGATTCTGAGAGCGTTCCGATTCTAAAGGGAAACAAAGTTGTCATGTTTATGCGGTTGCCAGAAAACTACTCCCTTCTTGTTCGCAAGGAGTTTCTAGTTTCCTCTGAGTTAGCTGGCACAAAGTAATTAAGTTTAATATACTCGATAGGGACATACTGACCTCAGTCCTATGTCAAATCTATAGGGTATATTATTCCAATGCGCAGAGCCTATTAGGGAAATAGGAACTACACTACATGGCGCCCAACGGTTTGGTAAGGCACTAATTTAAGGCTAGATACTGAGTAACTCAGTCGTGCTTTTCTCTCAGAGACCCCTACTCACATACTCCATAAGACGTCTGGAGTGGGTAGGGTTAAATATCCGCCAAAGCTAAATAGGACAAAAACCCTATATATTAGCTGTTTGGTTTGTTCAACGTTGAAGGATACAGTGTTCCAAAATATTGTGCGCCTTATCTTTTGTTTCCTTGAAACTTGTTCTGCATTTTTCAAAAAACAATGTCTGACACCGAGAACGGTGTAGCTGCGGCTGACCCAGTCGTAACAGCTTTTAATTTTACAGGTTTAAATGAAACTGATGAGGGTGTTATAAACATCCCTCCAAACTTAAGGAGAGCCATCACTCTAAAACTTATAAAACACGGCCTATCACCAAGAGGTGGTAGAGCACTTTTCGTGATAGAGGCACACGAATCCTTTCAGACAGAGGTATTCTATTCATGGATAGTATTCTCAGAATCAAATCCAGTAACAAAAGTGTTTCACTTCTTTAAAGAAGATGAACCACCAGAGGAATCTATTCCTTTCGAGGATATTGAAATTCCACTCACATACCAGGAGCATCATCTCTGGTTTAAAGGCGCCCTAAAACATCACAAAAACATTACCAGGCTCGGTCCACTAGGTAGACCAGGAGCAAAATGGCCGATTCTAGCGGCTACACACCTCATCCTGACATCGATGTACTGTCAGACGAGGAAGTACTTACTCAACTACAAGAGTTAATAAAAATTTACAGACAATTAGTCTCAATCCCGAGGTAGGTCTCCTCAAAAGGAGCCCTCTGAAAGGAGGTATAACCTCAGGAATAGGGATAATTTAAGAAAACCTGACAGGTATCAAGATACTGATACACGTTCCTCTCGTACCTTTCAGATATCGTCACAGACATCAGAAAGAAGAGGACGGTCAGATCACAAAGAAGAACGCGTGAAATCCAAAGACGACAAACACGTTCAGAAAAATAAATCAAAACCTCAATTCTCGAAAAAGAAGGTAACAGGTCTGAAGATCAGACATGCCGAGAATACTGAGAACACAGCTCAAGAACGGAGAATGGGCTCAGACAATGCTGGACAGTGCAGCAGAAGTCACAATACCTGAAGGAACTTCTGGAGATAGTGGACTTGAATGAGTACATCACAGTAGAGACTGTAGACACCAGGGTTAGTTCTCCACAAAAGTTATATGAAATAACACTCCGAATGGAGGGAGACATACCAAGAAAAGTGAAAACACTCTTTTGGGAAAAACTTTCAAGGGGTTATGATATACTTCTAGCAGAAAAAGACTGGCCACCACACTTTGTCAGGGAGTGCCCACATGGCGAGGACATTATTATAGGAGAGCAAATTGCAGCAACTCGGTGCTGCGTTACCAATCGCACAGCTTCAAAGAAATGATTTACAACCTTTTCATGTTCAATTGTTTATTCCATATTTTTCAGAGTTCATTCAACTTGACTTTCTTATTCACGATAATACTGTCCGAAGACCCATTTTCTTCTCATGAGGCAGTTGTGCCTATCCAGGCCTCTTACCGCTTCACGTAGGGACATTTAATTCACGTTTTACAGCTTAAAAACTTGATCCCAATGCATTTCGGGCCTTAATAATGCCCTTCGTCAGGGGAAGCTGTTTGAATATACAAATAACATAAAACCCATTGCAGTCTTCCATGCTTAGACACTGTAATAATTATACATAAACACGTTCGGTAGTGATCGAATCGATCTATTAAACATAACACTACCCAGTTCAAACACAGTGATTAACAAAACACCCCCCAAGTGCTGTCATAATATTCTAACCTGCTCAAGAGTTTACTGCACGCGGAAACCTCCCCCACTCCATCCTCGATGATAAACCTGCCATACTGCCCGCATTGCTAAGTAAACGCTCAACATGCCCAATATTCTCTGCATTGACCTAATACTGAACATGACTCTACCCCCTACAGACAAACTAATGATGGTGACAATTTAACCTTATAGCTACCCTCCATCCCGTTTTTGGAAAAAGTTTACCTGCTTATGTGCCGATGTAATTCGTGACCGCTCTATGCTCGCCTCTCTGCATAACTGCCATTTCAGCCAAATACTACAACTACTTTCACCTGTGATTTAACCTGTTCCTCAACACAAATTCATCCAATCACAGCAGCTTAAATGAAATTAGACTTCATCCAATTGAACCCTGTGCTATCTATTACCCTTTAAGTTCAAAACCCAACTATTCCCTCGTGAACCTCAATAACTACATGTCCCATAAACCTTTGCAACAGAACAATCCTTGTTGTTCAAAATATAACATGCAAACTCCCACCTCCCATTTGTCATATGAATAGACACCTGTATTGTGCTAAAACAAATCCTAAAGTACAATCGCTTCTACCAACTCAGCATTATTATGCCTGCCTTCTCCAACCATATTCCAATTCACCTAAAATATACTTATGCCAGGAAATGGGCAGTTGCCCAGGCCCCAGCATTATATAAAAATCATGTAGGATGGGATGAGGACTCACCTCACCACAAAATACAGTTAAAAAAAATCAACCTACTGCACAAAGGCAGTACCCAATAAAGCAAGAAGCTAAAAAACAGGTCAGGGAGATCTTAGATCAACTTGAATACCAAGGGGTGATTGAAACATGCACCTCCTCGATGAACAATCCTTTGTTTCCTGTATCCAAACCAGACAATACATATCGTCTAGTTTTGGATTACAGACATTTGAACACTTGTGCTAAAACATTTGCAGTGCAAAATGCACATAGTACAGCATTAATGAATAACATTGTGCGTAAAAATATAAAACCACATTGGATATTTCAAATGGTTTCTTTTGTCAAAACATAGCACCTGAAAGCAGGTACTTAACAGCTTTCTCAATAATGGGGACCCAGCGTCAATTTTGTAGACTCCCACAAGGGTTCAAGAATAGCCCAGGGTTATTCTCAGCAAGGGTAACAGAGTTACTACAAACTTATGATAATGAGGCATTGTCCTATGTCGATGACATCTATCTGACAGACGATGACCTGGATAGGCACTTGAACAGGGTGAGTACCATTATATTGGGCTTCGCCTCAGAAGGCTATAAATTCAACTTAAAAAAATCCAGAATTGCCCATCTCAATGTCCTTTTCCTAGGATATGAGCTTTCAAGTGAAGGCAAGAGCCTGGCAGCTAACTTTTTAGAAAAGTGCACGCTGCTCCAACCTCCAAAAACGCTGAAAAATTTACAATCTATCTTGGGTTTCCTACATTTTGGAAGAACTTACATTCTAAATTACGCAAAAAGGGTTAAACCTCTCTACGAATTAATAAAACCTGAATTTTCAACAAAACATTGGACACAGGAACACACAGACATCCTGCGTTCACTCCAAGCTAACATGTTAGCAACAAATCACTTACAAACACACGTAAATAAATGCAATTTAGTGATCCGAATAATTTCGGGTCAATGCGGATTCACCTATTTAACATTTAATGAGGGTGAAAAAGTACCAATAGCATACAAATCACATTTGTATACACAAGCAGGAATGCGCTTCACTTCAACAGAAAAATACTGACAGCAGTTCAAACCGCTGTAGCAAAAGAAAGAGCTCTAGCTCAAGGAAAACGCATTATTGTCGTGACCCCAGTACCGGCCTTAGAGGCGGTTACAAAAGCGAGCATTCCAAATGCAAAAGCTTTACATCCTAGATGGATACAATGGGTTAATTCTCTTGCGGCAACAGATGTTGAATATGTTTTTGATCCTGATCTAAAAACACAAGCGTTCCTGCAATATGAACATGAATGTCCTCTGCCCACTGAAATTTTGCCTCTAGATCAGTACAAATTTATAATTTACACTGACGGATCAGCACAACCCGCTACAGGGAGTAAGCAAGCTTACAGTACAGCGTGCGCAATCGTTAAAGGTTGCATGCAAGATGGTAACTTCAGACCAATGGTCACTAAAACTCAATCTCTAGGAGATTGTACAGCTCAGCGAGCTGAACTACAAGCATTCAAACTGGCACTTGAAAATACAGATCGCGAATTCCCCACACTTATAGTGTGCGATTCTTTTTACTGTGTTCAGTCGTATAATGAATATATACACAATTGGCTTGAAAACGGGTTCAAAGATGCAAAAGATGGCACAATAAAGCATAAAACGCTTTGGGAACAAGTAGTTCAGTTGAAAAACGAACTACCAAAAGCTCACGTGATACACACGCTGAGTCATCAACGTGAAGGCGTTCACGTTGCAGGGAATTCATTGGCTGACGAAGCCGCAAAGGGGGCTGTTCAGACGGCTTCCGTAGCTGCGATCACTCGTTCAAAAACGAGAATAGACAGTGAGATATTGTTGGCTGTCAATGCTTCAAGCAAAGGCAGTGGTGCAGCGTTACCAAAGAAATTTCCACTCAAATACTCTTATGTAATTGATGCGAACAACGTTCCTTTTGCTCAAATCCCTGGAGTGAGGGATAGGGTAATTCCAAACATGGAACGTAGAGCAGCTTTGATTTATGAAGCACATCTGGGGGAGGGTCTGTCACATCAAGGGATCTCTAAAACAATATTAACATTAAAAGAGATGTACTGGTGGCCTGGAATGAATACACAGATTCACATCTTCATCGATGACTGCATGGACTGCAATAGACAGCGTGGTGCAGAACGCCATCAGACACCAGACTACGAAGTAGCCTGCCCAGTACAGACACCATTGTTAGACAGCATTAGACTATCTACGCGCAGGCGTCCTTTTGGACAAATGCAATCCCACAAATACTAAGTCAAGGTTCCTATGGATATGGCCTCAGCGCTCGGCTGACGCTCGAACTGTTATAAAAGATTTGCGAGTATTTATCGGCACATACGCAATTGGCACACTACATTCTGACCAGGGCCCTACGTTTAGCTCTCGGGCTTACAAAGAAGCCATGGCCAGTTTGGGCGTTGCATTGCGGTACTCCTCTCCGTTTCATCCTGAGGGAAATTCTGTTGTGGAAAGGAAAAACCGGGACATAAAGCAGTCTATAACAGCTAGAGTAGTAGGTTCGGGTGATGGGTGGGTCAAACATCTTTATGGGGTCCAACGCTCATTAAATAATTTGCCAAGAAGTTCTCTAGGGGGTCACTCCATATGAGGTCCTATTTGGGACAAGAATGTGGGTTCCTGATCTCGAATGTAAAGGCACAGTGGTGGAAAATAAACCCTTTGATATCAAAGATCGTTTGGCTGTTTTACAGGATCTAAATGAACTAAGATCGAAACAAAGCAACGTGTTCCTGAAGCCAACCACCACTGGGGAAACACCGGCAGTCCCAGCAAGGCCTGTCTGGATCCCAAAAGTTGGGGATCTAGTCAGAGAGAAGATTGCGGACAAGAAGGAATTTGGACCTTCTTACAGACAACCAGTAACTGTCCTAGCCGTCCACGGAACAAGAACAGTACTTCTGCCGCCCCTTGCTGGAAAAAAGGAGAAAAGATTTGTGTCAATCGACCTCATCAAACCACAGTATGTGGCCAATACTAAATAGTAGGCCTCGTGGACTCCGACCTAGTAGCAGACGCACTCCTCTCGCTACTATCCAAGAGGTTCAAACTGAAAGACTCATAACCATCGAGAATTCAGCAGTGACAGACGAAGGACTAAGCAACAATGCTATGGAACTCATCCCTCTTGAAACTCAAGTAACAGTTCGTCCAGATACACCTGTCTACACCAACGTAACACGTGATCAACTGGTTCCAGCGATGTCAACGAATCCTGATGCAATTTCAACAATTGACCGAACTGCTTCTGGCTATTTCATTAACTTTGATACGTTTTCTGAGGATCCGAGTGAGCCTGAAACGACGCCAGCATCAAAAACTTTCAAACAACAAGTACAAGACCTTTTTCATTTCCTGAAGGAGACTTATCTGGTTTCACCGTGGATTGAACTATGGACTATCTCTGGAATATTTTTCTTTCTGTTTTGGCTAGCTTTGGTTATGACTCTTAGCATGCTTATAAATGGCAGATACATCCATATGGACACAAAGTAAAAATGTGAACTTACTTTTAAAACCACACAAATCATCCCATCGTGAAACAAGAGACTTGTCAGCAGTGAACATCACAGCCGTTCCTATACAGGATGGTATAGTGTGGGACAAAACCGATTTCGACATATTCGGCCCGACTGAACTTTTGAACATTCCACATTTATTTAAAATTTCATTAAGTGATTTTATTACCTCCAGTACCTATTCTGATGATTGGGACTTTGAGACTGTACATGATATGATGTCTGATCTAGAAAAGTCTGCAGCGTTCTCTAACAATGAATATTTAGAGGGTTCATCAGACTATGGTCAATAAACAATGTGGACGTACCCAGTACCTGGATAAATACCACTGGGGGCTCACAGTGCAGGGGAACCTTCAGGTTCTTTAAAAGACCCCTCACACACCAACCTAGTTGGTGTCATGCTTCATCATCGGGGTCCCAACCAGGCGGCCGAGTGCCGCCCGGTTGTGCTACAACGCCTGGTTACAGCGGAGCTGGTGTGGTGTGAAAGTGTGATGAAGTGTGGTGCTAGATTAAGAATACCTCCGGGAATCCTTGCCTAGATGTTCAAAAAATTGTTTAATTATGGCGGCCCGGGGTATAGATAAAAACGGAGAGTAGACAACCATAAGAGGGTAATTAATCTCTGTTGTCAAGAAAGATGGTCTACATGTTTCAGCCCCAGAAGTAAATATGGAGGGGGCTTTCTTCAGGACCAGAGGTGAAGACTGTGAATACAAAGTGAGTGGCGAAAATCAAGCCACGTGTCAATGAGTAATCACAATCCACGCGCTAAGGTGGGAAGGAATAAAATGATGGTCGCGGGTTGCGACTTAGACATAGAAACACTCGGTTTCAATGGTGGCAGCTGATCGGGCCCGGGAGGGGGACCGGCATTCCCAACACTAGTGGGAAGCGGTGTACCCTCGGTGCACCTAAGTTAGGCTCCGTGGGTCCCGGCTGCTCATCAGACTATGAACAGCTTTATTGTTATAACCACTATGGTCATCATTTCTTGCATAAATCTGCAACACCTAGAAATGTGTTTATGTTTAACCAATGGGAACATTGTCCTACACCACCAAAAGGTAGTTCAAAAACGTTTGCAAATAAGTTTCCATATTTTTCAGGGTACAATACATCTGATCCAGAAACATTTTTCTATAAGAATGTAAACAAAACAGGTCGGAAAATTATGTTGACTAATACAAAACAGATTTATTCTGCAGCCTTTATTACCCAACTGTCTAGACAAGGATTTGACTTTTGGAAAGACACAATTGACACAAAAACTGTCTGGGGTTCTAAAGATTGGCAAGTGCAGGGGATTGAAGCTTTGTTTAGAGCATGTATCATCCCACATCAAATAATGTTTTTGAATGACACTGTGCAACAAACGTCTTGCCTTGGTTTAGCCAAGATCAAAGATATGAATACACCTTCTGTACCAACACCTGCAAGTAATAGCACTACACAGGGAGCGGTCACAGTAGACACAATACTACAAACCAACAGAACAGATCCTGATTGGAAAAAATGGTTACTCTGGCCCACAGACACAAACATCTGTCAAGAAAGATTCCTGAATAGAATACAGGGCTTTACTATCAATAGGCCAGACCCACGATATGTTCAAAGACAACATCCGGGGGTAGTAACAACATACAGTTTAGGAAAATTGTGCCTTGACTGGTTACAAAAATCTACACTCAAGGATGTGAAACAACACTTATCTTTACTTAAAGAAGACGCACACCTTAGGGAATTCTTGCTAGGACCAAGAAAACCGCGTCAAAAACGTTTCATATATGCCGGCATTTATGCTGCTTATAATGAGATATGGAAGGTTTCACAGGCAGAGGCCGCAGAAAGAATACGTGAACTTGATCGTATTAACTTAGAGAAATCTCTCACTGTGGTCGACAATGGGTTAACAACTTTGTTATCCAGAATGTATTCATTGGACAACATTGTATCCTCTGCTATTGACATACTGGAACAAGATTTAGCCATGTTACAACAAGGCCAATCTCAGTTACATTCTATTATGTTATTAAGCTGGACGCTGCAATCTTTGCATGCGGGCTATGTGCCTTGGCGTTTTATCAACACGTTGTCTCTGTTTTCGGAATACAATCTAACAGATAAACAGATCGAACTGGCACAAAGGGGAGCAAAGTATACAGTGCTGAGCATTGAAAAACTGGAAAAATTACCATTCATAGTGGCAGAAAAACCAGCTACAGAATGGCTTATTCATGGCAAAATAACTCTGCCTGTCTCTACTTTTCATTTTCAGTATTGCCTCAAACAAATGCAAGCAGGCAAATATGAAAGGTTGGGTAAAGAATACATTAAGACATCCTGGGATTTACCTTACGAATACAGATGTTGGAGTGGGGATCGTGAAGTGTTTTTAAGCGGTACACACTGTGAAAATGCACTAAGCGGTTCACTCATATGTCAGGACATTTCTTTACACGGGGCTTGTAATTGTCCTGCCACCTGGAGGGTACACCAGCTGCTGTGATTAATCCAGCGTTTGGACAACTTTCTAAAGGGAGTTACCTCATGTTGAATGATCAGAGTTGCTGTGGCATGTTGCCAGGCATCCCATATCTGGTAACGGTCGGCTCCAGGGTTACTTGTTGTATGCAAGTATTGTTCCCCCAAACAGAGACAGTCAGGGAGTCGCCTCTATGGCCTTCATTGAATGTTTCTTTTATACGTTTTGATACTTTAAGCAGAATGAAAGCCATGCTTTTATAACAAACCGTGCCTTTGACCTCGGCCAAAGAAACCTATGATTTACAAATTGCAAGGACTTCGGCTGAGATACAGGCTTTAATTCGTACAAACTGCCCTATACATTTCGTAGAAGTGATGGGACGTATCTTAAACATGTAAACTAAGAAGGGTACGCTGTTCCCCAAAGGAGATGAAAAAACAGGAGTGGGGACCACAGGAGGGGAGTCCTCCTAGACGGAACTAGAGTCCTCACACACCCAGCAAGCTAGGTGTCATACTTCATCATATGGACTCGCTCCTCGTCAGGTCGGCGGTGCAATACCCGACGGGAACCCATAAAGGGGCTCTTTAGCGGAGATCTTGTGTTCTGCCGTATGGTGCTGTGGGTGTGAGGGCCCTAGAGGTGAGTGTAGATGCGAATAAGTAGTTAAAAAGGGTTGGATAATCCAAAATATGAATTTAATGGGATGGTCATCCACCTTATTAAAAATACAGAAGAGCGGCTGCTCGCCGGCTAAATAAACCAGAGGAGCAAAGCTCGGCTCTAAAAAGTGGTCGACATGTTTCACGCAATATGATCAAACTATGATACTATGCATTTCTTCAGGACCTATAGGAAACTATCTACACGAGGTGGTAAGGTGGAGGAGTTCCTACCTACCACTGTTCCTATTTGCGGGCACGCAGTCCCGCCAAATCTAGTTGTGACCTAAGTAGGTGATAGCGCTTGCTCCTGTGGTACCCTCAGTCCTTGACACCTTAATGGTTGGTGTCCTGTCCTCTTGAGGACGCCAGCTGGAAAACTACCCCCTGCGCTGGGCTGAGGAACCAGAGCTCTGGTTCGCATCTACACTCACCTCTAGGGCCCTCACACCCACAGCACCATACGGCAGGAACAGAAGATCTTCGCTAAAGAGCCCCTTTATGGGTGCCCGTCGGGTATTGCACCGCCGACCTGACGAGGAGCGAGTCCATATGATGAAGCATGACACCTAGCTTGCTGGGTGTGTGAGGACTCTAGTTCCGTCTAGGAGGACTCCCCTCCTGTGGTCCCCACTCCTGTTTTTCCATCTCCTTTGGGGAACAGCGTACCATTCTTAGTTTACAGTACCTGGGCATGTACGCTGGACCCCGTTAAACAGCCCTCTTAGTCCCTCTCCTTGTTTGATACGTATCTTAAACATGTCTGATATGAGCGGAATTGTACATGTATTTAAGACCATCTGTTCAGGACTGTTAGCACCTTTTCAGGCAGTCCTCGGAATCATCCCAAACTTTGCACATTCGGTGTTTGGTGGTGTGCCATTAATTCTAGCACTTGTTGCAGGAATCCTGTTTCTATTCCTACTACTACGCTATGGCAAGCCTATTCACCGGCATCACTCCGAGCGATGTGGAGAAAGCTCTCCTAGAACGGAAGTGCCGTGAGCGCATAGTGCAACTTTTGGGCATACCTCGTCTACGGGAACTTAATACAACATGGTTTCTGTCATTCAGACCAATCTGGCAAGATTGCATCTTACCTGTTCTACACTGCCTGCTTTGCGGTGAAGAATGCGTGCTAGACACCTGTCTAACACTCCCATCAGTCATGCCAACGGATATCGATAGTCTGCTGGACCCGATAACGGCCCATGCTCTGTGTTGTCCCCAAAGGCTACCAATCCTGATGACGGCATTCATTGAGATCTCACAGATGCTTCCTGCTGCTGCTGAGGTACGAGATGGATCAACAGGCACACAGGTAACAAAGGACGTGAACATTGCTGCGGCATCCAATGCTGAATGCGATGCTTCTCATCTCTGTGCAGTTAACCTTCTGAACGAGGTGTTCCAAATGTCACCAACATCGGTAGACGATATTTTGTCTATAGAAATAGATGATTTCATGTTTACACCAGACCCATACACTGACTTTGATTTGGCTCTCAGTGTACCAGGGACGCAATGAAATTTGGCCTCCATATTTTCAAAACAGAACAAAACTTGGAACTCTTCCTAAAAATTGAACTTTTTCTTATTCTCTATTTTTGAAAATACATGGCAACTCAATCTGCTTACAGTAGAACTATTCATATAAAACAGACTTCTTTGAATACTTCCAGGGACACTTTGTCACCTTATTTACCAAAATTTCATGATATGCAATGGCTTTGATTTTTGAAAACTTGTCAACCATTTCGTCATATGTATATATTTCTGTTTATTCATTCATGTTGCATTTTATTTATAATATATGCTTAGAATGAAAAAATGCTTTAAAATGTACAGTACCTATTGCATTACATGTTTTAGCAACAGTTTCTTTTAAAGACTTCTTTTTATTATGCTTTTAGAAATGTTTTTAGCAACATGTGGTACTCAGTTTAATGTTTAGCATTTTATGTTTAGCATTTAGTATTATCGTTCATTCGAAAGTGGAGTGGGTGTTGTATTCCGCTTTAGGTGTCCGTATATAGGCTTTCCTGAAACATGTCCTTATATAGGCACAATTCGCATTGCCTTTATATAGGCATAAAATCCCAGTCCTTATTTAGGCATTAGCCATGCACTCCAAATACAGGCATGGTCACCGACATCCGTCCAACCTAACGTCACAACGAGTTCTTAGAAACCAGACCCTTAAGCTCTTGGGAGTACCCCTAGCACAGGATTATTGATTTCTCCAAGAACTCATTTATTATGCATGAACCGCTATTCCTTAAGGGTTCATTCCTGACGTCTTCCTCTGTCCGACTTCACGTCAATGCGAACATTCCAAGGCACCTACCAGGTATAAATATACCTTCCCTTGCCCAAGCAAGTTAGGAGGAGACCTCGACTTTAGAGGAGCCCGTGTCCCGGCCTGACGCACTGAGAAGAGACGCTGTCATCCCTGCTTGCAGAGAATCCAGCCTCCAGTGTTCTGACTCCCTTCGCGGGGTGTTAGAGTTCGAGACTCGGAAGGAGATTCCCACCTCTCTCATTCTCAAGGTATGGAGCTGACTAGAACCTAGAGGGACTCTTGGCATACTAGACTCTTGGCATACCAGACTCTTGGCATACTAGACTATAACATACCTCACCTACTTCTCACCTTGCACTACACAACGGTTAGGTTAGGTACACTGGGGTAGAACTAGCTTAGAGAAGCATCTTATGAGTACTCGCATTTTTAGCTTCTGTTATTTATGTATATGAAGATATGTGTCATAGCTAAAAGATAATGCTAGCACAGTATTATTTCATTCTACTGCTTACGCTGTACATTATATATCTCGCTTACTGTCTTGTGATCATAACAGCTCATATCTCTTACACGAGAAACAAGACTATTCAATAAATCCTTTTATTGAAACGCCTGTCTATTCTTTCTGTGTAACTCTGAAGAAACTAAGTATACACGATTAGCTGAGTGAAACTGTTATCTATTGTTTCCACGATTCTGAGAGCGTTCCGATTCTAAAGGGAAACAAAGTTGTCATGTTTATGCGGTTGCCAGAAACGACTCCCTTCTTGTTCGCAAGGAGTTTCTAGTGGCCTCTGAGTTAGCTGGCACAAAGTAATTAAGTTTAATATACTCGATAGGGACATACTGACCTCAGTCCTATGTCAAATCTATAGGGTATATTATTCCAATGCGCAGAGCCTATTAGGGAAATAGGAACTACACTACAGCATGGGTGTCTGGGGTTTTGTTGTTCCTCCATCTCTTCCCGAGTCGTCGGCAGGTGCGACTGGACTCGTGGAGGGCGGGAGTGAACCAGCTGGATTTCATGGAGTGTTGCTTGCCTGGAGTCTTCTTGAGGGGTGCCAGAGTGTCGGCGCAGTTGGAGATCCATCGGTAAAGGTTGCGAGCTGCTGTGTTGGTGTCTGTTGGTGTTGGCGGGGTGGTCGTGCCGAGGAGGTCGACGAGACGTTCTTCTATGGCCTTTTTTCAGCTGCGAAGGGGGAGGGAGGGCCGATAAGGGCGGTGGTGTACGGTGGGCATGGCGAAGGCGAGATGCACACAGTGGTCGGTCCCGAGGATCTCGGTGGTGTGGCTATAGGGGATGTTCCCGCTGGCAGAGAAAATGAGGTTGAGCGTGTGTCCAGCTGCGTGGGTCGGTGCGGACAGTAGCTGCTTGAGTCCAATGTTGGCGACGTTCTCCAGTAGGGAGGCGGTGTTCTGGTCACTGGGGTTGTCTAGGTTGAAGTTAAGGTCCCCGAGTAGGATGTACTCGGTGGATGCAAGAGATCTACGATGGCGTTGGTGAACGGCGGGCGGGGCCGGGGGGCCTGAAGACGAGGGTGCAGGGGAGGGAGGTCTTGGGGTTGGTCTGGATCTGTAAGTGGAGATGTTCCATGGTTGACATTGGGTCGTTTGAGTGCGTGGTCAGTCGGAGGGTTTTCTTGTGGACGATGGCGATGCCTCCTCCTGGTCAGTTGGTGCAGTCCTTGCAGGTGATTTTGTGGGCGTCGGGGACGGCGATTGCGATGTGTAGTCTGGAACTGGGGTTGGTCCAGGTTTCCATGAAGAAGGTGATGTCGGAAGAGGCGGTGTCGAGGAGGTCCCAGATTTCTGTGGCGTGTTTATGGAGGGATTGCACGTTGAGGAGGATGCAGTTGAGCCGGTTGGGTGTGCGGTTGGTCAGCTGGCAGGCGAGGGGAGCTGGCGTGTTGGCGTGGGTGAAGGCGTGGTTGCAGTTCTGGCAGGCAAAAAGTCCATGCGCTAGGTGTCAGGTGGTGTGGCGTCCAGAGTTGAGGGCGAGGAGGGTGCAAGCGTCGTAGCGGTGGAAGGTCCAAGAACCAAAATGTTTTGCAGTTACTAAGCCACACAAAGCCACTTTGAGTGGTTTAGAAAATACAAAGAAACGCAACACAGTGCATAGAGCTGCCTTGCGTTATTTTTGCGTCAATTAGGCATTACATGGTTAGAGCATGGGCGTTCCTATGCATCCACCCATGTATTTTGATGCAAACCTAGATTTACATAGACTTGTAAACCTGGGTTTGCGCCACAGTGGTGCGCCTAACTGAGAGAAGGGTAACAAGGAGAAACATCTTTTATTTCTCCTCATTATTTCCGCTTTCCATTGTACTGCATTCTACAGCACACATAGAAAGAGGAATCTGCCTCTTTGGATTGGTTTGTGCAGGAAGGTATGCCTTCATGCAAAAAACAATCCTGCCCATAATGCAGACACCCTTGCACTAAGGTGCGAAGGTGCTTGCATTGGCGCTAGGTAGTACACAATGCACCAGCACAAGGAGAGAGCAAAAAATGCTCATATCTTTGTAAATATGAAACATTTCTGCTCTCTCCATTACATGCAATGCACCGCAGCAAGTTCCCTTGCTGCACCGTGCTGGATAATTAATAGTAAATGTGCCCCGAGGTGTATTGCAGTCAGGTCGTCTGAGACTCCGCAGACTTAATGGCTGACAAGTAAGCTGCAGCAGACTTGACTTCTCTAAACACTGAAATTTTGCTCCCCTCTACTAAGTTCAGATTGCTGCATCAGTTATAACATACTAGCTTGAGCCCCAACATCCACAAGTTTCTCCCACATTTTCTGCAAATTCATTCTCCTAATAACAGTTACTGGGGACAGGTCAGAGAAAAAGAACAACCTCCGAATTTGGTGGAGTACTTTTTAGGTTGAAGCCTACCAGACAGTGCAGCTGTCTGGTTGCAAACAGACTGTTTGGAGACATTCTGAAAGCTTTCCTGGGAATGCATTCCGCCCATTGCTTACCATTGTCTTTGTGATTTGTAACTCACATTTGCTTGCTTTCTATTTGCTGGCTTTATTTGTTTTAGCATTTCCAGCATGTCATTTCCTTCCCGCGGAGCATAACCTGTTTACCATTGCACCTCGTATTCTTCCATCAGAGCACACTTTCTGTAAACAGACCTTTACATTTTGTTCTTATATTGTCACATTTGCTATGCATTTCAAGACAGAGGTCAAATGTCAAGCTCTGTCTTTTAAGGTAGCTTGGTTTCTACTTTTCTTTCGCTGGCTTCAAAGTGAGAGGATTTATATGCCAATTTTGCTGGATACTGAGGTTGAGAAAGGAAAGTTTTTTTCCTAGCACACAACAAAATGTAAATGTTAGTAAATAAACTGTGCAAATATTTCAGAATATATCAGAATTAGGAAAGCACAAATGAAGCACATTTGTTTTGTAATTCTGAAGTGTGGTGGAAACAAATATTTTATACAATCAAAACAAATCAATACACTAGGTGATGCCACTTCCACACATTATCGTTTGTGCACTGTATCATTTTATCAGTGAAACTGTATGTGCAAATGTAATGGTCATTTCAATTGAAAATGTGTTGCCTGAAATGGCAGCGCGCTACCAAAAACATGCATACTCCACTTTACACCACTACACTCTACAATACTCTGCTCCACTCTATGACACTCCAATCTATGACACTCCACTCTATGACACTCCACTCCATTCCACTCTACGACACTCCAATCTATCCCACTTCACTCTACAACACTCTGTCCCACTTCACTCTATGATACCCCACTCCACAACTCTACGCCAGTCCACTCTACTCCTCTCTATGCCACTTCACTCTATGTCACTCCACTCTACATTTCACTCTACGACACTACTGCCACTTTACTCCACGCTATGCTAATCCACTCTATGACACTTTCAAACAATCAATTGCTGCTCATCACCCTTGAGGGTATCCAGGCGCTGGAGTGGTGGGAGGATGATGCTGCTGAGATGAGTTAGTTGAAGAACAAGGTCTTTAGCTCCTTCCTGAACTCCTGCAGGGTGGGGGAAGTAAGGAGGTGGAGGGGGAGGCTGTTCCAGGACTTGGCCAACAGGTGTGAGAAGGTGCGGTCAAGGCTCCTGCTTCTTTACTCCACTCTATGCTACGCCACTCTACTCTACGACACTTTACTCCACTCTACGCTACCTTCTGCCCCTCCAATCTATGACACTCCACTCTACGACACTTTATGCTACTTCGTTCTATGACACTCTATACCCCTTCATTCTATGACACTCTAGTCCATGCCAATCTACTACTCTACTCCACTCTATGCCACTCCACAACACTCCACTCTCCGCCACTCCACGGCACTTTACTCCACTCTATACCAGTCCACTCTACGCCACGTTACTCCACTCTATGACACTTTACTTCACTCTACACCACTCCACGACAATCTACGCCCCTCCACTCTATGACCCTCTACTTTACGACATATTACTCCACTCTATGCCCCTCTATGACACTTTACTCCACTCTGCGCCACTCTACTGTACACAACTCCCTCTACGCCACTTTATTATTAATATTATTATGTAGATTTATAGAGCGCATGGCTACCCCAATGGGATTTTCCCACGCTGGCACAACAGGAAGGGCTAAAGTATGTGATTTTAAAAAGCAACGTCTTCAAACGTTTTTTAAACTTATCAAAAGATTTACAGAGCCTTAGCGAGGCAGGCAGAGAGTTCCAAAGTTTAGAGCCCAGGTAAGAAAACTCCATTCCACTCCACTCTACGACACGCTACTCCACTCCACCCCACTCTATGCTACTCTATGCCACTCCACTCTATGCCACTCTACACCACTCTATGCCCCTCCACTCTACACCACCCCACTCCAGGACACTCCACTCTACAACAATTCACTTCATGCCACTCTACGCAATTCCCTCTATGCCACTCTATGCCACTTAATTCCACTGTACGACACTCCACTCCACTCTACACTATTCCCTCTATGCCCCATTACTCCACTCTGTGCCACTGCACTCCATGACACACTACTCCACTCCACCATATGCCACTCTACGCAGCTCCACTCTATGACTCTCCACTGTACACTACTCCAATCTACGACACTCCACTCTACTCAATTCCCTCTATGCCACTTTACTCCCCTCTACAACACTCCAGTCAACAACACTCTACTCCACGGCTCTCCATTCTACGCCACTCCACTCTATGCCCCTCCACTTTATGCCACTCCACTCTACGACACTCCAACCTATGACACTCCACACCAGCCAATGGCCCTCCACTCTACGATACTGTATTTCACTACACACCACTTCACGGTACGCTACTCTATGCCATGCCACTCCACTCTACGACACTTCACTCCATGCCACTCTCCTCTACACCACTAACTTTTATCCATACTGAACAGCAGCCACACTGGTGTACAACATGGCTAAAACACATTGGCAAAGTCAATAGCACTTGCATTGGCGAGACCTATTGGCTTTGCCAATGCTTGTTTACTTGTAGTGGGCCACTGAAGGATCACGTGGGATTCCTCATGGAAGACCTAAAGAATCGTACCACCAATATTGTTAATTTCCAGCCTTTTCAGTGTAGACAATATTGCAGATTATTTTAGAGATATAAACTGAGAGTTGCCATGGACTCTATTGAAGATCACAAATTGGGGTCTTAACCAAACCATCTCAGCAGAAGTATTTTAGATGCTCTCCTTTAATTTTCAAGTCTTTCTTCCATCCGATTAATGGAGGTTACAGCCCAAGTCTGAAAAGTTGTGAGGGAATCAACAGCCAAATGCCCCTCTAAACCAGCCACCTCTGAATGTCAAATTCTCCACTCCTGCGATTATGCGGTCATTTCTATCCCCATCACTCTTGCCACAAAAGCCTCCATTTTGTTTTCCGCTGGCATAAGCTTCATCTCTATGCCATTCACATTCTTACTGAGGCTGGAAAGGAAAGTCATCTACATCTTCTCCCCCTTCATAATAGCCGAAAGATGGCCACCCATCCATCCTACTCCTGAGCAAATCTTGCCCTCAGTTTAAGGCGTGAGGTAGAGGTTATTCAGCCAATGAAGTATAGGGTTACAATGGAAGAGTCACATATCATCCATACTAGTAAGCATTATGTTAAGAGTGCATTGTCAAGAGCGAACACAAAGTCAGGATTTATAACAAATGCGATGGTAGTGGTGTCAGTACTAATAAGAGTTTATTAGTATCTAAAAGAACCCTTTTTAGTAACCTTAGAATAATGTCAGATTGACAAAAGAATTATAGGTTTCTAAACGCAGGTCTTGCAGTTTATATGCAGCTCCTTGATGGTTCATAACTCATTGTGCTATATTAGAAGGACTGTACTTATGAACTGTAAGAAACAAGGATCTCAAAAGCCGTAACCCACTTACCTATCTATATAAAATACAAACCTGTGGTATGCATGTCATATGATGTGCTTTGCAGCAGGCACATTAACCCCCCCCCCCCCGAGTTGTCTTAACATTTTTATTATCCCCTGAAAATTGTAAGGCACACAAAGATCTCTGCTGCAGGGGCCTAAGCACTGTATGGTATTTTTAAAATGCAACCTCTTTTTGACCAATTAAGTAAGCCAGAACAAATTTACTGTCACATTTGTTCTTGCTGTCAATTTCTTTGTAATAGAGTTTTTAAAAAAATAACTGTATAACTTGACTGTTAGACTCTGTTTTTAATAACTCTGCCCCCTTTATGCTGCTATGGGTTCTCTGAGTATTTTCTTTTAGGTTTCGCCTGCACAACGCTTGTGCTTGTGAAATCTACTGGTTTAGTATCAATCTTAAAAGGGGCTTACATCTCATCATTACTTTTTATTGGTTTGTGTGCTTGTCACTTACTTTTCCTCCATTTCTATTGGCTGTCGCACACTATTTCCTTTTGTGTTGCGCGCGTTTGCTCTTATCAGTGTCCCAAGTTCTCCTTTTCATCCGGCAAACTTCTTTGTGAGGCTGCTCTCTTAGGAGTGCTTGTACAGGATGTTCAGCCGACACCGAGACTCAAACCCTGCCCCCCAGCTCGCAGGTCGGCAGTTCTGGCCATTACACCACATCCTCTGTCCTGACCCTTCTCTTCTGTTTTCTGTACTATTGTTTAACAATCACGGCTGGTTCACTTCGCCGCCGCTCCTCGCAAACCCCCCTCAACGCCGCCCCCTCTCAGTCTACTGCCCCTCTCCCATCCGCTGCTGTTGTTACAGATAAACCCTATTGTATCTTTTGTTGCAGTATAAAGCTCTCTTATACCTTAATTTTGTTTGAGTGCCACACAAAATTGTTACAAAAAATATAAACATAAATAAATATTAAAGCTCATTGTGTCTCGTTCTCCTCAGAGGAGGTACAGCCAGCTGGACTGCAAAAATCTCCCTCAGTGCGGCCCCACCTTACTTCAGCAATTGCGGCTGGGTCACTTTGCTGCCGCTTCTTGCAAACGCCCCTCAACACGGCCCTCCTGGTTGCTGGAGGTGTCTCGTTCTCCTCGGAAGTACAGCCCGCCAGAGGAGCAGGACCCGGGAGGCATGCTGCGGGGCACCGGTCATTGCAAGTGGTTCAACTTTGGTTTCATCTCCATGAACAGCCGCCAAGGCGGCCCCCTGGATGACCGTGTTGCATGGTGCAGCAGATGTAGTGGCACAGGGGCCAAAAGCTCCAGGAAACCCACTGAACACCTATTATAGATATTTGTTGCTGCTAAGCAAGCAGTTACAAGCGCAGTTATCTTGCAGGCACCAGGGCAATGATTTGGATGCGGCAGCAGGTGCAGTGGCACAGGGGTCAAAAGCTCCAGGAAACCACTGAACACCTATTATAGGTATATGTTGCTACGGGAAACAGCGTTTAGAACGCTGGTAATACCACGCGGGTAGGTTACAACGTGGACGTTACATTGTCCGCGTTGTTACCACGCATGGCATTACATCGCAAGTCGTTTCTACGACTTGCACTAGATAGCGCGCAACACCAGGGAATGTTTTGGATTTTAAATCCAACACATTCCCTGCTGTTGCGCTAACTGGAGTAGGAATAGTAATTTATACTATTCCTAAGTCCAGCGCGCCGTCTAGCGCAAGTCGTAGAAACGACTTGCGATGTAAAGCCATGCGTGGTAACAACGCGGACGATGTATCGTCCGCGTTGTAACCTACTGCGGGGTAATGGATGGCGTAGTAACGTCATACATTCTGTTGCTACTAAGCAAGCAGTTACAAGCGCAGTTACCTTGTAGGCACCGAGGCAATAATTTGTACACTGCAGCAGGTGACTATTCTAGTGGCACAGGGGTGAAAGGCTCCAGGAAACCCACTGAACACCGATTATTGCTATATGTTGCTACTAAACAGGCAGTCACAAGCACATTTGCCTTGCAGGCACCAGGGCCATGATTTGACTGTTACAGCAGGTGTAGTGACACAGGGGCCAAAAGCTCCAGGAAAGCCACTGAACATCAATTATTGCTACATGCTGCTACTAAACAAGCAGTCACAAGAGCAGTTACCTTGCAGGCACCAGGGCCATGATTTGAAAGGTGGAGCAGGTACAGTGGCACAGGCTCCTAAAGCTCCAGAAAGCCCACTGAACACCTATTATTGCTATATGTTGCTACTAAACAAGCAGTCACAAGTGCAGTTACCTTGTAGGCACCAGGCCACGATTTGAAAGGTTCAGGAGGTGCAGTGGTTCACCCTGGCCGGCAATTTTGGGCTGCTTGATCTGCCTGGACACTCAAACACCCAGACGACTTCATCCCCTACCATCTGTCGTGCCAAGAGGCACAGCAGCTGAGTGTTGCACCTGAGGGGCGGAGCCTTCTTCAATCGCACTGAAAAGCGCTCCTGCAAGCCCGCTGTGTGGTTCACCTTGGTCGGGAATTTTGGGCTGCTTCATCTGCCTGGACCAGCACAACCTCTAGGGGACTTCATCCCTTACCGTCTGTCGCGCCAGGAGGCACCGCTGCTGAGTGTTGCACCTGAGGGGGCGGGTCCTTCTTCAATCGTGCAGAAAAGCATGCAGGCTGTGCCCGGGCACAGCCTGGGGCGAAGGGCAGGTCCATCCTGTGCCCGTCATCAACCGGAAGAGGCTGGGCCACCCCTCTTGGCCTTAAATGTAATCATCTGACTGCAGTAAGTGCGACTTATTCTCTAGACTCCTTTATATTGTCGCTCAAGGTCGTTTAGCCTGTGATAATGGTTAAATGCAAGCTGCATGGGGACAGAACAGCTATCCCAAAATCCCAAGGTGGCACAACCCTCGATGCTTTTTTGACACACGTTGCGAGTGTTTTAGACAAAGAGATTGTCTTAGTGGAGCGATGTCTATCCTTGGAGATGGGCGAAGTGATTCCTGGTTTCTCGGGCCGGTTGGAAGCACTGGGAAAGATGCTCCCCTTATTCCATCCACCCACCAGTCCATTGTGCCTGCCCAGCAACTTCATCCTCTGCCGCTATCCCCCAGTTTATCCAGTATGCCAACAAACATTGGTTCCTTGGATACTAGGTAAGAGGGAGACCCCTGCTAAGTCCAAAAAGAAATCCAAATGATCAGGTCTCTCTAAGCCCACTATGTCTGCCAGGGTCCCTTGTACATCAACCAAAAAGCCCTCCCCGCACACCATCTTCGGACATTATTGCCACCTCTTTCGACCCCGGGGACGCAGAAGCCCCTTCTAAACCAGTTTGGGATCTCATTCTCAGAAAGTTCCAGGCCATGATGACAGCAATGCAAAAGACTTTGCAAATTGGAAATTGCTGTGTCCCAGTTAATGCAGTCCCACGCTAATTTGTTGACTTTAAGGTCCCCTGCCCAGGACTCCATACCGACTATTACTATGTTTTCAGAGTTCCACATCTGATTCTATAATGGACCGGGGTTCGACATCGGCCGCCCTGGCCATCCAGGGATCTGGTACTACTTCTCAGGTTAGCAATACAGGGGGGTATTGCCCCAAGGGCAGGGGCAACCCAGGCTACTGGTGGGCAGGTCGACACTGGAGGCTTTGAAGGTGGTAGAGCTGCTACAGTCAGTCATTCTACTGGCCTCAAGCCAAAGCTTCAACAATTTCCTCATAAGTCTCTATTAAATCTTCCTCTGGACTGCTGCCTATAAGGCATTTTAACAGGATTGCCGCCTCACAACTTCCCTAGATAAGAACGGACGCTAGATCTGACTTGCACAGTGCTTGAACTATAGTGGGGCAAGGATCAGGGTGTGGGTGTGGGAGCAGGCCCTCGTATTAACATTGTCCCACCAGGGTTTTAAAATTTTTTTTTTTACAAACATCTCAAAACCCTCCATCCTAGGGAAAAGATGAGGAATCACATCCCCACAAGTGTCCAGACGAGCCAGTGCGGTTCTCTGTTCCTGTTTCCAACAAGTTCCATCTACTCTCAGGTCTGGCAGACGTAGACTGACGCCAAGCAGGGAAGGGCACCCATGCAGACCTAGTCCAACACCCCTTCATCCAGGGGCTCGAGGCCAGTGAGGAAGGTTCCCACTCAAACGTAATCTTGCAGCCAGCGATCCATGCCCTTGAGAGTACTATAGTTAGCGGAGCCACCACCTATGATTCCATAATGCAACTCCACACTTTTTGCCATCCCTTAATCCTGCCCATTAGCACAGAAGCGCAGTCAATCGCCAGCGACATCGCTTTGAGTCCTCCCTTTAGTGAACCATCAATTGTCCCCCACGGTCTCCGGGCTTCTCCCTCTTCCAGTTCTCTTAACAGCTTTTCATTGGTTTCTTGGAACATATCTGGGCTTGGGAGCAAGCTCACCCAAGAAGACTGGGGGCCTTTATTGACCAGAGTGATATTATTATTTTCCAGGAAACGTGGAAGATCATCCCCTCACAAAGGCAAGGTTTTAAGACCTTCCACGTTCCTGCTTGCAAATCATGTGCTGGTAGACCCTCGGGGGCCTTGCTGTATGGCTTAAGACTACCTTGGGCTATAACGTAAAGCAACTACACCTTGATTCTCCTGATTTATTGGGTCTAGAAGTTCTAGCAGGGAACAAGGCCCTTTTTTGCTCCTTAATGTATACAGTAGAAGTCTGCCAAAGTCAGCCGAATCTTCGGTTTTACATCTTTTAAGGGACATCCTAATTATGGTTA
This sequence comes from Calotriton arnoldi, assembly GCA_963921515.1. Lineage (NCBI taxonomy): Eukaryota > Metazoa > Chordata > Amphibia > Caudata > Salamandridae > Calotriton > Calotriton arnoldi. The sequence goes on along the minus strand of CAWUFW010000256.1, from coordinate 4,808,012 downwards.
GAGAGGAGGCCACTGTAACAGTGGGGGGTGATTTTAACACGTGCTTTGAACCCTCAGCTCTGTTAAAGGAAGCTGTTAGTGAGGAGGACTAGTTTTGGGGCATGCCTCACCCACAAGGCCCCTACCTAAAATCCCTCTCAAAGGTTGCTCTGCAGATGCTGGATCTCTGTGTGTGCTGTCATTTGAGAGAAAGTAATGGCAGAATGAAGTCTGATCTAGAGAGACGCCCAACATTCAGAAGGAATTCGTTTTGAAGCCACATTGATTATCCTTATTGATGTCAATTCTTGAGATATTATACTAGATATGGAAGGTCTACCTCACTTCGAAAGCGATAATTTTCCACTAGCTCTTACCTTTCGCTGGAACTCTGATAGTGTGGCTCAAAACCAAATACAGTTAAGTGGCGACCTAACGATTAGCAATAATAGGAGGAAGGTTAGGTGGGAACAGGTGGCAAACAATGAGAGTGTTCGTGCTCAATTATATCAAGATTTTATCCCAATTTTGCTTTCCTTCTCAGAGTTAGCCCATGATTATACTATGGAAACCCACAATAAGTGGTTTGAGGAACTAAAAATGCACTATTTCACCAAGCCTCTTTCCGGCAAGACTAAGCCCCCTGCCATAGATCCTACTTGACTTAATAAAGACTGTAGGGAGGCAAAAAGGTATCTAATTAATACCCTCAAACAGGCTCCTCTGAAGACATCCAGTCTGCAAGAGCCTCCTACAAACTCACCATAAAGAACGCACAAATCTCGTGGGATAGAGCCATTTGGATGGACATCTTGACCCCCGGGGACCAGGGTGCCTTTTGGCACATATTAGCTCATGGGGCTAAGACGTCTATATCAAGGCCCGAAGTCAACATTCTCCTGCAAGATTGGGTTAATCACTTTCATTATCTTTACAGTGACCCCGGGGTCTCTTCCTCTTTACTTCCCTTGGTTATGGTTAACCCACTAACAGTCTTTTCCATCTGCGTCTGATTCGATCTCCCCAAGCCAAGCTCTAGGAGATGCTATGGGCTTCTTCACTCTAGAAGAAACCTTTTTAGCTATTCATTCCCATAAGTCTGACAAAGACCCAGGATTGGACAGAATCCCGGCTGATTTATTTACCTCAGAACCAGCTGTTTGGGCACCCTATCTTAATCGTGTAGCTAACGCTATGATGGGGGGGGGGGTGTGCTGCAATCCCTGCAACCTGGAAAGGTGCAGAGATTATTCCTATTTTTAAGAAGGGCCTCAAGTATGATCCAGCAAATTATCGGCCCATTAGCCTCATTGACTCTAGCCAGAAAATTTTCTATAAGCTGGTTCTGGATCGCTTGCAGACCTGGATTGACGACAACAAGATTCTCTCTCAGTTCCAGGCTGGGCCTCGCTCCAAAACCAGCACAGTCAATCAGGCTTTCAGGCTTCACCTTATAAGATGGAAGAAGGTCAACATAAACTTATACATTGCCTTCGTCAACCTTAAGGCAGCTTTTGCTATGGTCCCTAGGACTAAACTTTGGTCCACTGTCAAGGCTCTAGGGCTACCTGCCCCCCTGTATCATAACCAGACTCCACTGCGATAACTTCGCTCAAATTCATTGGGGAGTAAAAGAGGAAACCACTGATGGTCTTGGGATCGATAGGGGTGTTAGGAAGAGCTGAATCCTACACTATTCCTTCTCTTTAGCAACAGCTTTGTCGATTTCCTTATGGACTGTGAAAATTACTCCCCGGTCCTCGGGGGTACTGAAATTATAGCGTTATTGTTTGCAGACTGCTGGTCTCAAAAACCCCAAAGGGCATAAAGACTCTCCTTTTAAGGTTTCAATCATTCTGTATTACTTATGGCCTATCAATGCGTCTAAAACTACGTTTATGGCAATAAACCCTCATAGGGGTTACAGAGGGGCACTAACCCTAGAGGGGTTTGAACTAGACAGAGTTCTCGATTTTGATTATCTTGGAATCAGGTGTTCTACTTCTAACTCTTGGGACAGCCAAGTTTCCAAAAGTATACTCATGTTAAACCACAGGGCTGCCGCTATCTTAAGATTTGCTGGCAAGACTTCTTTCCATCCCGTTTCTTCACCTGGAGAGCTCAGGCAGTAGCAGCTGCTGCCTACGGTGCAGAACTCTGGGGGCATAGTAAAATAGTTGCGCTGGGCATAGCTGAAAACAAATTTTTGAGGATGGCTCTCAAACTACCTCAGAGCACCCCTTTGATCTTTAAGCAAGATTTAGGTATTCGCCCTATCTCCTTCCTGGTGCGGCTTAAACCCCCTACTGTATTGGTTATGTGTTTGGCCCGTTCCTGAGTTGTCAAACTACAAGGAGGGTTTGAGTGACTTCTTGGGTAGACATGTTGCCATGGCTGTGTTATACTAAACAGTCTCTCCATTACCTTGGGATGCAAGAGCTCTGGGTAGATACTGAATGAATGAATGATTTTTATTTGCATAATTACTTAAAATCATTGCAAAGTTGCAGTACATTATCAAAATTATGCTAAAATATGTGTCTCACAACATTATAATACATATGTCTAATCATATATAAAGAATTAAAAGTGTCATTTGAACAGCGGTGACAGACCATTTCTAAAATGTGAGTTTTGTTCTAAAATTCATTGGTTTTAAAATTGCATATTAGAAAAAGTCCCTGTTCCTTATCTGTTCATGAGAAAGAGTCACTTAGTTCGTTGCGGGTCTTGTGAGGGCCGTGCAGTCCTTTCCTGGAGGGGGCTCTTCACCGTTCGTCTCCTTCGTTACTACCGGAGGCTCGACAGTTGCAACAGCACAATTTTCCTCTGTGATGTTTTCAATTAGGACCCTTCGTGTCATATTCATAAATTTGCCAAATGTGGCCAGGTCTGAGGGCTCCGTGCTGGACTGGAGCAGTGCCACTTCATCAGCGCATTTTCTGATCCCATGCCTTAAGAACATTGGTTTAACAATATATGTCGATGTTGCAGTAATGCGGGGCAGCAGCATAATAGGTGTACCAACGATTCTGCACTATAGTTGCACAGCCTGCATCTGACTATATTGCTCAACGATTTCCAGCCCGGGTTCAGTTCTTTTATTGGCAGGGGGACTAGGCGTGCCCATTGAATTTCTTTCAAGCACTTCTTTCCTAGGGGTAGTTCATATATGGCTGAATTTTGTGCGACTCGTATGCTTTAGTTAGGTTGACCAACCCTCTTATGGCCTTCAGTCTTGCTATATCTTCACTCCTTGATATCTGGGTGGTGGGATTATTTAGCGCCCTCTTTATTGCAGGGTAGTTTCGTTCTTCTTGGGACCAGCACGCTGTGGATAAGTCCAGCTCAGCCACTGTCTCCAGACAGTACTTCTGCCATGGGTTTGGGGCCCCCCTCAAATATGGTTCTCAATACCTCCTTAAGGGATCCTTTCTGGGCTTTTACTGTCTTGAACCAAAATTTAACCAATGTGCTCCTGCATTCGTATTTTTGTTGTACAAGGCCAAACTCGAGCCGAATCAGGGCGTTTTGTGTATACTTGGGGAGCCTAAAAAGCCTTTTGTAACACTGGCACTGGGCTTTTCCCATCATCTTTTCCATCTTTCCTGGGAATGCATGTGATGCGTACCCAGCAACAGCGAGGAGTTTAGATTTTGTTAATCTCATAATAGGTTTCGTGGTAGGGCTGTGTAGTTTACCTTGAAGTTTGCACAGAGCGTAGATGGTGCCTTGTATTTTGGCTTGCATCTTGGCCTGGTGCAAGGTTGCCTTGCCTTTGTCGTTCAGCCACGCTCCTAGATAGTGGTATGCTCTTTCTGTGGCTATGTTGTTATTGCCCAGTCTCCACTTAAAGCATGTTTTCTTCAGATATTTACCAAACACCACGACCTTTGTTTTGCTGGGGTTGGCCACAAGCTCGTTTTCCTGGTTGTAGATGTTTAATGCATTCAACCCCCTTTGCAAACCTACTCTGGTGTGATCGAGGATCACCAGATCGTCAGCATACTGGAGTACGTTTAGTCGTTGTTGTCCGATTTTCGGGATTGCCAAGCTTGCTCCTTGTATAGCTTTCCCCAAGTCTGCCGTGTAAAGGTTGAAGAGTGTAGATGCTAAAACACAGCCCTGCTTTAGGCCACGGTCAGTTGGCAACTTGTGTGTGACCGTATCCCCCGCCAGTTTGATTCTCACCCAAGTGTTGGTGTACAGTGACATAACTGCCTTCAGTAGTTTGCCAGGGATCCTCCAGCTGGACAGTTTATGCCATAGCTTGCTTCGGTTTACCCCGTCGAAGGCTCCCGAATAGTCTACAAAGCATGCAAATACTGGCAGATTTTTACTGGAGTTTTCCTGTAGTGCCAGGAACGAAAGAGCCATAATGTTGTCTATAGTGGAACAGCCTTTTCGGAATCCAGTTTGGTAAAAAGGTAGTATTTCATTGTCCTCGATCCAGGCTGTTAGTTCCTGTAGCAAAGTTATGGCATATGCTTTATCTTCGATATCTAACAAGGCAATGAGTTTATAGTTTTTTGGGTCGGTTTTTGCTCCCTTCTTGTGTATTGGCTGCAATAGGGAGCTGCGCGAGGCGTCTGGCACGTCTCCCAAGGCTCTGCATTCCATGTACAGAGGTGATAGCAACTCCGCCCACCCTTTGGGGTCCTGCTTGAACAATCCGCCCGGTAGGCCATTTGGACCAGGGGCTCCGTCCCTTTTCATCCTTTTTATGACCTTAATACTTTCTTTCGGGTCCTGGGCTTGGCCCACCTCGTCTGTCTGGTCTTCTTCCTCCACTTCGGCCCCTTCTGATCTAGGCGACCTGCTGACATTTTGGCCTACTGGTTTCATTGTGTATATTTCTGCTGTATGGTCCAGCCAGGCTTCGGCTGTGACTGCGTTCCGCCTGTCCGTTTTTGTGTTTTCCATCTTGGCTATATACTCCCAGAATTGCTTCTGTTTGTTCGGTTTGCATAAATTAAATAGTTCGGTCAATTCCTTCTCCATCGTCTGGCATTTTTCATTTCATATTAAATGTTTGTGGTTCCGCTGGGCTTCTTTTTAAACTCTCTCTGCCAACGGGGAGCCACTTTTTTTATATGCCCGTCTGGCCTGTCTGAGGGTGCGGGTGCTGTTCTTCAGCTTTTTGTTGTATTTCCCGGTTCGTTCTTGGTGTCTCACCGATTTGGGGGTGGTATTCCTTGCCCCTTTCAGTAGGGCTGCCCGCAGTTCTTCGACCCAGGTGGCCCAACTCCGGATGGCTGGGGAGAGAAGCTTACTATGTCCCTTACGTGCTGATCTCAGCTTCCAAGATTCCCAATTCGAGACAGTGAAGTGGTTCCATCTGATCCTCTTCACTAATTTGTGCTCATCCCACCCACGTGTGTTACTTATGGGCACCAATTCTGCATGGCAATCGCACTGGAGATTAAATTCTGGGATGAGCATTGCGTGGTCGCTTGTGTCATGTTGGTGTATCTGGAAGTCCAGAATTGTGTTCCACATACTTTTCCTGATGAAGGTATAATCAATTGTGGTTTGATTGTTGAAGGTCAAAAAGTTTGAAGCATTACGGGTGTGGACCTGGAATGTAAATGGGCTTGGCCACAAAATAAAACGCACACTAGTCCTACAGCACCTAAAGCGGCACGCCCCGGATGTAGTCCTGCTCCAGGAGTCGCACCTGCGGGGGAGTAGGTGTAGGGCCCTGGACCGTTTTGGCTACAAGATGGTGGCCCACTCGGGGTTTACCTCCGGATCACGAGGGGTGGGAATTCTGATACGCAATACCCTACCTCTAGTACTCTCAGGCACGTGGGTGGATGAAGCAGGCTGCTTTGTGGCGGCCGCGGGTAGGTGGGAGGGGCGCGTCTTGGTGTTCTGTTCTTGTTATATATTCCCCCTGGCCTTCATTCCACGAGTCTCCCAAAGTTGAGTTCCTTCCTGATGGGGCTTCCCGATGGTGTCCTTCTCCTTGGGGGGGATACGAATGCGGTAATGAATTCGGAACTGGACCGGTCCAGCCCTCGGATGAGCAGGCAGGGAGAACGTGTGCTGGCAGAGTTCGCCACAGCCTTGGGACTGTGCGATCTGTGGCGGACACACAACCCTACACTTAGGCAATACACGTACTACTCCGCAAGACATGGCTCCTTCTCTAGGATCGATCACTTCTTCACTCGTATTGATCATGTGGGGGACTTCTCCGGGACTGCACTTATGGCACGGGGAATCTCAGATCATTCCCCTGTCAGTGTCACCCTCAGGGGCCCAGTAGTTAACAGGGTGATATTTCCGAGGATAGACCCTTGGCGCCTCAGGGACCCAGCCATGGGGGAGAAGCTTAGGGAGGGATCCAAGTTATACTTCGAAGAAAATCAGGGATCAGTGGAGTCCCAAATCACGCTGTGGGAGGCCTATAAAACGGTGCTGCGGAGGTTGGCTCAGGCTCTGATTGGGGCGCAAAAGAAGGAGGAATCCCTCCAGATCCGGCAGCTAGAAGGGGAGATTGAGCAACTGGAAAGAGATAGTGCGATTGCCTCCTCTGTGGACCTTCGCCACAGATTGACGCTGAAACAGAGAGACCTTAGGGTCCTGGCTGAAGGGGAAGCACGAGCCTATGCTTTGGCCATGCAACACTGCATTTATGATGTCGGGGACAAGGCTTTGAAGTTATTGGCGTGGTTAGAGCGCCGTGATAGGGACCGTTTGTGGGTGTCTGAAGTGAGGGATGCATCTGGTTCTCTCAGGTCGACTAGCATGGACTAGCAGAGACCTTCGCGGCACACTTTGAAAGGGTGTATTCCCCAGTACGTAGTAGGACCGAAAATGACTGCGCGGAAATCCTGCGTGACTTTGCATTGCCCACGTTGTCCGAAGAAATGAGTGAAAGGCTTGAGGCAGACTTTACGGAGGAGGAACTTGGGAAGGCTCTTGGTTCCCTGCAGTCGGGGAAAGCATCTGGGCCGAATGGGCTACCAGTGGAGATCTATAAAAGACAGGCAGCGATTGTAACAGCCCCCCTTCTTAAGATGTTCATTGAGGCGCACGAGTCGGGGAGACTCCCTCCTGACCAGAGAGAAGCGACGATTGTGGTGATCCATAAGTCAGGGAAGCCGGCGGATCAGTGCACCTCTTACCGACCCATCTCTCTAATTAATGTGGAAGCCAAGGTCTTGGCTAAAGCCCTGGCGGATAGGCTGGTGTCCGTTATATCGGAGTTGGTACACGTCGACCAATCCGGGTTTATGCCCCGTAGAAGCACCTACCATAATCTACGACGCCTGTATGGGGTGCTGTATATGACTGAGGATGTTGGGAAGGTTCAGAAGGCATTAATGGCGCTTGATGCCTCGATGGCATTTGATAGTATTGAATGGCCATATCTGTTCATGCTTCTCCGGAGACTGGGCTTTGGACCGATTTTTTTGCAGCTGGGTACGTCTTCTCTACGAACAACCCACAGCCCGAGTGAGGGTCAATGGGGTTATATCGAGGGCCTTCCCCCTACGGAGAGGTACCCGACAGGGTTGGCCCCTATCTCCCCTCCTCTTTGCTTTAGCGCTGGAACCACTGGCCCATTGGATCAGGCGAGACCCCGCGATTTGGGGACTGGCGGCGTCAGAGGAGTGGGACGAGCGTATTTCCCTCTACGCCGATGATATTGTTCTATACTTGGCGCGGCCGTACCACTCGATTGCTCGGGTGCTGCATATTTTTTAGCTGTTTGGCAGCTACTCCGGTTATACAATTAACTGGTCCAAATCAGTGATTTTCCCATTATCCGGTCCCCCCCTCGGGTCCCGTCTCGGTGTTCTGCCCCGGTGGTGACAGAGGGTTTTAAATATTTAGGAGTGTACGTCACGAGGGATAAGAAGGAATTCTTTGATAGGAATCTCGAACCCCAACTGGCCCGCCTGCGCGCCGATGTGAGTCACTGGCGTTCTCGTCCACTCACTCTTATGGGCAGGGCGGCATTATTTAAAATGCTTACATTGCCGAGACTCCTGTACATCCTACAGAATACACCATATCCTGTCCCCTCGGGGGTTTTTAAACTAATATCGCAGGAGGTGCGAACCTTGTTGTGGGACGGAGGGTCCCCTAGGATTGTGCTACACAAGCTCCACAGGGGTGTATACGATGGAGGGCTAGCGCTCCCAGATGTCAAATTATACTACTGGGCTTCGCAGCTTCAGGTGATAAATGACTGGGTCTTTACGGACAGGGGTGAACCTGCCTACAGGGTGGACAGGATGGTCATGCCTGGGGGCAACTGTGAACTCCTCCTTTATGCCCGGAGGTCACAGATGGTGTGGCCCGAGCACACCAAAGTAGTGTTGCAGTGCTGGAGAGAGGCTAATAAACTCCTAGGATGGGCGAACACGCTGACCGGGAGGACCCCACTGTGGTTTGGTGAGCAACTGCGGGAGGTGACTGCTCTCACAGGTTTCAAGGGGTGGCAGTTAATTGGCATTGAGTATTTGGGTGACATCTGGAAAAAGGATTCCCCCCGTTCCTTTGAGTACCTCCAAAGGGAGTACAATCTACACCAGTCGCAAAGATACCATCACGTACGACTCTTACATGCCCTTCGGTCACACATACAAGTAGGTACGTCCGTTCCAGAGTACTCTCCAATGGAGGATAGGTTGCTACTGTACCCCATTAAGGAGAAACCCACATCTACCATATATCGCAAATGAATCAACAACATACCCGACCCCCTGCTCGCCCTTAGGGCAGCCTGGACCACGGATCTTGGGGATATCGATGATGAGGATTGGCAGGATGCGATACAGAGTCCTAGAGAAATTGCGATCCGTTCAAGGTTCCGACTGGTGCAGTTAAAAATCCTTCACCGAACCTACTACCCCCGCACGCACCTCTATGCATGGGGCAAGAGTCACTCGGCATTATGTCTAAGGGGCTGCCAACAGGAGGGCACTTTCTTTCATATATTATGGGAGTATCCGGAGATCATCCCCTTCTGGACGAGGGTTACAGACATCATATCTAGGGTGGTGGGGGGGACGGTTCCGATGGAGCCGCAGTGGCTTTTACTGATGATTAAAGGGGACACTGACTGGTCTAGATATGTGGAATTATGGCTAGCCCTGGCAGCGGGAGTGGCGAAAAGGAACATTGCCCGGGGATGGGGGGCACAGACACCCCCGCGGTGGGAGGAATGGGAGCGAGACCTTGACTGGTGCCAAAGGGCCGAAGAAACTGTGTACAAAAGCCGGGGGTGTACCAAGAAATGGAAGAAAGTATGGGGGCCCTGGCAGAAGTACAGAGAATCTGGGGAAGACTCGGAGGGGTGAGGGAGATGATATTTGTCGATTGTCCTCGCTGCTCTCCAATGATTACCTTTATGTCAACTCTTGTGTTTTTTCCCAAAGTGCTGCATGAACATTGTGTGTACTGTATGGTCTCACGAGCATTGTTAATAAAAAAGAATTTAAAAAAAAAAAGGTTTGAAGCATTGGGGCTATGTTGCCCCAGTCCAGGCCTGAACTGAGATTAGACCATACGACCTTAGAAAGTTATTGAATTCTCTTTCCGCCGGTAAGCCTTGACCGTTGTCTGGATTCAGGTGGTGGAGATTGAAGTCCCCAGTAATATTCAAGTCCAAATGGGTGTATTCACAGAGTACTTCCTCGAGGGTTGTGATAATCCATTTGATGTTTGCCAATTTTGGAGCTCCGTCATCGTTAAGGTATACATTGATGATTAGCAGTTCTTTTCTGGATTTACCATCCCATAGACCGTTTATCACAATATACTGTGCCGTATCCGTTGGACTCCCAATCTCTTCAATTGAGAACTCTACTGTGTGTTTGATGTAAATTGAGAGACCACCCGAGGGCCTACCGTGAGCATGTAGTTTCCTGGCTGGCATGTGGATACTGGCAAAGCCTTCTAAGTGGATGTCCTCCATGGCCCATGTTTCCTGCAGGCAGAGAATGTCCCCCTCCTGGATCTTTTCCATTGCAGAAACACTATTTCTTGTGCTTAATATTCCTGCCACATTCCATGTTATGAGCCTCAGGCTTGTCGTGTGGTCTCTATTTGCCGAACCCTCTAATTTTTTTTGTAATAGAATTGCGACGTATGCCTTATTTTGCACTTTAGGGCTAGGAGTACCACTTGATGTGACCTCCTTGCAGTGTGGTGGCTTTGCTGGGTGCCATTCTTGTCGGGGTCTGCAGCCATTACATCTTCCTCTGCCAAAATGTTGAAGTCTCTTTATTGGGAACACGGGGAGTTGAAGCTAATACACCAGCTAAACCTGGTGATCTATAGTGATCATTTCATAGGGTTCAAGCCCTTCCAGGCTTTTGAGGCCTATATGGACCAGATTGACCCTCCCTCCACTAAAGCCCTTTACATAAGGTTTATATTGGGCATCTATTCCTTAGCTTCATTCACTTCCAAGTGGAAAAGTGGCTCATGGGAAGCAACCTCTGCCCAGCATACAATGGGTGCGTGGAAACTGACAATCATCTGCTGTTTTTTGTCTCTTCTACTTGAAACAGCTTAAGCGCTGGATCGTACCCTTTCTACTCTTGACAGGAGTTTGCCAGTATAAGGTCGCCCTGAGAATCCGCCCTGAGTGTGCCAGTATAAGGTCGTCCACCATTGTGTTTTCAATTGCTAAGTTTCTAGAGAGCGTTTGGCCGATCCGGCGCAAAGTTATCTCGCTCTAACTCCTAACTGGCTGAGAATAACTCTCTGTAGAACAATCTTGTCGATCTGGGTAATGATCCTTGCTCCATGCATAGTGTCTAAATATTAGTAACTAGGTAAATCTAATGTGTCATTTTTAACATTGAGGATATTTTATATCTAACGTACGATTATTTTAATTATTATATTAACCCATAGTTTTATAATTTTATGTCATTTGCCATGTTGTCACTTAAGTGAGCGCACATTGTATTTTAAACGTGTCTGTTATTAACTGTACTTTTAATTTGGCTTATGTACTGCACTTTAGACGTGGGACTTTTATGGTCTATGACCAAAATAACGTTTTAATTCAAATCGAATGGTGCAGCAGGTGCTGTGGCACAGGGGCCAAATGCTCTAGGAAACTCACTCAACACCCATTATTGCTATATTTTACTACTAGCAAGCAGTCAGGAGTGCTTTTTTGGTTCTTTTGTAACTATTGCACCCAAAGTAACCCATAGCCTAAAGTATCACTGAAATAAAAGCAATAACCTATTGGACTTTTCTGTCTACCTACATCTTATGATACATTTACGCATTTATATGGCACATTTTCACAGTTTTTGTATGGTCCTAGAATACTTCTAAATCTGGACAAACTAACACCTTGGCAAGGGGCATTCGCCATTCTATAACATTAGCATTTCAGCCATTGTAAACAGTATATAAATACTTATAGCTTACAACACGTCATTCCATACCAAACATTGGCAAAGCCAATAGGTCTCACCTATGCAAGACCTATCGGCTTTGCCAATGTTTTGTTAGCCATTTAATACGGCAGCACTAGCTTCAGTGCAGCATAACTGAAAATAATAAAAGCGCTATCACGCGGACAACGCTGGCTGTGTCATACAGCTTTTTCACATTACTTTCAGCCATTTGCAACATAGCTAAAAAACATCAGCAAATCCAATAAATCTTTGCCAATGCTTATTTAAGCTTTTTGCTTAAATTGCACAACTGCTCACCAAGCCACAACTTACAATTAAAAAAACTGCTTATTATTCACAAAGTCGAAACCTATTGCTTTACCAATGCTTCTTTCTATTTCCAGCGCTGTGAACATGGCAAGTTTCCAGCCATGGATTTTCTTTTTTTACAAATCATCATGGTCACCGGCATTCGTCTAATTGGCTAACTTAAAATGCAATCTGTGTGATTTTCACCTCGGAAAAACATGTTGTGCTTGGTAATTTTTGTTCCTCCAAAAAGATGGATTGCACATTCAAAATGAGAAAAAACTTCAATGTAGATAAGCAATGCAGAAAATTTGCACGAAGGCAAGTGTAAAACAACCACTATGCTGCGTGTTTCTAGATGACTAAACTAAAAGTCCCCCTTTCACTTTTAAAAGCTAGTAAGAGACTAGTAAAACTTTGATTCAAAATAACCTAGCTGCAAACAAGCACGAAATATTCTGGAACTGCAAGCCATAACAATTAATACCGACATACGATGTTTTAAATACCTTCATGGTAACGGTGAGTGTTCGGATAAAGTCGAGATAAAAAGCAAATAAATCCTATATTGGGCTCCAAGTCGAGTTTCTGAACCTGGCATTAGTTGTCGGTTGCCTGGCCCTTTAAGACGCTCAGGACGCTGCGCTTCGCACCGGTGTTGAGACGCAAATGAGAGGTATCCAGGGCGATGTTTATGTGACGATGGAAGCAGGTGAGGGTGTGCGCTTGCGCAGTAGATACCGCTCGCTCCGTGTGTTTAAATTTTTGTACGGAGCTCCGTGTCGTGTATCACAGGTGTGAAACGCAGGGTGGTGTCACTTACTTCGTTCCTGCGCGACTTTTGCTGTCTCCCCGTCCAACTTAAACTGCAGCTCTGCCACATATTAGCGCACAACAATGTGCGGTATATTGTGATAAATGTGTGGTTGGTTTGGTCTCACGTTACCCAGAGTGCTGTGGTAAGCCACATGCCAGCCGCGTTGTAGCTTAATGTACAAAAATACATTCTTGATTCACAACACGTTTATCGTTCTGTTGGCGTTGTTTTCTTTTTTATGTGGAACACAAGTTCCAATAAAATTCCGTGCGAAGTTTGTAGGATGGTGCGATGAATGGTTGTATTTCCTAGAGAGGCCTCGTTTTGCTTTGTTTTGAGAGTAGAGTAGACTATATACAACGAACCCCAAGCTCTTTGTCACGATATTAGATTTAGGAGAAGTTTTAAATGTGGAAAAACATACGGTGGGAATGCGCCATCTGAGCGTACGAGTTATGCGAGCGTTTGAGGTGTGTTGCAGGCTTTTAAAATTCACTGAAACGTGAACAGCAGACTGGCATTTATAAATTATTTTGTTTCTTACAAATCAAATTATATATTTATGTTGTCCACCTTGCAACTCTTTTTCAGTGTGGAAAGACCGGAATGTTTTCAAACAGAAACAACAATTAAAGGGGTGTTGCATCTATTCATTAATATACATGATTTTTCAAGTAGGTGCTAATAGTTATAACTTTAAAAGAGATTCTTTGTTGTATTTAAGCAAGAAGCAGGCGCAGGTCATTTTATCCATGTCTCAATCTCTAGCGTGTGATGCCTACTTGTTCAGATATGAGTACGTTTTAGTGCACATGTATCAAGGGATTCCTTTTTAGGTTTCTCCTTCATGGCATTGCCAATAGAAGGCACCTTGAGGCAAATCTATTGCCAGTTTTCACCAAACGACTCCTCACACGCTGTCAAGGGTAAACTTACTGACTTGTTGCTGTGCAGGTGGAAAAAGCCTCCCATCTGTATACCGAAACTTGCTAGCCTGTCTAGAAGTGGGAAGTGCTGTAATTGGAAAAATACTCTTGGAAGCCATACATTGCAGGTCGAGTGTGGCAGAGTAAGGGGATGGAGTCATTCGGGGCCGAACTTAAAAATCAGAGTCTGACAGTCAACTTAAAAAGTTGTAATTTTTTTTTTAGGTCTCACCTAAGCAGCGCTTGCGCTGTCTTTTCGAGACATGCTGTATTCAGAATATGGGCACTAAGCAACACCGATCTTTCTAATTGGCTTCTTTTACTGTCCTTTGTAAGTGGCTGCTTTTCATTGGCTAACATGGTCACTAGTCCCTCCTTTTTAGGTTGAGCATCAGCGCCCATGCGCTGTCTGAAAGACCTGCTGTTATCAATAGAAACACTTTTTTCCCCATCTCCTTCGTACCATTTATTTATTTATTTATGTTTTATATAGCGCGAACATGACCCTAGAGGGTGTCAGAGCGCTTTACATTGCAATGTACGGAAACGTTAGATGGTTGTGGGTAATATACATACAATCAGTAAACGACGTTCGATATCGAAAGATATAGACAGTAGTATATAAGATGACAAAAGTAGCTAACAGTGATTATAAGGTTTAGCGTTTTATGGAATGCATTTGTTCATTAGAAGCGAGTTCACTTCTTTTTTGAAGGAGGAGGAGGAGGAGGGTATTCGTCGTACATCTGGGGGTAAGGAGTTCCAAATCTTTGGTACAATACTAGAGAAGGCTCTGCAACACGTTCTCTTTTTGTGGAAGGATTGTGGTTTCAATAATAGTGAGCTCACGCTACGGGAGTCTCTGCACCCTCCAGAAGGTACTAGCTTTTGCACTAAGTAGCTGGGGGTTTTGTGATGAAGGGCCTTATGGGTCATGCAGGCGATCTTTAGTTGTATTCTTGCCTCATATGGTAGCCAATTCAGTTCCTTTTAGGTCGGTGAAATGTGGTTATTTCTTTTTGTTCCAGAGACGAGCCTGGCCGCAGCGTTGAGAGAAGCCCTCAGCGGGGCCAACTTGTATTTGGGGAGACCACATAGAGTGGTACTTCCGTAGTCCAGTCTTGGCAGCACTAGGGCTTGTACGGCCATTTTTAAGTCGTCCTGAGGAAGGAAGGGTTTAAGTTTCCTTAGGATGCTCAGCTGATGATTAGCTCCTTTGGTGGCATTACTGATATGCGCCTGCATATTCAAGTGCTTGTCTAGAATGATTCCCAAGGATTTAGTGGAGTCAATGATGTGGGGAGAGCAGTCAAAGGCGGTTAGATGCTTTAGCTAAAGGTCAATCTTGGGTGTGTGGTTAGGAGGGGAGATGAGGAGGAATTCTGTTTTTTGGGTATTGAGCATGAGGTGGTTGTCAGTGAGCCAATTTTGAGTCTTATGCTGAATCGCGTTGAGGAAGATGAAGTCTTCTGGGGAGGAGATTTTCATATAGATTTGTGTGTCATCTGCATACAGGTGATATAGAATGTTAGCAGCGTTCAGTGCGTTTGCTAGTGGTTCCATGAGTAGATTGAAAAGAATGGGTGAGAGTGCTGAACCCTGAGGAACCCCTAGAGTGACCAAGGAAGGTTGGGAGAGCGATGGCTTCATCTTGATTCGTTGGGTTCTGTTGTTAAGGAAGGAGGTAAACCATTGTAGTACGGTACCAGATAGACCCATCCTTCGTTCCAGAAGGGACAGAAGGTTGTCATGCTTAACCGTGTCGAAGGCGGAGGATAAGTCATGAAGTATCAAGAGGCATGATTCATTCTGGTCTAGCATTTTTAGTATATCGTCCGTTATATGGGTGAGTGCTGATTCGGTGCTGTGACCCTGACAGAATCCGGATTGGTGTTGGTCCAGGAGGTTGAAATTCTCGATGTGGTTGCATAATTGAGTTTGTACACATTTTTCGAGTAATTTCGCCAGAGTGGGGATGTTGGATATAGGACGGTAGTTGTTGAGATCAGAGGAGCGGGAGTTGACTTTCTTTAGTACGGGTGTTACCTGCCCTACTTTGAGGCATTCAAGTATGGTGCCTTGCATGAGGGAGGCGTTTACAATCTTTGTCCATAAGGGGAGAAGTGAATTTTTTTATCGTTTTGAATAGGGAAGGAGGTAAAGGATTAGGGAAGTGATTGGAGGGGTTAATCGCAAGAAGGGTGATATAGATGTCGTTTTCAGAGTAGGGCGTGAAGGTGTGCCAAGAGGCACTGTTCTTTGGGGCTCCTGTTGGTGTACTAGCCTGATCCTTGATCTGGGAGTAAAATGTAGATTCATGGTCGGTAGTTGAAGGAGGGGCATTCCTAGATTGTATGTCGCATTCGATGTTTTTAGTTTTTTCTATGAAGAAATTGGCAAGCTCCTCGCAGCTAGGGGTAGCCGACTTTCTGAGTTCCGTAGAGTTTGGTGTGTTGAGCGATTGTTGTTTGACTATTTCAAATAGTTTTTTGGGGCGGTTGATGGCATGGTTCAGCTGGGTTCTAAAAAAGTCTGATTTGGCCTTTAGGATTCTCCTGTTGTATGTATTCCTTAGTTCTCTAAGGAGATTTATGTTTTTTTACGGAGGGTCTCGATCTCCAAGTTCGTTCGGCTGATCTTAGCTTGCGCCGGTCAAAGTTCAGAGTCTCGTTGAACCAAGGTTTGGAGATTTTGGTGGAAACGTTTTTTTGTTGGAAAGGGGAAGTTGAGTCAAGTATTTCAAGAATAGTGGAATTGTAAAAGACTGTGAGGTCATGAACATCTGTCATGCCTGTCTGGGGGATAAGATCGGTGCTGCATCGGTTTGCTAGGTCGATAGGGTTGATATTTTGGATATTCCTTTTCCATTGTTTTGTTTTTGTAGGTTGGCATCTTTTAGGAGTCACCTCCATGTTGATAGAGAAGAGTATGCTGTAATGGTCAGACCAATCACAGGGGATAATGGAGTCTAGTGAGACAATGTTTGTTTTTGCTATAATGAGGTCTAATGTCTCTCCCTTGTTGTGGGTTGGACTGTCGCAGAATTGGGTCAGGTCCTAATCTGAAAGGAAGGATTTGAAGCAACTTACAGCGTGATCGTTCGTATTATTCCAATGTAGATTGAAGTCTCCTAGAAAAATCTGCGACACTTGTGAATTGTCATTGGATGTAATGAGTTCCATTATCTGTTTGATGAAGGGCAGATTATCACCTGGTGGGTGGTATATTATGTGAAGTTTGCTAATGAGGCAATTGTTGTTCGTGATGTTGATGCAGAGATATTCACAGGTGGATAAGGAAACGGTGTCAGTTTGATTAACTGAGATTGTGTTTCGGAAGATGCAGGCCAACCCACCGCCAGGTTTAATGAGTCTGTCTAGACGGATTATGTCATGGCTGGGGGGGACCAGTAGGTCTAGGATAGTAGAGGAGGAGCTATTTAGCCATGTTTCAGTAAGGATGACAATGTCAAGCTCATTAGAGAGGATGAGATCGTAGATGTCGGACGCATGTTTGCTAGCTGATCTGCAGTTGAGGAGTACACACTTCAGTTTGCTAGTAGGGTGGGAGAGGGTTGTGTGCATTATGCTGATATTTTTTAGGTTTTCACTATTTATAGCTCTGTTGTTGAGAGTAGGTTCTCTGTCAGGGTTAGCTTGAATGGTTTGAATGCAACCGTGTAGAGGCTTGCTGCTGTCTAACGGGCTGGCATAAAATAGGAGGAGGTCACGAATATCGGTGTCAGATAATTCAGCAATTAGTCTATTGGGACGAGAGGGGTCGTTGGGGAAAGGTATGATATTCTGAATAGTATATTCAGTGTGTGATTTTTTGGTGATGTATCTACTAGTTTGGTAACTGATTCGGTTCACAGTGGCATTAGTGGCTCTGTGAGAGTTCAGGAGATCTTTTGTGATTGTTGATAAGTTTTGCATTTCGTCCTTGAGATAGGATAGGCCGAGGTATATCTCATTGAGACGTGCCATAGCATACTTAATACCGAATGAGTTTTTAATATGTTACTGATGTTTACAGATTTTACACTGCTAAATATGAATTACTGCTTGTCAGTGTTTTAAAGTATTTTTAAGAAATCTGATTTTGTGGATTGTATGTCTTTTTATGTCGCCCCATGTACTCAGTATTCGGATTTTAAATGATTTTTATACATTATATGGTGTTGTATATTGTGATATGTTGTGTACTTTTATGGTTTTTATTAACCCAATAAAGTGGTTTTGACTGACTGACTGAGACGTGCGATCCAATCAGAGTTAGGATGGCAAGATGTGTGTTGAGGTGTGTGCTCTATTGGAGGGAGTCTGCATGTTCGGTCTTGGAGAGTGAGGAGGACATTGTTCGAATCCAATGGAGTAAGTTGAACTGGGCGGATTGGGAGGGGGACCTGATGTGGGAGGGTGATGGCCTGGTTAGGTGATGGGATGGAAAGGCCTGTTGCGCCTGAGAGAGGTGTGATTGAAGAGTGGTGGATCGAGTTGGGGGGTAGAAGTGTCGTAAGGGGGCGGGGCTATTGACAGGTCAGGGTTAGCCATGAGGGACCGTTCATCTGTAGATGGGATGATTGGGATAATGGGAGCGGGTTCAGAGTTGAGGGATTCAACGTTGGACATCCAGGATGTCTGGGGGGTGTAGGCATTGGGTTGATCTGTATCTAAGTGGATCCTTGTCCCACCTGGGTCTGGGAACCCTGGAGTGGATGGGTCCGTTGTGACGGATGAGTAGACTAGCATGGGGGTATGGTGAGAGTTAGGAACAGGTGATGCAGTCATGTGACCTTGTGGTAGAGTAGGAATATTGACAGGGTAATCAGGAAGGTTATTGATTGGGAGTGGGTTTTTCTTGTTCAGTGCTTTCTTGAGAATAGGGAAGATCTTATCTATAATAGCGAGATTGGCATTTGAAGCTTGTATAAGGATATTACCATTATTGTACAGGGATATAGTGGCGTTCGCATTGCAGAAGTATGAGGCGGATACCGTCATTTTGAGGGCATAAGGTTTTTTTTGGGATTTGGTAATTCGGAGCATCGAGTAGAAGATATTCCTCCATTGTGCACGTTTTGTGGTGTGGAAGATGAGTTCATTAGTTACAGCGCCTTTGTTGATACAGAAATAGGGATCTGAGATCAGGGTCTCTGCGTGAGTTTTTAATAGTCTGTGTTTGAACTTTTTTGCCGCATTTTTGGATAGATTGGGTGGATATTTAATGGTGAAGGCATGTAGTCCTGAGGGTTCCAGGTTTTGATCCTTTTTTTTTTTTATCTATAAATTTGTTTCGGAATCTTCTCTTTAATCCCTTTCTGCCTAGTCATTTGCCTCTCATATTCGTTAGAGCCTTCCCTTTTTATCAATTATTGATGATTGGTGATGGCACTGGTGGAGGTTGACACCATTCCAAGATGTCTGCCGCTTTTACAGGCTTAGTTTGCTGGACCTGTAATAGTATCCATTTTTGAGAATGGTTGACCCCTTTCCAAGATGGCCGTCGCTTATACCGGCTTAGATTGCTGAGCCTGTGTTGGTATCCATTATCAGAAGGAAGGGGGAGCCATCTTTGTTGCAGCTGGAAGTGGGGAAATGTTTCTGCCAACAAAATGGAGGTCCTGGCCTCCCGGTACCGGGGGGTGGGGTGGGGTAGCCTCTTAATCCAGGACGAGGAGGTTGTGGTGAGGCTCCCACAGAGACAGCCACCTCATGGGGTGTTGAGGGGAGGGCACTGTTCCCTCGTATGCACCATGCAGCCCCCAGAGATCCTATCCGATCACCCGAAGCTAGGGCGCGTCGATGTGCTCAAGCCAGCAGCAGCTGCGTGAGAGAGTCCAGGTCCGACCGATTTACCCCCTAGGGGCAGCCGGGAGCTGCGATCAGCTTCCGCATGCTGAAGCGGTGCTGCGCGAGCCAAGTGGGACCTCAGAGGCCCTAAGCAGGACGTCTGTGTGGTAGAACAGGCACCCACCGGGGCGACTTGCTCCTACGATCGCTTAGTCCGACAGGCGCCCGCCCTGCTACCGTCCCTCCTACCCCGTGCCGACCACTCAACCCTAGCGGGGCCCAGAAGGCTTCAACGGGGGCCAGAGGCGAGAAACAGGACGACGATGACGATTGGGCCAGAGACTGCTGGGCACTCACAGGGAGAGGTTGCTCCGTTTCAGCTCCTCGTCTGTACCAAAGGAGCCTCACGCTCTCCGGTCCCTCCTGCATACCGCCGGCGAGACTACAGGTCCACTCCACTCTCTTTCAGCAGCGATTCCCATGGGTCAACGGGTCGGCACATTCACGCGTTGTCGAAGTCCGGCTGCTGTGCGTGTTGGTGCAGGTAAATGCCGATTTGTAAGGTGGGGCTTTGGGTTGTACTAGGATTAATACCCTAAGGTAATCCCAAACCACTAGGAGCTCCGTTGC
Source organism: Calotriton arnoldi (assembly GCA_963921515.1). Taxonomy (NCBI): domain Eukaryota; kingdom Metazoa; phylum Chordata; class Amphibia; order Caudata; family Salamandridae; genus Calotriton; species Calotriton arnoldi. The sequence continues at coordinate 4,788,178 of CAWUFW010000256.1, read as the reverse complement.
AGAGCTCCTGCTCCGCGGCCATCTTGAGGCATACGCTGACTCCTGTGTCGATCTGCTTTGCTGTCTCCTGAATGGTTCCTGCAGCCGACACGTCACTTCCGTTGAAGGCTGAGGAGCACCGGCTAAGTACAGTTTCCTTCCGCTTTCACAACATATCTGTTGTTTGGAAGAACTATTTTTCTACTGCCAATTGTCTCTACTCTGCTAAAGAGAGGATTTTGTTTGATCAAAGCAGTTAACTTGTTAGTTCTCTCAGGTCATAATGTGCTCATGTTACACTTGGTCAGGGCGTCAATGCTGGTGGTCACAGATTTTTGTGTGCCTCTACTTTTCTTTTGCATTTTTACCTCACGTGCTGTAAGAGCCTCAGAGCCCGACCCCCTCTCCACCCCCTACTCCCTCACTTCGTCACCTGAGCGAAATCACGTCCCATGAAAAATGCGTGAAGTGCTCCTGTACCGCCCAGAGTCAGAGGAAATGTTGTGATTAATGAACACACTGGCACAGTTGACCTCGCCGTTAAGTCACAGAAAAGCATGAAAAAGGATTCCATCTGGACAGAGTGACACAGTGATGCATGCAAACAGCAGCTGGAGAAAGTCGGTTTAAGGAATAGCAACATACTGGGTTCGATAGCTGCAATGTACATAAAAAAAAAAAAAAGCACAATTTTATTTGTATGTTTCTTATTTGGACGAGTGCTGAATGAGTTTTTCTGTTCACAACCTGCTCTCCCTGTTTGTCACACTCTTCATGTGCTCGGCGCCAGTAATTGTCAGTCTCCACGGACTTCAAATACAGTTTCAGGTGCACGACTGAAAGGGAAAATAAATTTGTGATTTAGGAATCACTGCCCCAGGCATGTTAAAATATCTTTTAACTCTTCTGGTTAGTGACTTGAAAAGCGCAAGTAAACATCTAAATTATGTGTGAACGAGTAAAATGTACACAGCGCACGCATCACAGATGAAACATTCTCTTGGCGCCAGATTCAGTAGGAGATAGCTCTGCTGTGTACTGCTAAGTTAAACCGAATCAACAGGTCACATATGTTATAATTAGAAATAGTGCTACCATTTTTTTTAATGACTACAACGAGATAGCTCTGCTACTTCTAAAATGCTAAAATCCTTTAACAAGCCTCGGTGTTAGCCTGAGAGACTGCGCTTCTCTTTAAGGCTTAGGGAAAACATTAAGTGGGCCACCTGAAGTTCAGGTCTCTCGTGGTACATGCCATGAGCGTGCCGGTGAGGGGCGCATTGCTGTTCTACCAGTCATCTCACCTGCCAGTGGAGGAAGAACCCCATCTGTCACCTATTAATAGCCGTGGCAGCATGCAGTACTTGGCCTCCCACCCCTTAGGAACAGCACACTGCAGAAGGTATGTGCAGCTGTGCCAGGACATGCTTCGTTCAACACATCAGAGTGATGTACTGACTAACACCCACACAGCAATTAGAAGAGCAGTCTGCAGTTGTGTCCCGGAAGAGGGAAGCATCTACCTGCAGGACCAGTGCACCCCGAGGAATACGCCTGCCGTCTCGTTTGCACCCACTGTGCTCCCAGAGAGACAGTTATGAAGCCTGAGAAACGGGCGCAAACTTTTCATTCAAGTGCTTCTTACGAGACAGCTTATCTTTCATTTCATTTAGGCCCTCTATCATCTACGTAACCTGAGAGACAGCCCTGCAATCTACGTGCATGCCTTTCATTCCAATGTACCCTGAGAGCCAACTCATCTCTCATTTACACCAACAGCATCAGTTAGTTATCCAGGCCAACAGCCCCACAATCCACGTGCAAGCCTATAAACAGCTAATATCTCTCATTACACCCGCTGTATCATCTAACCTGAAAGACAACCCTTCTGCCAAGTTGCAAGCCTTTAACTCCTGTGGGTCATTTTCAGTAGCTCTTTCGTCTTACTTTCACCCACTTTGTCTTCTATGCAATTCGTGAGACTGTCCTGCTGTCTAAGGTGCAAGCCTTTAACTCGTGCTTACCGAGGCATAGCTCTTCTCCCATTTGCACCCGCTGTATCATTAGGTAACCTGAGGGAGAGTCCTGCTGTCAAAGGTGTAAACCTTTAACACTTTGCAACCTCTGGATAGCTCTGCTGTCTCGGATGCAGGCATATAGCCTATGTGCAAACTCTGCAATAGATATGCTGTCTGAGGCTACACAGGTTACTTTTTACAAGCTATACATGCTACATTAGATGTGTACTTTTTACAAAGTACACATGCATTTTATGGTAATCTTGTATTGCCAAGTGCTACAAGTGTGTTATGCCTTGACTGATTAATTTGCAACACTATGCTGTCCACCACACATTTATGGATTAAGGACACTTGCCCCTTAACCCAGTATCTGTTGCATATAATGCATCACTTCCAAAAGAAATTAGAACCTGTTTTCAGTCTCAAAAGATTACTACAAACTCTGCACAAGAGGTTCAGAATAATACCAAATAATTTTCTAAAGTTCAGCTGTGGATTTCTGTATTCAACATTAAAGAGGTTAGAATTGTGCCTGGATGGTTTAAATATCTCAAAGTGATGGCCTTTTATTGTGCACGAAATGAAACCCCTGCATATTTTAATGTCATTGTCTAAAATATGGTTCCTTCCTTAGCACAAATTTTATTTTTTGCATTTATAATACCCATAGCTCTAACTTCAACAAATGCGAGACCTGTTGCATTTCCAATGCTTGTTTTCTTTTGTAACCTCACATGAAGACTGCCCCTCTTACATGTGGTGTTACTCATCATGTTATTTATTACTGACTGAGCACTCTTTTTTTCGTTCAGGCTTTTTTAGGCTCAGGAACTCACTCGCGCCCATGCTTGCTCACTCTCCTCGTAATTATAAACAGCTGCTCTTTATTTTTACTAATTCTCGCTCCCCCTCCTTGTTAAATATAGTGACAGCGCCGTTTTTTTATTTTACACTTAAAAGACAGAAAGTCTCTTTTTTTTAAAGTGCTCCATGCTGCGCTTTCACTTTTATAATGGCAGCAGCGCGCCTTTCTCTATGCACAGCTCGCCGAATTTACGTTAACAAAGTCTTTTTTTTTTTTTTTTAAAGCGCCCTATGCCGCACTTTCACTTAAACAATGGCGGCCGCACCCCTCTCTTTATGGACGGCTTGCCGTATTCACTTTGGAAAACACAATTTAGTAGGTTTATCCGTTGTTTTTGTCTGTGGCGGCACACAGTGTGTGGCGTGATTTTCTACTTCCGTCGGGCTCACTGTGCGTTCGGGCTCACTTGTCTTCCGGTCTTTCTCAGTCTTAGGCACAACATCAGCAGTCATCATGGCTTACAGTGGGCAAGGCTCGAAGGTGCAGGTACAGTCCATTGTATCCTGAAACCGTTATTGTGCATGGAGCGGAGGAGGGATACTTTTGTGTGGTTATTTATTTATTTATACAGCGCAACATTCATCCGTATGGATATCACGGCGCTAAGGAGAGCACATCCTAAGTGAGAGTGGAGTACTGAGAAAGGTCTCTAAGTTACTAGTCAGACCCTAGGAAACAGATGAGTTTTCAATTTCTTCCTGAATGTCAGGTAGACGTCGGTAAGCCGAAGTTCTAGTGGTAGTTCATTCCAGTGGGTTGCTGCTAGGTGTGAAAAGGATCGACACCCTGCCTTGGTCTTCTGAATGCGTTTAGTTTTTGCCCGTGCCTGGTGGCACGACCTTAGGTTCCGTGTGGGTGCTTAGAATTCAACTCTATCTTGAAGAATTCTGGGGCCAAGATGGTGTAAAACTTTGTGTGCATGGCCTACAAGTTTAAATTTAGCCCTTTGTCGCACCGGAAGCGAATGGAGCGTCCTCATGCATTCTGATGCCGAGCTGTATTTGCTCTTGTTGCATAGCAACTTGTCAGCCGCATTCTGGACCATCTGCAGGCGACTGAAGAGGTAAGTCCGTCATGCCCACATAAAGTGCATTCCCGTAGTCCAATTTGCTTATGAGCAAGGCTTGGAAGATGGTTTTCCTACACTCCAGAGGGATCCATAGAAACAGTCTTTTTTAGCAATTTTTGTGTCACAAAGCTTTTCCCACAAAGTGCGCGGACATGGTCCTGCATGGTTAGTGCATTATCAATGAGAATGCCTAGGTTTTTTGCAACCTGTTTGGGTGCGGGTGCGTTACCCAGCGATGCGGGCCACCAGGTTGCATTCCAGACTAAATGTGCTCCTCCAAAGAGTAGAATCTCTGACTTGTCTGCATTTAGTTTCAGGCAATGGTCAGACATCCAGGCCGCCATTTCCGAGAGACAGCTGGTTAGTCTAATCCTCGTGTCTTCGTGTCCATCAAGAGCAATCAGCAGTTGTGTGTCATCTGCATAAGAGCAGATACTGATTCCCCATTTCTCACTGATCTTGGCCAGCGAAGACACGTAGACATTAAAGAGGTTGGGGCTCAAGGAAACTCCCTGTGGGACACCATACTCCATGGATTTTGGGTTTGAGGAAAAAGGGCTCAGTTGTATTGTCTGTGTTCTTTTGCTTAAAAAGGAGCAAAGCCACTGAAGGGCTTTAGAATGTATACCCTTTTTATGAAGGGTTTTCAACAGGAGGTCGTGTGAGACAGTGTCGAAAGCCGCCGATAAATTCAGCAGGATCAGAGCGGCGGCTTTACCCTGGTCGGTCAAGGATCGTAAATATTATCTAGTACTGCCAGGAGGGTGGTTTCAGTGCTATTGGTAGCTCTGAGGCCAGTTTGGGTTGGGTACAGGAGCTCGTTGGTCTCGAGGTAGTTGGTTAGTTGTTTATTTACCAACTTCTCCATCACTTTAGATAGGTATGGAAGCTGGGATAATGGTCGATAGTTTGCCGGGTATTGAACATCTGTGCCCGCTTTTTTTAGTAGGGGAACTACAGTGGCTTTTTTCCAGATCTCTGCGAATACTGCAGTGTGTAAGGATTGGTTAAATATGCGGGTTACGTGAGGGCATATAGTTGGTATGATCCGGGAAAAGATGAAATGAGGGCATGGGTCGAGTGGGGACCCTGATTTAACTTCAGCCATTGCTTTTGCGACCTGCTCCTCTGTAAAGGGGTCAAGGTTACTGAGATAGGATTGGGCGTCAGGGTGAGGGTCTAGGGTTTCCCAGTCGATATCATCTGGTGGGTGCTGATCTCTGAATGAGGAATAGATCGCAGAGATTTTATCAGCAAAAAATGTGCTGATTGCCTCACAGCACTCTGTTGAGGGGGGACAGGACTTGGGACATGCTAGATGGGTTACATAGCTCTTGCACTATTTCATAGAGCTCCCTAGGTGAATTGCTATTGTTGTTTACACGCTTTGCAAAGTAGGTCTTCTTGGCGTTTTTAATAGCATTATTGTAGATTCTCATTTCCGCTTTATATGACAATCTATCCATGTTGTTTAGATAATCTCCACTTGTGCTCTAGTGCTTCGCACTTTCTCTTCAGTATTTTGAGATCAATTGAGTACCATTTTTCAGATGATGTTCTTCCTAGGGATTTGTTCTCTAGTCTAGGGGCACATTGGTCCAGTGTATTGGAGATTTCTGCTTGGAGGCTTTCTGCGCTCATTTGTACAAGCGGTGACATCAGGACATTTGGGTAATTTAGAGAGAAATGGCGCTCAAATGTGTCAGGGGTAACTAGCTTCCAGGCTCTTTTTACCACTGCTGATGGGGTTTGGGGGCGGATTAATTTTGCCAGTAGGCTAAGAGTAAAGGAGATCAGGGAGTGATCTGTCCACGATAGGGGCCTTACTTCTAGGATGTTGGTGGATTCTATATTGGAAAACAAAAGGTCCAGGGTGTGCCCAGCAATATGTGTGGGTTCCCTAACCCACTGTTTTAAGTGCAAAATCTGCATGTCATTGTCTAGGTGTTTTGCCACGGGATTGTTAGCGTCTTCAAAGTGGACATTAAAGTCTCCTATTAATACATAGTGCTTGTGTTTTAAGCATGAGGGAAACAGCTGAGTAAGGAGTTGAGCGCTAAAATCCGGTTTATAACCGGGAGGGTTATAGACAATTGCCCCCGAGTATTTTGTGGGCACCGCTTAATATTTGGAACGCTAAAATCTCGTGCTTCCCCAACTGAACCACTGTTTCAGGGAGGCATGTGAAACAGTCCTTAAAAAGCAGGGCTATACCCCCTCCTTTCCGGCCCATTCTGTCCTGTCTTAATAATTTGTAGCCAGTTGGTAGGGCAATGGCGACGTCTGGAGAGTTCTTGTCATCTAGCCAGGTGTCCGTGATGAAAGCTAGGTCGGGCTTTATCTCGGCTAGTACATCCCATATCTCAAGGGAGTGTTTGGGCACTGACCTAGCATTGAAATAGATGCATTTCAGTTGAGGGCTGTTCTGGATGATTGAGCTCTGCGACCAATCTGGGGATACCTGACTACACCATTTGCAGCAAAGGCATGAGAAGGGAACCATCATGTTCCCTGGAGAGGCTTTCATACACTGTGTCTTGTTACCTGGCAAGCAGTCTGCTAGTTCTGTGAGTTTCTCTTTCGGGTAGCAAAGCCAACTGTGTTGATCTGAGATGGGAGATGCAGGGGTTCTGGCCCCTGGCCCCGGTCGGGCGCGGACGGGCGCAGATGGGCTTGCCCTTGGTGCGCCATCGGCGCGGCTGCGGCCCCGTTTTTTTGGCTGCCCGTGTTGAGCATTAGCCACTAGACCGCTGACCTCGGATACTGCTGCTTCCGGTAACTTCCGGTTTCAGCAGATCCTGAGTCACGGTCCTAAACCCTCCCACCTCTCCAAAGCGCTACGTGCAGGTAGGCAGTTGTACTTGCTATTCAGTAATTCAATTCAAATTCAAAAGCATTTGTCACAGTTAGCAATTCAGTGCGCAATTTTAAAACGGTTTAAGAGCAAGGTAAAAACTAAGTAAAAACGCTGCGAGTGAGCTGTCTCACTTAATCAGGCAATCCTTGGTGCTCACCGCACTGCGGCCCCGTTTTTATGGCTGCCCGTGTTGAGCATTAGCCACTAGAACGCTGACCTCGGATACTGCCGCTTCCGGTAACTTCTGGTTTCAGCAGATCCTGAGTCACGGTCCTAAACCCTCCCACCTCTCCAAAGCGCTACGTGCAGGTAGGCAGTTGTACTTGCTATTCAGTAATTCAATTCAAATTCAAAAGCATTTGTCACAGTTAGCAATTCAGTGCGCAATTTTAAAACGGTTTAAGAGCAAGGTAAAAAACTAAGTAAAAGCGCTGCGAGTGAGCTGTCTCACTTAATCAGGCAATCCTTGGTGCTCACCGCACTGCGGCCCCGCTTTTATGGCTGCCCGTGTTGAGCATTAGCCACTAGAACGCTGACCTCGGATACTGCCGCTTCCGGTAACTTCCGGTTTCAGCAGTTCCGGAGTCACGGTCCTAAACCCTCCCACCTCTCTAAAGTGCTACGTGCAGGTAGGCAGTTGTACTTGCTATTCAGTAATTCAATTCAAATTCAAAAGCATTTGTCACAGTTAGCAATTCAGTGCGTAGTTAGCCCAAAATATTTAGTTTTGGCCAATTTACTCCTGTCCCTTTTAATGATGGTCTAAACCCCGCATCTCAGCTTTTTGGCAACCCACATTTATAACCCTTGCTGTAACTATCCCAAACGTCAGCCCTCGGCGATCACGTGATTCACATGTGTCTACAAAGTAGGGAAACAGGATGGTATGAACACCTATGGCTGGTCAGGTAAATATGCTTCCTTGAAAAGTCCGGGGTCTGAGAGATTACACGAAGCGGTACAGGGTCCATGCTTACGTTAGACCGCACCCTGTAGGAATTGCACTCCTCTATCAGACACATTTAATAGACTCCGAGTTTGATAAGTTCAGGACGAAAAGGAGGAGGCAACTGTAAGCCTCCACCTATTTATCCTACTCGACGGGGGTGGCTATATGGATAGCTCCGGGAGTGCCCTTCAGAATGTAAGAGATGTGTGTGGATGTTGAGGGTCAGTACCCGTTTCTCTAGGGGATGCTGGATGGCTGAAATGTTAGTTTCCTCAAAGTATACGCCCCTAACTGTGATGATAGAGTATTCTTTTAAACAGTGTTAGACATACTCCTGCCAAGCCTGGAGACGCCTCTTATTTTGGCAAGCAACTTTAACTGAATCCTGGACAAGGACATGGACAGGTCCCCCCCCCCCAAACAAAACACAAAACTGGGCATGACAGGGTCACTGAGAAAGGCGATGAGGAGGGTGGATTCTGTGGCTGTGTAGAGAGAGAGAGACGCATCTGGAAAGTAGGGAGTACACTTACTCCTCGAAAACACAAATGTCTTTCTCAAGTATACGGCATCAAGTGACAGTTGGAGAGGGAGCTTAAAGACCAGGAGGATGCACTGCGGGGGGGGATCAAGGGGATCCATAGGTGCCGGTAAGATTATTAGAGGCCCGGCGGATGGTGGGTGAGACCTAGGATAGACTAGATACATTTACATTGAAGGAATATTGGCAATTGTTACACAGAAAGGGTGACCAGCCTGACCACCTCCTGCCTTGGCTACTCCACATGGAGAGACTGAGCTCCCTGATTATATCACTGCGGCTGGCGAATGGCAGACTTGCCACGACTCAAACCGCGATAAACGATAAGCTACAACAATATCTCAGCCAAGTGTATGGACAGCGGGGCAACCGGGAGGGTTCTACAGCATAGGAGTTCCTGAGAGGGCTGGAATTTCATGTATTGGAGCCAGTACAATGAAAGATGTTAGACCTGCCCCTGACCAGGGATTTTTATTTTTTATTTTAGAGGTTTTATATAGCGCTGGCTAGACCCAGAGGTATCGGAGCGCTTTACATGAGTACGAGGATGGCAACAGTATAAAACAATAATACAATAAAATGGAGTCCCAACAAATAAACAAAAAAAAAACAACTTGGATTTATACATATCAAATAAAACAGATAGATAGAGCAAGAGCTATATACATGTATGACATGGAAATGGGAGATCAGATTTTGTATAAAGGTATGGGATGGTGAAAGGCATAAAGGGCAGCAGGTAGAAGGAATTTAGACGTGAAAAAGGGGGAGAGTAGCAGATGAGGAGAATTTGGTAGGAGAGGGGGGAGTGGGAGGGGATGGGGAGAACTATGAGAGGGATGAGATTCAGGAGGTGATTAAGACTACTGAGATGCAAAGCCCCGACAGGCTCCCTCTGGAGTTTTATGCTACTTATTCCGAATTACTGGCAGAGCGCTTGCTTGAGGTCTATAATGAGGGGGCTGATAGAGGCACCCTCCCCCAGACCATGCGGGAAGCTCTCATCATCATGCCCCCTAAACCGGGACGTGACCTCGAGTAAATAGGATCCTATCGCCCGCTGTCCATGATCAATGTAGATGTGAAGCTCTTGTCTAATATTCTAGCTAATAGGCTGCAAGAGGTAATTGGTCAGCTTGTATACGAAGATCAATGCAGGTTTATCCCCCAGAGGAGCACCCTTCTGAACACCCATAGGCTCACACACGTCATGCATTACAAGCAGGACTCCCTAGCGGAGATGGCAATGGTAGCACTGGGCATAGAGAAGACATTTGACACGGTCAGTTGGGAATACCTGCAGACGATGCTGTTCGATGTCGGTATGGGGGCGCAGATGCTCAAATGGATAGCCCTGCTGTATTCTGAACCTTCGGCTAGGGTTCGCTTCGGACAGTTTGTCTCCGACAAGTTTGAGATACGGTGGGGAACATCTGCATGGTTGTGCCCTGTCCCCGTTGTGGTTTGTGCTAACTATGGAACTGCTAATGCAACATCTGCGGATTGCAATGCAGGTCTGGGGGATTCAGGTGGGAGACACCAAGCATATAGTGTCCCTTTACGCGGATGATGCCTTGGTGTATCGGAGGAACACAACGCAAGCAGTGTCACTTCTGCTCGACACACTGGGCACTTTTGCAAAATTGTCAGGCCTTAGCGTGAATGTAGACAAGTCCCTAGTCTTCCCTCTTGGGGGATGGGCAGGGGATATTAGAGGCCCAATCTCAGACTTAGGCCTGCAATGGGAGACAAAAGGTTTCTGCTACCTGGGTATGCAGGTAGCACATATGGCAAAGAAGAGGTATGACTACAATATGGGCAGAGTTGTGGCGGGCCTAGAGGCCTCGATTGCTTTCTGGAGCAAGCTGCCACTGTCGGTCGAGGGTAGGGTGGCAATTGCAAAAATGGTGTTCCTCCCCCGCTGTCTATATGTGCTGCAGAACACGCAGTGCCCCGTAGCTCAATCCACATTTAAGAAATTGGACAGCCTATTGGTAGCCCTAGTTTGGGTAGGAAAAGGCAGTAGAGTGGCACTCTGTGTCCTTAAACTGGGCATTGGGGATGGGGGGCTTGGATTACCGGACATCGAGCTATACTACATGGCTTCGCAATTTCTACATGCTACACATTGGTGTTCTGAGGGCCCTAATGCAGAGAAGAGGCTGTTGGCAGGCACGGTGGGAGCGGATGAGCTGCCCCTATGTCTCATAGCGGGAGCTCGGGCACTGACGCATTATGTATTGCCCATACATAATGCGGCAGATTGAACGTATATGGGAGGCAGCGATCCACCGGGTTTTGTGCCAGTCCCCATTTGCAACATGCCTACTGCTGTGGTGCTGGAGACCCTTTCTGCAGATTAGGGAGGTCCTGTCCATGACAGTGTGGATCGAGGGTGGTTGTGACACACTGGGGGACCTGTACCCGAGGGAGGCGTGTATCACGTTTGAGACAGCACGAGAAACGTTCAATGTGGGGTATGGCCAATTCTTACACTTTGCCAAAATCACAAAAATGTCTAGTGACATCTGGCCTCGCATCCCACAGACTCCAAGGACCACGCTGGAGGTACTCTTAGATGTGGAGCCACCCGAGGGTTCATTACGAGATTATATGGGGTGCTGCAACGGGCTAGACCGGTGGCCCAGCTGGTGGCTAGGCAAGGTTGGTACGGTGATCTCGGAGAAATCCTGAATGACTATGACTGGGCGAAGACTTGTGCACGAATGAGGGTATCTCTAGTAATGCACGATTCAAATTGGCACATTTTTATGTTTTGCACCAAGCCTATCTCTCACCAAAGAGACTGTGCGGAATATAAAAGACCAGATCGGGTGCCTGTCCCAGGTGTGCTGGCGCTGAAGCAGATTTTCTGCACATCGTGGGGTTTCCCGGGCCTGACAACATGATGGAGCATGGTTGCCCGCCGGCTCAGGGAGGTGATGGACATGCATATACAGAGTACGGCACTGTCTGCTACACCCGATACCGAGCCCAAAGGGAAAGAAGGTGTTCTACAAGTTTGCATTACTGGGGCTTGTGCCAGCAAATAGGCAAATTGCTATTCAGTGGCTGTCCCTGCGAGGACCTACTTATGTACAGTGGAAGAGGGATATGGGGCACTGGGCTCTGGCGAAAGAATGCCGAATGCGGGAGGTCAGGACTAATGACAAAATGGAGGAGGATTGTTTTAGGTTTAAATCTATTTTATTGAAACCAAGCATCTGACATTACATACTCAATGATTCAATTCAATATGCCGATATATCAGACCACTCGATCAGTGTTTAGGTTAACCACCCCTGCCCCCCGCCCTTCACCCTCCCCCTGTTTTGGGTACATAAACATCAATCTAGTATCTATTACAATAAGGTGAAAAAGTCTGGGACAACTTTGCATTTCACTGGCTGCTCCCTCTCAGGAGTTCTCTGTTTGTGCCGTAAGTCGGAGCAGCCGCAAATATTTAGAACAGGTGAGTTCAGTAAATTCTCGTAATAGGAGGCGGAGAAACAGTTTCCATAGTTCTTGATATGCGTCATCCTGTTGTGTCAAAGTCAATGAGAGCCGCTCCATTCCCAAGATATGCCAGAGCTTATGCAACCAATTTAATCTAGTGGGGGTCCTCTCCATTCCCCATATCGCCAATATCGATTGGTGAGCTGCCCCCAATGCCAACGCTATGTGTCTGCCTCGTCTGGATCGTAACGGGTGAGTGGGGAAGGGAGACCCAGTACTGTGAAGGTGGGAAACCTGGGCAATTGGGTGTCAAAATGCATATCTATATCATGTAATACCTCTTCCAAAAATTGCGTCAGCTTGGGACACTCCCAGAGTATGTGTAACAATGTTCCCCGTGCTTCACATCCCCTCCAGCACCTGTCACTTCGTTCTGGGTCATTCGGTGTAATCTTTCAGGTGTTAAGCACCAATATGAGACGATTTTTGTCACTGTCTCAGTACTAGCTGTATTTGATGCAGTGTGTCGTGCTCGGTAGAAAACATCTAGCCATTACCTCGAGGAGAGCTGTCTACCCACCTCCCTCTCCCACCTAAGCTGCGAGGGTGTTTTCGAGTCCACGCCTCCCCCTCTAAGATGCCCATATAATTCTGTGATCAGACCCCGGTCAGTGTCCTTGCAAATCAGCCATTTCTTGAATTGGTTTAAAGGACGTTGCGCTGCTGCCCTCACCGAGGGTTGCGTCAGCCAGTGCCTAATCAGTGTGTACCTATATCTCTCGGTCTCAGGTGCAGTCAAGTCCCTCTGCATTTCATCAAGGGGTATGAGGCCCTCTTCGTCAAAAAGTGGTCAATTGAGCGGCATTCCGGTCCCTGCCAAACTTTGAACCCTCTGACATCTATTCCTGGGGGAAGTCCCCATTTCCTACCACCGGAGTAAGGGGGGGAAGGGAAGGATGTCAGCTCACTTGGGGTGGCCACTGTGTCCCAAGCCCGCAGCGTGGGCGATGTAATCAAGGACAGATAGAGGTTGGCGGGACGATGAGGATGTGTGAGAACTAGAACCTTCCACAGGTCTGTGCCTGCTAGAGCCTTAGCCATAAAAAGCCACCGCTTCTCGGACTCCGGCCTCGACCATTCCACCAAAAACCGAAGCTGAGCTGCTCGTTAGTATTGAAGCAAGCACGGGACACCCAAACCACCCCTCGACGTAGGCTCCCAACTGCGGTCTCGACTCATTCTGGGGCGCTTACCTGCCCAGACAAATTGTTGTAACTCCCCCTGCAATCAACCTATCATTCGCTTTGGGGGCTGCAGTGGTAGGATCTGGAACAGGTATAACATTTTGGGTAGTATTGTCATTTTTAAGGCAGCAATCCTCCCAAGCCAAGACAGCGGGTACAATCTCCAACACACCAGGTCTGCCTTCACTCTTCACTCTTCGCAATAGGTCTTGGTTATTCAATCCGGACACCTCCTCTATTGTCGGGGCAATCTGTAGGCCCAGATACATAATGGATCGCGAGGCCCATTTTATGGAGAATGTCTTGGATATATTCTCCTGAGCTTCAGGGGTGACTGTAAGGTCTAGCGCCTGGGATTTAGAAATATTTATATGGAACCCTGAGACCTCCCCGAATTGTCGTGCTTCCTCAAAAAAGCTCAGGAGTAACATTCCCGGTTCCTCTAGAGCAACCAGTACGTCGTCCGCATATAGAGTGATTAGGTGCTCTTCTCCGCCAAAGCTCACTCCCATCACCCCTGGGTTATCCCTCACCTTCTGTGCAAATGGCTCCATATAGAGCGCAAAAAGAAGGGCAGACAGGGGGCATCCCTGGCGAGTGCCCCGTCTAATCGGAAAGCGTTTCGAACTGTGCCCATTCACCTTGACCGAGGCCACTGGAGAATCGTAACCGCTCAGCACCCAAGCTCGGAATCTCCCGCCCAACCCGAAGTGAGTTAAAGTCTCCATAAGGTATGGCCAGTGGACCCGGTCAAAGGCCTTCTCTGCATCTATAGAAAGTAACATGGCTTCCCCCCACACGCGAGTGACCTTGTCTATCAGATGTAAAACCCTTTTAGTGTTGACTGCACTCTGCCTGGTTGGGGTAAACCCCGCTTGGTCTGGCTCAACTAGGCCCGGCATCAGCGGAGCCAAGCAAGCCGCCAGTATGCCCGTCAATAGTTTCCAATCAACGTTTAGAAAAGAGATGGCTCGGTAAGACCCGCAATGGTGTTTATCCTTCACTGGTTTAGCTAAAACTGTAATTGATGCCTCAGCCATTGATGATGGAAGAGTGCCTGGGCCCTCTATTGAATTAAACACTTTGGGAAGGATCTGGGCTAATTCCCTGCAGAAGGTCTTATAAAAGGCTGCCGGGAAACTGTCCGGACCCAGGGGCTTCGCTGTTTTAGTCGGGATATCGCTGAGATGACCTCCTCTATCTCTATGGGTGCGTCTAGAGCGTCTGCTTGTTGTTCCGTTAGTCGTGTGACCTTAGCTCCCCCCAGGTAGCGCTGGATGTTAGACGCAGGACACTCTTGAGAGTCATAAAGGGGTGCATAGTAGACTCTAAACCTCTCCGCTATTTGTTTATCTCCAGTTACTAAGGTGCCATCTTCTTCCCTCAGGGCGTTTACCGCAGTGGATTGTCTCTGACCCTTAAGTTTATTTGCTAATAACCTGCCACACTTGTTGCCCCCAACGTAGAAAGAGTGCTTAAGGCGTAGGAGGGCATATACCGCATTAGCCAAGTCGATTCCTACCAGTTGTTTTCTAGTTGCTTCCAACTGCCCCAGATTCTAGGCGCCCCTCTACGATGATGGATACGTTCCAGCTCTCTCACTTGCTGTTGAAGCAGGGAGCGTTTTTCGTGTCTTATCTTGTTGTCCCCTGCCGAAATGGCAATAAACTCTCCCCTTACTACTGCCTTCATTGCCTCCCATACCGTTGTGGGTTTCACCTCCGGGGTATCATTGATTTGCATGTAATTTTCCATTGCTACCCATATCTGCTCCACTACTTCCTTTCTACTAAGCAGGGTCTCGCGTAGTCTCCACGAGCGTGGTCTAACCCCTTCCCTAGGGAGAGATAATGCCATAGAAACCGCAGAGTGATCTGACAAGACCCGCAGTTCTATCTCTATCGTCGCTAGGACATTTAATACCGACCGAGTCCACAGTAGATAGTCCAATCTGGCATGAGATTTATGCGCATGGGAGAAAAAGGTATAGTCCCTTGTGTCTGGGTGTTTAATCCTCTAGAAATCATGCAGCCCTAGTTCCTGTAACCACTGCGCCCCTTCATGTGATATTGCCCCCGTGCCCCCCTGTCTCTGTACCGAACGATCCAGATCGCTGTGAAGCACTAGATTGAGATCTCCCCCAAGGATCACTCCCTGGTCTTTTGTGGACATAATATCCGCTACTGCACCTTGCAAAAATTTTTCCTGTCCCTCGTTTGGGGCATAGATGGACCCCACCACTAACACCTGTGTGCCTAGATGTATCTGATACCCTAAGAGACAGCCCTTTATTTCTGCAATTTTCCCTCCTACTTTCCCTGTGAATGTACGTGTAAAGAGTAGTGCTACCCCAGCTGCTTTGCGTGACAATGAGGAGAAAAACTGTTGGGGAAAGGGCTTGGTTGTCAACCTATGCCAGTCCCTGGAGAGCTAGTGCGTTTCTTGGAGTAGGCAGATGTCTGCCTGTGACTGTTCTAGGTAGGAGATAATGGCCCTTCTCTTCACCGGGTTGCTGAGGCCTTTCACATTGATGGTCAACACTTTTAGCCCCTCTGCCATAAGAGTCTTTGAATAGACGTACTGTTTTGCCCCCTCCTCCCCTTTCTGCACATCTTATTCTCACCTGTCCCCTCCCAGATCAAGGTCCCCTTGACCCTACATGTAGTGTTGTTGAAAGCTACTGACAAACTGAGTGCCCGGAAACATTCCCCAGAAGAAAACTCTGACCCCAGTCCAGTGGAAAAATGTAGCCAGGAGACGTGACCATCACCCTCTGTGCTCAGCCCCCCCTCCCAAGCCACCCGGCCCCCATGTTGACCTCTTGCCCTCAGGCGGGTCCCTGTAAACCTGATTCTTCAGAAAGCTTTTCCAGCAGAGCTCTCCTCTCCGATGCTATGCTCGCTGAGTCTGGCCTGGAGACTCCTTGCCCAGGAGCCACTCTCCTCCACTGCATATGTCCATCCCCTCGTCCCCTTCCCCTCTCTGTACCCGCTTTCTCTTAATTTTGGGTGTTGATCTGCAGCAATGTGCATGCCTCCTTCAGGGATCTTAAATGATGAAGACGGTCCTGCCAGCGGAAGGTTAGCCGGAAAGGGTGGCCCCAGGAGTATGGGATCTTCTGATCTGGCAAAAAAGATGGGACCGGCCGAAACTCCCTTTGCTTTATGTTATGTTATGTTATGGCAATTTATAGCGCGCACTACTACCCAGGGGTGTCTAGGCGCTCGCGGACTCCAAATCTGTCGTCGGGCGGCTAGTTTCTGAAAAGCCATGTTTTAAGCAATTTCCTAAACTCCAACAAGGAAGAGGACTTCCTAAGAAGGAGCGGGAGAGCATTCCATTATGGTATTGTAACTGAAGCTCCTTCCCCCCCCAGTTAGACCTTCTGATTCTGGGGGTGAGCATCAGGAAGGCATCTGCTGAACGGAGCGATCGGTTGGGAGTATACCAGCTGAAGAGGTCCAGCAGGAATTGTGGTCCTTCTCCATGCAGGGCCTTAAAGGCCGTGCAAAGTGCCTTAAATTTGATTCGCTGGCCGACTGGTAACCAGTGTAATTCCCGAATGCCTGCTCTGATGGATTGGTATCTAGGAGCATCCAGGACCAGTCTAGCCGCAGCGTTCTGTACTGCCTGCAACCTTCTAAGTAGATTGGTTTGTAGGTTAATGTACAGACTGTTGCAATAATCCAGTTTGGATAATACAAGGGAGGTCATTACGGTTTTTCTTTAAAAGTGTGGAAGCGGCCAGATCTTGAAACAGCTGTATCTGGCTTCTCTTAAGATTCTTTCCTTTAGAGGAAAGCTATGCACACATGTTGGAATGTCCGGTGGCTGTGCTTGCCCTGGGCCACCGCGGCCTACTCTATGTGTCCTATCTAGGCGGATCTCATTGGCTGGAGTGTCCCCCAATGTCTGGGCAAACAGTTCAGTGACATAGTTCTCCACATCTCCTTTTTCCGCTCCGCATGGAACTCCTCTGATCAGGATTTTATTTCGTCTCGAGCGGTTTTCGAGATCGTCTGTGTGGGCCTGTAAATCTAGCTGCTGCTCATTGAGCTGAATTATTTCTTGCTGCAATTGTTCAATCTCTTCGTCTCGGGTAGTCCCCAGGGTTTCAAGGGTGTCAACTTTATCCCCGATCTTGTTCATATCCTTACTGATAGACTGCAGCTCACATGCGAGATCTTTTTTGAGATGTTGTAAGTCATCCCGCAAGGAGGAGAACAATGATTCCCAGTAGGGTCGGGTGACCGGTGCCTCCGCATCCTCCCCAGAGGGCGAGGATGCCCTGCTTGCCATTTTCTGAGTGTCTCCCTCCTGCGTTGTAACTTGCTTCGAGAACATCTCCTTGAGTGTGCCCCCTTTTTTGGTGTGTCCCGACGGATGCCATCTCCCAAGGGTTTTTGCTCCCTTCGCCTCCCCTGCCGTCTGCAGTCCCCAGTGAGGAGTCACACTGTCTTATAGCTGTCCTTCAGCTGCTTGCGGCGGTGGCTGTTCCGTTCTCAGGCGTGGTCTGAGCCTCGCTAGCTGCCTCCTGGCCCCCTGCTATATTTCTGCCTTGGTTTGTGAGAATTGCGGGGGCGGAGGTATCCCGGACTCGGTAGGGGCGTCAAGGGCTCTGCGTCCCAATGTCTTCAGCTTGACCACCGCACCTTCCAGCATCTTAATATCTCCTCAGGTATCCCGCCGCTCTGTTGTACGACCCCAGGCCTTCCTATTGCCCCTTCATCCGCTCGTGTGCCTCGACTCAAGCTCCTGGCCTGGAGGCCTACTCTCTCCCACGTGGGCTACTGCTATCCCGGCTCAGCGCTGCATTACTCAGGACCTTCCCATCCGGCATCCGTCGTTACCCGCTCTTCACCTCAGCGTCAGAGCGCCCTCCACTGTGATCTGCTCCCTTTTCAGGTATCTCTCGGGCCCCTGCTCCCTTCGATTACTCCCGGAGCCTCAGCTCCGTCTCTGCCCCACTCCTCCAATACTCCGTAGCTGCCTCGCACCCCAGGCCCCAGGTGCTGATATCATCTATTCCCTGGGCTCCGCATCTGGGTCCCGGCTCCCAGCACCTTCAAGGGGCCCCAGGGACAATGCAGCCAACTCGTTTCGGGGCTCCCTGCTCCTCCACTGCTTCTCAGCGCTCCGTACCTCGAGCGCCAATCAGCCGCTACTCTCCTCTTCAGCTCGCGTTGCCCCCACTCCTGCCGGGCCTCAGGGGTAGCTGCCCTTCACCCTCTCTCTGCTACCGGCCCAGATGGGCGTCTGTCACCTGCCTCTGCTACGCTTCTCGTCGGGTTTGGGCGTCTCCTCTGAAGTCGGCTTCGACTGTGATTTGCATAGTGGAGATCCGCCCCTCCCTTTCACGCAGGCTGCTGGACTCTGCTCCTGACCCCGCTCCGCTAGGCCCACCTCCACAGGCCCGCTCCGATTTTCCGAGGGACAATAAACGTCGTCTCCGGCACAGCCCAGATCCGAAAGGAAGCCAGGGACTCCTGGCTCCCTACGGCACTCCGCACTGTAATTCCGCCACCTCTATCGATACTACTGATGGTGCCGGGTGGCTCCAGGACGGAGAGGCTGAGTTCCCTGTCTTACTCGGTCGCCATCTTGGCCACGGCGAGGAGGTTTGATTTGAATGGGCAGGGGTGTTGCAGGAACTGATGTTCCCTGTCACGGAATCTGACTCGGATGCAGACTTGACTTGATGACCAACGAGGGACTGCTATAGGGGTACTCTGTGCCTAGACACAATACTAGGGATCTTCCGGCTTCCAGGGTGCTGGGTGGATTAAGGGATCGAGGATGCTTTGTGGATGCGCCAATATTGTACGTACGATCTATCTTTTGAATATTGCTCTGTCTGCTGTTCATATAACTTTGTTGCATTGTTGAGGAAAATGTTAATAAAGAAACATTTTTTTTTTTTAAAGGCAAGAGCAAGTTACTCACCTTTGGTAGCCGCTCTTCATGACGTATACTCTAATTGCAGATGGATCAATTTAGAATTGTACCCAAATGCCAGAATGGATCCGGTAAACTTTTAATTAGGAGTGCCCCTGTGCTCCATTAGTTGGTGCTGTGTGGCTCTGCGTTGTCTCCATTCCTCCCTAGAAGTGACGGAGCAGAGCCGCATACAAGCTCCACCCCTGCACACTGACATCAGTTTCTTGTTCTTCCCTTTCTGCCCCTCAGACAATGGTCATTGACAATTGTTGATACCAGTGTGATGAATATTAACTTGGGGACCTTTTAAGATGTTAAAAAGATACCACTCCACATAACGGGCAGATGCGAGGGAAGTGAAAAATTTGTAGTTAAATAGAGTATACATCAGGAAGAGCATTACCGAAGGCAAGCAACTTGTTCTTCTGATGGATATTTCTAACCACAGATTTCTCACCTTAGAAGAGATACCAAACTAGTATATCCCACGGTGAAAGGTCTGTAGACTACATTCATCCCAAAAAGTCCTACAGAACCAAGCAGGTAAACTACCCTTCTCGCTAGACTAGCTGTCAAGATAGTAGTTTTTTTATGAACGTGTGCATTGACACCGACATCGCAGCCTAACAGATGTCAAGGATAGGCACTCCTTGAGCCAGTGTAACCTTCGCTCTGGTAGAATGGGCTCTCAGATATTTCGGGGGCTGCTTCGTGGCCAGTGCTTGGTAGATCTTGATGCAGAAGACTGTTAACAGGGTCCTCATCTGCACAGCCTTCCCTTTTTTCTCCCTGCAGAACTCCACAAACAGCTGATCCTCCACACTGTATTCTTTGGTACAATCTATGTAAAAGATCAAAGTCCTTTTGGGGTTCAGCTGATAGAGAATCTCCTGCTCTTGCAAAGAGGAGCAAAAAACAGTGGCAGAGTGATGCATTGCCTAACAAGGGAGTTAAGAATGCTGCTTGAGTCCTCAGCACCAACGTTTCCAGTAAAAAGGATAGTGTACGGTAGGTGCATTGAATGTACCTGAAGTTTACCTACTCAACGAGCGGACACAGTCGCAACGAGTAAGACTTCTTAAAAGTCAGGAAAAGCAGGGAGCAGTTATGCATCGGGTTGAAGGGAATACCCATGAGAAATGTCATGACTAAAGAGGTCCCACTGTGTTATCACAAATGGCTTGGGGGGGGGGGAGGGGGGGATATGTGCATCAAAACTTTAATAAATCTCATTACAAGTGATTTAAACTAGGACACTTGGTCCAGTAAAAGCAGAAAGGCCAAAAGATCAGACAAATAACCTTTAATAGTGCCCACTGCAAGGCCTTGCTGGGCCACAGATAAACAAGTAAATGGAAATGTGACAGATTTGCTTGTAAGGGATCAATCTTACGAGCGCCACACCAGGCCACAGATCTGTCTCAGTGCCCAGCATAAATGGATTTTGTGAAAAAGCCCCAGGAAGTTTGGATGACATCCACTATTTCAGGCAGCAGATCAAACACAGTCAGTTGCTGCCACTCAATCTCCAAGCAAGTAGGTGTAGATTGTGCAGATTTGGGTGGAGGATCCTACCCTGCTGCTGCAACATAAGATCCTCACAAAGTGGTAGCCTGATCATTGGACAGATGATCACGTGCCAACGTTCTGGGCACCACACTCTCCTGACCCAATCTACAGCCACTAGGATGAGTTGGGCCCGGTCGTCTTTCATCTTTTTCATAACTCGGGGACGACAGGAAGGGGCATAAAGGTTTAGAGGAGTGATGCAACAATGAATTTGCAACTGAGTGCCTTTCTACGCGAAACTCAAGCTCTGGACCCCACTCAATATGGTTTCAGAGAAGGGCACAGTACAGAGTCTGCTGTTATAAAATCTACCGAAGAGATTAGGGAAGCCCTGGATCGGGGAGGCAAGGCCGCTCTAATTATGCTGGATCTGTCTGCAGCCTTTGATACGGTCCATCATGAGTTGTTGATGGATCGTTTGTTGGCATGCGGGGTCCAGGGTAAAGCGTGGAAGCTTTTGAAATCCTTCCTTACCAACAGATCACAAAGCATGTCATTGGGCGAATTCTACTCCAAACCTTTTTCCCTGCCTTGTGGAGTTCCGCAGGGGTCATCTCTAAGCCCCACACTTTTTAATGTGTATGTATCGTCTTTGGCCTCCTTGATCAGCTCCTTTGGCTTTTGCCTTACCTCGTATGCAGATGACACACAAATTGTTGTCTCTCTGCTGCCGGGACAGGAATTAGGAACAGGCAAACGGTTCCATGATTGTATGGAAGCGGTCGGGAGGTGGATGTCACAGAATTGCCTGAAGCTTAACTCGGGCAAAACTGAGGTCATCCTATTTGGAAACGATGCCAATTTCTGGACCCCAAATTGGTGACCAGAAACTCTGGGCACTCTTCCTACACCCACCAGGAAAATAAAAAACTTAGGAGTCATAGTTGATGATAAGCTCAACTTTGGTGACCAAGTTAATGCAGTGGCATCTGCCACCTCTTACGCTCTCAAAATGATCAAGAAAATACTGCCCTTTTTGCCGGCTGACAGTCAGCGGACAGTTGTTACAGCACTTATCCTGTCAAGGCTGGACTACTGTAACAGTCTTTACCTGAATATTCAAGAACGTTTTCTGAATAAACTTCAATAGTTGCAAAACGTGGCAGCAAGACTGCTGACCGGCACATCTAAATTTGCATCAATTTCCAATGAAATCAAAAGACTGCACTGGTTACCTGTTAGGAAACGGGTGCGTTTTAAATTCCTATGCACCGTTTACAAGGCCCTACAAGGAACAGGACCAGACCAGCTGAAGCGGCAGTTTCAGTGGTATATGCCCAAAAGAACACTTGGCTCTCCAGGAGCCAAATTGGTGACAGTACCACCCACTAAAAAAGCTACGTGGGGAGGAAGAAGCTTTATTGCCTGCGCTGCAAAGGCCTGGAATGACCTTCCTTTCCATCTGAGAAATGCCACTGACCTCTTGGCATTTAGGAAAGGATTAAAAACCTGGCTCTTTGACATGTAAATTTGTCTACGACATTCAGTGCTCAGAGGATAGTAGCTAGCGCCAGGACACCTTGGGTAACCGCTGCGCTTTAGAAATCCATATAACATAACATCCATACCAGCCAATTCGTATCTCCTAAAGGGTGTTTTTGCAGAAACTACAAACCTTTCAACAGTGCATTCTTGATGGTGGCGAAAAGATCTAGCTAGGTTTCTCCCACTGGTGGAAGATGCCTTGTGCCACCTTGGGATGCAGTTGCTACTCTTATTCTGCCAGATGCTGCCTGCTCAACTTGTGAGCAGTGGCATTCAGGGAACCTGTCAGGTGGTTCACAATCAGGTAGATGCTCTGGTGCTCCAACCAACTTTAGAGGCACAGAGCCTCTTGGCACAGCACCCCACACCGCCCTTCTTGTTGCAATACCACATGGCAGCACTGTTATCACTAAGAACCTGCACCAGCCTCCTCTTGATGAATAGTAGGAATGCTTTCAGAGCCATACCAATGTCTCACAACTCCAACAGATTGATATGGAGTCGGGTTTACATCAGGGAACAGAACCTTTTGATCTCCACTTCCCCAGTCCAGGACAGATGCATCCGTCACTACCATCAGTTCTGGGTGAAGGGTGAAATGGGTAGAGGGACCTGTCACTAGAACAATTGCCGTCAAGCAACCACCACTGCAGTTCACGAGCCACTTGTAGGAAACGGGGCTTTTGTTGCAGTTATCCACCCACTTTTTGCCCCCTTTTTAGCTACTAGATGCTGATTTTTGACTCCGACAATGCTCTGAGGCCTGCTAACTAGACCTCAGCGCCAGTGCTTCTTCCCCAAAACAATGTGTTGTCTAATTGTCTACAATTGGCTAAGGACTTTAGCACCCCTGTAAGTCCCTAGTAAATGGTACCCCAGGTACCTAGGGCATGAGTGCTATAGAGGGTCCCAAAGGGCTGCAGCATATCTTATGCCCCCCTAAGGTACCCATACAAAAATTCCACACAGACTGCCATTGCAGGCTGCGTGACATGGTGCAAACCATGAGTGAAAATATGACATGACACACTCCTGTGTGCCATGCCAAAGTCAATGCATCTGATATATGCCACCCCTTCAGCAGGCCTTTGAGCCTTAAGGCAGGGTGCATTATATTTCATGTGAGGACATATCTGCATGAGCAGATATGTCCCTGTGATTTCTAATTCTATTACTAGACATTACAAGTGAGCAGGGAAGCCATCTTAAGGTATGTACTGGGAACTGGTAAAAATGAGTTCCCCATCTACATAATGGCTTCACTGAAACCTGTGATGTTTGGTATCAAACACCTCATATTAATAAACCCACACTGATTCCAGTGATAGATTTATTAATATATGCACCCAGAGGGTACCTTAGAGGTACCCCCTGAAACCTACCAGCCCTCTGGTGTGCCGGCTGACTGGTCCAGTCCGGCCTGCCACCACAGACGAGTTTCTGACCCCTAGGGGTGAAAGTCCACACTCTCAGGAGGTCCCAGAGCAGGAAGGTGTTTTACACCTCCTCCAGGAAGGCATTATAAGGCAGGGAGCTTCAAAGAGCCCACACCTTTGGTATGCAAATCTGGCTTCCCTCAGAGGTGAGGGGATGCCACCCCCCTGACCAGGGCCCATTTGGCACCAGGAAAGGCGGAAAAATTAGTAGTAAAAGATGAGTTTTCACCCTCAGGCTAGTTCCACCCCTAAGGTGGGCTACCTGATGTGGATACGAAATTTAAAAGTCTGCTATCTTGGTGATGGCAGAATTAGGAACTCTGGGACAGGGTTATGCCCACTTCCCACAGGAAGTGGTCATATAGGGGGTGTAGTGACCCCAGGGATAAGACCCATTTGGCACCAGGACAGGCGGTAAAATCTGTAGTCAGAGAGGCATGTTCACCCTAAGACTAGTTCCACCCCTAAGGTGGGCTACCTGATGTGGATACAACATTTTAAAGTCTGACATCTAGGTGATGGCAGAATTCGGAACTTTGGGAAAAGGTTATGCCCACTTCCCACAGGAAGTGGTCATATAGAGGGCGTAGTGACCCCAGGGGTAAGTAGCCCATTGGCTTCTACCCTATACTCCCCTAATGCCCCTAAATCTAGTATTTAGGGGAGCCCTGGCACCATGAAATCGGATTCCTGCTGACCCAAGCCGAAGAAGGACACAAAGACCTGTGAGACGCAAGGACTGTGGAGAAGGAACTGACGTGGCACCAACCCTGCCGGGCTGTCTGCTGTTCCTGCCAGATTGCGCTAAAGTTGTCTTGCCCTGCAACTGCTGTGCCTCCAAAAGCCTGGGAGGACAGCCTCCTTCAACAAAGACTTAGGAACCTCCGTGGAGTAGCGGAGATGTTTCCCTGTATCCTGCAGGTACTCCAAAAGAACTGTGTGGAGTCTGGACTGCTGCAAACCCAACACTGGAAAACAACACTACACCCGTGCCCCCTAGCCAGAGTTGAAGTGGGCCAATAGTGCCAGCATGGTCCCCCAACCCTCCAGAGACTATGCCCACCTTGGGTTTGCCCACAGTGGACTCAGCAACACCGCCTGCAGCCTCTTTGTGCAGGCCCCCTCTACCGCAAATGTCTCTGGTGAGGAAAACCCGATACCTCAAAACACCTCTGCACCTGGCCATCCTGGCCCGAAGAGAAGAGGACCAAAGGCAAACCGACGTCCCTGATCATCATGAGACCTGAGCCCCCTTGTTGGTTCAGCCTGACTGGTCTCCCAGTCCCAGCTTGCAGCCTCTTTGCAATGGGACCGTTCCCCATTAAAGTGAAAGGGACACCTGATGCCATGACACACATCTGCACCCAGAAGTCCCAGAGCCTCCCAAGGTAACCTGTTGGTGTGGCCTTGGAACTTGCCCCATATTCACCTTAAGTCCAGGGGATTGGCCCCATACGTTGTTCTGAAGTGCATGAATGCAGTACATGTTTTTTCCCCGTAGGATAACTGAGCACCCGACGCAGAAAAGCACCACTGCACCCAGCTGCCTGAGTGCCGCCTAAGGTGACCTGTTGGTGATGCCCTGGACTTTGCCCTATACTTACCTTAAGTCCAGGAGATTGGTCCTGTAAGTCACTGGGAAGTGCCCGAATGCAGTACATGTTTTTCATCCATAGGATAACATTGGGCACCCGATGCTGAAAAGCACCTCTGCACTCGGCCGCCCCAGTGCTGCCCCAGGCGACCTGTTGGTGCTGCCTTGGACCCTGCCCCCTACTTACCTTAATTCCAGCAGATTGGTCCTGTAAGTCGCTGTGGAGTACCTGTATGCAGTGTATGTCTTTCCTCCATAGGATAACATTAAAGCTTCAGAAATTGCAGGGTCCATTTTGAAAAACTGTAAAAATTCATAAATCATAAACTACTTACCTGATTCTGATGATCTTCGAATCTAAATTCATATAAAAGTATGTGTTTTTGGTGCTGGATTTCTTTATTGCGTGCGTGTCTCACTACCTTTGTGTGTGCAATAAATGCTTAGCACGACCCTCTGATATGCTCGCCCACACTACCACAAAAATACAGCATTTGGGGTGTCATTTGTGCCTCTGTTATTCCTTTGGGATTTGCCTTGACTCTTTACACAGTGTACCTCTTTTTAGTCCACTATATAAAGAGCTGCTTCCTACACCACCTCCTCTGAGATCTGAATGACATCTGTCAGATTTCCTTGATGCTGGGCCTATTGGAACTTCAGATTCCACTACAGAACCTGCATGTGCAAGGAGTATGCAGGAGGCTGAGGCCAAGAAGCCACAGGGCTGCTCTCACCGAGATACAGAATTGAGGCTGAAACATTGGGATCATGGGCCAAATATCCTGGACTAGTTGCAGGGAGTGAGGTATGGGGTGAAGTCGCAAGGCCCTTAACTGTACTGCGTCCAGTATAGCTCCAGCGAATGGAAGCCTCTGTGAAGGAGTCACAGTGATTTGGGCTCATTGCCAGTGAACCCCAACAATGTCAGGAGACTTGCTGTCCTTTAAGGGTGGTCTACGACCGACTGTGGCAAGCCCACCATCAACAGCCAGTCATCGAGGTAGGGAAAAACTGGTATCCCCAATCTCCGAAGGTTGGCAGTGACCACAGCTATCACTTTCATTAACGTGCGAGGAGTGCTGGTGAGGCCAAAGGGGAGCACTACTGACAGAAAATGCTCCATGCCTACCCTGAAGGGCAGATAATGTCTGTTGGACTGTAAAATGGGTATATGAAAATATGCGTCCTGCAGGTACAAGGACACCAAAAAGTCGCCCAGGTCTAGGGCAGCTGGGATCTCAGGCAGTGTGAGGATTTGGAATTTGTCTTTTCACAGGAAGGCTTTTAGAGGCCAAAGGTCCAAAATTGGCCTGAGACCTCAGTTCTCATTCTGCACAAAGAAGCAGCCCTCTCCTCTTTCCAAGTCCAGAATGCTCTTAGAAGCACCCCAGTAGAGTAACACACACCTCCTGCCGCAGAATGGACAGGTGCTTTTCTGAAATTTGCTTTGACATGAGTGGAATTATGTGTAGGGCAAAAAGAAAAGGCAGGGCATTGCCATGATGAACAATTTGTAAGAGCCATTTCTCAGACGTAATGGATTGCTTCCTTGGTAGGAAAATTTTAATCTTGCCGCCGACAGGGTGGATATGGCCGCTAAGGGCAAACTAGAGTGGCTTGATGGCTGTTGAAGAAGGGGAAAAGGAATGGGAAGACGCATGCCTATGCAATCCCGCACGCTGCCCACCAGATTCACGTCCATTGCCTCGAAAGGGCTGGAGTGACCACTGTACCAGTTGGAAAAGCTGTCTATGCCTCTACGACAGCTCTGAACTTTTTGAATTGGTGTGGAAACTATTTGGCAGGGTCAGCAGACCCAAGGAGTGTGCCATGGCTCTACATTCTTTAAAGTGCTTCACTGCATAGTCTGCCTTTCCACCAATAAGGCATGACCCATTGAAATGCATTTTCATGAAGGAGGCCTGTACATTGCTAGAAAATCCTGTGGAGCGGATTCACGTGTCGACAAAGTGCAATACTGGTACCAACTTCCATCCCGGGCAATTAGTAGTAACTAGACCAGTGCAGATAACATATTTGGCCGAGTTTTGTCCGTCATGAATCGTTTGATCCAAACAGGTCCTATGGTCTTACAGGACCGCTGACAAGATATCGCTGACTATATTCCACAGGGCATGTGTATAACGACCTAGTAATAAACAGCATAAACCAACCATAAGGCTGAACTGGCAAAGGAAAACATAAGTTTGCCAACAGCCTCAGTCCTCTTGGATTCCCTATTCGGGAGGGAGTTGTGAGGAATTAATTGGAATTCTCTTCACTGCTTGAGGCCTGAATCACGAGTAGGATGTTTGGTAATAAAATCAGGATCGCCAGGAATCAGACAGCCTATTTACTGGATGATGAGAACAGTGCTTTAACCAAGGGGCCATCAAGGTGTCGGTGAAGGCCTCATTAAATGGGAGCAAGGGCTCATAAGTAGCTGGCCCAGGCTGCAAAAGTTCTGTGAAGATGTTTGTTTTGGTCTCAATTGAGGGCAGATGCAAATTCAGAACCTCAGCTGCTCTCTGGAGCACCACTGCAAAGGAGACACTTTCTAAGTCAAGCATGGCCTACGGAGAATTGCCAAAGCGACTGGCCTCTTGCAAATCCATGCAAAAGGCACCATCTTTGTAGGGAGGGGTGAGAAACCCATCTCTGCCACCTTCATCATCTAAATCCTGGGTTATCCCTTGATCTGAATTGGAGCCAGAAAGAAATTGGAGCCTCTGCTGGCATGGTAGAGGCACCGGGTCAGAGTCCAGGTATATGATGACCCCTTTGTGCTTTTATTATCTAATAGTGTGAGATCAGTTGAGATCGAGCCGAAGTCGAATCGGTAGGCTACATCAGTATCAGTACCGGATCCTCTTCTGGCACGGGTGGCGTTGGCACTGGTGTCGATGTAGAAGGGACCAGCTCAGGTCCTGGAGCAGAGGAGCTTTGGGTGGGGACATCATTCCCTAGCACTGTGGATTTTGTTTTAGAAATCTTGGGAAAGACTGACAAAATTGGGAGCAGAACTCCGGAATCGAGTGATACAGTGCAGAAAGAAAGAGATATAAATCTCCATTCCATCACTTCCGGGACAGTAAAGAGTCAATGCGGAGCCACACAACGCCACCTGGCGGTGAGTGGGTGCACTGCTGATAAGAAGTTTTCCGGATCATTTCTCGCGCTAGGGGACTATGCTAAGGTGAGGAACCTGCACTTAGCAGCATCCATCAAAAATCTTAATAATCACAATGCTTCTCAGATACTTCATATTCAAACAACGAACTCTTCAGAGTATCTCAGAATTCTGAATATCATATTGCACCTTGAAAACCATCATTCACACACAAGACTCCTGAAGGAATTCTGCAATTCTATATTTGAACACTTAACAAAACCCACCTTCACATTGGCAGACAGCAAACACACCGCAAACCAAGTCAGACTGGAATCTGTCCACGCTAGTACGGAACCAGATTTCTGCATATTCAACTTATTTTCTATAAAAGAGGTCAATGACCAGTCAAACCATCAGTACAGCTGAATCACTGGCAGACCCCTGGCCTACACATTTATCCAATAATACCCTTCTGATATTCACTGTGACCATACCAATCAATTAATCTATTTGTTTCAAATGTGACAAAAGACAAATGAACCCTGATAAAGATGGGATTTGGCCAAAGGATACAGTAATGCAATGTACGCTCTCACCTGGATTAAGTCCTGCCTCACTGATTGGGTACAGATTGTGACTCTATCTTCTTTCTGCTCAGCACCATTCCCACTAAAGATAGGCGCACCCAAAGGCTTAACAATTATACCTTTTCTCTTCAATGTATACCTCTCAATGTTGCCTGATCTTGTGAATTAATTCATTCAAGTGTAAATGTTACAGTAAAGCTTACAATACTCAAATTATTCTAAAATTAGTAAAGTCTTCAGATTTATGGGCAGACAACTGGATGGTACAATATGACTTGAAACTCATCCCTTCAAAGATTGAGTTGCTTACCTTTTGATTATGTAAAACATGACCCTGCCCTGACATGAGGTAAGTAAATGGATTCTCCCCTTCCACATGAGCAGAAGTTAAGATTTTTTGTTTGAATATGTACTGCAAAGTCTCACTCCACAATCAGGTTGACAGTGTGACCAAAAAGCCCTTCAACACAGAGAATACGAGTACCTAGCTTTTATTACCTGACTTTCCCCCATCGGGTCCAGGCTTCTTCTGCCTTAGCGTGGTTATGCCTTGATAACTCCAATGGGCTTTACATCGGGTGCACAAATGACTAATCAGCAAATTTTGAGGAATCCAGAATGTCACTACTAGAGAAGTTCTTCGCCTGAATAGACTCAACCGTCTCACTACTGCTCTTAAAGTCCTGCACTGGTTACCCATTTCAAGACGTTTCTCTTTCAAAGCTCTGTGCATCTTCCTCTAGGCATAGTTACAGTATATTTGTTCTGCAGTCCAAGGCCCTGGAACCAAAGGCAGAACCTTAGATCAAGAGCAGCACTGCTCCTGATCATTCCTCATTTAAAAAAAACCTCTGTAGGTACAGGCTTCTTTTGAATACAAACTTACCAAAGAAAATAAGGATAACTCTGCACTCCCCTAAAATTCAGAATAAGAGTAATAATGACTTGGCTATTCCCTAAGTTATGATATATATAAATGACTCTAAGCATAAAAGAAACCAGATATGTATATTTCATTAAGCAGTTCTATCTTCAGCAGGGTTGGTTCTTTTCACTTTTGTGGAGGTCATACAGATACTCTACAGTGGCTTCAGTGTGGAAGGGAATCACTGCTTCTGCATACGATACACCAGTAATTTTACAAAAATCTTACCAATTAGGTTAGGTCTTTCTGTCGCTCCTGGGTGGACTTCATATAGCGAAGGCTTTGTTCACTGCTGGAGGGCTCCATTTACTATATACATGGGAGAAAGGCGAGAGAAAGCTAAAATGAGGCCACTTTTGGCTTTAAAATCTTGAGTCTACAGACCGAATCTGGTCTGTTGGCACATATGCATGAGGCTGACACACTGCCAAAGCAGAGATGGAGGTCTGTCATCCCTTGCATGCCTCCGTCACTGCATTTGTTACCATTTGCTAGGAGTTCCAGATTAAATCCCACCACATGGTGACATGAGTCCTTCGACTCCTTGCTAACAGTCCAGTTGGGGTGATTTGAATTGTTATATTTGGCAGAACACAAAGACTTTGCTGGATCGCAGCTGCACAAAAACAGAGCTACCCTGAGACCCAATCGTAAAATACATCTGGCTCTCCAAAAAAGATTCCTCCTTACTCTGAGAATGTGTACAGAGAATGGATGAGTACTGACCGACAAGCACATCAAAAACAGTGAAGATGGAAAGCATTAAACAAAGTCCTAACAGCAGTGTACGCACCCAACCCAGTTTATCCCACATTGTTGCTGTCTTAACGTGTTACATGAGCAGTGACGTCTACTGATGGACCACAGGGAAGTCAAACCAAAAAGGGCAGTAAAGCATAGACATCAGGAGCATAACACAGGGAAGAGGAACAATGAGCAAAAAAAGAGTAAGAAGATCCACCAAAGCACAGGAACACATCACAAAGGTCAGCGGCTGAGTCTCAACCCAGGAGGCCATTTTAAATGTATCTGCTGACTATTTGCACAGACCTTTGTAGGAAAAAAGTGGGAGTACCCTATGGAGGGTGGTGGGCTTCCACGAGTTCTGCATCAGTGCCACTATCTTGTATTGGTATTCTTTATTTTCTGCTGCAGGAACAGCTATTTGGAATATATTTCTTGAACTCTCCTTACAGTGACACACTATCTTATTTGGCCATGGCGGATGATGTTTTATGTGGGGGTAGTGCAGGCGTGAATTGGCCAGGTGCCATCTTGCTTTGGGCGTCCATACATTAACTGCCTAAGCCAGGCTGGGCTGTTACCCTCCATCACGTGCCCCTTGTTGAAGCCTGATGCAAACTTCTGTGCATGAGGGAATTTTGCCACTGCCTCATATCTTCTGCACTAAGGAGAATAAACCACTGTAAATGTGTCAAGGACTTCCTAGATCGGGTGGAAAGTTCGAGTCGAGGAAGCTATTATGTCGCATGTTGAGGACACTCCATGGTTTTCTAAAAGCTCAGTCTTAAGTAGGTTTCTGTACAAAAAAACAAAAGCATCAATCTTTATAAACAAATTCTACGCTTTCAGCTACATCCTTTTCAATTATATAAATATAGTAGTACACTACAAGTCATCAACTCCTTCTGGCATGGTATTTATTTATTCTTTTAAGGAAAATATAAAGTCTACAACCAATCCAAAATAGAGACAACCATGATAAAAACATTCATTTGTGCAAAAGATTTTTGGTTTAAATAATGAACAGGAACACAGTAAGAAAAGTTAAAAATACTAATTATTGAAATTCAATGTGAAGAAATGTTTTTTGGTAATTATAATTTTTCACACAAAAACAAGCAACTTTAAATATAACTTATGGTTAGACATATAAGAGCAACCGCGTTAAACTACATGTTAAAATAATGTTTGTGAAGAAATGTACTGAGGTTACTACAAGCACTGAAATCATTTGACGATGAACTATACATTTCAATACAATCTTGGTCAGGAGGACATATTAATCCTGCACTCCTTTTGTTTTTACTTCAATATGCTTTATAAACATTTTAAAAGTTACGGTAGCTCATATAAAAATATTTTAAATATAAAAATATTAAACTGGTATGATACACATTTTACTTAAATAAAACCATGCAATATCTGTACAAAATAAAACCATAATCGCAAAGTTCAAATATGTTTTAGTGTAAAAATGTGATAGCAAAGAAGGTATCTAAAGTTTGAAATGAAACTGGACATTTCTCCTGCAAATGGTTAATTATATCCATGTCTTTCAGGCACAGTGCGGTCACTTGGCGTTATCTGGCCACTTAGCTTCATCAATAATTTTACAACAAGACCAGCCTAGAAATAAATAAAAAAACATTAGTTAATATGTATAGAAAATGTATAGAAAGAACACCATATGCTGACATATGCCAATACACTCACCATCATAGTTCCAAAAAAACAACATTGTATGCCATTACACCCACAACCAACAACATAAACCAAAAACCCACCAAATGTACACACATCTAACATCACACATCCAAACAACCAGCCTCAAACACCAGTACATCCAGAATCATATGCAAATAGATCCACCATATGTCCACACACGCAAAATCATATGCCAACATATCAACCATCATATGTCCACAACCAACATCGTGCATCAATACACAAACCATCATATGTCTACACACCTACGATAATACATCTAAAAAACCAGCCTCATATCCCAATACACCCATCATATGCCAACACATTCACCCACCCACCATATATCCACACAACCAAAATCATACGCCAATACACCCACCATAAGTCCACACAACCAACATTATATCCCAAACACCGACTATCAAACGTCCAAACTAACCTCATACACCAGTACACCAACAAACCACTGTCAAATGTCAACACACCCATTGTCACCCATCATCGTAATTTCACACAACCAACATCAAATGTCAACCCACCAGTCATCATAAATCTACAGAACTATCATGACACATCAGCACAATCAACATCATATGTCAACATATAAAAGAAAAGAAAAGAAAACGATGCTATTCCCTAGAACCACAAGATAAAGGGAGTCAAGGGTTATGTTTAAACCCTCATATAAACAGGTGACCATCTGTCAGAACCCCCTTCAGAAGGCCAAAGGGCAAGCAGGAGCTACTGGGCCCAACCTTGGAGGTTGAGGCCTTTACTCCTGACGTCCAGGGCTTGACATACTATGGGCCCTGAGCAGCTGGGCCAAGTACCCCTTCAGCCCTTGACTCTCAGTAGTAACATGAGTCCAAGAGGGGGGAGGTAGACACAAGCTCACGTCTCAAAGTACGTTCAGCAGCAGCAGCAATAAAGGACTGTCCAGTCAAATACTTGATTTTATGAAAAAATTAGTATTTTTATAGAAACACAAAGTGAAATATTGTATACACAAACAATACACACAGCCCCCTGTGGTCGGGGCTCTAGCATTCAATAGGCAGGCCTCTGAGTACTGTTGTGGTTATTCGTCATTCAATATAGGTGATATTCAGCTTAAGCCCCACTAGTAGTCTGTCTCTCAGGAGTTCCAATCCGACTATATTTAAAAGTCAATAATGTTCCAGTGCCTGAAGCACTATATGGCAGAAGAAGTTCAACCAGGGCCTTCCGGCTCAGCGATCAGTCTTAAGCGCTTCTGCAAGGATGGCGTAACCGGAGTCTCTGAGGGGAGCGGCAGCGGCTGTTGTTGGTGAGCAGCACTCGCGGCTCAGCAGCAGCAGCGTCTAAGCATCCACTGCAATTTATCTGGTCAGAGGGTAAGTTCCTCTGATCCTTACCCCAGGTGTGGGGTAGGTTGCTCCGGTCTCGATCTACAGTCAGGGCTTAGGCCAGCACTGTCACCTTGGCGACCTCTCCTCTTGTTGATGGCGGCTTAAACCAGGCACAATCCTTGTCCTGTTCGGTGGTCTCACCTGGCACACGGGGTCACCAACTTTACTCCGCACACAGGCAACAGCCCGATCGGCACAGCAGTAACTTCCTCTTCACAGAGGACCACTCTGGCATATGGGATTTCCGACTTCATTCCGCAAACGGGCTATAGCCCAACTGGCACAGCAGTAATCTTAACAGCAGCCCCCTCTGGCATACAGGGTCGTCAGCTTCACTCCGCAAATGGGCTACGGCCCGGTCGTCATGGCAGTATTCTTCATGGCGGCCTCCTCTGGCCTACAGGGTCGCTGACTACACTTTGCACACGGACTACAGCCCATACAGTATGGCAGTGATGCCAACCACAGCTACTAAACAGCAGCCCCCTCTGGCATATGGGGTCACCAACTTGAACCTACACACATGCAGCTCGGTGCACCAGCCATCTCCTCACACCTCGCTACAGGGATCCACTTGCTAGGATCTCCGACTGGACCTCGTTCCTTCCAGCGCTCTACTCTTCCTCACAGGGCACACTGGAGTTGGCAAGCAGGCAGCAACTGGTGCTCCAGGGCCAGGTGGTCTTGGGCCCCTGGGTGATGTCTCCTCACCCCGCTAGGAGACTGGCAGTCTTTAGCCCCCAATCCTGGTCTCAGGTAGAAGTCTTGCAGAGTTTCTCCTCCTTGCACAGCCCGACTGGCTGCTTTCCAGTTGGCAATTTAAGGGGCCTTGAGCTCCTCTTCTTATAGTCCATTTCCAGACACCAGATGTGTTTAGGGTCTGAGTCTTTGAGGTTTGTGCTGGGGGTCTGCTTCCATTTTTAGTGCCCACTCCCCTGTCAGCCCTTCCTCCAGAAAGCAATTTGTCACAGGAGGAGCGACTCCAAATCTGATAGCCCCACAACAGAAGTCATGAGAGTGACTAGAGGTTCACATCTGGATGTCAGCCAAAAGGTCCATCAAAAGGTTACCCCAATGCCTCAGCCCTACTCTTTATGATTCTCTTATCAGCCCCATTTCCTTCCTGAGATGCACCCGGGCCTTTTTCCAGTGACCTCTCCCTGAATCAAAGAGCACCCTTTGAAGTGTACTGAAGAGCCTGGCTCTTCTTCCCCCAGTGTGTGTCCCACCCAGCTCACAGGAATGCAGCAATCCACAAATCTGTCTGGTGGGATTCCTCTGCCTTCTCATGCTCCTCCAGTCAGCCATTGGTCTCCCAAGATGGAGCCCAGACTTGTCCATGTATTGTACCATTCACAGGTACACATACACCGAGCACATGCATACAACCGCTGCACAGCGCTACATACTAACTTGATATAGGCTAAGGGTGAGTTAAGCACACAGCAGCGGAACGTTACATGAGTGAGCCTGTAGGCCTCACCCCAGTGACAGAGGTAAAAAGGCCTTGTACACTTCTACTGAGCACCACATGGTATGCTGCCACCGCTGTGCTCGTGCTACTTAACTCCTGATAAACGCAATACCCTTTCACCATCACAAGGAAGCAATTTGGGCACCCCCTACTAGTCCAACAAGACCTCAATCTGTGAGATAGGCCTTTATCATGGTGCACACGCATGATCTGTGTTTGCCGAAGACAACAACAATCAGCACCATGGATCCAAACATCATTGCAGCTGGGGCACTCAGGGCAGGGGTACACATCTGTCACCATACAAGGCATTTTTCTGTCCCATCAGATGCCACTGCCAAATCTGAGTGCTTCAAATCAACGTCTAACCTGTTGGAAGGTTGGGTGGTCGGATCACTCAAACCGGCAGGAAAGTCCATTAGCATTCACATGGCTCTGTGCAGCACTAAACAGTCTAACCCTTGCAGACAAATAGACCATCTCAACAACTTGGGATCCTCTCCCTTCATAGCCATCAACCATTTCAGTGACTCACAAACTTAGTGCCAAACAAATAAGTGTGGAACTTACCCAAGGCCCACACTATGGCAAAGCACTCTTTCTCAATAGCCACCCACTTGTGTTCTCTGGGTTGTAACCTCCTCCTAATAAAGGCTAACTGACGCTTTCTACCCTTGTCATCCAGTTGAGCTAACACAGCTTCAACTCCCTTATATAGGCATCAGTTTGTACAAGAAAAGTCTGACTGTAGGCAGATGCTTTCAGTACCGGTGCGGTGCATAGTGCCTTCTTCTTTTCCTCAAATGCTTTCTGACACTCCTCCGTCCACATCACTTTCCTAGTCTGTTTCCTGGAGGTCAAAGCAGTCAATCGGACAACTACACTCCCATAGTTTGCTGCAAAGTTCCCGGAATACCTGGAATTCCCAGTCTGTCCTAAAAAGACCCTCACCTCAGTCTGGGTAGTAGGCACCTCCCACTCCGTCACAGACTGAATCTTGGCATCAAACATGTGAATCTTCCCATTCCCCACCTCATGCCCAAGGTAGGCTACAGAGAACTGCCCTAACTGACACTTAGTCACTCTAACGGTCAGTTTCACCTCCTGTATCCTAGCCAACATTTGTTTTAGGTGCCTCAGGTGGTCCAACACTTTGGTAACTTCCGCCTAAATGCACCCCTGAACCAGTCAGAAGTTATGTACTTCCTGCCCTTCACTGGCAGACTGTTTACTGTGTCTATGTCATGCACACAGGTAGACGTCAACCCCAGAGGCAGTTAGAAGTTGGCAAACCGACCCAACACCTCTCTGCTGCTCAGGTGTTGGCTCAGGGGCTAGCTTAACCCCTTCTACGGTGCTATCCGTAATGTCAGCAAGTCAGGAAGAGGCTCTTTGTCGTCCTCAACTTCCTCTGCCATAGCCATGATATGTACTGTGTATTCTCTCTTGAGGTAAGGCTTCAGCCTGTTCAGATGGTGCACCCTCTTTGGTTCCCTTGTGGCACCCGTGTCTACCAAGTAGTTAACCTCAGAAACCTTCCGAACAACCTTGTTTGGCCCACACCATTTGTCCTCCAAACCCCTGGGACAAATAGGCTTCAGACCTTCCTGATATCCAGTCTGCGTAGCTTCAGGATCGTACTACTCCATCAGTGCTTGGCTAGCCTGAAGCTTTTACTTTGCCTAACTCATATATTGCCCATCAACTTACCGAGGTGAATCACATAGTCCACCACATCCTTCTGTGGAGACTCTGAGGTTCCTTCCCACCCCTCTCTGACCAAAGTGAGTGGCCCCGCACTGGGTGTCAAGACCCAAGCTCAAAGGGACTGAATTTTACCCCCTTGTGCGGAATCTCTCGGTAGGCAATCAAAAGATATGGCAGGAGAAGATACCACTTTTTTCTGAGGTTCTCTGTCAGAGTTCCCATCATGCTCTTCGTTGTTTTGTTACACTGCTCCACCAAACCATTGGTTCACGGTTGGTATGCAGCGGAAAAGTGGTATGTCACACCAGCTTGCTCCCACATCTCTCTCATGTAAGAGCTGTTGAAATTGGTTCTCCAGTCCTGAATGTTGCCTATAGTGAATGCGGAATAACCATTACTGCTTGTAGCGGGGAGGGAGACTCAGGGACCCGCTTATGAAACAGTAGAGCCCTGACCTCAGCGGACTGTGTGTATTGTTTGTGAATGTTGTAGATACCTTTGTGTTTGTATATAAATACTCCTTTTCCATAAAAGCAAGTATTTGACTGGACAATCACTAATTGCAGCTGCTGAATGTATTTTGAGTTGTGAGCTTGTGTTCATCCCCCTGTGTCTATTTCCGCCCCCCAGTTTGTGCCTGTATTACCCAGGTTTCTAGTGATAAAGGTCAGCTCTAAGATATTACTGTTGTGATTATCAATGGAGATCCCCTGAATGAGAACAGACTATTTCAAACTAAACGAAGGGGGGGTGTAGACAGCCCAGGCAACTGGTAGGAAGCATTCAAAGTGGTCATTTGCTGGGATATGTATAGCGAAGACGTCAAGAGTCTTAGGAGCAACAGGTTCTCACCTTCTTAGA
This sequence comes from Calotriton arnoldi, assembly GCA_963921515.1. Classification (NCBI taxonomy): domain Eukaryota; kingdom Metazoa; phylum Chordata; class Amphibia; order Caudata; family Salamandridae; genus Calotriton; species Calotriton arnoldi. The sequence continues at coordinate 4,750,668 of CAWUFW010000256.1, read as the reverse complement.
TTAAAACGCAGACTATTTGAGCTGGAGGCTGAACATGGTACCTCAGGCAATACCACCATATTAGCTACTCTCTCTGAAACATTGCAAAAATAGAGAGTGGAAGCACCCTTATGGCAAAACATAAGCATATCAGTGGGAGGATACCTCATTCTCTGGACTCTGTGGAAATTGGCCAGAATAGGATGACTCAACCTTTTTATTGGAAACAATGCAGTCAAATCCTGTGCTGATTTGTAAAGCATCTTTAACCTTCCCACACAAAGCGGAGTTATCACCAACTGGTACATAGCCTGCGTGGCAAACTAGGTAGAGATCCCATAAATCTAGCATCTTCTCAGATTAGAACGTACATTGAGAAATTTGGAATATTCAAGGGAGTGGTGTCAGGATTATATAGTATGAGGATAGATCATATCTACCTAAAACCGGTACAGTCTGTATCGAAAGAGTATTAGCAGGACTAACAGCATTTAGAATTTACACCTTAAGACTGGAAAGACCTATTGACTACCCACGCCAGATTGTTACATGAAGCGAGACAAAAGTTTTCCTATTTCATGGTCTTTTATAACTGGTAATGGACTCTATGGTGTCAACAAAGAGTGGACCTTCTTCAATTTCTGGAATATCGGAGATGCAGGCTAACTGGGAGTGCCATAATAGCCAGTCATACTGGGCAGAAATTTGGAGCACTCCAACATCCACTGACATTGCCCTAATCCCATCGAACCTTCTTCCGGTTCTCCATGATATGTCAGGCTATGGGCCTGATTTAGATATCAGCACACGGGTTACTCCGTCACAACAGTGACAGATATCTCGTCCGCCAAAATATAAATCCCATAGGATATAATGGGATTTATATTTCGGCGGATGGAATATCCGTCACCATTGTGACAGAGTAACCTGTTCGCCGAGATCTAATTCAGGCCCTATATCATTTTCAACAATCACAGATGCCGGTGTGTTGTAACCTCACTGTCCTCTGCAAGGTTATGCATCCTACGGCACTGGAGAAAACCCACTGTGCCGACAAATGAAGAGCGGCTAATGGAACTGGCAAGGATTCCTGCTTGTGAAAAGGGAATCTACAGGATTAATGATCGGATATCACATTTTGATCTTATATGGGAGTCATTCCTTCAAACAACTTCCTTTTCTGTTTGGTTTGCTTTGTGTCAGATAAAGTGGTGTAATGGCATTTGTTATTTTGAATTTTAAAGCTATTATTTTATTATACTGCTAGTGTGATAATACTAATGATAATAGCTTCCAATGATCTAGAGATGAATTTGTCTTGAATTAATAAATTGAACTACAGGGACATCTAATTAGGGTTCAGTTCACAATGTGTTACCCCAGCACATAGGATGTTTGGCACGAATAACATATGTTCTGTAAAATAAATACTTAGAAGAATATGTAAGAAAAGTATTGAGGTGATAATTGAAACTGTTATAGGGGCATCTATAAAATAACCAATAAACGATTATTGAAAAGAAAAAAAAGCTTCAGCTTGTGGTATGCATAGTGACAAAGCCCCTAGCCCCTGAATTTTAGAAAGAGTACATAGACACACTAGCCCCGTACCTTCTTGCAATGTACGAAAAGGCAAGAACAAAAGGTATCCTTGCCCCTACTCTGTGTGAAACACTATTAATAACAATACTTAATGTACCAGAAATAACCCTAGACAGTGCAATTCCTATTGGCCACTGTCCCTTATTAATATGGAAAACAAAATTCTACCTAGAATTATAGCTATAGGAAACAGACTCCTTCCAATAGTGATGTAACTGGTCCTACTGGATCTATCCAGCGTCATACCAGGCAGGTCCATCATGCACAACTTGTGCACTATATCTGCAGTTTTTGACCAACTACAACCAGATAACAAAGCAGTGCAGTTTTCCTGTAAGCCGCCAAAGCAAGTGACGCCCTAGAATAGAACAGGTTATTACATTTGGTAACATCTTATCTGGTAGAGACTCTATCTAGCCGCAGATTCCTTACCTAGAATATTGGTGTTGGACTGGATCCGGAAAATCTTGAGCAGTACCTCTGTGCGCCAGTAGGTGGTGGCGACCGGCTCTGCGTCGTCTGTGCCTGAAGTGATGTGCACAGTGGCTATACAGGCACCACTCCAGCATGCTGACATTGGCTTCTTATCATGACATTTCTGCACCAGAAGCACGGAGCAACATTAGAAGGCCAATTAATCAGTGTGCAGACACTAAGGACATAGAGGGCCTTCTAAATAAAAAGAATCTGTTCACAGAAAAAGAGAGGATGGGTGGGGTGGGGTCAATAAGGAATCTGCGGTTAGATAGAGTCTTTACCAGATAAGGCGCTTCCAAAGGTAAGTAACTTGTTCATCTGATAGAGATTTCTAGCTGCAGATTCCTTACCTTACAATAGATACCCAGGCAATACCTCCCCAGAGGGGAGTCTGTGAACAGATTAGACCAAAAAGTCCCGGAGGAACGAACTGCCAGAGTGCCCGTCGCGACAGATCTGACTGTTGAGGCAGTTGTGTTTGGAAAACTTGTGCAGAGATGCCCACATAGCAGTCTGACAGATGTCAAGGATGGGGACTCGGCGAGCTAACGCAGTGGTCACAGCCTTGGTTCTGGTGGAATGAGCCTGCAAGTCCTGAGGGGGTTGCCCCTTGACTAATGCGTAGCAAGTCTTAATGCAGAGCACAATCCATTTGGAGATAGTCCATTTCTGCACAGCTTTTCCTTTCTTTGCTCTGGCAAACCCAATGAAGAGTTGATCGTCCCCTCAGTGTTCTTCGGTGTGATCAATGTAGAATGCCAACACTCTTTTTGGGGCCAGTCGATGTTGTCTCTCCTCCTATCAAGAAGGATGAAGCAAAGCAAAGAAGGTCGGAATTGTGAAGCTCTGGCCGACGTTGAAAGGCGCCACCATCTTTGGTAGGAACGAGGCATGGTTGAACACAACGAATTTGTATGGGAAGAAGTTAGTGTATGGAGGATGCACCGCCTGAAGTTCACTAACCCTCCAAGCCAGTGTACTGGCAACTAAGAAGACTGATTTAATGCTCAGAGGGCAACTGTACATGGGCTCGAAGGGCGAGCACATCAAAAACGTCAGAAAAATGGAGGTCCCACTGGGGCATAATGAAGGGTTTTGGGGGAAACATATGTTGGAAACAGGTCACAACTGGTGATTTGAACAGGAAGGGCTGATCTGGCAACTGTAAAAAAGCTGATATGGTTGAACAAAACCCTTTAACTGTGCCCAAAGCAAAGCCTTGCCAGGCTATCAAACAAACAACAAGACCTCAGAGAAAGGTGCAGAGAGGGGAACAAAATTTTCGGCAGTGCACTAATTTATCCCTTTGGCAGGCATATACCGTCTTACTTTTGGGATGCCTGGTTGCCACAATGGCTTCACAGACTTCTGAAAGGAGGTCAAAGATTGTTGGCTGCCACTGCTTAATCACCATGCATGATGGCAGAGCGTGCACAGGTTCGGGTGCAGGACCCTACCCTGTTGCTGTAGAGGACAGCCTCCCAAAGGGGCAGCCTGACTGGAGGACCGATGCTCAAGCTCAGGAGTTCGGGATACCATACTCTCCGTGCCCAATCTGGAGCCACAAGAATGACTTGGGCCCAGTCGTTCCTGATCTTCTTGAAAACTCCAGGCAGGAGTGGTATCGGCGGGAAGACGTACAAGAGGCCTGAATTCTGCTTGAGATGAAATGTGTATCTGAGTGAAAGCTGCCACAAAAACTCAAGTGCACAGAAAAGCTGACCTTGCACGTTCTTGACGGTGGCAAACCGATCTAACCAAGGTTCTCCCTAGTCACAGAAGAGACCTTGCACCACCTCTGGATGGCGATGCCATTCGTGATCCTTGAGGCATCGACAGATGAGTGTGACTGCTCTGGCGTTCAGAGGGCCCACCAGGTGTTGTACGACTAGGAACATTTCCTGATGTTCCAGTAATGCATGTCCCCGCAGTGATTTCTAACCATTCAGCAGTATTGCTTGCTTTAAATCTACCAATCTCGAAGCACCCCCAAAGATGGACCCTTAGAATGGATCTTCTCCGAGATGAGAGAGTCATTTAGGAACTAAGAGCGTCAACAATGGAGTTTTCAGAACATAATATGGGCAGTGCTAGAACCACTAAGGCCTATATTAGAGGATGCATTTAGAATTTATGGCATGTTCAGATTAAGAATCTAAATTATCAGAGCGATTTGATGGCAACAATGACCCAAAAAGAGAGAGATCTGCATTTTAAGGCAAGGCAGAGCCCTGACCCAAAATCCTCTGTGGCTGATTGGAAATGGACGCGACTGGTAGCCCCTACCATAGCCACGGAAGGGGTGAAAGGCAAAATGGGGCTGGCGCAGGGCTGTGGAGAGTCCCAACGACCAGGCATGGCCCTGCTGTCCATCAAAAGCGCTCGAGTGACGAATCCGCCTTATCACCAAAAAGGCGAGTGCCATCTAAGGGTATGTCCAAAAGGGATGCATGGGGAGCGGTGCTGCAGGGCCTATCTTGCGCAGACAGAGGAGGAACATGGCGGCAGGCTAAACGTCAGTCGCAGGGTGTTTCGGAATGACTCAGTTATAGAGTCTATTACAGCGGCCAGTTCCAGTGTAGAAGTACTGGGTCAACCGACAAGAGGAAAGGCGTCAGTGAATCCTGACCCCCCCCCCCCCCTTGTGCTCGCGCTCACCTGCTGCAGATGTCTGAGCGGCGTTACTTGCTTCCTAGTTGGGATGAAGCATTGGCTTCAGTAAAACGCGGAACAGCTTGTGTGGCGTGAGCTTGTTTTGGGGGCAATAGCGGCAGAGGCAGCACCAGCTACGGCTTGCATAGGGGGCTTTGTGTACTAGAAGGCCAACAGAGACGAGAAAAAAGGAGTCTGGTGACTGTGCCCCACATCCTTGCAACTCGGATGACGAATCGCGGTTGTTCCCAGCGATCTTCATCCATCGGACGGGTGAGGAAAACTGGCCCATACTTTTAGGGGATTGTTGAGCTAAGACCGTTAGCAACTGTTAGAGGGTGGAAAGGAGGATGCAAGAGGTCTCCCCAAACATTTGCCAGTTATAGAGGGTGTGTTGGCTAATACCTCGCTGTATCTAGACATTGTTGATAAAAAGCGACAAGTTTCTGCCCCCTTAGGGGTACCTATTAATAGGTACACTCTCAGGTCTACTTGACAGCTATCCCCACAAAACGTGCAGGGGGATTTTGCACTTGTGTCCAAGCCTAGTTTGAGGAGGAGACCGGGGTGTTTGAAAAACGCAATCTAGGCAAAGTGTGTGTGTGGGGGGTGGGGGGGGGGGGGCAGGAGAGATGCATGGCCCGAACTGTGGACTAAGGTGCCTCAGAAAAAGCCTACTCCTTCCCTAAATTCTTTCTTAGAGTTATGGAGAATAAAGGCAAAAGCTCCACACTGCAGTGGGGGTGGGCAATTTCTAAGGTTTCCTGCAGGACTAGAAATGATTTGGAGGTCCAACTGCATCCTGGACTCTGCTTTGAGTGCCAACCCTGTGAATAACAGATTTAAAGTATTAGAGATTGATCTAATTAGTTCAGACCACACTGGTGCTTCAGCTACTACAACATCTACTACTCCTGTACCTCAGGAATCACATGACTCCGAGCAATCAGATGCTGCCCTACCACAAGTCAGACACGACCCATCAGTATATGACATTATGCGGGCTGAGCAGTTTTTCTTAGGCCTAAGCAAGAGATCATGCAGAAGTTCGAGGTGTCAGAAAGGAATCAGAGGGAGATCCAAGGGGGCTTGTCAGATTTTAGGGGCCAAACTTGATGATCTAGCAGCATGCACAAAATGCCTAGAAGAAAAGATGAAGCAGGCAACCCATGGTCTAACAAAAAAACACCCAAGAAATTGCCATCCAAGGCGCCAGAACCGACAACTTAGGGAAGATAAGAAAAGATTAGAAATTCACTCTAAAACTTGAGAATTCTAAATGCCCCAGACGGTGCGGAAGGGATGGATCTGAAGGGTTTTTGCATCAGGCTTCAAAAAGAAGGAATTCTGAAGGGCAGGCCAAATGTGAATTTGGAGGCAGAAATTTAGCAAATCCATAGAGACCCGTTCAAGCGAAACCCTAACCGTAAGGCACACGGGAATATACTGGTTAATTTCCAGTCCTATGCTGTTAAGGAGTTAATTCTTTCTGTTGCATTGAAAGCAGGGTCTTTGACCTATGATTCCTTTTCATATCAGGTCAGGTCGGATATAGGTAAGATCATAGCACAACGTGAGTGGGAATTAGGGGAGAAGATAGGAGCGCTTAGAGACTTGGGGGCTACAGTACAGTTCAAGTTTCAGACACATTTGAAAGTAATGTGGAGGAATGAGATGTATAATCTTCGAAAGAAAGAGGAAGCTGAGGACTTAATCCACAAGATACAGTCACTTTCTAGTGGCCTTAAGGCTGGATAGGTCAGGGCTGCAACGCCAGTCATAAACAGTGTCAACCTCTGTTATTTGCTCTTCTCCTCTAGCATGTTGTGTTTCTGTCCTTTTATTTCCTTTCGTCTTAATCTCTTTTTTTTTTCTTATCTTCTTCCACGGGTACTCATCTGTGTTTCTTTGTCGAGGCCATGGGTACGGTTAGTCAGGTTTAGTTGGTATTTATATTCATTCTGAGGTAACACCCTGAAGGCGGTAAGATGAAGCCATATAGGTTTGGGAGGGTTCCTCTGGGTGGATGCACAAAGTTTAGGGAGCACTATGAGAAAAAGCAAAAAAAAAACTCATATCACATCGCATTTATGTGTTTCTGAGGAAATGTAAGGGGCTATCCTCATTGTAAAGCCATGGGCTGAGGGAAAGAGGGCGTTGGAGGGGGCTCGGGCTATCATAATCTAAAATGGCTTCACTGTTAGAGGTAATAATGTGGCATGTGAATGGTTTAAGAGGGGGGTAAAAGGAAAGGTTTATCCTAGAACTTTACAAAAATGAAATGGCTCAGATCATTATTTTGAAGGAGATGCATTTAGAGGAAAGAGAGTGTAAATCAGCCCTGAAAAGTACCTCATGGATTCAAGAGGTTATCTGTTCTGAGCAGTTGGGGAACAGAAGTGGAGTTGCCATAGTTATAAGGAAGAATTCTGGGATAAGGGTGGTAAGACATTAAGCAGATAACTCTGGGAGATGGCTAATCGCAGGGCTGTCTATTGGGTTTTTTGAGTTTACCTGCACAGGATACTATGGCCTGAATTGTGACTAGCCTCTCTATTTAGGTCATCTGCAAATGCATCTGGTGGACTGTCCTGGGCCTTGCCTGGTAGGTGGGGATTTTAATGTTGTCCTCAATAAAGATTGCGATAGAACATCCAGGTCAACCCCGTCGAGTATGGGCAATCTCAGTAAAAGATTAAAATATATGATGTCTAATCTAGGCTTAATAGATATTTGGTGAAAGAGGTGGGGAAATCAGAGAGGCTATGGTCACCACTTGTGCATTGATTTTTTTCTCCTGGATCGGTCATTAATTCACTCTGTTCATTCAGTAATTCTTGACCCTGCAGTGATTTCTAACCATTCAGCAGTATTGCTTACTCTAAATCTACCAATCTTGAAGCACCCCCAAAGATGGACCCTTAGAAGACATCTTGTCCGAGATGAGGGAGTAATTTTGGAACTAAGAGGCTCAACAATGGAGTTTTCAGAACATAATATGGGCAGTGCTAGAACCACTATTGTCTGGGACTCATCTAAGGCCTATATTAAAGGATGCATTTTGAATTTATTGTATGTTCAGAATATTAAGAATCAAAATTATCAGAGTGATTTGATGGCAACAATTACCTAAAAAAGAGAGAGATCTGCATTTTGAGGCAAGGCAGAGCCCTGACCTAAACTCCTCTTTGAGGATTGAATTGGAACAGTTACAGAGGGAGTTTAAGATTTATGTGGAGAAAAGGGTACAAGCTAAGTAGGTAGCTAGTAAGCTTCAATACTTCAAGTATGGGCAGAACAGCTGTGCATTATGAGCCTGGAAGGCGAGAATCGATCTTGGTAAGAACGCTATTGAGTCTCTTGTTGAGCTGGGGACGGGCAGAGCTCTGTACTCAGTGGAGGAGATAAAAGTAGAGATGGTACGAAATCTTAGTGGAATATACAGGGAGGATTTGGACCCAGAACCCTTAGCAGTCAAAGCTTGGCTACAGGACAAAAATCTCCCACATCCTACAGCAGAGTAAATCTCAGACCTTCAGGGAGAGATCACACAGAGAGAGATCAGGGAGCAGGTCAAGAGACTTGGCAATGGGAAAGCAGCTGGTCCAGATGGGATCCCAGCTGAATTTTATAAACAAATGTTAGAATTTTTGGCCCCTTTCTGGGGGTCGTTTTTAATGAGATTTATTGGGTGGCTGCCATATTCTTCCTTCCTGGTACGAAGCAAGTGTGGTCAAGATTCTTAAGTCGGGCAAAGATGCTAGGTTAGCAGATTCTTATAGGCCTATATCTTTGTTGAACTGTGATTATAAAATCTCTGCAGGAATTCTGGCTAAGAGGCTATCAGTTGTTCTCCAAACTATAATTCACTCCAATCAAGGAGTTGTGCCTGGTAGGCAGTTATATGATCTAACCCATCGTCTTATTGGCACGATTGATATGGCTGAAGCTTTTCATCTTCAGTTGACAATTGCAGCGATTGATGCTGCCAAAGCATTTGATATGGTCAATTGTGTATATATCTTTGGGACATATTGCAGTGTTTTGCTTTTAGCAGCAATGTTATTAAAGCGATACAAACTTTCTATAAGGCACCGGTAGCCAAGATCTTGGTCAATGGTAAACTTACAGCCCCTTTTCAGATATCTTGGGGCATCAGGCAATGGTGTCCTCTTTCGCCAATTCTCTTCAACCTATATATTGAGCCCTTTGCCCAGATGATTCTACAAGATGAGACCATCCTTCCATTTAAAGCTGCAGGGTTATCAACTAAAATAGCACTATATGCTGATGATATTGTTTTGTACACATCGAATCCAGAGCTTCTTGTCCCTAGGCTTGAGATGCATGCTGAAGATTTTGGGAATTTGTCAGGGTATTTAATTAATAAGGGGAAAACAGAGATCATGACATGGGCTAATGAGAAGACGAGGTTTCAGGATAAAACAAAATCAGATACCTGTGGATCATGGTAACTCAGTTTAGTAGAAATAACGGGCGTAAATTTATCTAAGATATGTCGCGACATAGATGTTCTCCTTAGAAGGTGGTAAAACCTGTCACTTGGTATCTATGGGAGGGTGAATATCATTAAGATGTAGGCTCTCCCCAAGATGATCTTTTTGTTTAATACTATGCCTCTTCCCTTTCCCAAAAATCTTCAGCAGAAATTTGTAAAGGAAAATTAGCAGTTTAATATAGTCATTCAAGAGAGTCAGGATGTCCTGGAAAAAACTACGCGATACCAAAGGGGATGATGGACGGAGCGTTAGAGCAAATCAAACACTCACCCCCAGTCAACTGATCTGGGTTTAATCCATCATCATTCTTTAGCTCACTCCACCACCCCAGTTCAGACATGGCCATATGCAAATCAGTCTGACCCTGTGCCTCATGGGAACAGTCCAGCCCGAACTGCCAAGCCATGTCTTCCCTGGACCGGAAACAAGCATCCTGGGACCGGTTTCGGGTTCAAAACCCTCATCAGCCAGGCTATCTTGAATCCAGTGGCAAAGTGAGCAAGGGACCCACGTCTGGGCATACCCTGCCAACTTAGGGCGAACAAAGCGATACCAAAGGGGATGATGGACGGAGCGTTAGAGCAAATCAAACACTCACCCCCAGTCAACTGATCTGGGTTTAATCCATCATCATTCTTTAGCTCACTCCACCACCCCAGTTCAGACATGGCCATATGCAAATCAGTCTGACCCTGTGCCTCATGGGAACAGTCCAGCCCGAACTGCCAAGCCATGTCTTCCCTGGACTGGAAACAAGCATCCTGGGACCGGTTTCGGGTTCAAAACCCTCATCAGCCAGGATATCTTGAATCCAGTGGCAAAGTGAGCAAGGGACCCACGTCTGGGCATACCCTGCCAACTTAGGGCGAACAAAGCGATACCAAAGGGGATGATGGACGGAGCGTTAGAGCAAATCAAACACTCACCCCCAGTCAACTGATCTGGGTTTAATCCATCATCATTCTTTAGCTCACTCCACCACCCCAGTTCAGACATGGCCATATGCAAATCAGTCTGACCCTGTGCCTCATGGGAACAGTCCAGCCCGAACTGCCAAGCCATGTCTTCCCTGGACCGGAAACAAGCATCCTGGGACCGGTCCAGGCAAGGGGGGCTGGCTCTTCCGGATTTTCAAGCCTATTATTATGCTTCTCAGTTTAAGAATTTTCGACCCCTGGCTAGACAGCGTGATAATTCCTATATGGGCCAACTGCATAGAGCCATGTTGAAGCATATAGGACTGGGTAAGTTTTTGTTTAAGTTTGGGGATCTGAAGTCTTTCCAACAAGTCAGGTTGAAGGTTCTTAGCTGCTCTGAAGGTGTGGGTATATTTTAGGAAGATTCTTGGGATACATTATTACACAGACCCGGTACCAATCTGGGACTCCCCTGGAACCCCAGAGTGCCTTAAAGATAAACTTAGCTACCCTCTTGGGTATGGTAACTGCTCTTCTTGGGGAGACTTCAGGAATGGTGATGCTCTCATCACATGGCAAGAGTTTGCTGATCATTCGAAAGGGGGACTCTCAAAATTGTAATACTTGCAGCTATGTTCTTGGTAGTCATCTCAAAAGCTGTCAGAGGTGACCTGTTCGACCCAGGAGGACTTATTTGAGCCGGTAGGAACTACGCAACAACCTAAGAAAGAGGTCTCCCAGTGGTATTGGATAATTATCTCTGCAGTAGATGAGAAAATGAGGGCACCCATACTTACACTGGGAAAAGGATCTTCTGGAGCTGGTGAAAGAACAACTATGGCAAGTATCTTTAAATTTACTATATTCAATGGTTAAACCAGAACCGCTTAAAAAGAATCATCTGTTTACCCGCCATAGATCCTACTGGTCTCCGGTTAAACTGGCTAAGATCACGTCAGAACTGCCAGAATGTAAGAAGTGCAGCAAGGCATAGGCCAAGAACACTTTTGTGGACTACCTGGTACTTGTCCTCCTTCTGGAGGCTGTAATTAAGATTCTTTGAGAAATTATCGGCCGTGAAATTAAGGTACGGCCCTGTTTGATTCTATTTGGGATGGACTTGTGTCCTTATCGGGGCAAACCAAATATGGATCAAGCGCCATTGATGTTTTTCCTGATATTACTTGCAAGAAGGGAAATTTGTAAGAAATGGATTACCCCTGACCCTCCACTCGTATTAGACTGGCTTAGATCTGTGAGTTATGTCCGTAGATTGGATCTGGATCGTAAGGTGGCTTCAGTTGAGAAAAGATGGTGCCCCTTTGTGACCTGGCAAAGTAAATTGTAAATGTCGTATGATTACACCTCTGTTTTGCTGAGAAATGGGCCGCCTCCCTCCTACGAAATTACAAAACAATGAGAAATATTCAGCAATGTATACGCCGGACACGTCAGATGAATGTGGCTTGGTTTCAGCTTATTTAGCTGGATGGTGATATGAGGACAAAAAAAAAAAAAAATCGAAAGGGATACAAGGGCATCCTCCGAAAAGCTAGAAGACCTCAGCCAGGTGTGGCGACGGCGTGCCACTAACGAAGCAATCGCTCTGCCTAGCGAGTCAGTCGTATCCAGTCTGCAGCGTATGATTAACTTTGCTGTGTTACTGCCATCGTCAGTAGCCTGGGTCAGGATGGCTCAGGCCTTCTCCGAGACCATAGGCAGCAACTGCGCAACCGACTCCCAAACTGTGTGGGAATACTGGCCCAAGAGGCAGGCGGTGTTCACCAATCATAGTGTTAGGCTGGCAGAGAGGAACATTCTCTTGGGACTGGATTCCCCATCTGGTGGTGTGGTAGGGAACACGCCAGGGTTGACTTTGAACATGGAAGCCTGAACAACCAGACTCTCAGGGGTGGGGTGCTGGGTGAGGAAAGTTGGGTCCCCAGGAGTGGGGTGATGGCAGCAGGCAATCATCCTGTGCACAGGAGCCCCTGTGCAGGGCTTGGCCCATGCCCCGAGCAGGATATCTGTGATGACTTCATTAAAAGGGAGGAGAGGTTCTGTGGAGGCAACTCTCGGCTGAAGCACCTCTGTCAAGACGTTCATCCTGACTGCCATTGAGTGCAGAGTGAGGTCCAAGACCTCAGTTGCCCTCATCCCCACCATGGCAAAGGAAGCCCCTTCCTCTATAGCCACACTAGGAGGAGAGATTAAGCCAGTGTCTGGGGAGGTGTTCAAACCATCATACCAGTTATCCTCAAACTTTTCCATGGCGTTGGGATAACCATAAGGATCCTCAGATCTTCCTCAATTGCACTCCTCACAGGGCCTATCGAAAAAGTAGGCACTGTCTCTGACTGGGAAGGTCGCGTTCCGGTCAGCATCGGGTGATGCCGTTCTGGCTACGTTTCGGATTCAGGTATGGCGATCGGTTTGGTGCTACCGTGGGGCATCGGCTACCGGAATGGGATCTGGGGAAGGTCTTGGCCTCGCGAATGGACTGATTCAGATCCAGGAACAGATCCTAAGGGACCGACAGGAGCAGAGGGCCAACCCGTGGGGCCCAAAGGGGCTCCACAGGAATCGGCCTACCCAAACATGAGGTGCATGGCCTCATAAAACTCCTGTAACTGGGCGGGGGTTGCTTTAGCTCTGGGAAATTTTGGGAGGCGCGGAGTGGACCAAGACCTCAGGCTCCGCGGCTGATGCGTAGGTGGGAGCAGGGCCTAGATCTGTGGCGTCGTTCCCACACCTCGTCTAAAAACTTGGATCGGCTTGGTGAAGTTGAAGAGCGTTCAACTTCTTAGACTTTTTGGATTTCTTATGTGACTTACTCGACAGTGACTTTCAACGCACTGGTAAAGGCTCCACGAGTGGGCCTGGGACGCGTGACATGGACCTGGAGCATCGCGGAGTTGACTGGCGGGTGAATAAGAGCTTCAGGGAATGCTCTCACGCCGCCTTAAGATTTATGGAACAAAAGTCAGGTCAGGCCTTGAAGTTGTGGCCCAGCTCCAGGCACCAGAGGCACACCAGATGGGAGTCTGTCACAGACATCTCTCTGTGACAGGAACCACAGGGTTTAAACCCCACAAGTTTTTAGGGGACATCCAAATGTGCACACTGGGAGCAAAAGCTCAAAAGAGTTCAACACACCATCGAAAAAATAGTCCAAAAAATGGACTGAGGAAGTTTGCTCCAGATCTATGCTAATAGCATGGATAGAAAACAACTCATGTGAGTGTGCTGGGGTGGCGCCTAGGTACCACACATGTAACTTCCGGCACAAACAACGCCAACACATAGTCGATCGATAACACCTACCGGGCACGCAGATAAACTGCTTGAAAACCTCCAGATCCAGTCTGACACATGGAGAATATTCTAAGGTACTGAATCTGTGGCTAGAAGTCTCTATCAGGTATTTATTTTTGCGGTATAGCAAAGAATGAGGCTAGGCTGGAAATTATCCATTGATTAGGCTGTTGTAAGCACATCACTAACATGCATAAAGATTAATGGAATAATATCCTCACCAATGACAATATCTAAAGGGACGCGGCAGGGATGCCCCCCTATCACAGATCCTAGTTGCGACTGCTGTTGAACCACTTCCATGCATAGTTCGACATCATCACAATGCCCAGGGCTTATGCTTCAAGTCACTCTGCCAGGGCGTATGCTTTAGGCCACACAGACTGTTACTATTGATGTATGTGGAAAATATGCTGCTATTTTTCAGAGACTCAGCTTTCTATTTAGCCCCTATTATCCGTGAAATGCTTCTTTTTGGTGGTGTGCTAGACATCACAATAAAGTGGACAAAATCCCTGATATTCATCCTGACCCACAACACAATGGTATGTGATGTGGATTTTCTGTTACAATGATGTGAATCATCAGGATAATATCTTGGCATTCAAATTCACCAGGATGTAGCTAGAATTATTAAAGATAACTATGGGGTGACATACACCAAAATAGAACAGGCGGAACACAGGATTTGCCTACCAATATAATGGGGGGTCGCACAGTCTTGATGAAAACTGTAGGAAGGTGGCTCTGTATATACTATACCAAAATGAGGTATAGTGTGCACAGTCAAGTGGAACCCCAAAGGTAGGCAGAGGTAAAAGTAGATAGCACCTCACTCTCTATTTGTGGTAGTGTGGGCGAGCAGTAAGGCTTTATCAGAGGGTAGTGTTAAGCATTTGTTGTACACACTCAGGCAGCAAATGATGTCACACACTCAAAGACTGAACTCAGACCAATTTGTTTGTATAAAAATATTATTAAGTTATATTTATTTTCTAGAACCAAGCAAGCCTGGCACAGGAAAGTGTAAATGGTACTTTTCAAGGCAAGTTGAACAACACAAGCAAGCTGAATGAAAATGACTTTGTTACAGGTTTGTAAATACTTTGAATACAGTTAAAATTACTGTTAGATTACTTTCGATTACTTTTGAGATTACTTTATGGATTACTTTTTCTACTCAGTGTGATATGCCTAGATATCATACTGGGACATTTCCTAGAGAAAAGGTAAGTAAAGCAGTTTTTAGATATTTGCAGTTTTTCAAGTTCTAATACAAAACCAACTCCACACAGAACAATTTTCAAGAAAAGCAGTCAATGCAATCCTATGGAAGGAAATTGAGTTATCGGTTTACAGGTAACTAGTTATTTGTGGGAGTTGGTATTCTGGGGTTAGAACCAGGGTTCCTCCAGGGTCAAGGATGCACTCTTGGAACACCCTCAGCAGCACTAGGGCGGCCGGGTGCAGAGTGCTGAGGCCCAATGTTATCCAATGAGGGATAGGGGGCCTCCGGTTGGTGGCTGTTCACGAGCAAACCACCAGGTTGTGGGAGCAAAGTGTCAGGGACTGTCCGGGACTATGTCGGGAACACAGTCAGGGACTTGGGCAAGGACTGGGAACTGGGTAGAAAACTTAAACAGAAAGAGTAGTACAGTGCTGCCCAGGATCACACAGGAAGTCAGAGGAGAACAAGCATTGGCATAGCCAATAGGTCTCGCCTTTGGGACCTTATAACTGTTTAGTTATCCAGCACAATATCCTTGGTGCAACAACATCAACTGTTGCATGGCTAAACACTTATAAGGTCCCAAAGGCGAAACCTTCAGTAATGCAACTGCTATTGCATTGCAAATGATTTGATTGCCGAAGCGGCCACAAGCCTTTGTCTCTTTATTTACTTTGGTTACAATGGCGCCATCCACGCTTTAGCTGTAAACATCATAAGCTAAATCGCGGGTGCCACGATTGCTTCAAAAGTAAAGATATTAGATGTAAAAACACCATACACCCCTAAATCTTGGCATTGTATGGGGATGAACGAGAAGCTATTTTGCTATTTTTCTACATGAAAACCTATATTCCAGATTGAGAGATGCTTTAAAAAAAATAAGGCGCATTTGCACTTTCACCCTAATTGTAAATTGGTAAATGCCTGCTGGTGTGAACATCTGTCATTTTAAGGGTGGACATGCACACACAAATCTATCATACTCACAGATTTAGGGGCCAATACCTTTTTGCGAATCTCTAAAAAGTAATACACGAGCTGCATCTTTGTTAGTTAACAGGCCACAATGACATGTGAGCATACCTCCATGTAATAAGAAGGGTCACAAGTTGTTGTTGTGTGTACACACCTGTATTTGCTATCAATTAAAACATGGCTAGCATTTGGACCTAGCAGACCTCAGGATACTGGAAGGACATAATGTAAACCAGACAGCGGCCAATTAAAGGAAATACGGATTTGTGATACAGAAAAATGCTAAAGTTCCTGGTGAAGCTGAGGAGAGTAAGAGTACAAATCATGAGTAGGGTTGCAAACAGAGGAAATGAAATTACTGAACTTAAGTTCCTTTAAACATTACCAGCAACTTCTGAGACACAATATAACTGACTCAAAACAAGGTAAATGCATTATTTAAGCATGCAGACTGATTCCCTTATGAAGTATCGTTGGACGTAAATGATAGGCTTATTTTAATTAAAAAGTAAACAAATGCAGAAAAGATTTTCCTCAACATGTGTGCGACGTGTAGTTTCTTTTTTACTGAAGGGTACACAGTTGCAATGCATTGTCCATTTTAACTTTTAGGAAATCTGCCAAACTAAAAAGTCTGTTTTAATCTATTTCACTTTTTGTAAAATGCATCTTGCCACTGTTAGCTGTTTTGCGGCGCTCTGCCAGGGAAGGATGCGAAGTGGAAGGTAGTTGCACACAGGCACTCATGGCACACCTCGGTATTCCCACGGATCCTTCTGTACAACCTCCTTGAGGTCTTCCTACAAGTGGTAGAGGGCAGGTAGTGGTTGGTGGCCGGGGTTGCGCTAGTGGTGGGGGAATCAAGTGGCTAGGACCTTTAACAGGAACGGCTGAGTGACGGGTGACGATAATTCCATGCGTCTGACAGGCAGAAAAAATGACGGAACGAACCGTACCAATATATATTAGCCTTACAGATTTCCTGCTGAGGAGTGTTACCACAGCAGTTTACAGATCTGGGCCTGGATTTGCAAAGGGAAGGCTTTTAATTCACCTAACCTTAAAATGTTAAACTTCATCACAAAATTGGCAAGTTTTGTAGGTCCGGCTGTCGAGTTTGAAGCTCGTGCCCGTTGCTGAAAGTGAAACTAAAAGCCCAGATTAGAAAATGCAGAGGTGCAAGTCCGGGGCTGGAATAAGTGCCCTTTTGGCAGTCTTCCATAACAGCTAGCCGTAGCTGTGTGTGTTTTTCACATGTTCAGTAGCATTACCACTTTCAGAGTCCAGCGGAGAAACACTGAGGCACCACAAACAGGATTAATATTTGAACCTTCGAGACCATGTCTATGATGGGGAAGCTGTCTAGGGCTAGGGTGCGGGGTCAGATGTCTCGGTCTTGTACTAAGCACACATATTCGTTCAGACCCAAAAGCAGCATCGGGAGAAAGAGCCTGTGTGGTTTTACTTTCAAGCTCCAACGATCGTAGGGTGCAACTCCCGGGAGATGCCCGGGGGTTGGTGAGACGCAACCAGGAAGCTGGGAAAACGGAGTCAGAAAGTAGGAAACCAAGGTTACGGCGAGGGCAGGGACAAGAGAAAATCAGGGGATGATCGGGAGTTCACGGGAAATCGGAACCCAGGCAAGAACAGGAAGGATAAGATCAGGAGCTAGGAGATCAGGAGACAGAGAGTTAAGGAGAACTCAGGAGTAGCGAGACAGCAGAAGGGCAAGACAGAAATCGGGAGAAAATCACGCAGCTGCTGTGGTTAAAGCGTGCCGCACTGGCAAAAAAAAAAATGTTTTATAAATTAACAAGTTGCAGCAGAGGTGCGTGCAAGTCGGGCGAGCCGCGCTTTTTGAAAAGATCACGTGCGGCCGCCATTGCAAATAAAAACTGCCTAGGCGAAGCCTAATAAAGCACTGGGGAAAAATGGGCAAGTCGCGCACAACAAAAGAAATGTTGCATGGCCACCACTGTTAAAGTCCAAGCATGGCGTGCTGCATGGCAAAAACAAACACGCGCGACCGCGAATGAAAGTGAAAGCGCCAGGATGTCAAGCCGGCAAGGAGACCGCGAGCAGGCTAATGTAAACAAGGGCGCGCGTGTCCCTAATTACAAACACATGGCCCCTGCGCGTGCCGCTGCTCGCTCCCGCAAGGTGGAAGCCACATGCACGAGTGTGTGGAAAAGAGCTGACCAATTTCTAAAGGTCATCTCCTAGAGCAGCGCATGCGCGCTGCCTAGGCGAGACCTAAAAAGGGATCCAAAGGGGAAGCCTGTACAAGTGAACAAGATGGCTAAGACTCAAAGGATGGGCACTCAAGCGGCAATTTAGCCTTCAGAATAACTACACCCAGGATGGACGTGCAGACATATATACATATATATACACACACCACAACATTAACAATAAAGAGAATGTGGGGTAAAGCACTCGGGAGCTCCACACAGTAAGACTGAAGCTCAGTAAGTTCCTCACCCACAATTGCTGTTACAGATACTGACTGCAAATACCCACATATAGGATATACATGCAAAGGCAGGGTCTGTGGAGCTGATACCTATGGTGATGTTATAAATGTAACTCAAAGACAATACTCACAGTGAACAAGAAACACCACTTAGGTTGTCAGCTGTGCCCATGGATCCTGGCGATCAAACAGGAACACGCAAGGCAGTAACAGCAAGGGGGTAGAACTAAATACAAGCACAATAGACAAGGAGCTAGCAAGGAGGAATGCTTAACAGTAAAGGAAGGAAATCACAGGGCACACTTGGCAGAAAGCAAGTAGCAAACATACAAGGTAATAGAAGCAAGACAGCAGGAATAGAAAGACAGTAAACTAGGAACTGGAACCAAGGAAATGGGAAGAAAAGTAGGGACTGGAAAAGGATAAACAGAAGGGGAGGCTACAAGGGTATACTAGAATAGTATTGAATCAGGAGACAAGAAAACACAGTAGCACTGAAGGCTGTGCTGGAGCAGAAACAAGAATTGAGCAAAAGCTCAAGAGCCAGGGTAGCACTGCAGGCAATGCTAGTTCAGGAACAGGAAATTACTATAGCTCAGGAATCAAGGTTCAAGGAAACAGGAAATAGCTACAGCTCAGGAAAAGGAGTCAAGAGAGCACTGCAAGCAGTGCAAATCAGGAACAAGAAATAGCTGAAGCTCAGGAACAGGAACAAAGAATAAATATAGCTCAGGAACTCAGGAAACAAGGTAGCACTGCAGGCAGTGCTAATTCAGGCACAAGGGATAGCTATAGCTCAGGAATTCTGGAAACAAGGATAACAAAAGTTAAGGAAACAAGGGTGGTCTCACCGGTACATAGCTACAATGACCAACCTTGGCCTGAAGGGAGCTGGGGCTTAAAAGAGCTCACAGTAATCACATGTGTGAGCAGGCTAGCAGCAGCCAGCCACAGGTGAGCTAAATTCCTCCACCCATCCTTGGCCTACAGAGTATCAAACATTAGCAGGCTGGCTTCAAGCATGAGCAGGCTGGCTTTCACAAAACCCGGCATGGATTGGGAATGGATGTCAATTCCCAAATAATGACCAAAAGGATGGAAGTCAAGATATGCATGCAGGGGAGTATCTGGAAGCTTATTAGAACACAGGAAAGTCCCACTATGCACCCCTCTGGTGGTGGGGGCGAGAGTGCAGGGAGCGAATCGTGACACAAAGCTCCTTGTGTTAGGCTCAGGGCAAAGGGGGAACCGAGTTAGCACCCAAAGTACACCCGCAGCGGCACAGGGGCGGCTGGGTGCAGGGTGCTGTTTTGGCATTGGGTGCCCTGTTGATTTCAATGGGGATTCTCCAGTTGCAACTAGGATGCAGGCTCGGGGACGAAGATCTTCTGGAGGTGACCACCGGTTGGAGAGGTAAGTTGGGATGCCTGGGGATGCTGGGACACCGTTGGTTGGTCCACCCAAGGCCGAGGGGCCAGCTCCGGTCGCGGTCAGTGGGATCCTCCAGAAAGGGGCTGCAGGCTTCGCCTGGAGATTCAAGGCAGGTCAGAGATCACCAGATCTCAGGTCAGGATCGTCAGGGAGACCTCATCGTGGTGTTGGGCAACTCGAACTCGGGCCGTGGGCGTCGGGTGCAGACTCATGGTTTTGGCTGGGGCCTGAGTCTGTGGGTGAGCAAATCCGGTGCTCATGGGAGACAAAGTCTTTGGCTTGGAAGGCAGGGCAGGTCCTTCGGGTTCTTGAGGCTGCTGGCTGCAGGACACACCGGGATTTCGCTGGAGCAGGTTCGAGGTGGGGACAGGCCGGTAGGGCTGGGGCCAAGTCAGTGGGCGTCCTCCTCTTTTTAGTTTCAGCACGGCTTCTTCGGTCCTTCTTCTTCTCTTCTTCTTGTCGGTTTTTGTCTGAGGAGGCAAGGTTCAGGGGTGTCCCTAAATACTAGATTTAGGGGCGTTACAGGTAAGTAAAGGTTGGGACCAATGGGTCCCGTCCTTGGGGTGGGTACACCCCCTATTATGCCACCCTCCAGTGGGAGGGGGGCATATGCCTCTCTCTAGTTGGCTGGGTCCCCCCATCTGCAAGATGGCGGGGACTGAGAGTTGTGCTTCACCTCACCTCCCCCACCTGAGGGGTGGGGTGGGCAAAGGTGGGCACACCTCCCTTCCCCACTTGTTTTTGCCACCGATTCTCCCACCCAAAGTGGGGGTCAGAACTGGTGGGAGCCAGTTGCTGGAAGCAGCAAAGGGCTAGGGGTAGCGCACAAAGGCGGCAAAGCCTTTGAAGCTTCCCCTTCGTGGACCCTGCCCATCCTGGGAGAGGAGGCTTGGCACCTCGTCCCAGGATGTGCATTGTTTCAGACCCCGCGAGAGGCAGGCTCTCGACCCAGGGGTCCAGAAACATGTCTGGTGGTGGCAGCTGGCGAGCAGCCACTCAGCCAGGACACTAGAGTTGGGTAGTTTTTCAGGGGGGCATCTCTCAGATTGCCTTTTTCATTAAATCCCACAATGGCATCAGTGTGGGTTTAATGTGCTGAGAAGTTTGATACCAAACGTCCCAGTTTTCATTAAAGCCATTATGGTACTGTGGAGTTCATAATGACAAACTCCCAGCACCATATACTCTTAATGGCATTACTGCACTTACAATGTCTAAGAATTGATTTAGACACTGTAGGGGTACAGGGCTCATGCACCTGTACCCTCACCACTGGTATAGTGCACCCAGCTAGAGGGGTGGCTGACCTATGCCAGGGCAGTGGGTTGTAGGCATGGCACACAGGGATGTGTGCCATGTCGACTCTTCACTTTGTTCTGCACCAAAACACGCAGCCTGCAATGGCAGTGTGTGGGTGTAAAGGTACAGGGCCTCTAAGGGTGGTACAATAAGTGCTGCAGCCCTTAGAGGCCTTCCCTGGCCACAGTGCCCTTGGTACCTGTGGTACCATTTACAAGGGACTGACCTGTGGCCAAAGAGTGCCAATTGGGTTTTGTTTTTAATGCAATTGAGGTAAAGAACACAGGGCCTGGGTACCTGTTTGGCAGGAACGCAAGGGCACACTCAGTCAAAGTACATCAGCAGTTAGGCAAAAAGTGGGGCCAACCATGCAAAAAGAGGGCACTTTCTTACAAAAACAGTGATACTTATCAAGCTCCTCTATGTATTTCGCAGCAACCCATTCCCAATGTAATACCAGTTCTTCAACAACTGGAAATCCTTATGGTTAAACTCGCCTGAGCCGGTAAATAACCTGGCATCAGATTGGACACACTAACACTGACATACAGACTGGGTAGTTACGCAGTGACGAACTCCGAAATGTACTACATTTGCGTTCAAGCTCACTAGCGGTTTCATCCTCCTTCACTCAATCAATCAATCACAGAATTTGTAGAGCGCACTACTTACCCGCGAGGGTCTCAAGGCGCTGGGGAAATAAAGGGGGGGGGGTGCCGCTACTGGTCGAACAGCCAGGTCTTGAGTAGCCTCCTGAAGGTCAGCAGGTCTTGGGTCTGTCGTAGGCTGAGTAGAAGGGTATTCCAGGTCTTGGCGGCGAGGTGGGAGAAAGATCTGCCGCCGGTGGTTGTTCTTCGGATGCGAGGGACGGTGGCGAGGGAGAGGTCGGCGGAGCGGAGCTGGCGGTTAGGGACGTAGAAGAAGAGTCGTCTGTTGAGGTAGGCTGGGCCGGTCTCATGGTGGTGGTACTGAACTTTGCACACCACCCACACATGATTTTATATCAACCTGAAATCCAGTGGTCTATAGTAGCTGGACCTTGCAAAGACTAAAGAAAAAGACAAGCAACTTGCCCGTCCTGCTGCTCGTAGATAACAAAATGGTTACTTACCAGTAGGAGTAGTTTTGCAGCTTGAAGAGTTTTCTGGATTCACATGCTGTGCATCATTCCGCCATTTAGTGGTTGGGTCCGGAATTGTCTTTGTCTTTTTTGGTCGCTGTCGACCACCATTTGGTGCCAGGTAAGTCCCCTGTGTGACGTCAGACGGTATCCTGGAGGTCGACGTGCGTGGTGGCCATCTTCGCATTCTTTTTTCTGTTTTTATGCTGTTTAATCCTTGTGATGGTCCTTATTTAGAGTTACTAATGTTGTACTTTGCTTCCCCACCTGTTTGTGTTCCTTGTAGGGGAAGGCTGGGTGGGTCGCATGTCAATTCAGAAAACTCTAAAGCTGCAAACCTACTCCTACTGGTAAGTAACCATTTCGTTTTGCAGGGTGAATCCTTTTCTGGATTTACATGCTGTGCATCAGATTATGTAGCGGTTTCTCCCGTGTTTGGGAGGCTGTGGTGAAAGGAAGACTTAGCAAACAGGTGTTGAAGTACCCTTTGTCCAATTTGAGCTTCCTTATTCATCTGTATATCCACACAATAATGCTTTGTAAAGGTGTGTGGTGATGCCCATGTTGCTGCTGTGCAGATGGCATCGATGGGTACATTTGCCATGAAAGCTAGTGTTGCTCCTTTCTTCCTAGTGGAGTGAGCTGTTGGTTGTATTGTTAGTTCTTTTTTGGCATTGGTATAGCTTTGTTGTATAGCTTGTACTATCCATCTTGCGATAGTTGCTTTAGTGACAGCTGATCCTGTGTTGGTATGTGAGTAAGCAACAAACAACTGCTTTGTTTTCCTTACTTGTTCTGTTCTTTGCAGATAGTACAGCAGAGCTCTCCTTACATCCAGGGTGTGGAGGCTTTTTTCTGCTTTAGTTTTTGGTTCTTTGAAAAAAACTGGCAAGATGATGTTTTGATTCAAGTGATACTTAGTTACCACCTTAGGTAAAAACTGTGGGTTAGTTTTTAAGATTACCTTATCCTTGTGGATTTGTAAATAGGGTTCTTGTATAGTTAATGCTTGTAGTTCACTTACTCTCGGTAGTGATGTTATCGCAATGAGAAAGGCTGTTTTGAGAGTAATATGTTTGAGGTCCGCTGTATGCATGGGTTCAAACGGTTTTGCCATTAGTTGAGACAGCACTGTATTTAAACTCCATGTTGGTACAGGAGCAGTTCTTGGTGGAGCCATTCTTTTTGCTCCTTCTAAAAATCTTTTGATGAGTGGTCTAGTAAAAAAGCTTTTGCACGTTTTTCCTCTTGTGTACGCTACTATGGCAATGAGGTGCACCTTCAGGCTGGAAAAATTGATGTTGCTGTCTAAAAGGTAGGTAAGATATGTGACTACTGTTTCCTGTGTATTTATTGAGTTAGTATTGTTGTTAGCGGTGCACCATGTGGTATATCGCTTCCATTTTGCTGTATAGCATTTGCTTGTTGACTGTTTTCTTGCCTCTTTTAGAATTTCCATGGTTCTGGACGGCAGTTGGAGGTGTCCAAATTCTATGTATTCAGGCGCCAGGCCGCTAGTTGTAGCGTCGCTGGTTCTGGGTGAAAGATTTGGTCCTGTCGCATTGTCAGCAGGTCTTTGTCTGCTTTGATCCTGATCATCTCTCCTTTGAAGAGTTTTTTTTTTTTTAAACTTTATTTTTCAGTTTTGCACATAAAAAAGCAATCACTACAATAAGAAACATGCACTTCAGCAATTTAGATGATTCTCTCTCCACAGTGTTGCTGAGGACCCACCAATAGTGTCCATATGTCATAAATCTATTGGCATCACACCCCAGCATTGCATTTCCGACAAACATTATTACCATGTCTTTATGCATCATCCCCTTTCCATTTGTCCCTACAAAGAAAAAATAATCACAACAACATCCAGAATACACGTGGCAAATCTAAATAGTGAGACCTTGGTATTAGGTCTAAACACATCTCTACCCCACCCCGACTCGATCTGGCTCAGTTTGCGAGTCCTCATCTTCGTCTAATCCCAGCAGATATTGCCGGTATGGTCCCCAGATATTTTTAGGTGCACAGCGCACGGGTAACAGAGCATTATAATTATCAGACTGCGTTGAACAGTACGCCAGATCCCCCTCCCAGTCCCCAATTGTAGGCAAGGGCCCTCTCATCCACCGCATTGCCACTCGTCTTTTAGCCAGCAATAAACCCAGGGCCGCGAGTTTGCGCATGTTTTTTGGTATCTGCCTGTCAAAACCAAGGAGAGCAACCAATGGCGTCTCTGATAACACACAGCCAAGCATCCTGGCTAGATACTTAAAAACAGCGGCCCAAAAAGCCCGCACCCCCGGACAGTCCCATGCAAGATGAGTGAAGTTTGCGTTCCTAGCAGCACATCTCGCACAGTGATCATCAGCACGCAGGCCATACCTATACAATCTGGCTGGCGTGTAATAGACTCTATGAATATATTTAAAATGTATTAATCTGTGCCTGCCGCTCAAAGAAATAGCCTTTGTTTTGGCAAAACACCAGGCCCATTGCGCCTCCGTAATTTCCAGGCCGAGTTCCTCTTCCCAGTCCAGTTGGAATTTCAGTTTGTTCTGTGTACGCGGGTCTTGGAACAAGGCATATAGCTTGGTGATCGCCTTCTGCGGGGAGGGCGTTTGCAGTAAAAACGTGAGTGCCGGCATCTCTGCCGGTGCACTCAAGTCCGCCCCCAATTGGGTTCTCAGTGCCCTGCGAAACCTGAAGTAATTAAAGGCATCCAGTGCCGTCACATCCGGCCTCTGCGCAGAAATCTGTTCCCAGGTCTTAGAGATTCCCTCTTGGAACAAATCCCGCATACGCTGCACACTCAACCTCTCTAGGGTATTCATGCCTGTTTTATCTTCTCTATGTGGTAACCAATCACACCATGCGATCGGTAGGTTAGCGGAATAAACCCTCCGTATCTGATGCCTGCGGGCTATTACTGATAGCTGGTGCCCCGTGCAATTGACCGGGTCGATAGTGCGCAGGGCCATCCGAGCTGCCCCCGTCAACATCCCAGGCAATGGTGCCGGAGCGACAGTGTGTAATTCTAGGAGATGATGTGGTGTGTCCCTGGGGCCATGAATCCACACATGTGCATGCAAGGTATGCGCCGCTCTATAGTACCTTTCCATATCTGGGGCATTTAGTCCCCCTTCAGAATAGGGCTTTGTCAGGATTTCCCACTTTACACGGGGCTGTTTCCCAGCCCAGACCAAGCGATTTAACAGCCTACGCAGTGTGGCGAAAAAAGTTTGAGGTAGGCCAATAGGTATGTTAACAAACAAAAACAGAAAACGCGGTAGCACCACCATCTTTACCAACGCCACGCGACCAAGCAGTGAGAGTGGTAGTTTTATCCATTTTTCTATCGAGTCCGTTAATTTCTGGATTGCACAGCCATAATTTTCGGACAATATTCGCTCAACGTCTGTATGTATCCTAATGCCCAGATACCTCACCGGCTCTGTAGTCCACTCTAGCGGGTAGTCGGTCGGGACAGGAGCAGTAACGGGGTCAACGGAAAATCATGGATTTATGCCAATTAATGCGGAGCCCCGAATGCTGTCCAAAGCGCTCCACTTCATGCAACATGGGGGTTAAGTTCAGTTCCGGGTTCCGAATGTATAGTAAGGTATGCGTCTGCGTACGCTGCAATGTTAAGATTGTAATTAGGGGACCTAATGCCACGACCTGCGTGATATTCGCGCATCGCGCACATTAAAGGCTCCGCCACCAAGGCATACAAAAGAGGGGAGAGGGGACAACCCTGCCTCGTGCCTCTTGTGATCTGTATGGCACGTGACATCTGGGCATTAATATTAACTCTAGCTGTAGGGGCATTATAAAGCACCTTTATCAAATTAATGAATATTTCTCCTACCCCTACTTTATTCAACACCGCGTACAGAAACCGCCATTCAACAGAGTCGAATGCCTTTGCGATATCAATAAATAAGGCGGCCGCCTTGGTTTTCGGATTAATCCGTACTATAGTACCATATAGTGTCCTAAGATTGCTAGACAGCGTCCTTCCGGGGACGAACCCTGTTTGTTCTGGACCTACCAGCTTGGGCAGCAAGTATGCCAGCCTATTTGCCAACACCTTCGCAAACAGTTTCGTGTCCGTATTCAGCAATGAGAGGGGTCTATAAGATGCACAGTCTTCCGGAGCCTTTCCAGGTTTAAGTAGAGTGATTATGACGGCTTCCCTCATGGAGGGGGGCATCGTCCCCGTCCTTGCCATCTCCTCAAAGAGATTGACCAGATGAGGGAGAAGCTTGTCGATATACGCCTTATAAAAAGCCACCGTCAGGCCATCAGCTCCCGGGGCCTTTCCACCAGGCATACCTTTCAATGCTACAGTAATTTCAGAGGGTCTTAGTGGACCAATAAGCCGCTCCCTGTCGCTATTGTTCAGCCAAGTCATAGCTATGTGAGCTAAGTATTCGTCATCTGTTTCCTGAGCTGTGGTTTCCCTAGAGGAGTACAACCCATCATAATAGTTCGCAAATGCGTCCAGTATGGCGGGTGTGTCAGCCACCAAGGTCCGTTCCGCGCTATAGACTTGCGCTATATGATTGTCCCCCCTGGGAGGTCTAACTGTCGCCGCTAGCGTTGCACTAGGCCGGTCCCCCTCTGAGTATGCCCTCGCAACAGCATATTTTCCCAAATGTGTGACCTCTGTGTCCGCCAATTTTTGATATTCACTGATTTTAAGGCGAATCTGGGCCAATATCTGTGGATCCCCTGACTCTTGCAGCGCCCTCTCCAAAAGGTGCAGTGTAGTCTCAACATTGGCGAGCTGCGTGCGTATAGATTTGAGAACTCCTGCATGCTTGGAAATGGTCATCCCACGTATATACGGCTTAAAGGCCTCCCATATTGCACCCATCGTAGGAACACTGCCCAGGTTTGTAAGAAAGTATTCGTCTATAGCTGTGCCCAGTTCTGCACGGAACACAGCATCAAGTAGAGAATATTGTGGGAACCGCCACGTTTGTCTAGTGGCACTAACCCTTGGAAGCTCCAGGGCGAGACTGACAGGGTAATGGTCCGATAGCGTCCGGGCCATGTGTTGACACTCTCCAATGGAGGAAAGCAAAGAGAGCGAGGCAAACCAATAGTCTATTCTGGTGTGAGTATCGTGGGCCGCTGAATAGTGGGTATATCCTCTGCCCTGGGGAGCCAACCGGCGCCACACATCACACATACCTTCAGCCTGTACTATGTGCGCTATAGCACGCGCCGCTCGCGAGGGGGGTCTTGGTTCGCCCTTTGATCTATCTAGGGTCGGATCCTGGATGCTATTAAAATCTCCACCCCACAGTATAGGCAAATGTGAATGTCGCATGATTTTGGTATGTAGGGAGTGATAAAATTGCGGATCGTCATAATTAGGTCCGTATACCCCGACCAGCAACATAGTAAAATGGTCCTTACGACAACGTGCCAATACAAATCTGCCGCCAGGGTCAATATCTAGAGCTTGTAAATGAATTCCGGAGTTCCTACGCACCCACAGAAGTACCCCCTGGCGCGTGATGTAAACCCAGCTGCCACACATTGCCCTTTCATGCGGCGCGGAGACAACAGACCAGTCTGCGGGGTGAGATGTGTCTCTTGTAGTACAGCCACGTCTATTTTGTGTCTATACAAATATGCCACTACGCGTCAAATTGTTCTTTGGTCATTCAGACCGCGAACGTTCCAGGAAAGGAAGCAGACATGCGAGGAGCAACCCTTGGAATCTGACATCTTCCCTTGGTCCTAACCATCGTGTAAAGGTGTGCGTGCAGTACTTAACACCTACCCTGACCCCACAGCATCTCCGTGGACCCATACATTTGAACAGAAGTGCAACATTAAACACCCTTCCAACCCCCCACCCACTCCATATCCAAAACAGTAGATACGGCATCCCCCGTCCCCTCCCGCCCCGCCCCCTACAAATTGTCGTCCCACCAACAGAGCAGGACCCCCCAAATAAACACCCGAGTGGTACACACACAGGGGCAGTGACCGCCAGACCCAAGGTGATGTGGAGGGGGCCGGCAGCGCCATAATATGGCTGTTTTGCCATCAAGGCGTCTAGGGAAATACCTAATAAAAAATCACTGTGGTAGCTTGGTGTAGACCAAAAAGCACATTACATCCTGCAGGATTACCCCCATACTTCTACATTTAACTAGCAGGCAACGACCCAGGCATATCACAATTGACAAGTGTGTTGTTATCTTCAGGCTGGGAAGGAGTTAGAGAGTCCGCCCGCACCCCGTTGCTGGACTCCATGTCCCTCAGGGAAACACCGTCCTCTCCCCGGGATTGTGGGGAACCATCTGCCCCTCCAACCCTGTAGTTCTTGAGATCCTTCTGCAAGACATTTGGGTCAGCATATATTTTGGATTTGCCATCAAAGGTGACCTTTAGCCGAGCGGGGTACAGCATCGCATAGTCCACCTGTAGATCTCGCAGCTTGCGTTTCACAGGGCCAAATTTCTT
This sequence comes from Calotriton arnoldi, assembly GCA_963921515.1. Classification (NCBI taxonomy): domain Eukaryota; kingdom Metazoa; phylum Chordata; class Amphibia; order Caudata; family Salamandridae; genus Calotriton; species Calotriton arnoldi. The sequence continues at coordinate 4,722,188 of CAWUFW010000256.1, read as the reverse complement.
GCGGGCCTCCTGTACCAATGGCGTAAAATCCGGGAACAGGGACAGCTCCGAGCCGTTGTATGGGAGAGTTTTCAAGTCACGAGCTCGTCTCAGCGCTGCATCCCTGTCCCGATAATTGAGGAGGCGGATTATCACTGGACGTGGCGGTGCCCCTGGAGGGGGCCTAGGCCCCAACGAGCGATGAGCCCGCTCTACGATAAAGACGTCAGAGAAGGTATCACGACCCAGGAGCAGTACCAATAGCTTCTCCACGAACACCTCCATTGGGCCCGTAGCTGTTGTCTCCGCAAGGCCCAAGAGGCGCACGTTGTTGCGCCTGGAACGCGCCTCCAGGTCCTCAGCCTTGTCTCTCATCGTCGCCATGAGCTTCTCCATCTGTTTCTGTGCGGCCCCCTGCTCCACCTGCGTGTCCTCAGCCTCCGAGATTCTGCGTTCAGCAAGGTCAATGCGCTCGGCATGCTTATCCACCCTCTCAGACATCCTGTCCATGCGATACGAGAGGGAATCCATTTTAGCGTCGATTGAGGCAAGACTGCGTTGCATAGCCCCCAGGACTTGTCTGATGTCACCATCGGAGGCGGAGGGGCCAGGCGGTTCGCTAGTTGCTCCTGTATCAGAGTCGTCCTCCCTGTGTCTGGCAGATTTACGTTGGTCAAACTGGAGCTTGGTCTGGGTTCTGTCTGTTTTCCCCATATCGACAGCGAGCTAGGGGCTGCAGCAGCAAGCCCAGAAGGCCCCAAGCGCACTAGCAGCCAACGCACAATGGCGCCGGACCTCCACGTGCCACACCGGGTCAGGAGAGCGTCCAAATGGGGCTACAGATGGCCTATTTTTAAGGCAGTTGGAGGCCGCCGCCCCCCACCAGGCAAGAAGAGCAAGGCCCGCACTCGCAGTTGTCTTTCCCGTACCACGGAAGTGGGGAACTCCGCTACAGGCAGCCGCTTCTAAACTCCCATCCAGGAGCCCACGTATGGAGATCTCACCCTAGCGCTGAAGATGGTGTGCGCGCCACTTCGATGGGGTGGGGGTGACGCTGGAATCCCGTGCAGGACCTGTTTTCAAATAACGGCAGCGCCGGCTGGTGCCGCGCGCGCTCCGCGGTGCCGCTGCTCACCTCCTGCGCCCGGCAGCACCGTGCCTCCGACCGCCCGCAGGATCTGTCTATGAGGCCGCAGGCGTCTCACCAGGCTAGCACGCCACTGTATCAAGGCCGCCCAGCAGGCCGCACTCTCTCCGCGGGCTCCGCAGCACCTTTCTCAGCCTCGGAATCTCCAAGCGCCGCCCCCTCTGCAGCGGTACTCACTGCGGGCCTTCCCGGCTGTTTTGGCAGTGCGGCAGGCAGGGGTCCGGACGGGCAGCCAGGAGCAGCGTCCGGGAGGCCAATCGTCCACAAGCCGCAGGGGGAACAAATCACCGCCAGTTGCGTCTCCACCCCACAAGGCACCGCGACCAGCCGCGCGCGTCTGGAAACAGGCCCGGGGTCAACGGCTCCGTGTGGAATCGCGCCCCGCGATCCCAAACTGCATTCGGGGCTACACTAGTAGGTCACCAACTACTACTCCAAAGGATTATGCCATCTAGAGCCTTGATGGCGCAGGATCATGCAGGATTTTACGGGCGGCTGCCGGAGCTCACTCAGGCTGCGGCCATTTTCGAGCCAGGCAAGCCACGCCCCCCTCCTTTGGAGAGTTCTAGGAGAGTTGAATACCATGTTTGTCTCGGCCAACGAGGGGCAATGAGAATCATATTTGTTCCTGGTTCGCTTGCTTTTTGTAGTATTCTTTGCATCAGGGGTACTGGTGGAAAGGCGTAGACAAATGTCTGAGACCAATTGAGTGAAAGTGCATTTCCCTTTGACAGGTGGTGTGGAAACCTGGATGCAAAGTTTCGGCATTTCGTGATCTGCATTGTTGCAAAGAGATCCAACGCTGGCGTTCCCCAGATGTTGAATAGGTATTGTACTGTTGTTTGCTTTAGCTCCCATTCGTGTGTGCAACTGTTTTCAGGTCTGCCGTGACGTTGTCTACTCCTGGTAGATGTACTGTTTGCAGATTGATTTGCTGCGGTATTGCCCATTGCCAGATTTCTTGGGCAAGTTTGCTCAAGGGAAAGGACTTCGTTCCACCCTGTTTGTTCAGGTAGAACATTGTAGTTGTGTTGTCTGTTTGTATTAGGATGGTCTTCCCCTGGACTTGTTTCTGGAATGCTTTGAGTGCCAGTAGCACCGTTTTCATTTCTAAGAAATTGATGTGTTTCGTGGAGTTTTCCTCGCTCCATCGACCATGAACCTGTAGCTGGTTCAGATGTGCTCCCCAACCGTTAAGGGATGCATCCGTGGTGATTGTCACAGATGGAGTTGTGTTCCTGAAAGGTCTCCCCTGTGCTATGTTGTTGGATGCCCACCATTGTGTCTCTGCTTGTACCTTTTGTGTAACAACCACTAGATCTTCCCAACTCTCTGTGGCTTGTGACCAGCTGTTGGTGAGCCATTCTTGGAATGGTCGCATGTGTAGGCGAGTGTGAGGGATGAGTGGGATGCATGATGCCATCATGCCCATAAGTTTCATTACCTTCCTCACTGTCAGAGATTGTCCCTTCTGGTAGAGGGCTGTTTCTTTGTAGTTAGCTTGTATCTTGTTCTGTGTGGGATAAGCCTTTGCGTCCTTTGTATTCAGTCTTGCCCCCAGGAAGGTCTTTTCCTTTTCTGGGTTCGTTGATGATTTCTTGTGGTTTATTGAGAAACCTAGACCCTGTAGTGTTTGAAATGTCTTCTGAACATGATTGTGGCATATTTGTTTTGTGCGTCCCCTTATTAGCCAATCGTCCAGGTAGGGGTATACGTGGATCTTTCCTCTTCTTAGGTATGCGGCCACGGCGGCCAAACACTTTGTGAACACCCGTGGAGCCGATTTTATTCCGAACGGGAGTACCTTGAATTGGTAATGTGTTCCGTTGTGTAGGAATCTTAGGTACTTTCTGTGTTTTTTGTTCATTGGAATATGTAAATAGGCGTCCTTGAGGTCTATTGTTGCTAAAAAATCCCCTTTTTGGATTTGTGGGATTATTTCTTGAAGGGTACACATTTTGATGTGTTGTGTCAGTATGAACTTGTTTATGAATCTTAAGTCCACGATTGGCCTTAGGGTTAGGTCTTGTTTTGGTACAAGGAAGTATGGTGAGTAGTTTCCTGTGTGCCATTCCTGTTATGGTACTGTTTCTATTGCCTGTTTTAGATACAGTTCTTTGATCTCTGTGTTTAGCAGGATTTGTTCTGATCTTGATAATTTTCTTATCCTTGGTGGATTTGCAGGTGGTGTCCTTGCTAGCTCTATGCAATATCCGTGTTGTACCAAATTTAATATCCATTTGTCCGTTGTGATCCTTTCCCACTGCCTGTGGAAAAAGGATATTCTTCCACCCACTGGCGTTCTGTGTGGGTCCTTTTTTGTGTGGAAGTCAGTTTGAGGTATTCTCTCTCCCTCTAGAGGTTTGGGCTTTTCCTCTGCCATTACCTCGTCCTCGAAAGGGCTGCTTCTTTTGCTGCCAGCTCTGGTAACTAGATTGTTGACCCATCTGTTGATTTGTGTTTTGCCCCAGAGACTGTTGTGGCATCTGCTGGTTTTGGCCGAAGCTGCCTCTTCCTGTGGTTTTCCTGTTAGAGAAACCTCCTCTTTTGAAAGATCCCCTTTGTTGCAGGGCCCCCATTGCCCTTGCTGTTTCATTGTCCTTTTTAATCTGTTGAAGGGATTCATCCACTTCTTTGCCAAATAGATCTTGTCCGTTAAGGGGCCTGTTGATAATTGATGTCTGAACTTCTTGTTTGAATCCAGAAATCCTGAGCCAGGCATGTCTTCGGAGTATGGTTCCCGTGCACATTTGCCTGCTTGCGGTATCTGCTGCATCTAGTGCAGATTTTAGGCAGGTATTAGCCACATTTTTTCCCTCTTGGCAACCGCTCTTGCTCTTTTCTTGTCCTCTTCTGGAAGTTTGTTTATAAACTCCTCCATTTCACCCCACTGTTGGTGGCCATATCTGTTCAACAGGGCATTAGAGTTGGCAATGCGCCACTGCGTTGCTGCTTCTTTCTCCATCCTTCTGCCCACCAAGTCCATCCTTTTGCTCTCCCTTTCTGGTGGAGGCCCTGTGTTGGAGACTGTGTTTGCTCTCCTTCTGGCTGTTGTTACGATGATAGAATCTGGTGTAACATTTCCCTGTATATATTTAGGGTCTTTTGAAGAAGGTTTATATTTTTTCTCCACTCTAGGAGTTACCCCTCTGTTAGAAGCTGGCTCTTTGAAGGCTTCCTTTCCTTGTTACAGAATACATGGCAACATGGGTAGATATTGTGTTCCCTTTGTTGCAGGTGCCAGAGTTTCCAGCAGGAAACATGTATCCCCCTTCTCTTCCTCAAGGGGCACCCCAAACTGGTTTGCAGCCCTTTTAACGATTTAATTGTAGGAAGCAATGTCATCTGGGGGAGATGCTTTTGAGGGATAGTTGCAGATTTCCTCCTCTGGACTCTCGGTGTCGAGGTCATTCCACTCGTCCTCGAAGTTTTCTTCCTCCTCCGGTACGTTTCCGTCTTCCTCGGGATCTTCGCCTCGAGGTTCCGGCATTGGTGGGGATTGGAGGATAGCATCTTCCTCCTCTTCGGCGTCTTCAGCCTCGTCGGCGTCAACGGTTTCCGTTTCGACTTCCGGTGCTTTAGGGATTCGATACTCCTTTAATGAATCGTCGAATTCCTTTTTCCTTTGTAATAGCGCAGCCATTTCTTCCTCGAGTCTTCTTTTCGACTTCGAGGGCCCTTTCGGCGTCGGATGCCGGGGTCTTCCTTTTCTTTTCGGCGTTGACGTTAGTTTTTGGCGTCAATGCCTTTTTTGTGGGTTTGTTGTCGTCGACCCTTGGCTTTGGAATCTTGTGCGATCTCCCCTCTTCGGCAACGCTTGTGTGGGTGCCGTGGGTTTCTTTTGATCGTGGCTGACCTTCGATCGCCTTTTTGTTTGGCGTCGGGCTGCCTTGACTGTTTTCGGTTCGTGGCCCTTCGGTTCCGACGGATCTTTAGGTCTTACCTTTTCCGTCCTCTTCTTCGACTCCTTCGCCTTCTTTTCGGCGCGGCTTTTTTCGGCGTCCTTCTCTAGAATTTCGACGTCCGATCCTTCATGTGTTGATTCTGCAGAAGCTGCATGCTCCTCTTCGTCGCTCGAGAACCCCATCTCCCTCATAGAAGGTTTCTTCGTTGGCTGCGACATCGTGGTGTAGTGGGCCTGTCTCTGATTTTGGCGCGTCCCGAGTCTCTTCGGCAGGAACGCTGCACAGGCCTCACAGTCTTTGTCCTGGTGGTCCTTGGGTAGGCAAAGGTTACACACGGTGTGTGGATCACGCTGTGCGTATTTGTGATGGCACTTTGGGCAGAATTTAAAAGGGGTCTTCTCCATGGCCCCTACCTCGCCATTTGTGGCCCGGAGTGGTCCTCTGGTGTAGAAAAAAGTGCAGCTCTGTTTCTGTCTACGACTCTGCGTCGTTGATCGATCTCTTCTCGTTGATCCTTTCGATGACGATCTTCTTTTCTTGAAGTATTTTCGGGAAAAAGCAAACTTTCCTCGGAGCTTCCCGTCTTGCTTCCAGACCCAACGGCGAAAAAAAGAATCTGAAGATGGCCACCACGCACGTCGACCTCCAGGATACCGTCTGACGTCACACAGGGGATGTACCTGGCACCAAATGGTGGTCGACAGCGACCAAAACAAGAAAAAAAAAAAAAAACAGAAAGACAATTCCGTACCCAACCACTAGATGGCGGAATGATGCACAGCATGTGAATCCAGAAAAGGATTCACGCTGCAAAACCCCCTAATTCTACCTACACTAGAAACTAAAGCTAAAACCTAGCTATTAAAAACTAAGGCTAACCACTATGAGTCAAATATTCCCTGAAGGTGGCTTTTAACCCATACAGTTGATAACAATGTTCTCAAACAGCACCCCACTGGATACTTTCCTCTACTATCACCTGCTTGGGAGTTGTCAAACTAAATATACATTTCCTAGTTAAGCCCCAACTCCTCACTTTACTACACATTAATAGCGACCCTAAATCACCACCATTAGTATCCAGACTCTATACATTTATACAAAGTTAGGTTACCCATGATGCAATGGCAACAAAGGATTTGGAAATGCCGATCACAGATGAGCAATGGGCCTTCTGATATTCTAACACTGAGGAAGTATTATTCAATAATAGATAAAGCTTTATATGTCACAGAATCCTTCATAGGTTCCATCACCCCCCCAAGGGGCTGATGAATAGGGAACTGGGGGTAGACTTGAACGGTCAGTGCTGCCATGCACTTGAGGCAGGATTCAACCACCTGACTTGTGTTTAGTGGTGGCGGAGTACTGTACTTCCACATTTCACGCACTCTGTCATGTTGAAGTCCACACTTCACCATAATCCACTGATGGCCCGGCTGAGTTACATAAGGGCATACCAGCAGCACTTCAAAACTGTGCACTGCTCGCTATATTGCTGGCAAAGAGGCGGGCTGCCATACGGTTGAGAAGAGGCCCGTGTTCCTAGGCCCAAGACTGGCTGAATGATTTCACCTACTACAATGATAGAAATTATGTTTATTTATGTAACTCTTGTTCTGCAGTCGGCACAGACAAAGGACATTTGGGGTCCTCTGCAAACATACCTGCTTAGTCATGATTCTACACTAGTAGGTAATCATTCTACACTAGCAGCAGGGGACACTACAGGAGTAGCAGAAACCTACATGTAGTAATGCCATTTCCACATACAGGTTGTAAATGCATTGTTGTAGTGAATGCTCACTGATTATTAGTCTCATCAGTAGTGAAATGTGGGTACTAAACACCCGTTCTACCCGTCACTCATATTGCACCAACTGTCTCGCTACCTATCTGCTAATTGGCTGTTCTTTTTACCATACCAGTTGTTAGACCTGGCCATCTCTGCCGAGTACCCACAAAACCTTTTGCCTTTACCTTCCACTTTATCCTGAATTCGTTATTGATGGTTTGGGACTATCTACGCTTCCCACTGCTAACCAGTGCTAAGGTGCTTGTGCTCTCTTCTGTAAACATGGTAGAATTGTCTTACACCCAAGTGGCATATTTAATTTACTTGTAACTCCCTAGTAAAGTGGTACTACATGTGTCTATGGCCTGTAAATTAATGCTACTAGTGAGCCTGCAGCACAGATTATGCCACCTACTTAAGTAGCCCTTAAAACATGTCTCAGGCCTGCCATGGGAGCCTGTGTGTGCAGTTTCGCCCTGGGAAAATAAATCTTTAGCAAGGAGCAAACCTTCCTTTTTAATACATATAAGTAAGTCACCCCTGGGGTTAGGCCTGGATAGCCCAGAGGGCAGGGTGCAGTGTATTTAAAAAGTGGGACATGTACATTCAAGTTTCACATGTCCTGGTAGTGAAAAACTCTTACATTTGTTTTTCACTACTTCAAAGCCTACCTCTCCTAATTTTGAAATGGGAACAGATAACCAGTTCATGTCTGGCATCTTTGGAATTGTAATGAAAACTCCTAACTTATAGTAAAGTCAGATTTTAAATTACAATTTTGAAAATGTCACTTATAAAGCTGACATTTGCCTGCCTTAGTCATTTGGTACCTGCAGCCTGTCTCTGGGTGATATTACTGGGTGTAGTTGACAGTTTGGCTTTGTGCATTCCTCCTAGACAGCCACACACAATAGGGAGCTTAGGTGTGCCTGGATGGGCCATCACTGGAAGGATGGGAGTGAGAAGCTGGGCACAGCCCCATATACACTTGAACAGGCTGTGTCCTGCCTCCACCTAAAGGGCTGCATACGCCCTGTAGTTAGTATGGAGCCAGGGCAAGGAAGGCAGGGCTCCTGCGCACTTCAAAGGCATCCCTCAAGAAGCTTCTCCCCACTTCAAAGCCGCAACTGAGTATACATACTGGACCTCAGACACCAACTCTTCAGTATACTTCTGGACATTTGGACACTCTGCCAGGAAAAAGGACTGCTGTGCTGCTGAAGGGACTGTCACTCTGCTGGACTGCTGCTCTGAAGGACTGCTGCCCTTCTGAGCTGACCTACTGACCTCTTGCTTGGGTGAGAAGGACTGGACCTGCATCTGTTGAGCCCAGGACCCCACAATGACTCCAAGGGCTGGTTGGCTGGCCTCCTGACTGAGCCTCAGAGACAGAAGGCTCCAACAACCTTGAACCTAGCACCTGGACTCTGCCATCTACCAGTCTACCCTGCCAAGGGGTGCCCTCCAGCCCTCGACCCTTGGAAGTGGTCCCAAGGTGCTCTGCTAGCTTCTGTGGATGCAGCGGAACCAACCTATCTCCTCTGCTGCTTGGTGCAACCCTGAGCAGAACTGACATCTCTGCTGCTGCGTGGATTGGACACGTTGCAAAGACCTGCTTCGCCTCTGCAGCCTCTTCGGAACCACTGCTGCGGGACACACTCTTGGCACAGGCCCTCATATCCCTAGTCGACAGCAACCTTGACACCGATGCTGGACTCCGCGTTGTAGCCTTGCAGCTCCTTGGAATCGATGCATCTCCCTGACTGCATGACGCATCCTCGATGCCAGACTACATATCGCATGCCCTGGTCGACAGGATCCTCGATGATGATGCAGTACCTCGCATCAAATCCTCGCCGCATCTCGGAACAGATGCATTGCTTCAGCTGCCCGAAACATCCTTGATGCCGGACTACGCATCGCAAGCCCTCGTTGACAGGATCCTCAATGATGACGCAGGACCTTGCATCACAGCCTTCCCGCACCTCGAAACAGACGCATTGCTTTGACTGTGCAAAGCATCTTCAACGCAGATCCTCGCAATGGTCCGCAAACTAGGATTTAAAGTACTTTCTTCAGCGGGCCTAACTGGGACCCTGTAGCTGGCCCATGCTCCATCATGGTCAGCCTGAACTTGTGACTTTGTCTCAGTCTGACGTGACCAGATATCCATAGTTGGTGCTTTGTGGTGCTATTTTCACTAAAATCTTTAAAATTACATATCTCCGGTTTTACTGATTGGATGTTTGTCATTTTGGTCTTCTTTTATTTATTAAAGAAATCTCAATTTTTCTAACTTGGTGTTGGATTCATTTTGTGCGGTGTTCTCACTTTATTACTGTTTGAAGTGTTGCACAAATACATTACACATTGCTTATGAGTTACACCTGACTGCTCTGTGCCAAGCTACCAGAGGGTTGAACACAGTTTAATTTAGGGTTGGTTTTGCCTCACCCTGACAAGGATTGTGATTGCTGCTTGACCAGGGCTCACACCCCAGTCAACCAACATCCCAATTTCTTACAGTAAGGGGTTTTACACTTTGAACTCTGTGACAAATACAAGTGGAACAGGGATTTACATTATGAACTCAGTGACAAACAACACAGAAACATTGTTTAACACTGAGAGACCTTACACAGATCTCCAATTCACGAGGAGCTAAAGAGGTCTGATTTTCATTGTGCACTTATGTAATTTAGAAATTATAGTGTATGAATTAAAATACTTCTTAGATCCAGCAAATGCCAAGACCTTTTGTTTTTCATTGCCATTTTTGGCTGTGGACCCTCCAGGCACTGGCTTGAGACATTGTCAATCATGTCTTGGATCAGCCCACAGAAGTATCTTAGTCTCACCATCTTTCTATTGGCTCTTTTGAGTGTATTCTTCCGCCTCCAGTAGGATGCATGAGGGACTATTTTCCATCTGAAGAGTATGTACAATCATCACACAGTCAATATTGTTTGAAATGTACAGTCACCCATTACAGATTCAATAGTTTAATGATCCTCTTCCCTCTCGCTAGGCCACTGCTTCCTTTGTGTGTGCTCAGAAACTGTGCTTTAATCCCTACCTGGCGGTTCCTCTCCCCAGGGAGCATGCCTGATTGCTCTTCTCCTCTGCCTCTCAGATGCTGCTCACATTTTTAAAAAAAAATTTTTTAACACAATTTTATTAGAGTTTTGCGATACACATCATGATACAGGATAGATGGTTCATTTTTAGTTACATGTAAGCGTTCAGATTGTGTGCATTTCTTATCGGGTGCCTTCGTGACACTGCACTGTTAAGCCCAAGCATTTGGTACGTAAGCTAATAGTCCATGACATCATTGTAAACCACTATAATTTGTGCAGAACAACATATCTCATATCTCCGCATGTCTACAGTTTCTTACCCCAACACCCACCCTCGTCATCCCACCCGCAACTCTTCCCTCCCTACTAACTGGTAACCATAAACCTAGCCGCTTTATTCCAATCTGTTTCACCGGGACAGACTCCCAAGGGTCAATCAAGGTAATGTTGACCTAGTGTGTCCCTGGGCAGGGGGGGAAGGGAGCCGAATGGCATCCAAGATAGTGGCCGAGTGGTCGGGGGGAAGAGAGGGAGGGGGGGGTTGGACCCTCCCTGTCCGGACCACCTTCCAAGCTGGGATCCGGTAGTTGTGGCTAAGGTAACAGAGGATCCAGGGCCTCCTCTGCGTCTTCATCTGTTTCCGCCTTAAACTGCTCTATTACTTGAGCCCATTCTAGGGAAATTGGTCTTTTCCTTAATCCCCTGTATTCCTCGCGATAAAGCGCCTCCCCTCTGCCACCGCATAACTAATGACCTCCTCCCTCCATTTGCCCTTCCGCGGCGCCGTGCGAGACTTCCAACGCTGTGTTATTAATCGTTTTGCGAGCATCAAAGCTAACCCTGTAAAGCGACGTAGTAGTTTCACCTTCCTCGGGAGTGGAAGGAGACCTAGTAGGCACACCTCCATGGTGTCCCAACGGGTGCGTCCCGTGAGTTTAGATAACCCTTGGGTAACCTCCGACCAAAACCTCCCTAGAGTAGAGCATGACCAGAGCATATGAGTGAAATTGGCAGGGCGGTGGGTACATCTGGGACATTGTGCAGTGGTTGAGGGATACATCTTGTGAATAGCCTGCGGTGTAAGATAGGCCCTGTGTAGTATTAGTAATTGTATTGTCTTCAGCCGAAAATTACGGGACACCCGTCGGGGATGTTCTAGGGCAGCGTCCCATTCCCTATCTTCTAACTCCCTCGCCAGTGCCAGTTCCCACTTCTGACGGAGAGGCAAGAGTGATACATGCAGGTGTTCTCGCAGTCCGCGGTACAACCAGCGTACAAGGTGGCGGCCATGGCCCATGATGTGGAGAGACCGCAATAATTGAAATGTAGGGGGTTCCTTCTGTGCCACTAACCAATACCTCCGGACATAATGCACAACCGATGCATGCGTGAGGAACAGAGTCACTGGCACCGCATTAGTGCGGACAAATTCATCATGTGGCATCAGTGTTCCGTCTAGGAAGAGATCTCCAACTGTGGACGTGCCCGCCTGTATCCAGTCCCGCACCTGAACAGTAGATAAAACACCACGGCGGGTAGGCAAACCACAAAGGGGGATGTTGGGAGCATATGGATTCAGGGCGTTTGCAGATTTCTGAGCTTGCTTCCAGTAGTCTAAGGCAATGGACAACAGAAAGGGAGGGTCACGTATCTTGCCGGCCCCGGGACATAGCTGCGCCTGCAACTTCCCTCGCTGCAATTGCGCTGGGGTGTAGCCTATTTCAATCAAGTTATGGCCCGCCAACCAATACGCCAACCACTTCAACTGCCCAACAATACAGTATGTTTTAAAATCAGGTGCCCCCATGCTGCCCGCCGTGCTCGGTAGCTGCATCTTGGATAGTGCTAGTCTATGTCTTCCTTGTCCCCATAACAAGGATGTTAGCAAAGTATTTAGTGTCCTAATTATCCATGCCGGTAGAACCACAGGGATATTCACGAAACGGTATAAGAGTCTAGGTAGCATGACCATTTTGGACACTGCTAGACGGCCCGCCATTGACAACGGCAGGGTGTTCCAAAAGGACACTTGTGAACGGAGCGAGTTTATAGTCTGCACCACATTCCCGTCGACAGTGTCAGCGGAGGACCTATAAATCCGTATCCCAAGGTATTTAAATGTTGTTGGTTCTATTTTGAACTGCACTGGACCAAACTGCAAGTGGGACCCCTCATATGCATCAGAGAAGGAGTATGCTACGGACTTCGCGGCATTAAGATGCAGGCCAGAGATGTCTCCAAACTGCGAAAACACAGCGGCGATGAGCTGCATATCCATGCCAAGGTCTTTAAAAAATAACAGCATATCGTCCGCGTAAAGCGAAACGGAGTGTATTACTGGCTGCAACGGTATGCCATATGGGGCCATGACGCATCGCAATCGCTGGGCCATTGGCTCCAACGCCAGCACAAACAATAGGGGTGACAGGGGGCAACCTTGAAGAGTCCCCCTATAAATCCGATATGCAGGCGATATGATCGTTCCCGACTTGGCACGGGCCGTGGGGTCAGTATAGAGTAATTGAATCCACTTGCAGTATTCCGGGGGTATACCAAACTTTACTAACACTGCAAGCATGTACGACCAACTTAACGTGTCGAACGCTTGCCGTATATCTAGGGACAAGCATCCGGCCAACGGCAATAACCCCTTCACCGCATGCATCAGGGCGTGTAAGCGACGAATATTGAGAGAAGTACTCCGCTTGGGAATAAAACCTCACTGGTCCGTGTGTATTAATTTAGGCAACAGGGGAAGTAATCTGGACGCTAAAACTTTACTTAGGATTTTATATTCCGTATTAAGTATTGATAACGGTCGGTATGACGCCAATTCAGTGGGGGCCTTATCCGGTTTCAATAGGGACGTGACTATCGCCTCCTTAGTAGTGGGGGGCAGCGTACCTTCCTCAAGGGAGGTGACATACAATTGTAACAGCTTCGGGGCTAATGCGTCCACATATGTGAAATAAAATTCAACAGGTAGGCCATCTGAGCCTGGGGTCTTATTGCGTGCCAGCGCTTTTATTGCAACCCGGATCTCTGCTATAGTAATCGGTACCACCAACAACTCAGCAGATGCGTCCGTTACCGTGGGAAGGTCTATGTTCGCAAGGAATTGCACCGTCTCTTCCGACCTCTCTGATGGTTGTGCAATATATAGATTAGTATAATGTTCTTGGAAAGTCTTATTGATTTCGCTCTGGGAGGTTCGTAACGTGCCGTGTGCATCATAAATCGCCAATGGGGGAGCAATCAGTCGCGCCAGCAACGTGCCAGCCCTATCCGCTTCGGCGTGAGTACGCAGCGTGTACGCATGGAAGTCTACCATTCGGAGCCGCTCTAATAGCTCAGCGTACCTAATCCTTGCCTCCTGCAATTGTTCCACTCCCGTTACCTGTCCCTGAGCCGCCACTTCTAGGGCCTGCAGTTTGTCTTCCAATTCCACCAAGTCTCTGGTCACCTCTCTCCTGACTCCCACCAAACTGCCCATAGCAACCCCCCCGTATTGTGATTTTAAAAGCCTCCCACTCAACCGACCTAGTTGAAGCTGTGCCCTCGTTATCAGCAAAATACGCAGTAATAGTGTCAGCTAATTTAACACAGAACACTTGATCTTCTAAGGCCACAGGTTGCAGCCGCCATGTTGGTATAGGCGTAGGGACCCGCCCCCAATGCAGTGTCAATTCTATAGGATTGTGGTCAGAGATGGTTTTACCCAGGAATGTACTCTGATGTATGGCAGAGGATAAATCTGTGGTACAAAGAAAATGGTCTAATCGGGAATGGAGGTTATGTGGGTGAGAGTACAAGGAATATTCCCGCATATTCGTGTGTTGGGACCTCCAGACGTCTATAAGGTTCCACCCCCGTGCCCACCTAGTCAGAGCGGCAGCTTGAGTCACAGCGTTGGTGTTCGATAAGGGGGGATGTGAGCGATCCCAGTGTACATCAAACACAGTATTGAAGTCCCCACCCAATAACCATGGGTATTGTACCCAGTCCGAGAGTGCCTGTGTTAACCTGAGTGAAAGGGATCTTGATCAACGTTCGGAGCATAGATGGAGCCTAACACTACCTGCCTACCATCCAAGGTCCCGCGAATCAGGACATACCTGCCCAGTTCATCTATGCGGGACTCACTATGAGCAAATGGGATTCCCGCCCGTATCCATATTGCAGCCCCTCTAGAAAAGGCAGAGTACGCTGTAGCATAAAATTGGCCCCGCCATCTCCTCTGCAGTTTACTGGTTTCAGTTTGTAAGAGGTGCGTCTCCTGGAGACATACTATTTGAGCCTTGCGACGATGTAGCTGAGCTACGATTCTATGCCGTTTCTGGGCCGACCCCATCCCCCGAACATTCCAGGATATGACAGTATACAGTTTCTCAACCGACAGCAGTAGCTGTAAAACCAAAAGCTCCCTCAGGCCCACCACCACCCCACCACCCCAGCCCCCCGAACCCCTTATCAGAATATGCGGCAACCATTAAACTAATACAAACAATCCCCAATACTGGGTCCGACGATAGAACCTCGTCTGACCAAACTGTGCAGAAAAGGGACAACATCATACACTTAGAACTCTTGCTTTCGCTTGTGGGGTTAAGCTACGTGTGTAACACACCAGTGTCTTGAACAATAGTAGGAATACATGCCCAAGTCGGGCCGGGCCATTATACTAGCATATGATCCCCCTGGGTCCCCATGCGTAAGCAGTGGCACCACTAATACATTATACAATAAAGATTAGGGAGGAATGGAGCAAAACATAACAAGTAGTATTTTGCTGAAGTGAGCGGACAGGGTTCCGGTATTTTAGCGTCCGCATTCTTCCAAATAAGGACCCTCCGAGTTCAACCTAATGGGTCCCGGCTGAGTTGAGTAGAAGCAGACGGGAATAAGGCCATGCTACCCCCGGAGTCGGAGTCCGAGTTGGCCTCCTCAGAAGGGCTAGTACTGATCGCCGGCCTTGGGACTCTGAATGTCTCGGCCGTCCGGAGGGCCTCCCGCCTCCCCTCCATCACTTGCTGGCGGGGCGGGGGAGAAGTCCCCGCACTCTGTGTGATCATGCCCTTCTTGGGCCGGCGGGGGGCCCGTTGTGATTTCGGCTGCGTTGAATCCAATCTCCTTTCTGGCAGTATATGTCGGTCCAGCCATTCCAACGCACTCTCGGGGGTATCGAAGAACAATGTCCGTTGGTTATGGTTGATCTTGAGCTTGGCCGGGAAAAGCAATGCAAATGTCAAGCCCGCCGCACGGATTCTTGCTTTGACTTCCATGAACGAGAAGCGCTTTCGCTGGACAGTTAGAGTATAGTCCGGGAATATAGAAACCCTCGCATTCTCCACTTGTAGCGGGGCCCGCTCCCTCGCCGCCTGCAGCACCCGGTCCCTATAATTCAATATTCGCGCCAGCATTGGACGTGGGTTCGATCCAGGCACGGGGCGTCGCGTAGGGACTTGGTGAGCTCGCTCTACAGTAAAGTGCGGAGAAAGACCCATGGGTGCCACACCACTGTTTTCAGCCACTCCTCGATGTAGATCGTCGGGTTGGGCCCCTCCGTTCCCTCAGGCAGACCCACTATTCTGAGGTTGTTTCGCCTCGCCCGCCCTTCCGCATCGTCAGCCCGGGCGTACAAGGCCTCAATCTGCTGCCGCATCTCCTTCAGTTGGCTATTGTGATCAGTGATTTGAGGCCCCATTGTGTCCAGCAGGTGTTCAGTATTTTTAACTTTATCGGACAACTTTCGGTGGTCATCTTTAAGTAGGTTCAGGTCCACTGATATTGTGCCCAGCTGGCTCTCAAGTGCAGAGCGTGATTCCCGAATTTCCCTCAGGATCATGTCCAATTTATCCCCTGCTGGGGCGGGTGCGTGGTCTGTCTCCATCCGCGGCGATCTGCCAGTCGAGGACTCCGAGGGCGGTGAGTGGGATCCCCTCCTGCCCGACCTCGAGGCGGTCCGAGTCTTCCCTCTGCCCATGGTCTGTGATAGCCCAGGTGGACCCGGTCTCCAGCAGGAAGGCGCTCGTTTCGCACGGTGTTCCCGAGCCCCAATCAGTCATGCAGGGGGGGTCAAAGTACCTCCAGAAGTAACCGTACTGTATGAGTGGCTCGCCCCCCGCAGGACCAGGCTATCTCCCGGACCCAAGAGACACCCCAGACCCCCGTTCGGGGTCGCGACCAGGAACTTCCACCCCAAGGCCTGTAAGCACTAGTCCGTCACCTTAAGGGGTAGAGGAGGGTGGGGTAACGCGGGGGTCAGTGCGTATCCTCGTCTCTCAGCTGTAGGCCCAACCAGAGTCCCAAGCAACGCAGGACCTGCACCCAGGTCCCAGCCCTTCGCAGACAGTCCGCCCCTAGGAAAGCCCGGGGCTTCAGCAGGCCGCACACACCAAGTAGGCTCCCCGAGGCAGAACCAGGGTGTCACGTGGTCCCCGGCCCCGTACAGCGCCAGGCCTTGATGTAGCCAGTCCCTCAGGGGGGAGGGTGGGGGGGGTCTCTCTGCGCTTCAACTAGTGCCGCGTTGCACCTGTTATCCGGACGGCAGCTCCAGTCCGATGCCTCTCACCTTCGGGACTCGGCGTCCCCACCAGCCGCTTCAGCCCGGGGGGGGCCTCGACACCCAGCAGTCCACACCGGAGCAGACAAGCGCCGCTCAAATCCAGGAGGCCCGGGCGTCAGTGTCCTTCCAGTGCGGCCGGGCAGGGGGGAGGCGGGGGGAAGAATGGGAGAGTCCCTTCCCGATTCCGCCAGCCGGGGGTGGGGGGATCCAGTCAGGCAGCCATCTCACACACAATCCCTGCCCCTTTTACCGGCACTGGTGCGGTCCGGGATCTCCTGCCTCCAGGGGGGGGGGGCCCGCCGGTGATGGCGATGGCGCTCCCGGCCCCCTATGCGCAGGCCTCGTCCGATCCGCTGTGGACCTCGCGTGGGAGAGCTCCCGTCTTGTGCGTTGACTCCAGCTAGTCCGCCTCCAGGAGAGTCCGCTGTGCAGGGTGTCACTCAACGCTTCCAGGCCTGTTGCGCCACCGACACTTGCGGCGCGCCGCATCCGGACCAGGAACCACCTCCGCACTCCAGCTTTTCACCGGAAGGTAGGCGCTCCATTCCGCTGTGCCCACCGACTCTTCCGTTCACTCCAGTGTTGTAGGGGCCCTAGTTATTTTCACAGTTTGTGGCGGCCCGGCAAGGGGCTCGTCGCTTATGCGACCACCATCTTGGGCTCCAGATGCTGCTCACATAGTAAGTGAACCAATCATTTCTTCTCGCCTTGTCTACAGAATGCAATTGGAGTCCGTGCTTCCTTTTTGCATACCTGGAAACTCTGCTTTAATACCCACTTGATGGCTGTTCTTCTCTCCTGCCAGTTCACTGCTGCTGTTAAGCATGCCCACAGCTTTCTCCAGCTGCAGACAGTGGAAAAGCCAGTGGGTGTAGCCTGTAGATCACAATGCGAGCCAGGCCTATTGGCCTTCCCAGTGCTTGATTTAAATCAGAGCCATTGAGCGTCAGCTGCTTGCCAGTCACTAGTGCTCAGCCTCCATACTGCATCAACCATGTACTCAGGCCAGTCCACCCAAAGCCATCTGACATATTGCATCAGTTTATCTTTCACTTGCATCTTGTTAGAGCAATTCAACTGAAGCTGAAATTACAGCACATCTCCGTCTCACACAGTGGCACTCCTGTATTGATGGTGTAACTTCACACACCCTCCTTCACTGAGCCTAAGCCTAAGCCTAACTAGGGAAACAAGGCAAGCCTATTCATTCCATGCCCAGACACTGACCTCCCTAGCTGGCCTCTCTCACTCCCTACTCCCATCTGCAGTTTATCTCCCAGCTCTCCTGTGTAGAGGATTAGCTCAACTCTCACTCCTTACAGCCCTGGAAGGCAGCACATTTCTCAGCTGCCCTGCCCTTGTAAATTAATCCCAATGTCAGCCAATCATCCACCGGCCAGTTCTAGGATTATAGCATTTTGTTTTTCTCAGCCTGCCGGCATTCTTCACGCTGATAGGCTCAGCCTCATCATTCAACCGGTGGAGGGATGAAATAAAGATTCCTCTTGTACTTACCAGTGTCATCTCACTTTGTAACACTTCCCGATCTAGCATGGACTTTGCACAAAATCAACCCATGCCCCATAATAGATGCCACAGCTTTTTTAAGGTTACATTTGCACACCACGGTTTTCAATCTATTTTACTGGGCTCTGCTGCCATAAAACGTCACATTACACAGAAGATTGCAGGGATGCTGGAGCGACCTCATTAGCATCAGGGATTGCGTTGGTAAAGTAGAGTTTTTGTACGTGTACGAAATGGAAGGATGGGAACTACTGTATGAGCTGAAAGGCTGCATTTCTACAACCGGGCTGCCAAAGAAATCAATATCTTACAAAAGTAATTTGCAATGCAACAGTTTCATTATTTAAGAAGTACTTACTTGTTTGGTATGTACTATGAAACTCATCTTGTTTTCCAGACTGTGGATTTGGAAACACGTGTCTGCATCTCCTAGCTGCCACATAAAGCAACCAAATTTCAGACTAATCAGCAAAGCCTGCAATGAAAGTACAAATTGGTAATGTTACTGGCATAGCTGGAATGCTTGAAATGCCACTTAACAGTATATTTAACCGAATCACATATTGAAGGGACAAGAGAGACTATCTGGCCTTTTATTTTAAATGCATCTTTGGTACCAAGCTGCAAAAATGAGGCACAGAAGACTGTGACTGAAAACCCCCAGTCTTTAACAGACATTCCAAATCTCTTTGCAATAGCAAGAACAATAGAATGTCACATTACAAGAACATGACTATGTGGCTATATCCACAAGCAAGAATCATTCATCTAAATCACGAGGGACCAAAGGATTCACTCCCTTTGTCAGTAGGAAAGTACTTAAACCCCAATTAGACGGCTCCCCCGTAAAGCAAAGGTCTACTCAGAGGCAAGCCTGTCACTGTCAGATGTCTGGTGACTCCCGAGTTCTCTCCTAATTCCACCAAAAAACACATACAAAATGCAGCCAGGAAACAACCGGGCCAGCATCAATAGTGAACAGCACAATTACATGCACCAAAACCGGTCGAATTAACCGATAGTAAGAAGGATCAGTGTCAGTCCATCCTCTACTGAAAGTTAACAACTACAAGTCTCATTGAAGCCCAAAAAGAAGCCTTGAGAGACACAGCAGTTAACCAATTTAGGAATGTGCCGCTTTTTGGCATGGCTCCCCCAATTTTTGCCACTGGTACTGATGGTTTTTGACTGTTGTGCACTGGGTTCCTGCTAACCAGGCGTCAGTGCTCTTTTCCTAAAAACAAGGTAAAATGGTCAAATTGTGTTACAATTGGCAGGCATATAGCAACCCTGTAAGTCCCTAGTAAATGATACCCTTGGTACCTAAAGCATGGGTACTAAAGAGGGTCCCTAAGGCCTGCAGCATGTATTCCACTCTAAGGGACACCCGTACAAACTGCATGCAGACTGCCATTGCAGGCTGTGTGATATGGTGCAAACCATGTGTGAAAACATGATATGGCACACTCACTGTGTGCCATGCCAAAGTCACTGCATATAATATATGTAAGTCACGCCTACAGCAGGCCTTAGAACATTGGGCAAGGTGCATTATATTTTATGAGAGGAATATCTGCATGAGCTGATATGCCCCTGTGATGTGTAGTTCTATTAATAGATATTGCAAGTGAAAAGGGAAGTCATCTTAAGGTATGTGCTGGGCACTGGTCAGTATGAGTTACCCAGCTACATAATGGGTTCACTGAAACTTATGTTGTTTGGTATCAAACATCTTGTCTTAATAAATTCATACTGATTCCAGTATAGGATTTCTTATGACAGGCATCCAGAGGGCCCCTTAGAAGTGCCCACTGAACCCTACTAATCTTCTAGTGTGCTAGCTGACAGGTATTGTCCAGCCTGCCACCAAAGACGAGTTTCTGAACCCCTATAGGTGAGAGCCAGCGGTCTCTCAGGTCAGAAAACAATACCTGCTCCGGAGAAGGTGTTATCACCTCCTCCAGCAAGATAGCTAGTGAATCTGCATACCAAGGCCAGAGGCTTCAAAGCCTCTGTCGCACTTGATATGCGACCCTGGCTTTCTCCAGACCTGGAGAATTCCACCCCCTGCCATGAGGCCCATTTTGCATCAGGACAGGTGGGAAATTAGCTATGCAGTAGGTGTGTTGCACACCTCTAGGCTAGTTACCCCCCTAAGGTGGGTTACCTGATGTCCTCTACAAAAGAAGGGTTTCACAATCTTGTTTTTGGCAGAATTAGGAACTCTGGGACAGGGTTATGCCCACTCTTCACAGGAAGTGGTCATATAGGGGGTGTAGTGACCCCAAGGGAAAGTAGCCCATTGGCTACTACCCTTCACGCCCCTTAACGCCCCTGAATTTAGTATTTGCCAAGCACCATCTCCCTTGGAGTGGAGGACCACTTCCCTGCACCAGCAGGCAGTGACTGCAGCTGCCTGGTTCAGCATTCTGTCGACCCCAGGCTCACCGATGAAGCAGCACCCCAGCAAGAGGTCTTCATGCTTCTGGAGGTCAGGTCCGCCTTGCTGCCAAATTTGCAGATGCCAGGACCCCCAGGAGCTACCCTACACCAATACCCAAGGTACCGGAGCCAGTTGCAAGCACCAAGACTTGTTTGTGTCCACTCGGAACATCACCACCGCCAAAACTTACCTGCACATCGAGGGACTTCGAGAGAGGCCAGCTCCACACCGAGAGGGGCCCTGATGTGTTTCTTTTCCTCCTTCTGCAGGTTCACCAAGAACAGTGAGAGCCTTTAACTCACTGACCCGCTGGACAAAACACCTCTGCACTCAAGCTCCACAGCCCGGGCTCACGTAAACCAACAGTGTCTCTGTGGTCCTGAGACCCTCAAAAGCCGAGACCCCCATTGGGTTCTGCCGGACTGGTCCCCCAGTCCTCTCCTGCAGCCTTTTCTTACAGGTACTTTTTTCCATTGACTTTCGCATGTAGCGTTCAAGGCTAGCAGGGCGTAAAGCATCTCTGTACCCTGACACCCCAGGGCAGGCAAATTTGAACTGTTGGTGCTTTCTTGGACCCTACTTACCTTAAGTCCAGAAGAACAGTCCTGTAAGTCATCTGTAAGTGTACCTATACAGTGTATGTTTCTCCCATAGGATAACATTACTGCGTTCGAAGCTCATGCCTCAAATCTGACAGCGGTCATTTTCTACCGTTTCTACTGTAAAAATTGATAACGTCTAAAGTACTTACCTGATTCTGATAATCTTGGTGTCAAACTTTATATAAAAATAGGAGTTATTTCTCTAAATTGGCCTCAAGTTTCTTTTTGAGTGTGTGTTGCATTTATTGACTCTGTGTGTGCAACAAATGCTTAGCGCCACCCTCTGATAAGCCTAACCTGCTCGACCACACTATCAGAAAGAGAGCAATTGGGATTATTAATTTAAGAGGACTGGACAGTGGACGAAGGGTCGCTTTGGCCGAGATCTTTGTGAGGGCATTGTAAATATGTGGGGTAGAGTGAAGGTTAATGGTGAAGTGAAGGAAAGCTAAAACTATCTAAGAGACACCAGTCT
Source organism: Calotriton arnoldi (assembly GCA_963921515.1). NCBI lineage: Eukaryota > Metazoa > Chordata > Amphibia > Caudata > Salamandridae > Calotriton > Calotriton arnoldi. The sequence goes on along the minus strand of CAWUFW010000256.1, from coordinate 4,700,670 downwards.
GGTATCTCTTGGACAGTTTTAGCTTTCCTTCACTTCACCATACCCCTTCACTCCACCCCACATATTTACAATGCCCTCACGCAGACACTTCTTGTCAAATGGCAAGAAACCAAAAGATCTCCACCAAAGCGACCCTTCGTGAGGCCCGTAGGGCATTGCAGCGCCGGCCCTACAAGGAGCATGCCCGATGATGAAGCATGACATTCCCAGGGATGTGTGAGCGCACCAAGAAATAATCCTTAGGATTCCCTCTTTTTTCGTCCACCGTCCAGTCTTCTTTGCTTCTTGATAGGAACAGTACCGCCACTGCTTGTTGTATTAGCATTTTCAGAGCCCAGGTACTGGACCTTTATTGACTCCTAGTACCCCCCTCTTTTTTATTTTGAATATGAATGTAAGCCCTGTAAGCCAAAAAGAGTGGTCTGGACTTTCTACATAGTGTACCTCATTTTTGTACACTACATAAAAAGCCAGCTTCCTACAACCAGTTCGCAAATTCGACTCACGACAGTAGTTCATGGAAGAAACCTGATTCAAACCAAAACCTCACAGCATAAATGGCTGCTCCGTTGACGGAGCTAGTAAATAACTTGACCGAATACAACACTTCTCTTGCAAGACATGACCACAAAAGGACCCCGTCTGAGCCCCCTCCAGAAAATTGCTATTCGCTCCCAAATATCAGTTGAAAGGGAGACATGACTTCTTGAAAAAAAGGCAATTTAGTAAAGCTTTTAAAATCCTTCCGTAATCTGAACATCCTGGAGTCAGCAGACCTTACCTCAATACAATTTTTTAAACGGAGAGTCGACCAACGCACAGAACCAACTTTAGCCACATTTTCATCTCATGAAATGGCCAGGGCGTCCTGAATTTAGGGGATATATTCAGGCAATATGGCATAAAGATCATCAGCTGTCATGAAAATGCCTATCCTTCAATGTTAATAATGTCCCAGTGACTCAGGGCCAATAATTATGCAAGGCTCTACTCTAAACCAGAACAAGAATCCAACGACAGACGGAAACCAATGAGCGTGCCAGTGTCACTGACAAAAAAATCTCTTGCCTTCAAAGGGTAAAACACAGCACAAGGTCATGGAAAAGCTAAGCAATGAGGAGTCCTCTATTCCCAGTAGCCACACAAGCTCTTTAGGAGAAAAAAGCAAGAGGCTCCGTACTCAATCTTAAAAACCTCTTTAGGGAAGGAATCAATCAGTGTAGGCATCTGCAAACAACAAGCCTCAAATGAAGACCATCAGTTGCTGGTCTTACGGAGAGTTCAGACAGAAAACGCTGTGTCCAGCGGCACAGACAGAGCATGGATCCCAGCAGCCTTACATATGGAATCAAAAGCATGACATGTCCAAGGCAAAGAAATGGATCCACTCCCTGTAAGAAATGCTCCATCTGGCATTTTGACCTCCTTATACATCTGTTTGTGGAAAATGGGAGGATTAAGGTCCAAAATACAAGACAGTGATATCTTGTACTATTTACAACACTTTGAGGTAATAGCCCTCCAGGAAATGTGGCCAAAGTACTCGGCCAGCCAGGAGGAGGAGGCATAGCAATCTACATAAGCGAGAAAGACGACATAAAAGTCGAATTAGTGGATATCACCGAAAAGTGGAAACAGGCAGGGAAATTGGAAGGATGGTCGTATGGGCAAAAAAAATCCTCTAATAATTGTGAACGTCTACATTCATCCAACAACAGTTTACCACCACCCCACTGGCAACATACTCAAAGACAGTCAAGAAGTCAATGGCAGTGGGTTACAAATCTACCTGGATGAACAAACGCCTCATGGAAATGAAGAAGGCAATAAATAGGGAATTTTCATACTGATGAAAAATCTTTTTAATTTGGGACAGTAGTCCAAAGTACATCTCATGAGGAAAGCATACAAAAAAGAAGCATGGGCGACAAAGAGGGCACACCAAGACCAGTTCTGGTGTAAAAATGTTCTTTTTACTGGTATGTAGCCAGTAAAAAGAAAAATCAAAACGACTTCTGGAAGATGATACCTGATATTGATAAAGGTCCAGCTAAAGAGTTTAACTCAAAAATAACTGAAGTCACCTGGGTCAGTCACTTGCAGGAGTATTACTCGACCACCCCAGGGGGTTGGCAGGCCCAGGAGGCAGAAGAAAGTCCCTGGTAGTCCCCATAGTAGCATTTCCCAGGCCTCTCCGCGAAGACCAACTAGTGAGGTTGATCAAGAAAGCCAGTGCCTTGTCATGGGTGGGGCTACAGTACAAAGACTCAGTGGCTAGAGTCAAAGTGAATGGAGCCTTCTCCGGTGAGTTCCCCCTTCGACAGAGGCACCAGGCAAGGGTGCCCACTCTCCTCTCTACTCTTCACGCTGGTGACTGAACCTCTGGTATGCTGGTTGCGAACTGAAGCGCTACTGCGCAGTTGAAGTGTGACCCGATTGGGAAGACATTGTGTCTTTATATGCAGACAACAACATGCTGTTGTGCAGTTCCTACAAATCTATATAGGATCTGCGCGTTTAGACAACATAAACTGAGGGATTGGTGTCCAGACTGATTCCAGACACCCCCAGAGGATATGTTAGTAGGTAGACCAGCTAGCTCGCAGTGCCACTATGAGCTCCTCTTACCAAGGAGCGAATAGTTTCTGGCAACTAGCGAACATGACAACCCTGACCCCTCAGGGATCGTGGAAACAGTACAGTACTTTTCGCTCAGTCACTCGTGCTCACTTTGTCTCAGAGATATACACAGAATAAACGGTGGGGACGTTTTCAATAAGTATTTATTGAACCAGCATCATTCTAGTATAAAATACGTGTGCTGACACAATCATGAAACAGATATATATGTTTATAAGCACCAGCCGAGTAAAGAAAAGGTGGAACTCTACCATTGTGCTAAAACAATGAATATATGCAGGCATATAGATACATGACAGTAAGAATGCGTACTCCTACGATGCAAACCCTAACTAGATGTACCTAAGTGTACCTAGCATGTATGTATATGTATAGCCAAGAATCCCCTTAGGATAGAGCCAACCCCATTACCTGATGTGAGAGAACGAAGGAGATGGACACCCCGCGAGGGATGTCAGATCACTGTGTGCTGGAGTGTCTGCGTGCAGGGTCCTCAGCGTCTCGTGTCAGCATGGAAGACTTTCTCCTCTGGTTTGCCCAGCGAAGATGTGGTGCTTATATACCCGAAAGGTACCCTCAGGGGTTCTACCTAGAAGTGTACTATGGGCAAGGATGACGATAGAGGTGACCCTTATACAGAGTTATTATGCAGAAAATGGTAATCCTGCTGTGATACTGAGAATCCTCATGCATAATAAATTAGGCTAGTTTTCGGAGAAAACCACACAACATTTATGCAGCACCTAACTAGGTAAAAGGTCAGCACCAAACCCGTTATGTAGAACAATGGTAGGATGAACATAGGTAAAAAGTTGTGTAACTACCTAGGCCTATATTGGGGTACACTGGGGTTCATAACAATGCTGCTATATCTTGCTGACCCAGATCAATCGGTCCCGAGGGTATTGAAAATCCTGGAGGCGTTTGGTTCCTTCTCAAGCCTACGAATCACCCAGAACAAATCTATTGGATTCCCACTATCAGGGACACTGACAGACATGGCCTGGCAACGTTCCCTGACATGGCAACCTAAGGGGTTTAAATAACTGGGTATATTTATAACAAAAGATTTGGACCTATTCTTGGTAGAAAACCTGAGGAAAATACTGGACTCCTATAAAAGCGAGGCATAACGGTGTGAAGAAGGTCCCCCTCTCACTCACGGGTAGAGCAGCTCTCTACAAGATGATTTGCCTCTCAAAGTTTCAGTATGTTTTACAGAACACTCCATTCCCAGTGCCCGAGGAATTCTTCAGGTCGGTTGCAGTGGTCACGAAGGGCCTCCTCTAGGGGGGCGGGACCCAGAGAATAGCATGGACATCCCTTACAAGGAAATAGTTAGACTGAGGCAAAGCTCTCCCCAGCCTCCGACTATATTACTGGGTGGCCCAGTTGTAGACAACCAATGATTGGGCTTGGGCATCTCAACAGGAACCCTCAGTGATGGCTGACAGGAGAGCGTTGGACTCGTAAGGGGATGTCCAGTGCCTATATGATAACAGGGGCCTACCTCCGCTGCTGGCACCAAAGGTGGTAATGGTTGCGTCCTGGCAAAATGCTACCAAAGCCCTGGGATGGACGGGCAGATTAACGCTAGAAACCCCTCTCTGTGCCTCCGACCGACTGCGGGGGTTACGGGCTATGGGCGGCCATGCAAAACGGGACATGATAGGGATAGCCAAGGGAGGGGACATTTGAAGAGGGCAAAAGATGAAACCATATCCGGAGCTCCAAGACCAATACGAATACTCCTGGGGGCAATACCTAAGGTACCAACACTTGCGTCACCTCCTTCGCCACATATGGAGGCCCTGAGGGAGGCCCCGGATTAATCACCTCTGGAGTATAGAGTGCCGGGGGCCCTCCTCACCAGCCATGCAGTATCTCGACTGTACTCAACCCTACTACAGATTAGCATTCTCCACTGGATCACCTCTGGGAAAAGTGGGAAGGGGAGCTGGGCAGGTTGGAAGACGATGATTTAGGGCAGCCTGTAGGTACCCCCAAGAGGCTGCTATATGGGCTAGATTCAAAATGGTACAACTAAAACTCCTCCATGGGGCCTAATATACACTCTCAAGACTGTTCCAAATGGGCAAGACAGACTCAGAGAGATGTATGAGAGGCTGTAGACAAAGGGGAACACTACTCCACACTATGCCCCCTCCTCTGGAAGTACTGGGGGGGAATAGGAAAGAGACTCTCAGAGGTCCTGGACTGTATGATTGAACTGAACCCCTAACTGATAGCCCTGGGTATATGCAGAGACCAGTCCCTGGACAGATACACCCTACTCTTCTGTAGTACAGCATTAATGGTGGCCAAGCATGATGTCATCAGAATGTCCGGGAGTAGTGAAGTCCCGAAGCAGAAGGGCTGGGAGGCCAACGTAGACTGGTGCATGCTTCTTGAAAAAATGGTCCACAAGGCGCGTGGCTGCCAAAGAAATTTGATAAAGTGTGGGGGCCGTGGCGACAAGCCGTGGAGGACATGTCCTGAAGAAGGTGTATGGTCGGGGACCCTGTGTAAGGTCTGGTGGAATCTGAGATACTTGGTCAACACCATATACAGGGGTCTCTGGGATGTCTGTTCTTACACACTGAGCTTTATACAGCGAGATTGATGCCTTGGTTGAGTGATTCTGCCATATGTTCAATTTTATGCCGCAAGTTTTTTGTACTTGTTTGCGGCAGGGTGGCCATTCTCCACCCAGTTGTATGAAAATCAATTAAGATATTTAAATTAAAAAAAGCAAGCCTATGCCACTTCTGGTCTGAATGGCTTGCCACAGATCCTCTTCAAAGCCAACACTCAATTCTGGGCCAAAGAACTGATCAATTTATATCACACAACCTTGCTTGCAGGAGAGGTTCCAGAATCATGGAGAGGCTCTATAACACATCTGATATTCAAAGGAGGGGCAAAACAACAACCCAGCTAAATAGAGGCTCATAGCCTTCCTAGATTGTGAGGCTAAGCACTATGCAAACCTGCTCCTCCTGGATCTGGTCAACTGGACTACCAACTCGAAAATAGTTACTCTGAACCAGACAGAGTTTCATGGTGCAGCACTTTTCCCAATCTCATGGCCCTTGCAATTATTATGGAAAGATCCTTCTTAATCAAATCACCTATGTTTGCCTGCTTCATCGATTTCAAGGCAGCTTTTGACAGCGTTCCAAGAAACCTGTTATGCGGCCTGGTATTCCTCCAATATTACTCATAGCTATCCAACTTCTGTACACACAATGTCAAATTAGGTGATGGTACAAAACTGTCCTGAAAAGTTTACAATGACTCCGGTCTCAAGCAGAGGTACATGCTCACCCCCTGCTGCTTTATTTGTTCATCTCAGACCAGTCAAGTGAACTCGGCATGGTAAACACAAATGCCCCAAAGTTGGACGGCAGGATCCTTTGGATTTGCCATGGTGTCATACGCCGATGACACCCAGATTATAGTATCCATCTTAGAGGATTCCCGCAACACCATTAATAATTTTCACACCTGTATGGGACAGGTGAGTAGATGGATGTTAGAGAACTGTCTCAAACTTAACTCTAATAAGACAGAGGTTCTTCTTTTTGGCAGAGATGTCTCCCACTGGTCCTCGGACTGGTGGCCTATCGAGCTTGGCCCCCTCCCTACTCCAGTCCCCAAGGCAAGGAACCTGGGAGTCATCTTTGATACCACCCTTTCATTTCCCCACCATGTAAATGCAATTACCTCAGCTATCTGTTACACCTTAAAGAGCCTGAGGAAAATGTTCCCCTTTATACCACCCGACCTACAGAAAACAGTGGTTTCGGCATTAGTTCTGTCAAGGCTGGACTACTGCAACGGCCTTCTGTTCGGAATTAATAAAGCCCTTCTGGTCAAAATGCAGGTCTTTCAGAATTCAGCCGCCCGTTTGCTCTTTAAACTACCAAAATATGCTTCTGCAAAGGCGGCCCTTAACTCTCTTCACTGGCTCCCGGTGGATAAAAGGATCAAGTTCAAGGCACTTTGCATCGCCTTTAGGGCTCTGCACAACCAGGGCCCTGCATATCTGATCGACCACTTTCGCTGGTACATGCCTCCTAGAATGCTGCGGTCCTCCTCACACCGGCTGGTGGAAGTTCCTAAGGCACGACTTTCCAACTGGGGTGGCAAAAGCTTTCTATACATTACCACCAGACTGTGGAATCAACTACCACTTTCACTGAAAAACTCACCAGGAAGGGTCTGAAGACTTGGCTTTTTAAGGCCTAGTAATACGCGTCGACTTGTTTCTTTGCTTTTCCCTCTTCAGTCTTTGTTGATGTCATTCGAACATTGAACGATATTTTGAATACAGTGACTCGAGTGATCTCTTGCGATAATTTACCCACAACCTTCCGATATATTTGGTTTTGGGGGACTTTGGATATTTTGGACCAGTAGTAAATAGTACTCCTCACTATAAGCGAAGCATAATACTGGAATTTATGAGCCCTGAAGAAGTTGTGGGATTTGATACCCGATTAACGACGAAACACGTGTTGGCTGAAATTGGTGTTTTCACGAAAGAAGAAGAATAAAGGAATTGATAATTTTGTTGGCACGGACTTGTGGCATATTGAATGCAAGATACTTAGCATGTGCTGGGGAATGTGACTTACTAAAAAGTAAACAACTGAATACAAAAGTCCCCAGGTTCTGCCCGACCTCTAGTCCAAGTCAGATAACTGATCAATGTAATTTTATCCTTGCAAAGATGTCTAAAACTAGCATGTGAACAATCAGAGGCACTAAGAAGGGAATCCTTTATTTGGTTATGGAGGGAACTGGACCTACATTGGTTAGGCTTCGTAATTTCTAATTGCTGAAAAAAGAAGGGAGTTTGTCACAAAGAGTTACTGGATCCTCGTTGAAAGTGAAATAGGTAACTTTCCAGAGACACTAAGAAGATATTCCAACCTAGTGGGAACCACCATAAAACCTCAAAATTGTCTTCAGTCTCCCTTTTGATACAGCTCAGAAGAACAAGTTACTTACCTTCAGTAATGCACAAGTTACTAACTTGTGTAACGATATATCTGTAAGAGACAGTAGTTAGTGACAGATTCCTTACCTTAGAATATCCCCAGGCGTCAGGCTGGATCCGGAAAGTTTTTGCGTAGCAGTACCCTTGCGCGTCGGTAGGCGGCGTCGTGCGGCTCCGCGTCCGTCGTCGGCGTCGTGGTCGCCGGGATGACGTCGCGGGCAGTACTTAGACGCCGCCCCTGCGCGCTGACGTCAGTTCTGTACACGACTTTCCGCGCCAGGAACGCAGAGCCATGCAAGAAGCTGACATAGGTGTCTGAAAAATACTAGGGCCCTGAAAGGGATGTCCTTAACCCTAGAAATCAGTTCGCAGAACGGGGAGGATGGGTGGGGCGGTAAGGAATCTGTCACTAACTACTGTCTCTTACAGATATATCGTTACACAAGTTAGTAACTTGTGCATCTGAAAGAGACACGTTAGTGACAGATTCCTTACCTTGGAATAGATACCCCAGCAATACCAACCCCGGTGGTGGGTCTGCGAACAAAGATCAGACAAGGAAGTCCTGGAGGACAGAACGGCCAAAGAAGCCGTCCCTCCGGACCTGACTGTCAAGGCAGTAATGCTTTGTAAACGTGTGCAGCGAGGCCCACGTAGCTGCCTGACAGATATCCCGCAGCGGAACACCGCGGCCCAAAGCCGTGGTAGCAGCCGTTGCCCTGGTGGAATGGGCACGCAGCCCAACAGGAGGCTCCTTCTTAGCCAAAGAATAGCTGGCTTTGATACACAAGGTTACCCAGCGGGAGATGGTTCTCTTGTGCACCGCCCGACCTTTTTTGGCGCCCACGTAGCCAACAAAGAGTTGGTCATCCACCCGGAAATGGCGTGTGCGGTCGATGTAAAAGGAAAGCGCACGTTTCGGGTCCAGTAACCACCTTTGGCAAGAAGGACGGACGCGTCCTAAGAACAACCTTGTCTGGATGGACAGACAGAAAGGGAGGTTTACATGATAGAGCCTGGAGCTCACTCACCCGCCGAGCGGAGGTGACGGCCACCAGAAAGGCAGTCTTCAGAGTCAGAAGACGAAGAGGACAGTTATGTAGAGGCTCAAAGGGAGCGCACATAAGAAAGGTAAGAACCAAGTTCAAGTCCCACTGAGGCATCACAAACGGAACAGGAGGGAAGAGGTGTGTAATGCCTTTTAGAAACCTGTTAACAACAGGGGACTTGAAAAGGGAGGGCTGATCAGGAAGTCTGAGGAAGGCCGAGATGGCACAAAGATAGCCCTTGATGGTACCCAGGGCAGAACCCTGTTGGGCCAGGGAAAGAAGGAACAGGAGAACCTCAGAGAGAGGGGCAGAAAGGGGATTCACAGCCTTTGCTGTGCACCATGCCACAAACTTGTTCCACCTGCAGGCGTATACAACCTTAGTGGAGGGACGCCTGGCTGTAAGAATCACATCACAAACTTCGGGAGGCAAGTCGAAAGGAATCAACTGCCGCCGCTCAATCTCCACGCAAGCAGGTGGAGGCTGGACAGGTTCGGGTGGAGGACCGTCCCCTGCTGCTGCGACAGAAGATCCTCCCGAAGAGGCAGACGGATCGGGGGATCTACGCTCATACTGAGTAGCTCGGGATACCAAACTCTTCGAGCCCAGTCCGGAGCCACAAGAATGACTTGGGCCCGGTCATGCCGAATCTTCTTCAACACTCTGGGTAGAAGTGGTATAGGCGGAAAGGCGTACAATAGACCGCAACTCCACTCGTGACGAAAAGCGTCGCCGAGCGAGTGCCGCCTTGGAAATTCCAACGCGCAGAACTGATGACATTGCGCGTTCTCTTCGGTGGCGAATAGATCTAACCAAGGCTCTCCCCACTGTAGAAAGAGTCCTTGCGCCACTTCCGAGTGAAGACGCCATTCGTGATCCATCATGCACCTGCGGCTGAGTTCGTCCGCCCTGGCGTTCAGGGAACCTGCCAGGTGTTGAACCATCAGGAACATGCCCTGATGTTCCAGCCATGTCCAGAGGCGCAGAGCCTCCTGACAAAGGGTCCACGACCACACCCCGCCTTGTTTGTTGCAGTACCACATGGCGGTGGTGTTGTCTGTGAACACCTGCACTACCTTCCCTTTGACAGAGGGAAGGAATGCCTTGAGTGCAAGTCGGATCGCCCGGAGCTCCAGAAGGTTGATATGGAGCCGGGACTCCGCCGGAGACCAGAGGTCTCTGATCTCCGCCTCTCCCATGTGACCGCCCCATCCCAGAAGGGACGCGTCCGTTACAACTGTGTGCTCTGGCTGGGGAAGGGAGAGGGATCTGCCCATGACCCATTGCCGGTTCGAGAGCCACCACTGCAATTGTTTTGCAGTCCCCTCCGAGATCTGGACGTGATCGGACAGGTTGCCCTGGTGCTGCGCCCACTGGAACTTCAGGTCCCACTGCAGAGCCCGCATATGCCATCTGGCATGATTGACCAGCAGGATGCAGGAGGCCATGAGGCCCAGCAGCCTCAGGGTCATCCGTACCGAAACCCAGGATAAAGGCTGAAAGATCGGAATCATAGCCCGAATATCCCGGACTCGCCGTTCGGGAGGATAGGCCCGAAACTGCGTCGTGTCCAGAACTGCTCCGATGAAAAGGAGCTGTGGAGAAGGAATCAGATGCGACTTCGGCACATTGATGGAGAACCCCAGCGAGTGCAGGAGTTCGGCCGTAGTCTGGAGGTGGGAGACGACTGCCTGGGACGAGCCCGCCTTCAGCAACCAGTCGTCGAGGTAGGGGAAGACTGGAACCCCTGCCCGGCGCAGATGAGCTGCGACCACCGCCATCACTTTCGTGAACACCCGAGGGGCACTTGTAAGGCCAAAGGGGAGCACAATGAACTGAAAATGCTCGAGGCCTACCGTGAACCGCAGGTAACGCCGGTGGGCCGGCAGGACGGGGATGTGAAAATAAGCGTCCTGCAAGTCCAACGCTACCAACGAGTCTCCAGGGTCGAGGGCAGTCAAGACCTGAGCTAGGGTGAGCATCTTGAACTTCTCCTTCCGGAGGAAGCGATTGACGTTCCGGAGGTCCAAGATAGGACGCATGTCCTCCTTGTCCTTTTGGGCACCAGGAAGTAGTGGGAGTAGCAACCACGACCTACTTCTGGGGTCGGAACATGCTCGATGGCCCTCTTGGCCAAGAGGGCCGTGACTTCCTTCTGTAGAAGTACCAAGTGATCCCCTGACATGCGGTGGAATTGAGGTGGCATGGCTGGGGGGGTGGTCTCGAAGGGGAGGGAGTAGCCCCTTCGGACAATGTCCAAGACCCACCGGTCCGAGGTGATGGGACGCCAGTGGTGAAGGTGATGGCGGACCCTGCCCCCTACTGGCGTGCCGTGCACCGGAAAGGAGGGACTAGGAGGGCTTGGAGGCCGCGGACGGGTTGGAGGTGGTGGCCTGACCTGCACGCTGGTTGCCCGAACCGCCACGGCGGTATCCACATCCTCGGCCACGCGTAGACGCTTGCTGTGCGGGCCGGTGGCTGGGCAGCTGACGTGACTGGGCGCCCCTTCCGTGGCCACGAAAGGGGCGAAAAGCAGAGCTGAGCGGAGGGCGTACAACAGAAAGGCCCAGGGACTTGGCCGTAGCCCGTGAGTCCTTAAACCGCTCCAGCGCATGGTCTGCCTTTGAACCAAAAAGACCGACTCCATCAAAGGGCATGTCCATGAGTGTATTCTGGACATCACCCGAGAAACCAGTTGTCCTCAGCCAGGCGTGGCGACGTAGCGCCACCGTCGTAGCAAGCGATCTGCCCAGCGAGTCGGCGGTATCAAGGCCACAACGGATGGTGTATTTAGCCGCATCTCGCCCTTCCGCAATGGCGCGGGTAAGCAGTGTCTGGACCTCCTCAGAACACTGCGGCAAAACAGCCGCCACCGAATCCCACAGGGAGTGGGTATATCGGCCCAAAAGGCAAGCACTGTAGGAAGAAAAAGCCTTCTTCCCAAATTGGTCCAGGCGTTTGGATTCCCTATCCGGAGGGGCGGTAGGGAAGGCGGTTTGGGAGGCAGAGGCTTGGACAACCAAGCTCTCAGGGGTGGGATGTTGGGAGAGAAACAGGGGGTCGCCCGGAGCAGGGCGATGGCGTCGGGCCACGTTCCTATCCACAGGAGCCCCTGTGGTGGGTTTGGACCAGGTACCCAAAAGAACGTCAGTGAGTGCATCATTAAACGGCAGCACAGTCTCCGAAGAGGAAGCCGCCGGCTGAAGCACTTCTGTCAGGAGGTTAGTCCTGACGGCCACAGTAGGCAACTGGAGATGTAAGGCTCCAGCAGCTCTACGCAACACCGTTGCAAAATTAGCCCCCTCCTCCGTAGCCACGGGAGGAGACAGCATGCAAGTGTCAGGGGAGGTGTCTAGACCACTGGCATCCCCAAGTTCCTCAACCCAGTCCGGGGCAAACTCACACTGTTGTGTGAGAGGGTCCTCAGACCCCTCCCAGCTCTCCTGGTCCTCCTCTTGTTCAAAATATGGAGGAGGAGGGACATTTGGGACCCAAGGTCTCATCGGCGCCGGAACCGGCGTCGGTCCGGCTCCATGTCCGGAGCCGGAGAGAACCGGGGAACGACGTCGTCCGGAGCCCCGGACGGCGTCAGGAACGGCACCGGGGACATCGGCGTCGGCGGAGGCGTGGTTAGGTCAACCGGCGCCGATGTGGGTTGCGGCACCACCGGAGCCGGGATCGAGGCCGGGGCCGGAGCCGAGGCCGGGATGAAGGCTGGTGGGACAGGCGGCGCCGGGACCGGAGTCGACGGCGGCGCCGGGGCAACCCCATCAGGGCCCGCGGGGCCCGAAGGCGCACCGGAGGGACCTGAAGGCCCGAAGAGGCGGGCCATGGCCGACAGGAATTCCTGTATTTCGGCCTGAGTCGCCCCCGACCCCGGAAAGAACGGGCAATTCGGGGGCGGCTCCACAGGCATGTCCGGGGCCGCGGGGGCGGGGACGGTGCCGACTGGGGCCTCAGCCGAGTCGCGAGACCGGCGAGGCGAAGTCTTAGAGCGATGACGCCGCTTAGACTTCTTGTGCTTCGACTTACCGGAGGAGCGCGAAGACTTGGATTCCGACGAACGGTGGGGACTCCGCGACCGGCCCCTCGACCTCTCCCGGGACCGGGGCTTGGTGCGGCACGGAGCCGACTGCCGGACCTCGAGCAGCTTTCGAGACCGCTCTCGCAAAGCCTTCGGATGAAGTTTCCGGCAGTCAGGGCACGACTTCGTGTCGTGGTCTCGGCCGAGACAGAAGAGACACTCGAGATGCGGGTCCGTGATCGACATCATGCGAGCACAGGCCTCGCAGGGCTTAAAGCCGGGCATCCCTACGACACCTTAGGAGTCGTGAAGACTCGTTTGAAGAAACAGTGAAAAATTCACAAAAAGGATAGTCAAAAAGTGACTAGGGCACTGCTCTTCCCGGATCTGCGCTTACTGGCGCGGAAAAAGAAGAACTGACGTCAGCGCGCAGGGGCGGCGTCTAAGTACTGCCCGCGACGTCATCCCGGCGACCACGACGCCGACGACGGACGCGGAGCCGCACGACGCCGCCTACCGGCGCGCAAGGGTACTGCTACGCAAAAAACTTTCCGGATCCAGCCTGACGCCTGGGGATATTCTAAGGTAAGGAATCTGTCACTAACGTGTCTCTTTCAGATTATCTTTCTAGTGGATAGCCTATCTAACTGTAGATTCATCACTTTTTTAAGTCCCTTCCGGCGCCAGATAATCTCATTGATGATGCCACTGAACTCTGTGGCAGCCTCAATCTGCCAAAGGAAGTGATACCGTGGAGCAGAAAAAAGGCGTCATGACTGCATACTGACGTCAGTTTCCAACAAAGATTTCCGCACCTTTAGATACGGAGCATCACAAGTGTGCAGAATATAACATGGAACACTATTACCATCCAAAAGTACACTCCCAAGAATAGTGAGAAGGGCGGTAAGTGAGGCCTCTGCGGTTAGATAGAGAATCCACCCTAAAAAGTGTTACTGAAGGTAAGTAACTTGTTCTTCTGATGGATACTTCTAATCCAAGATTCCTCACCTTTTAAATAGATACTAAATTGGTATCTCCTAAAAGGTGGAGGGTCTGAGGAATGGACTTCACACCAGGAAATCCTGCAAGACCGGGTGGGCAAAATGGCTCTTCCTAAGGACCTGAGAGTCCAGGCAGTAAGTGCTGGTGAAGATATGAATGGACATTCATGAAGCCCCCTGGCAGACGTCCAGCACCAGCACACTCCTTGCCAAGAAGAAGTGGGGGGTCTTAGCTCTTGCAGAATGAGCCCAGAGACTAACAGGATGCTCCTTTTTGGACCAGACATAGAACATTTTTATGCAAATGGGAATCCGTCTGAATAAAGTCAATTTCTGAACTGCTCTTTCTTTCTTAAAACCAGAGAAACCCGCAAAACGTTGGTCATCCACTCACTGTTCCTTCGTCTGATTGATATAAAAGCTAAGGGTTCTCTTGGAGTCCAACCAGTGTTGCTTTTCCTTAGAGTGATGTGGTAGAGATAAGTGGGGAGCGTGACGGATTGTCCCATTTGGAAAGGCAACACTGCTTCTGGCCAAAATGATGAGAGAGTCTGAAACACCAGCTTGCTGGAAAGAAGTTAATGGTGGTTGCACTGACCCTGTGGGAGCAGACTGCAGCTATCAGGGTGAGCTCAGCATTCCCGCTTGACCTGCTTCAGAACCAACAGCACCAGAGACAGGAATGCCTAAAGGATACTGGAGACCCAAATATGGTGAAACGTGTCTCCAAGGAATGCTGAGGCGAAAACTTCAAAGTGGAAGAGGCTCAACAATGAGCATACTTGGAGGCAATGAAAAGATTTACAGAAGGCATGCCTCAATGGGTAAATACACCTTGAACTACCTCTATGTGCAGAAGCTATTTGTGATCAACTACATGGTGTCTGTTAACGCATCCACCATGGCATTAATGGATGATAGTCTAAGAAATCACCCGACGGTCCAGCCTGATCCACAGCCTCAATGCCTCCTGGCACAGCACACGTGACTCCATACCACCCTGTTTGTTGCAAAACACATGGAGGTTGTGTTGTTGACGAGCGCTTACACAGGGCTGCCTTGACAGATGACATAAAGGCTCTGAGTGTCGATCTAGGAGAAACAACATACGAATCACTGGAGTACCCGAACGAGCAGAGGGACCAGTGACAGATCTCTTTGTCGAGGAGCAAATCTTGAAACACCTACAACCCCGTGGATTATCGAACTATTTCTCCATTGAGAAAGCCCACCGACTTTCGAGAGGAAGACCCAGACCAGGGGCCCCACCAAGACCGTTCTTGGCCCGAGTCTTTAACTTTCGTGATCGTGACGTATAATACAGACGGCGCGCAGTGCCCCACAGGTCCAATACGATAATAGTACAATTACATTCTTCCCAGACTTCACCATAAATGTGCAAAGACAAAGACACAGCTTTCTCGAGGTCAAAAGAGCACTCAGAGATAAAGAACTTAAGTACGCAATGCTATTCCCCGCTAAGGTGAGGGTGGAGGCAGAGGGAAAGACCTGGTTCTTCTCCAACCCTGAAGACACTTGGGAGTGGTTAGACGGATGGTGAACAGTGGAAAATACAAGCCCCTCCAAAAAACGGGCAAGACGCATCGAGAAGTGTCAGAAATGAGTAGAAGTTACCCAGGAAAAGAACACACGTACAAACGCAGAACTAGACAAGGGTGAATAATACGTGAACAGATGGGAGGTGGGCAGTTTGTGAACCGTCATGCAGGGAGGCGGGTGGGGGAAGGGACTCTTCAAATTATTACAGGAACTATAATCTGTATTAATTATATAAGTTGGGGAAGTAATTTTGTTACTTTTATTCAATTGTTAAGGAGTATTATACACAGACACGACTAAATGACACATAGTGGAATCAGATCACAGGAAACAGCAAGCATCAGGTTATCATCTTTACTGCCATACTCCTCACTATACTTGGGAAAGTGGGAGGAGACATACCCACAATCACACCCCCAATGATGCCTGACACTATGGAACCTACTCTCCGATTACTCTCCTGGAACGTTAATGGGCTAGGTGATAAGCTGAAGAGGGGGATAGTCCTCCAATTCATCAAACACACACCAGATGTAGTTTTATTACAGGAGACCCATCTCGTAGGTAACACATGTAAAGCGTTAAATAGATGGGGATATACATTAGTAGCACATGCAGGCTTTACAACAGGCAGCCACTTCACCTTTATAATGGGAAGATCATGAACAGATCCACTGGGAAGATTTGCAGCAACCACGTGTACATAGGAAGGTAAACCGCTTAATATCCTTTCCGTCTATATCCCACCAGCACTTCAGAAGGTGGCCCTACCTGAATTGAGTAAATTAATCCTCGAATTACCAGAGGGGGTTTAATACTAGGAGGGGAATTTAAACATGGCTCTATGCGGGCAAAAAAATCTTAAACCCCGAGGTCTATATTAGGGAGCGGCTCTTGCCTAGCAGACTATTTGGTGGCAATGGGCCTTGTAGACGTCTGGAGAGAGCACAATCCAGAAACTTCACAATTCACTTCCCGCTCAGGTTCGCACAACAGTCAGTCACGAATAAATTACATCCTAACACTAGCGGACCAAGTACCCTATTTTAAGGCCGTGTGACATCTTGCGCATGGAATATCAGACCACTCACCGATATGGGCCCACTACACATGTGGCACAACACCGATACAGAAAACGATCACCCTAAACCCATGGCATCTAAAACTTCCCCACATACGTGATGATCTAATCCGAACCACAGAACACTATTTAACGAACACAAGGGTTCTGTAACATCTCCGCAGATTCTATGGGAAGCATACAAAACAGTTATCAAAGGACAGGCACTCTCTTTAACGGCCGGGCACAAAAAAGACAGGAAGATAGCATTCACGGAATTAGAAAAAGAGACCCTAGAAAAGGAAGCACAAGTAGTTGTCTCAGACAGTGAAGTGACTAACCACGCCCTGCCAATTAAGCAACAAGAATACAAAAACCAAGTAACAGGAGGAGGCAAAAAACAGCCGGCGAGCAGTGCAACACAGAGTATATGAAACCGGTGATAAAGCCGGAAAACGATTGGCATGGCTAGACAGGCGCAAAAAGGCAAATAGATGGGTGGCATCCCTTAGGACAGATGAGGGAACGTCAGTCAGAGACCCTCAAGAGATAGCTGAGGTATTCGCTACATACTTCATGCACCTGTACACACCCACAGTCTCTGTGACGACCGATTTCTAGAGAATTGCTAGCAGAAATGCCTCTCCCCTCACTAACCACTGACGATACCACATTACTGGACAGTAACATCACTGATGATGAAATCATCAGTGCAATAAGTAGTATACAATTCAGGAAAGCAATGGGACCAAGTGGCCTTCACGATAGAACTATACAAACTCGTAGCCTCAAAAATTGCACCCTACCTACGAAAAATGTCCGAAGACAGTAGACGAAAGGGATGCCTGCCCAAGGACCAAAGATTGCCCACTATTGTGGTCATACAGAAGCTGGGGAAACCAGCTGAACTGTGCAGCTCGTATCGCTCCATCTCACTGCTTAACGCGGAGGTTAAAAACCTGGCCAGATTGCTGGCAAGTAGACTTTTACCGGTCATCACGAACTTGGTACATCCAGACCAATCTGGCTTTATACCAGGGAGGAATAAGGCACTAAACCAGCGTCACCTTCACGGCGTGCTGGGCAGGAGAGACACCATCAAGGAAGCGGCAGCAATACTGTCACTAGATGCCCGCATGGCGTTTGACACCATCGAATGGCCATACCTCTTTGCGGTACTGGAGCAGCTAGGCGTTGGACCCAAATAGATTGCATGGATTAGGCTGCCAATGGCACAACCTCTAGCACAAGTAGTAGTGAACAGACATACTTCGCACAACTTTCCCCTCAAACGAGGTACACGGCAGGGATGTCCTCTGTCGCCTTTGATTTTCGCATTAATGCTGGAACCCCTTCCAACCTGGATAAGAGGAGATCAGTTGATCCGTGAGTTGCAGTGGACTGAGGGATGGGAGGACAGAATCTCCTGGTATGCGGATGATATTCTGCTATATGTGGTGTCGCCGCATTCCTCTATAAATAGGATCATGCAAATTTTCACTAACTTCCGGAAATACTCCGGCTACACCATCAATTGGACCAAATCTGAACTATTTGTCCTCCAAGGACGTAACCCAAAACTACCACCGGACTGCCCGGTGACGGTGGCAGAGGAAGGTTTCCGTTACTTTGGGATCTATGCTACTGGGGATCCTGCCTTTTTCTACACACACAACCTACTTGGCCCCCTAAAACGACTGCAAAACGACACGCGATACTGGAGAACTTTACCGCCGTCCCGTGCTGCCCTTTTCAAAATGATGGCATTGCCAAGATTTTTGTACATTCTGCAAAACACACCTTTCCCTGTCCAAAACACATATTTCACTGATATCAAAAGTGAGATGAGATTACTACTGTGGGATGGGAAACCCCCGCGGATTGCCACACATAAACTTGTGAAGGGGTGGTACGATGGAGGAATAGCCCTCCCAAATATCCGGATGTACTACTGGGCGGCCAAATTAGCGGTGGTTAACCAGTGGGTACATGGCTCACATACAGACCCCGCATACCAGATGGATAAATTACTCATGGGCCCTGGAGGCTACAGACAGGCACTATATACGAACCCCACACAGCAACTACTAATGGGCCCAGCACAACAAACTGTCAATCTCTGGCACGAAGTGACAAAACGGTTGGGATGGTGAAATAAAATGACTCAGTCCATGCCGCTATGGGATGCAGAAAGACTAGGTATATTGATTAAATGTCCGGGGATTGATAAATGGGACATGATCGGTATCTCATGAGTGGGTGACCTATGGTCAAAAGGGACAGTTAAATCATTTGACGACACAAGAACAGAATATGATATGGTAGAATCCGAGACGTATAGATATTTACAAATTAGACATGCTCTAATGGCCGCCATCCCACCGGGTTCAGACCTCCCAGAATCGTCAACACTAGAGGACAGACTGCTGAATGACAGTATAGACTGCAAAGCGATATCCATGACTTGTAGGAAACTACAAAATAATATGCCTGATCCCCTTCTGAAGCTACGAGAGCGATGGCAGGACAATTTAGGAGAGTTGGAGGAAGAAGACTAGCAAGAGGCGCTAGCTTCTCCCAGATAAGTGGCCATAACCTCTAGACTAAAACTAATCCAACTTAAAATCCTTCACAGAACTTATTTTTCCTGAAACACCCTCACAAAAATGAAACGAAAAGATGATGCCACATGCAGAAGGCAGTGTAAGGCATATTATGGGAATGCCCTACCCTCCAAGAGTATTGGGGTTCGGTGGCGACACAGTTGCATATAGTTTGTGGTAAAGAACTTCAACAGACACATAAATTATGCCTGCTCAATATATGGGGACAGACAGACCTCAACAGTAAGGAACGAATTTTGTTGACTCTTGGTTTTACCATTGCTAAACGAAAACATAGCACAGAAATGGAAACCACCTACACTTGAGGAATGGGAATGGGATATGGACTGGTCGATGGTGGCAGAAAAGACCATTTATGAAAATAGAGGCAGCCCCAAGAAATGGGAATCATATCTGGAGTAAGTGGAATACACATAGGAGACAGGTGTGTGCCCCAGCCACATAGAGAAACAGAATTACCTTTGGGAGGGAAACAACAAGGGGGAAATATAGCAATCCTGTAATGACATGTTTTAGGACATAACCTACCAATGTGAATGCTAACAGTTAAACTGTGTGCTGTATCACTGTGACGTTTACTGCTGTATCATCCAACTATGTATTGATTAATACCAATAAAAAAAGAGTTTTAAAAAAAAGGCCCTGAGTGATTGCGGACAGCACGTGTTCCAGAAAACTGATGTAGCGCCTTACCTCCAGCGAACATTAGAGGCCTCTGATCTTCTCCAGGTTGCCTCCCAGACTTTAGCCAATGGATTCATCACCACTGTAAGCTATGCATGGGGTACGGAGAATGGACCGCTGCAATTCAAGCTGAAATTCTTCATCCACCATTGAAGGTCTAAGGCTGCCTCATCTGACACAGATGATGTCATGATGTCTAAGAGGCACCCCAAGTGCTAATCCCATTGAAGGTGGAGGTTGCACTTCAAAGCCAGAATGTAGCAACAGGCATGAAGGCACCAGCAGGATACTTGAGGGCAGGAGACAGAGAAGTCTCAGAGCCATCCAGGCTGGAACACATATTTGAGCCTGAACTATAGGGATCACATCAGAAATGTCCCAGACTTGCTGCAGGAACTGAAAAGCTTTGAATGACTCTAAGTCCAGAACATCACCAATAAAGGGGCCCTCTGCACTCTCTGAAGGTAGGTTTTTGACTCCTTGAAGACCCCAGTGAAGATTATAGCAAGGTGGTCCGCGACACACTGTGACAATCCCACTTTCAACAGCTAGTCGTTGAAGCACAGGAATATGTGCAAATCTGAGCTGCAAAGATGGGCTGTGACCATCGCCATTACTTTTAAATGCCTGGGAGGCTAAGGGGAATTGAAATAGCAGTATGGTGAATTCAAAGTGTTCCTTCCCCACAACAAAGCGGATGAAATGCCTGCAGAACTGCGGGATAGGTACATGAAATTCCACGTCTTGCAAATCAACTGACGCCATCCAATTCTCCAGATCTAGGGAAGAGAGGACCTGAGCCTCTTGACTTTGTCCTTCTCTGTTGCTACAGCTAAATTGTGGAACTCACTACCCTGCCACATTTCAGAAGGAATATGTTACTTACCCTGTAAGCATCTATTCATAGGGTGTAGTGTCGCAGATTCATATGCTTAGCACTCGCTTGCCATGTAGTGTGGGCTCGGACAATTACAAGATGTTTTTAGTCAAAGAAGTTCTTCGAGTCACAAGGTATAGTGACTTCTCCTATAGTCTGTATTGTGCATGTTCCTCAACTCCTTTGTTAGACTGTTTTTTTATCTCATTGGGTGATCGTTAGAATAGGTGAAGTATAGTAACATAATGTGTATTTGTAAAGCGCACGTTCAACCAAGGGTATCTTGGCGCTGAATAACAAATGTTTATTGTTACCCAACTCAATGGTACTCATTTTATCGACCTCAGAAGGATATCACGATAAAGATCTAGGGTTGTCGACGCAGCGTTTCGGTGGATGAAACTTGATAAACACCACCTTTTTCAGGACAAAAACGTTTTTGACAACAGAAATCTCTCTGCACTCTGTTGTTCTATGACCCGTCACAGCGATCAAATGTTTCTTTTCTTTTTTAAAAAGAAAAGAAACATTCGATCGCCTTGACGGGAACGCCAAGAACCCTCAAGATTACGCTGGAAAGGCATATGAAGTGTACCCGTACTGCTCTATTACTGAGCATTTGTAGGAGCGGACTTACCCTAACAAAGCAAATTGAACAGAGACCCCGCATATAAAGAAACATAAGGGCCACGCATAGAGTGACTCATCCTACAAGAAACCTGTGGAGGAGGATAAGGGAAACGTATAAATGAAATTCTATTTAGTGGTGTAACAAGGATCCAAATATAAGAATATAATACACCTCAAAATCTTCTCAATATAACTGGAACAACAGGCGGTGGTTTTTAACTTTGATGGTATATAGATCAGATACCTAAAGAAATTCTATTTGTAACAAACATAGAGCAATGTATGTGTCGTTTTAATATAACATTACAGTGATTTTAATGAATATATATTTTCTATATTGCAATAAATGAGACATCTTTACATATAATAAAGTTCAATGTGTAGATATTGGAGTGAATGTAGTGTGGGTATGAGAGTGCAAGACTTCATTCTGTTGAATATATCATTAGAATAAGTGACACGAGAGGGACATTCTTCTGTTTTGATTATAACTGACCCTGTCCCTTTCGGACATAAGGGCACCTCTCACATTTTTGTGGAGTTCTTTCTATGTAGTACATTACTGCTCTTTTAACATCTAATGTGCGTAGAGCTCTTTCTGCTATTCAATTCAGTTTGGGGAAGAACTTAGGGTTAGTACGAAGTACTAATTTAGTTGGAAATATTTGAAAGAAAGGCTTCTCTAATGTAAGTGCTTGCAATTTAATTATTCTTCTAAGAGAAGTAATCTCCAGTAAAAAGGCCACTTTCCAAGTGAGGAATTGTAGTTCACATGAATGAAGTGGCTCAAAAGGTGGACCAATTAGTCTTGTGAGCACAATATTGAGATTCCAGAGTGGTGCTGGTTGGGTGGAAGGTGGGATGACTCTTTAATCCTTCCATAAATGCCTTAATTACTGCAATTTTAAAGAGTGACATATGTTGTTTGTTTTGCATATAAGCAGCTAGAGCTGCTAAAAGTAACCTGATTGAAGTATAGGCAAGACCTGCTTGCTGTAAATGAAAAAGATAACCAATAAGGTCTTGTATTGTCGGTTAAAGTGGGTGTATTTGTTTGTCTAAACAGTAGTGTACAAATGTTTTCTATTTTGCTGCATAGCAAGCTTGTGTTGTTGGTCCACGTCCTTGTTTGAGAATGTCCATACATTCCTGTGTCAAATTCAGGTGTCCACACTCTAAGATCTCAGGAGCCAAATTGCTAGATTGAATTGTGCGGGATTTGGGTGCATTACTTTGCCCTGATTCTGAGTTAGTGGATGTGGCCAGATATGCAGTTTCTCGTGTCGCACTACCTTAGTGTGGTTGCGGTAGGGTTGTGTACCACGCCTGTCGCACCCATGTTGGGACTATTAGGATGAGTGTGAGGGATATTTGAGTTAGCTTTTGCTCTATGTATGGAATTAGTGGGAGAGGGGAAAAAGCATAAGAAAATATCCCTGACAAATTGATCCACCGGGCATCGCCTTTGGATAGGTGGTGAGGAAATCTGGAGGTGAAGTTTTGGCATTTTGCGTTTTGTTTTGTGGCAAATAGGTCTATCGCTGGGGTTCCCCACCATTGGAAGTATGAGTGTAGGAAAGTTCCCGTTGATTTCCCACTTGTGTACCTGCTGATATGTTCTGCTGAACATATCTGCAAAGTCATTGTCCAACCCGCGTATGTATTCTGCTAGGAGGTGGATATCGTGATGTATGGCCCAATACCAGATGCGATCTGCTAAGAGGGAGAACTGTGAAGAGTGCCCTCCCCCCCTGTTTTTTAACATAATGCATTGCAGTCATGTAGTTTGTGCGCACCAGTGCTACCTTGTTGTGTAGATGATTGTGAGAAGCTTTGAGAGCGTGTTGAATTGCTAGAAGCTCCAGATGATTGATGTGCAAGCGTTGTTGTGATGTTGACCATTGACCATGTACTGTGAGGTCCTGCATATGTGCCCCCAAAACCTGAAGGCATGCATCTGTGGTCACTGTGACTTGCGGAATTGGGGCTTTGAAGGGCGATGGGTTGCTGGCGCTAACAATACTAGATCCTGCAGATGCCCCTCCGCTTGAGGCTATTGTGATTGCAGAGTGCGTTGAAGGGGACGCATATGTTGACGAGCATGTGGTACTATGGCTATGCATGATGCCATCATTCCAAGGAAGCTCATGATTGTTTTTACAGTTACTTGACAATGTGGGTGAAAAAGAGGTAATATGAGGTGGATCATGTAGTGTGAGCATGTGAAAATGTTTTGAAGAGATGTAGCTGGTTAGTGTCCTGAGGTCTAGAATAGGTCTTAATGTTTTGTCCTTTTTGGGAATGAGGAAATATAGTGAGTATACTCCGTGTCCTTCGTATTGCTTTGGAACTACTCTATAGCACCTCTTTGAAGGAGAGCTTGAACCTCCTCTTGGAGGAGTGTTACATGTTGTGCTGACATATTTTGTGTCCTTGGTGATATTGGGGGGAGGGTAGTTGTGAGTTCTAGACAATACCCGTCTTTGATGATGGAGCGAACCCACTGATCGGTGGTAATTTGAATCCATTGTTAAAGGTAGTGTTGTAGTCTTCCCCCTACTGGTGTTGTACGTGGAGGGGGAAGGCTTAGTTAGTTACTGCTTAGTAGGTGTGGTAGGTTGAAAGGTGGAACCACGACCTCTGCCTCTATTGTTTTTGTAGTGGGGCCTATAGTAGGATCCCCTGGAATATTATTCCTGTTAGGAAACCTGTTTATGTAGTTGACCTGAGACGGTGGATGTACCAGGTCTTGTGGCACCTCTAAATTGCCCCCTCCGAAAGGAACCTATATGTTAAAATGTTTGAAGGGTGCCCATGGACTTGCCGATGCCTGTGTCCTTTTTTTATTTTTGAAGCATTTCATCTACCAGTGGTCCGAAGAGATTTTGGCCATCAAAAGGTAAATTTAAAAGATGCTGTTGGACCTCTGGCATAAACCCTGATACCTCAAGCCATGTATGGTGTCTGATGAGTATATTGGTGTTTTTTTCTCTGGCACTTGTGTTGGCAGAGTCTAGCGCATACTGTATAGTGCCATTGGATATGACCCTACCTTCCTCCACTAATAGAATTCCTCTGTTGCGATACTGTTCTGGGAGGTGTTGCAGAAGTTCATGCATTCCATCCTTCTGTGCCCGATTATAATGGGATAATAATCCCACAGAATTGGCGATGCATATATGGTTAGCTGCTTGTGCAGCCACTCGTTTCCCTGCCGCATCATATTTTCTGCTTTCTTTATCTGTGGGTGGGGCATCTCCAGTACCTTGTGAGTTTGCCCTCTTTCCAGCAGTGTGTACAACTGATGAGTCAGGGGCACCTGTCCTTTAATATATGTAGGGTCAGATGGACACACCTTATTTATTTTTTCCACTCTTGGAGTGTTTACTCTAGATTTTACTAGCTGTTTGAAAATCTCTATGATGTACTTGAACATGCCCTTTAGCACTGGAAAAGACTGCAAAGTTCTTTGTGATTTATTGAGTGTTTTCCACAAAAAAAATCTAAACAACCTTCCTCTTGTTATCCAGAGTGTTTAGGTCTACATTATGGTAGTGAGCTGTCCTACTGATGACCTCATGGTATGATGTAGCATCATCTGGGGGTGATGGTTTTGTGAGCTATAGATGTGGCTCTGTGTCATTTATTGGTTCTGCCTCATTATCCTCCCAAGGATCTCCTATATTATCAAGATCCTGTGGGTGTTCCAGAAAATATGTTACTCCCCCTCCTGTTGATGAGTGTGCAGGTGATGAGTGTAGTTGCTAACACAATAAGATGATGGATGGAGCGCTGAAACTTTTCAGTCACTAGATCTGGGTTAAATCTATCATTGTTATTTAGCTCACTTCGCCACCCCAGTTCAGTCCCAGCCATATGCAAATCACTCTTGACCCTTTTCCTCATGGGAACAGTCCAGCCCGAACTGCCAAGCCAGGTCTTCCCTGGACCGGAAACAAGCATCCTGGGACCGGTTTCAGGGTAACACCCCTCATCAACTGTAGTTGTTCAGAAGGCAGGTGCTCTGGTGACTGCTGGTGAATTGGTGAAAGTGCCAGTGGTTGTAACACTGGTAGTGTAGGTAGAGGAGTAGGAGATACAGGCTTGAAAGAAGGTGGAGAAGTAGAAAGGAAAAGAATAGGGCTAGTGCCTATGGCCTTTCGCTTCTTTTTGTGAGGTCTGGGCAGATCTGGTCCCATGATCTCCTCTTCAAAGGTTTTCTTCCTCTTTGGAAGTGTCTGTGAAATCTCTGGAGGCAGCTTTGCCCCTCCTTTTCCAGTGTTGAGGTGAAAAAACATTATTTCTTTTGTCCATATCTAATTTATCTTGGAGCTTTAAAAAAATTGGTTGTGGGTGCCGCTCTTTAGGCTCGGACGCAGTCTTTGTGGTTTTCAGCGTCAATGTTATTTTCGGTGCCGAAATCGTATTAACCCCAGGTAAATATTTTGCTGAGTGCTGTCCCGGCATTGAAGGCATCTTGGGATGTTTCGTGTCGAAGGCATCTTGGCATGTTTCGGCGCCAAAGGTGTTTTGGATACCACTGGTGCCTGTTTTGGCTCCACCACCTTATGGTGTATCGATTCTGTTTTTTTCAGTGCCGGCACCAACGCAAAAACTGACGGCTACACTCCCAAGATTGAAACAGCAAGCCTAACATGTACACCACAGTGTACTTGTGATGCACATCCTCACAAAGCAATCTCCCACAAAAGATTCCAAAGTTCTGAGTCTTTTAGCTCAAACGGTGTGCATCTCCACTGCTCCTGCTGTTTCCAAGGAGCAGTCTCCAAGACTAATGTCTATTTTCACACAAATGTGGAATGCACCACCAACACCAAAAATGATTATGTCCATCCACTGTTGATATTACACAAGTTTTTTCTTTATTCTTCTTGTTCAACAGAAAACAGCCAAACAGCCGACGCGTTTCGTCCAACTGGTGTGGACTTCATCAGGGCTTAATGCGTAAGTATAGACTTCTATGGTAGTAGGTCTTTATAAAACGATAGAGGAAAGTTACGGACTGTATTAGTCCTGCGTTGCAACTGTTGTTTCCGGGACACAAGGACGATCTTCTCTGCTACTCGGCACAGGAGTCGTTTCACTTCGAACTTTCCCTGGATCCAGGAGGGAACAGTTGCAACGCAGGACTAATAAAGTTGTTATGTTATGTTATATGCATTTATATCGCGCACGGCTACTCAGGAGTGTCCCGGCGCGGTACCTTGCGAGCAAATGGGAGTCAGCCAGAGGAGTATTATGCAAAGAGCAGTGTTTTCAACCGTTTCCTGAACAGCTTAGCATCTTGGATGCAGCGCAGTTCCAAAGGGAGTGCGTTCCAAGCCACGGCAGCCTTATAGGCCAGAGAGCTGCCGCCCATTCTCACCCGGCAGAAACGTGGAATCACTGCGAGGAACTGTGCCATAGAACGCAGGTTTCTTGAGGGCATGTAGAATTTAAAACGCTTCCTGAGATAGCCAGGACCAGACTGATACAGGGCTGCGTGCACCGTGGTAAGGGCTTTAAATCTCACTCTTTCCGCAACCGGCAGCCAGTGGAGATCACGCAGATGTTGTCGTATGCTTGACCTTCGAGGGATATTCAATAAAACCCTGGCTGCGGCATTCTGGATAAACTGAAGTTTTTTCAACTGGTACCCAGGAACGCCCACATAAAGTGCGTTCGCGTAGTCAATGCGCGACAGTATTAGAGCGCGGGTGACCATCTCTTTGGCTGGCTGTGGTAGAAGTGGCAGAAATTTCCTAAGTGATCTTAGGACACCAAAACATTGTCCTGCTAATTTTTTTATCTGGGTGGTAAACCTGAGATCCTCATTAAACCAAATTCCCACATTTTTTACAGGTTGGCCCTCTGAATTGGGTAAAGGATATTCGGCCGGCCAGAGGGATTCCTTGAATTGAGAAGGAAAGGTACCGTACAGGAGGATTTCGGACTTATCCTCGTTGCACTTAAGCTCCGCAGCGTGAAGCCATTTAAAAACGGCCAACAAGCAGGCTCTGGCTTGAACCGGAGAAGAGTCATCTTTACTCCACGTGAAGAGGAGCTGGGTGTCATCAGCGTAGGCGATGACCTTGGCCCCCAGCTCCTCTGCCAGATAAATCAAAGGAATCATATAAATATTAAAAAGAAGAGGGCTTAGGGTAGAGCCCTGAGGAACTCCGGTGGACATAGCTTGTGGCGAAGAGGTGAACGGGGGCATCCAAACTTGCTGAGAGCGTTGGTCCAAAAATGAGCCAACCCTACGCAGAACCTGTCACCCCAATGTCAGCCAACCGGGCCAGCAGCAGCGAGTGAGGGACGGTATCAAATGCCGCAGAGAGGTCTAATAAAATCAGAGCCGCTCTGCCGCCAGCGTCCAAACACTCTCTGATGGCCTCAGTCACTTCAACCAAGGCCGACTCAGTACTATACTTGGCCCTAAATCCAGATTGAGCTGGATGGAACAGGCCTTCGTCTTCCACAAAGGCAGTAAGTTGTCTATTTACCGCCTTCTCACAGACTTTGGCCACGGCTGGCAGTAGCGAAATTGGCCGGTAGCTTGTAGGAATCAAAGGATCAAGCGATGGCTTTTTAAGCAAAGGCAAGAGTTTGGCTTGCTTCCACTTCAAAGGCACAGTGCCTGTCCTCAGGGATAGATTAATCAGAGTGTTAACCTCTAGGTTGACTGTCTCAGCCACTGATGCCAACAGCCTGGCCGCGCAGGGAACTGACGGTGAACCAGATTTAAGAGCTTTTACAATTGCCAAAGAGTCTTGCAAAGTGATAGAGGAAAAAGCAGAGAAAGCAGAGGATCCATATGGTCCCCCTAGTACAGCTGATGGGGCAGCGCCCTCGACTGATAAAGTCATAGTTGAGGATATCTTAGTCCCTAACTTTCCTCTATCGTTTTATAAAGACCTACTACCATAGAAGTCTATACTTACGCATTAAGCCCTGATGAAGTCCACACCAGTTGGACGAAACGCGTCGGCTGTTTGGCTGTTTTCTGTTGAACAAGAAGAATAAAGAAAAAACTTGTGTAATATCAACAGTGGATGGACAATTATTTTTGGTGTAGGTGGTGCATTCCACATTTGTGTGGAAAGAAAAGCTGAAGGCTTTAAACTTTTCGACAGTTGCCAATTGTTAACCAGGCGGAGGGATGTGGATCTGCTCCCGAGCCTGTTTTTTCGGAGACCACAATGGCATAAGGGCAGAGGGTTCCGTGAGTCGCTTTAGTTTGTTTTATTGGCTTTGTTGGGGTATGGAAGGCTTTCGCCTGCGTACTCATGTGCCCTTGTGTGGAAAGTTCAAGGTCGGAGTTGGAGCTTTCTCCACTGCTAGCCAGCAGTATAGGGACGTCTGTGGTTGCTGCGTGTGCCTCGACGTCCGTTGCTTCATGTTCCTGGTACGGCGACTGCCCCTCGAAGATATTATATTATGCACATCGTCAGCATGCTGTAACTGCATGGTGGAGTGGACCCAACGGCATTCTTGTCGCTGCCGTAGCGTCTTTTCGGAGCGGAAAGCCAGACACGCCTCACACGACACCTCGTCGTGCTCTGGGGACAAGCAAAGGTTACACACCTTGTGCTGGTCCTGCCTAAAATATTTAGTGTGGCACTTTGGCCCAAAAAATGAATGGCGTCTTTTCCATACCTCGTCGATGTCGCGTATACGAAATTTGTCATTGTTGAAAGTTAGTGTCGAAGTTATCAAAGTTATCAAACCGAGCCCGGACGGGCTGATTGAAAAAATAAGGGACACCAGCTTGTGTGGTGATTGTAGATGTTGTCGTCGCTGGTGGAGAAAGAAAAACGGGCTGCTGGAAAGGCCTTGTGGCAGAACTTGAGCTTTGTCCTAGAGCTGCGAGATCGACATCCAAACCCTTTGATGGAAAAAACAATCTAACAAAGAACCGAGGAACATGCATAATACAGACTATAGGAGGAGTTACCTTGTGACTCGAAGAACTTCTTCGAAGAAAAACAACTTGTAATCATCCGAGCCCAACACTAGATGGCAGGAGTATGCTAAGCATATGTATCTACGGCCAACACATGCTAGGAGTATTGGAAATCATCTGGTTCAAGCATGTCTCTTCACGTCTTAAGTAGGCCTGGTCCTTTAAGGTTGTGACTCCTTTTTCGTGGTTTCCATGGGTTTGGTAGGTTTAGCACCTTGACACCTTTGGGTACATGCGCGCTTTACAAACAGTTTTTTCATTTCATTTCAAAGGAAAGTGTTCAAGAACTGAAGGTCAAAACAGGTCTAATCCCACCATGCTTTTTTGGGAATAATAAGTAATTGGAGTAGCAACTGTTGCCTCTGCCTTTCTCTGGAACTCCCTCTACTGCCTCTTTGACTAGCAAAGACTGGACTTCTTTGGCATGGATGGAGACATGTTCTGACAATGTTTGAGTGAAAATAGGATGAACTGTAGGGGAGGTGACAGAAAGGCAGAGACGTTTTAAGGCATGGGCAAAGTGGGCTCTGGCCCAGGGCCCCAGCATTTTAGGGGCCCCCTGATGTAGGTAGCTCTGTTCTGCAGAGAGTCTTGCCCTGATGACCTTAAATAATGTTTAAACAAATTATTTTAAATACCGTTTTCCTTTAATTTATTTTTTATGTGGGTGATGTGTGAGTCTATGACAGACATTTTGAAGAGAAATGTGTTTATTTCATGCAATATTCATAAAGAAAAGTTTCTTTTAGATCAAAACCGGACCTCACGTTTGCGAAATGGGAGGGTGTCACAGAGATTATTTGCAGTAGTATTATTGAGCTGCTGCTGTGTTACAGTATTGAAAACACACATCACTATCCCTGAATATTAGATATAAACCATACATGCCAATAGACCTGATTCAGGCGGGAGAATACCGATTTTTCAAGCCAAAAATTGCTTTATTTTAGCTGTCTCCCGCCTGAAATTGCATTTTCTACAATAGAAGTCAATGGGGAATTTTCATTCTCCCGATTTTTTATTTTAAATCTCCCACGTCCCTGTCCTAAAATGTTGGCATGTATGTATAAACACAATTAGAATTTGGACCAGTGTGTCTTTGCACTGTCAGTTACCTGGCCAAAGAGGGCATGAAAGACCTGAAACTCGATCATAAATACAAAGCTGTTCCGAACAGGGGCCCCCAAAACACCTTTGGCCCAGGGCCCCCAAAATCCTTAAGATGTCCCTGCAGAAAGGGAAGGGCATAACCATGATGGACAGTCACCAGAACCCACTGGTTGGAGGCTACCAAACGCCAGTTGGGCAAATTAAAGCATATTCTGCTCATACTGGCCATGAGTGACTCCTGAAGGGAGAATTTGAGCAGCGTGGCGGCAGCAGCAGGTAAAGAGGAAGACGAGGACTGGCTATGTTGTTGGTAATTCCATCCTCTGCTTTTACTACATCCTTTAGAGCCTCAAAAGAACTGAACGGCCTGCTGCACAGGCAAAGGTGTCTGTCTTTGGCAGTAAGCCAATGCCCAAGGCTAACCCTTGAACTTCCAGTTGTGTTGTTGGAATTGGTGGTCCGAGGAAAGCAAGCCCAAGGATCGGGCCACAGCACAACTCTGTTTGAACATCTCCAAAGTGGAATCCGCCTTGTCTCCAATAGCCTTGAGCCATCAAAAGGCATATATCCATGATGGGTGCCTGCACATCCCCAAAGAACCCAGTGGTGCACATCTGCTTCCTACGGGTGTGGCATGTCTTGAAGGCTTAAGTCTTCAGATGAGTCATCCATAGCACAATGCCACTAAAGAAACAATTCTCAAATGACAGAGGAACTTCAATGAACAGAAAGCACAGACCTCAGTCTTCAAGGGAGGTCTGCACAGTTAGTTATGGCTTTTTATTTTTTAAGGATTCAAACAATTTTGAAATCATTGAAACATAATTACAGTAGTGGTTAACCCTTTACTGAAATTGTTTTATCAAGTTAAGTTTTCTGTGGTTTGAAGGTATCCTTATGATGTTAAAAATGTCTAATGTATAACAAATATTTGATGCCTTTGTGAGAGTAATGATGCGTGAAATGTGCCTTGAATACTTGCTATGGTGCATGTACTTAATAATATAAAAATATTTTCATTATAATCTATTGTGTTTCTCCTTTAACCACAATGAAGTATTTTATACAATGTGTAACCCTATAAAACGATTTTATCACAGAATTTGTTTTTTTTGCATTTATGTCAGAAAACATATAGAAATACAAAGAAAATAGCATAAGTCATATCCCTGCATCTCTGTACCTTTCTTGATGTATACCACATTTGTGTGAGTTGATAATGGAAAAAAGATTGGAGTATGCCAATTTGAAGTCTAGTGAGTGTCATTACAGTGTTGAAGGATCACAGCAGGGAGCAGCAAGCAGGGTATGTGGGCTGGATGGACTTCTTTAAATCAGTACTACGAGGTGGGGTGAGGGGAGTAACTGCAAAGTCAGGGACACTCACTGGGCCCTGTAATTTGCTGGTGTAAAATCTCTATTCATCCCCTGGTACAATGGCCCGTAAGTATGCTTCAAGAAGCACAAGACTGTAAAATTAGAAAGGCAGGTCCATAAGAGACTCAGGAGAGTGCCCGCATCTTAGTCGACCTTAACAGAAACTTTGTCCAAAACCAATTTATTTTCATGTGGCTCAAAAAAATCATTTGATAACAAAAAGATGCCAATCCTTTTACTATCCTAACATGTCTATTAAAATGGCACCTGCGCAGCTTCCTGACTGGGCAATATCAACAGCCTTAAGACCAATTCTCTGTAACTGTTGTCATAGTGCTAAAAATATCTATAAAAGAAGTTCATATATTTTTACCCTATTGCACTTAACAATTGATGCCTTGGCAAATGTTCCCCATGTACATACTGGTGAAAAATAAACCCCCCCCCCTTCTCTGTTTACCTCTTCCAGATGAATCCTTCTCTAGATAGTATTCCAAGTACATAATCTGACCAATCATCTTACCTTTGTTTCCATATTCAGGAGATGTAGTCCTTTGACATTTATGCCCACGTAAACTCGGATCACCTTGTGGTTGCTGGAGCTGGCTTTGGTAAATATCTGACCATTAAAAAAGGCAGCTCCATATGTAGGAAGTTCCCAGCAGTTCTGTAGGAACATGCGTTGCAGGTGATGCATCTCCTTACTCACCCCTTCACTTGTACTGAGATTCTATGGTTAGAAAATAGAGAACGTGTTCGGTTATATAAATAGGCATGACCTCACTCAACCATTTGAAATCACCATTTGCAGAATACGCTTGAAGAACAGAAAGAAACCCGACAAGAGATGGAATAGTTCATGACGTTTCATAGGAGCTCAAAAGGTTACAATTGAGAAACAAATGTCATTTACCTTACAAAATGGGGCAAATTCACAGAACGTTGTCTCGCCTCATCACAAGTGTGCACGCACGGTTCCTACCCGTGCTGCCTTTGGGCGGGTGCGGACCTGCTACATATGCTGTGGAGCTGCCCGAGCCTTCGGGAGTATTGGTGGGCGTCGTACACAACCTGTCGCATTGCATGGAGCGCGCAATACCCCTGGAGTGAGAGACATGTGTCCTTCACCTCTACCGTAGAAGTAAGCATTAGAAATTAACCTCTTGTTTTATCGACTTAGCGATGATAGTAGCGAAACGACTGATCACAAAAAGCTAGAAATCCCCAGAGCTCCCTCATGCGTTGGCCTGCCGGAGCTCCGTACAGGTGTGGGCCAAGGCAGAAAGTGTTGGCTGCACCGGGAAGATACACTGGGTCTACGCAGGATACCAATTGCAGCACACTGAGATACGATCATGAGGGATCTACAGAATGAACACAAAAGCAATTCAGATACACCAGACACCAACGACACCACTGAACGTGATCTAGAGGAGACAGGCGGACCCTGATAAAGGTGTGGTCGAAGGCCATTGCAACTTATCGCGATCACGCTTCACCCGGGGCGATCTCGCTAAAGTGAACCTACATGCTACAGACAGTAAGAAACAAGCCAATCTATTGCAATAGGGATCGGGGGTCACTCCAGTTAAACACACCTCCACCTGTTAGTTTTCCTTTGCCCCATCCATTCTTACCAGCCTACCTAGTTAACAGACCGACTCACAGCCGCTAAGTTATAGATGTCTGACTGGGACACTGCCGGAGAACTGGCCTCTGATATGCAGAGAAGAGGATCGACACGAGACACAAGGACAGCTTTTGTTCGTCTCAGTAACTAATATACATACAGTATTGGGAAGTCATGACTGATGCTTAGTTATAGTGCACTATGTCTTATATACTGGGCATAGGCAACTGAAGCAATATGTACCTTGTAATGTGAGTGTCTGATATGTTGTTGAAACTTGAATAAAACATTTTTTACAAAAATAAATGAGCACGCACGCTTCACCTGCACTTAAGTCTGGGGCTGCAGATGGCACGTGTGTGCTGGAGAAGGGAGGGAGGGCAGCATAGTTTTTATAGTTTGTTGCAGCCTTATCTTCCATGAACATTAAAGACAACTGCTTTAGTATATTGGACATCTTGAGTCACATGGGGCTATGGGCAGAGGACATGTTCACCTCGGCCGACCAGGGGTTCTCCACCCACGTGGAGTGCATTAGGAATGACGCCTTTTAATTTCTATGGATGGATTCTTTAAGAACAATACAAGGAAATAAAGTGTGGACTATATGGGTGGACTATTCAGGCAGAGAAAATATTTTTTTCCAAAATCCACATTGCTTTCTCCTCTGCGCGAGACCCATGCCAGATGCGGACTAGGGCTCCGCTGCCTTTTGACTAAGTTTGTGCTATAGAAATACCATACACATACATGAATACATGCAGCGTTCACAGCCTGGCACATGCATCATGCATAACCTGTCCGTGATTACATCATTTCTCACCCGTTTTGTGTAGAAACTTGTGGTTTTTAGTTGCCTGTGACGGTTTCATTTAACCTGCTGAATTGTGGGATTTGCAGTCCAAAATCTGTTGCTTTTTCTCACATTCGTCCGTGACTACTTGTTTTCCCCTCCTAATTTCTCCCTTGCTCTGTGCTCAGACCTGCATATTAAGCAATACCCCCCCAGCTCCCATTTTGTTAGCAAGTGAGTGAAACCAGACCCCCCCCCCCCTCTTCCCCCTTAGCAACAGGGCTATTCTACATCTGAGAGTGAACAGAGGGGGTGCTCTGAGACAGCAGTAATCTGCTGTGGGCAGTTTAAACTGTGTTTTCTAGGGTTTGTGCACTCGTTTTTTGTCTAGGAGAGTGAGTAAAGTTTTATACAAACAGTATTGTTAGAGGACAAGGTTGGTTAGGCCCTTACCTGCAAATGTCCAAAGTGTGGATTGAGCCGGTCTGTCTCCTAGGAGATTCAGAATAGAGTAGCAGCTTCCAACTCCCTGGCCAGCAAACCTTGTCTGAGGTCGCTGGGACCTTATATTGTCTGCTATTGGATGGTACATGTGTGCACTGATTGGTGGTTGTATCTGGAATTTCTATTGGATTAGGGTTAGTGTTCTTATTGGTTGGTTATTTGAGGGTTCTGATTGGTTTCTGGGTCAGTGATTCAATTAATGTAGGGTTGGGACTAGGGCTAGGGTTAGGCTTTCTATTGGAAGTAGGAATTAGTGTTTCTTGTGTGATTGGTTGCTGGGACTAGGGCTAGGGTTACGCTTTCTACTGGAAGTAGGGATTAGGGTTTCCTCAGTGATTGGTTGCTGGGACTAGGGTTAGGCCTTCTATTGGACGTAGGGATTAGGGTTTTGTGCCTGATTGAGTGCTTGGACTAGGGCTATGATTGGCTGTAAGGTCTTGGTCTCCTATTGGTTCTAGAGTTTAGGGCTAGTGTTGTGATTAGTTAGGTCTAGGGTTTCCATTGGCTGAAGGGGGGTCACCTGACTACTAGGGCTATAAAAGAGCACGGTTTAGGCAGTGCTTAATTTGTAAAATATTAAGTGCCAGGGCTCTGACCAGGAGGACACTGCAGCTTGCACCACCCATCGCCCTTGTCATTGCTGCCAAAACAACTACGAACCATCTCTCTCGCATGTAAATGCGACAGTTCAGATTATTCAAGGTTCCCAAAGCTAAAGGAATGGCTGGGGAGGCAGGGATTAGCAATTTTTTTAATGTATATTGTTTTCCTAAACAACGGTTATACTGCTCAGCTCTAAATTACATGAGCAGCGCCACCTTGTGGCAGACTGCCCTAAGTGTGGTGTTGACAATTAGGTGCTGGTGCTGAGCACCGGAAACCAATTAAGTGCCGGTGCTCAGCACCGGCTCAAATTAAGCACTGGGTTTAGGGCGTCTCAGCCTGGGCATCGAGGCTAAGGGTGGAGAGGACAAGGGTGAGTGCCTGTTTGAGCCTGTTCAAGACTGGTTGGGACTAAGGCCAGAAATGCTGCCCATTTCCTCATACACTAATACCCACCCTACCCCATCCACAGAGTAACAAACTCACACCAAATGTACTCCACACATTTACTACAAACCAACCCTATGCACAAATCAATATACCAACACACACTATAAAACCACACAAACAACACATATATACCCTTCTATTCCAGCTACCACGCATTTCCACCATCACCTACAAACAGTACACAACTCTATCCTATCCCACTAACCAATCCACCCATCACTAACTCAACCAAAATCCATACCATACTCAACTACAACCCATCCAGACACACACTCCCCACTCTAGTTACTCCTAACAGACCCCCCTTTATCACTAACAAACCTATACTCAGCCTTCCATCATTTGTCCAACCAACACCCTCCTCTTCTTTCTACCACAATAACACAACACAAAACTTACACTCCACAGCACCACACATTTTAACTCTTGCATTAAACAAGTGTAAGACAAATAGTCTTAACTCTACTTCATCCCCTCCTAAACACAACATACACTCCACTCACAAACACATCACCACCCTATTTACCTTACAACTTCCACTCGCAAACAATACTATACAAACAAATCCATCTCATAAAACAAATACATCAGCACCTCTTTTCACTACTCCTCGAAAACAAAACATATCACGCACACCAGCACATCAAAATCTCTCAAGCGCAACACCTCATAATACTTAATCACAAAATACAATCATACACCCACCTTTCAAACAACACAAATGAACAAACTACAATGCCAAGCTTTCTCTCTTCCACCACACCTAACACACATACAGCAACACAGCAACTCTCTTCTAACCGCCTCTCGTCCATTGGACAATTTAGAACCTTACTACATGACCTACATGCTGCACCACCACCCCTAACTCATACACCTTCCGCCCTAAACACACGCAAACAATGTAAGCAACGTGCCACACATCACAACTTTGCTTCTCCATGTCTACTGCACAACTAGGTTACACCACAAAAACAACACAGCACACCAACTCACTCTCAAACACCGTCTCCACCACCTACGCACACAGACCCATCAAAATGCCTTCTTAGCCTGCTGGACGAGGACCACATTACAGAACAGCTACACGATTGCTATCCTAATACAACTAATACCAGCACTAAAAACACACCTGCTACAAACCCACACAATACTGATCACTCTTCTACAAAACAAAGTTTCACTGTCGCCAAAGCACATTCTCTAAACTGTCTACTAATAAATGCTCGATCGCTCTCTAAAAACAAACATCACATCTACGACCTTCTCACTGACGCAAAACCATACATACTATTCATAACTGAATCATGGTTGAGAGATGATATGGTTCCAGTCCTGCATGAAGCAGTTCCTCTAGGCTATCAAACGATCACCCAAAATTGTATAGGCAAAAAAGGAGGTGGCCTAGCTGTTGTGTTCAGGCAAACATTACATATCACTGAAGTTGACAACATCTCCATAAAGAATTCTGAGGCTCTTCTCACCAGATGCAATCCTACATCGTCTTCCTCCTGTAACTTCCTGCTCCTTTACAGACCTCCACCTAGCAAGGTGACATTCCCAGACACACTTTTAGACACAGTTTCAAACCTGATAACAATACACTCCAACCTATGCGTTCTGGGTGACCTCGACATTTGGTTTGACAACCCGAATATGCCCCATTCGAAAACAATAATCACTGGCCTAGACGCACTGAACCTGCATCAGATCGTCCACAAACCCACATACATCACTGGACACATCCTAGATGTCATTTTTGCTAATACCGAACTAGTTAGCTTTGAAACTATAACTCCAGTCACATCGTCAGACCACCATTTGCTTGCTTTCCAACATAAAACAAAACTAAGCGACTCGCCTAAAACCACCTTACATGAATCCACCTATCGACCGTGTAACAAACTCAATTTGGAACACTTAGAAACACAACTAACATCCAGTACAGATCTGGATACAATAAAGTCTGTTAAAAAATATTTGAGTAGCTACAGGAAGCTTTTGATATCCTGATACCACTCAAAACCAAACAACAGAACAAAAGAAAACAAGCACCTTGGAGAAATACAGAAATAAAAGACATAAAACAACAAATTAGAAAGCTGCAACGTGCCTGGCTCAAAACAAACGCCAAACAAGACAAACTTCGCCTACAGAAAATTAACAGATTATACAAGTCACCTATCAAAAAAGAAAAGAAAAGGTACTATTCAGACAGACTTCAAAATGCTAAATGTGCAAATAAAGAATTGTATAAAATACTCAATGAATTTCGTAAACCAAATTGCCTAGAAGGAACTCATCCTGTTACTTAAGATTTCACAGACAAACTGGCAAATCATTACACGGACAAAGCAGACACGTTGGACTCATACTTAAAACAGAGACAAAGCACCAGCACTAACCCTTTTACAAAACAACAATCCAAGAATACTCTAACCCAGCCTCTCCGTTCCTTCCAACACATTTCACACTATGAATTCATGGACCTGGTCAAAGCAAGCAGGCCTGCCGGCAGCCCTTCTGACCCGTGTCCACCGCAAACTTTCAAGACAATTCTTCTAACAACTTCTGCTGCCACTCCAGTAAGAAGAATCATCAACGATTCCTTAACTACCGGAATATTTCTAGAGGAACTCAAAAAGTCCTACATACGCCTTTTACTGAAGGAAACAAACTTGGACCCGCTGAACCCTGACAACTACAGACCCATTACAAATGGACCTTTCCTGGGCAGACTGATAGAAAGAGCAGCATTCGCTCAGAAGTCACAATTCATGGAAGAGAATGCCATACTTTTAGACTTCCAAACAGGATTCCGTCCAGGAAGAGGAACAGAATCTGCCCTCCTTGCCATCTGGGATGACCTGAGGAACACAGTTGACCGCAACGGGGTTCCTGCGCTACTCCTCTTGGACCTCTCAGCTGCCTTTGACACGGTTGACCATGACACTCTGATACAAAGACTCTACGAAGCCGGCATAGAGGGGACTGCTCTAGACTGGATCGCATCCTACCTTCAAAACAGAACTAATGTCATCCATACCCCACCTTTCTCGTCCAAACCATACCCCACAAAAGCAGGGTCCCTCAAGGCTCTATCATCCCACCCATGCTTTTCAACATCTATATGAAGTCATTACCAGTACTGATCAATCAATTTCATCTCACGTGCTATAACTATGCAGATGACACGTAAATACTCCTTCAACTGGAATGCCCCAAAGAAATTGGAAACTTGCCAATTTTCAGTTGTCTCAGAGCGGTGGATCAATGGATGACTTGGAGCCAACTCAAATTGAATTCTTCCAAAACGGAAATACTCACATGTGGTGATTGGAAATATTATGACCCACGTGCCGCCTGGCCTGATGAACTGGGATCACCGCCTGAAGTATCGAAGGACGTAAGAAACCTCGGAATGACCATGGACTCAAGCTATCGATGAATGCCCAAGTGGACAAACTAGCAAGATCAAGCTTTGTTACTATAAAAAGTCTGTAACAAATCTTCCCCCATTTTGGATTTCCACACAAGGTCCAAGCTACCATCTCCCTTGTTCTGTCCAAACTCGATTACGCCAATAGCCTCTACCACAGATCACCTTTAACGACCATGAAAAGACTGCAACAGGTTCAGAACTCGGCTGCCAGACTACTCTTGCATATCAAACCGCAAGACCACATCTCCCCTGCCTTGAAAGCCCTGCATTGGTTACCGGTTGCCAGAAGATCCACGGTCAAGCTGCTTTGTATCACCCACAAAGCGATACATGGAATGGGACCGCTCTTCATCAAGAATAAAATCACCATACACATTCAACAAAGGAACCTCCGCTCTAGAGTGGCACCTCGCCTCAAAATCCCAAGATACAAGAAAAAAAACATGGGTTGCCTATCCTTCTCTGTTTAAGCAGCCAAACTATGGAACTCTTTACCCCCCCCCAATATAAGATCCACGGCCAACCGCCTTATCTTCAGAAAACAACTCAAGAATTGGCTCTTCCCCACATAAGCACCATACGCAAACAGAAATATACAGCATATTCCTCTGTATATAAGCATTTATTTGTATTATAGATATGTACCTATATATGTGTATTGCTTTGTATAAACATGTAGAATAATTATGTTTAAAAAAAGAAAAGAAAACATTTTAAGTACAACAACACTTGAAAACCAGAGTTTATCTAATGCATCTTTAATCTACATATACGTCCTTCATTTATGCATCTATATACTTTCCATGTACTTGGATCTATATATTTATTACTTTGCTCCTAAAAAAGCATACAATGCACTACCCTATTTCTCACCCTATACCTCTCTCAATATATCCTCTACCTCAACTCTCTGACTCATCTCAAACCTCTATCTACTATTCTTTCCAATGCACCACCCTATTTCTCACCCTATACTTCTATCAATATCTTTAATCTACATATACTTACTTCCTTTATGCATCTATATACTTTCCATGTACTTATGGATCTATATATTTATTACTTTCTTCTAATTCAGCATATCCAATGCACTACCCTATTCTCACCCTATACCTCTCTCAATATATCTTCTACCTCACCTCTCTGACTCATCTCAAACCTCTTTCTACTACTCTTTCCAATGCACTACCCTATTTCTCACCCTATACCTCTATCAATATATCCTCTACATCCACTCTCTCATTCATCCCAAAACCCATACCACTACTATGATCCCCAAAATAACCCTTTCTAGACTCTCCCCGACTCTACCCCTCCTTGCATCATCTGACACCTCTTTTACTATACCAATCCCCAAAAACAAGCCTTTCTAAACTCTTCCCTCTGACTCTTCCCATCCACTTCCCTTTTTACTCATCCCAAGCCTCCTCCTACTATGACCTCCCAAAAAAAAAAAAGTCTAAGTCCTTCACTCTTCTATCCCTTCACTATCCTTTTCAATCAAAATAACAGACTAACATGTCCACTTCTCAAATTTCATATTTCACTATACTAATTCACCACTAATCCTTTATGTGTTTCAGAGTAGGGTGCTACTCGCCGAAAAAGCACTTCAACTCCTCATCAGGGGTAGCAAGCACTATATAAATGCAAACCTTTTTCCCTCTCCTATCCCTCCGCTACCCTTCTCAATCCAAATAACTGACTAAAATATCCACCACTTAAATTACTTTCATATTTCACTATACTAATTCAACACTAATCCTTTATGGGTTCCGGAGTAGCGTGCTACTCGCCGAAAAAGCGCTTTGACGCCTCGTCAGGGGTAGTAAGCATTATATAAATGCAATTACAATACAATACAATCTGTAAATGGAGGATGTGCCCATCTCTGCCCTGAACATACCTTGAGCGTGCCTTACGCAAAAATGATGAACCCAGCCTCTTTTATGTGGATGCCACAATCATGCAGACGTTTCAGCCGAATGGAGTGGGAGACATTAGTAAAAACTGCAAAGATCAAAAAGGATCAAGGCAGCAGGTGCGCCCTCATCCAGGATGTTGTCTGAGCCATTTCAGTACTGTGGGCAGTCCTAAAGTCTGACTGAGAGGGATCATAAAGATGGTTACTTTCCAAAAAGGCTGAGAGTTGCGCATTACCTTTTTTTTCCAGCACTTTCATGGGGAAAGGTAAAAGTGGGATCGGGTTATAGTCGGCAAGAACCTCTGGGCCCTATCTGCATGAGTGCATATTGGAGAAAAGCTTTGTGAATCTAGCCCTTAGGCTACTATAAATTAGAAACGATTAATGTATACAACTTTTAATCAACTAAGTCAGAAGGCCCTAGAAGAGTGTGACTTTTAACCACATCTGATCTGATTCCTTGCACTCACTGTTTACCCAACAAAAAGGGCACTGATTATTTATTTTTAACCATTTTATTCACTGATTGCTGGTACAGACCAGTTAGTGAGATAACAATATATCAATAAAATACAGCGATCCATGAAATATAAATACACGACATGACATAATAATAGTTTTCGTATGCTGGAAACATTCTTGCCACTCCTGAGCACCTAACCACATCTGGAATAAACAGACTAGCAGCACCAGGTACACGGTCATTCTTAATTTATGACAAACAAGGAGCCCACTTCTTTCAAATTTACTTAGCCCATTGTGGACAATGGCTGTTTAATTTTTCCATAGTGAAATTGTGCCACAATTTATTCCAGTGGAGACTCAGCAGTAGTATATTAAGATTTTTCCAAAACAGGGCAATAGATAATCTTGTTGCTAGGAGCATGTGTGTGCTAAATGTTCCCATGGGTGAAGTGAGCAGATGTAAGCCTTCATCTACACTATACCTAATCAGGTAGTCCAGAGTTGTTTGACTATTTAAGTTGAGTGTTTTTTAGATCTAGGAGACTCTATGATTTCGCAGGGGGGCTGCGAGCAGTCTATATTCCAGTGGCGTCTCTTCAGCCACATCCTGGAATTTGTCACTAAGTACTGTGAGGGCACGTTTTATTTGTATATATCAGTAGTGTTAGCTGTCGGATAGTTCGTACTGCCGCTGGAGTTCCAGAAAGGGACAGGGTCCCATGAGTGTTTTCCAGTTTGAATATTCCCAGCTTATCCCATCCCAGTTTCTTAAGTTGCGCTAAATCCATCTGACTTCCTTAAGGGGGTCTCCGCAATAGGCCTCTAGTCAGGGTGGCCAGAGCAATTCTAGGTGTACCAACATCCCAAAGTAGCTTTCGTGTCTTGGTGCTCACCATACATTGTATTTTCTAATCCGTAAAGGAACTTAGGCAGTATTATCATTTTGTATTAAACAGCCCTGAACAGAAACGGGATGGAAAGAGCTTGCCAGTGCTCCACAGCCTTCTTGTACTCTTCCAAGATTCTCCCCAGTTTTTGTCTCTGAAGAGCTTATTATAATAAAGTATCTTAGCAACCCTGGGAGACTTCTTGTTCCACATGAATAGTAGTCTAAGTGATATGGAATGATAATATTTGGATAAAGGGTAGGAGTAGAGGCATAAATTTCATTTTCATGCTAGCTATTGTGTCTAGCCATGTTT
Organism: Calotriton arnoldi; assembly: GCA_963921515.1. Taxonomy (NCBI): domain Eukaryota; kingdom Metazoa; phylum Chordata; class Amphibia; order Caudata; family Salamandridae; genus Calotriton; species Calotriton arnoldi. Next base: position 4,658,047 of record CAWUFW010000256.1, on the reverse strand, counting down.
CCATCTATATATGTCTTCGTACAGCGTGATAAATGTTTGGGGAATATTCCACACAATAGAGGTGAGTTGAGAAGAAATACACGTAAATATATAGTGAGACTTATTGAATAACTAAGTCCCCAATCAGTCAACAGGGTCTCACTCTTATTTTGAGAGTCTGAGATCCTGATGCCTATTGACGTGAAAAGATTGGTTTTGAAGCCAGATGCTATTGAAAAGAATTGCTTTTCTTAACAGGTGCAGCAGTGAAAGACAGGGACAGAAAACAGAGAACACAGTCAGTAAATAGCTCCAATTTACAATATCTACTTATTGTCCCTATGCAATAAATTTATGGGATAGAAAGGGGGAACAGCAATTACAACGCAGTGTAACCACGCATGCCATTACAACGGAAGCGTACAAAGCACGCGTCTTTACCACAACATGCCTTTACAACACATGCCATTACCACAGAAAATGTAAGTATAAAGGTAAGTGTACTATATAGGTAAGTATAAAGGTAAGTGTATATATATACACACCATCACACACATATATATATTGAATGAAAAAAAAACAAAGGTTGCAGGGACGTTACAGTTAGGCTCAGATTTCACTCATACAAAACCAGTGAAATTCAGCAGTTACAGTTACTTGAGCTAACTATAATTACGCCCCCCCCCAAAAAAAATGCACTGCTTGGGACCTCACAAATTACATCACTCATGACATGGTCAGTGACATCACTCATGACATCATCCAGTGAGTGTGTTTTGTAAATGTTTCTGAGACTTAAAGATATATACTAAGCTACAGCAAAAGTTAAATGACTATTCTTTCTGCAATACTAATGAGTGATACGGTTTCTAACATATGTCATCTGAGTGGCTTTGTGACTGTCTTTATCAGTGTGTGAGTGGGTGTTTGAGTGGCTGTGTGAGTGGGTGTGCGAGTGGATGTATGGATCTGTCACTGGGTGTGTGAATGGCTTGTAGGTCTGTCAATGGGTACGTGAGTGGCTGTATGGGTCTGTCAATGGGTTTGTGAGTGCTTTTCTGGGTGTGTGAGTGGTTGTGTGGGTGGGTGTATGAGTGGATGGTTGTATGGGTGTGTTAGCGGTTGTGCAGGTATGTGAGCGGTTGTGTGAGTGTTTGTGCGTGGTGTATGTGGGTGTGTGAGTGGTTGTATAGGTCTGAGAGTGGTCGTATGGGTCTGCGAGTGGTTTTGCGGGTGTGTGAGTGGGTGTGTGAGTGGTTGAGTGGGTGTGTGAGTGGTTGTGTGAGTGGTTATATGGATCTGTGAGTGGATGTATGAGTGGTTGTGTGGGTGTGTGAGTAGTTCTGTGGGTGTGTGAGTAGTTCTGTGGATGATGTCATCAGTGATGTTATTTGAGAAGTTATCAGTGATGTCAATGACCATGTCATGAGTGATGTAATATGTCAGGTCATAAGCAGTGCATTGCAGGGGGTGTAACTTGTAGTTAGCTCAGATACCTATAACTGCTGAATTTCACTGGTTTTGTGCGAGTGAAATCTGAGCCTAACTATAACGTCCCCTGTAACCTTTGTTTTTTTGTGTGAATTTCTAAGTTTTTTTTTAATTCTATTCCCTAAATATAATTTCTCTGTAACCTTTGTTTTTTGTGTGTAATTCTATGTATTATTACATTTTATTTCCTAACTGTAACCTGTAACCTTTGAAAGTGGGTATGTGAGTGGCTGTATACGTCGGTGAGTGGGTGTATGAGTGGCTGTATGGAACTGTCACTAGGTGTGTGAATGGCTGTATAGATCTGTCAGTAGGTACGTAATGAGTGTTGTAATATGTTAGGTCATAAGCAGTGCATTGCAGGGGCGTAAGTTGTAGTTAGCTCAGGTAACTATAACTGTTGAATTTCACTGGTTTTGTGCAAGTGAAATTTGAGCCTAACTATAATGCCCCCTTGTAACCTTTGTTTTTTGCTGTGAATTTCTAAGGTTTTTTTAAATTCTGTTTCCTAAATCTAATGTCCCTGTAAGCTTTGGGCTTTTTTGTGTGTATTTCTACGTTTTATTAAATTCTATTTCCTAGCTGTAACCTGTAACCTTTGAAAGTGGGTGTGTGAGTGGCTGTATAAGTGTGTGAGTGGCTGTATGGGTCAGTAAGTGGGTGCATGAGCAGCTGTGTGGGTGTGTGACCAGTTTTACGAGTGGCTGTATGGGTCTGTGAGTAGGTGTGTGAGCAGCTGCATGGGTCAGTGACTGGGTGTGTGAGTGGCTGTATGGGTCTGTAAGTGGGTGCATGAGCAGCTGTGTGGGTGTGTGACCAGTTTTATGAGTGGCTGTATGGGTCTGTGAGTGGGTGACTGATTGGCTGTATGGATCAGTGAATGGGTCTGTGAGTGGCTGTATGGATCTGTAAGTGGGTGTGTGAGTGGCTGTATGAATCTGTAAGTGGGTGTGGGTAGTTTTCTGGGTGTGTGAGTCGGGTGTGTGAGTGACTGCATGGGTCTGTGAGTGGGTGTGTTAGTGGTTATGTGGGTTTGTGAGTGGCTGTATGGGTCTGCGAGTAGGTGTGTTAATGGTTTTGTGGGTGTGTGAGTGGCTGTGTGGGTCTGTGAGTATATGTGAGAGTGGCTGAATGGGTGTATGAGTAGGTATCTGAGTGTCTGTGTGTGTGTCAGGAACTGTGTGAGTGACTGGGCCAGAACGAAACTTACCCTGCCTCTTTATCCAACAAGAGTCCACAGTTTTGCACAAAATGTCTACCCAACTGCAGAACTTTCTACTAGTTGATTAGTAAGTGCTACCTAGTTGGGTAATACCTAGTGCATATTCTACACCACAGCTGTGTAATGGATCACAAGGAAATGTCTCCAGTGACCATGTATGCATGTAATTTCGGCAATTTGATTGTTCCTCGAGCGTATTGATACACAAATCTGTGATAACATGAATCCTCGTCTAGAAAAGAGGACAAGACTACAAAAAGGAGAATCTCCACCAAACAAGGATACTTCCTCCTAACTATATGAACTAAGTGCTTCTTTGTTTGATGGAGAGGTCCTCAAAATTCCTCTGCACCAAGAACGCATCACCAAAATCATTGGGAAACACGCTCTGAGGCCTTTTAGTGAGCTGTCCATCAACGTAGGCAAAGGTGGGGAGACCTTTGCATACTACTAAGGAAAAAGGGGCAGGCCAAACTGCTGGACTTTTTAGATGATTTTGGGCATTTGCATACTCAGGGTAATTAAAAGTAAGAACCATGGACTCTGCTCTTAAGACAAGAAAGAAACCACTCGTCACAGTCAATACAGATCAGATTGTGCTCCAAAAGATCAACGATACATTCACCTCCATTAAGGATTTCAGATTGTTTTTCAATGTGGAATACAAGAGGAAACACACTTGTTTTGCCTTCGCCAAGCCAAAGAAGTTAGGAATATTTGTGCTTTACAGAAGTGGAGCTTCAACTGGGGCACTTGCTGTGTTTATATTTGTAAGTGCTTCCTGTTGAGGTTTAATTTCTGTGAAATGAGCATCAGGGCCAGAATGGAACCTCATTTCTTCCAAGAAGAGTCCACAGTTTAGCCAAAAATGTCTACTCAACTGGGGTACTTTCTACTGGTTAATTAGTAAGTGCTAGCTTGTTGGTTAAATGTCTAGTGCATATTCTACACTACAGCTGCGTAAAGGACCACAAGGTAATGTCTCCAGTGACCTTGTGTGCATGTAATTTCGGCAATGTGATTGTTCCTGCAGTGTCTTCATCCACAAATCTGTGATAACATAAATCCTCGTAAATAGAAGACAACGGAACTACAAAGAGGTGAATCTCCACCAAATAGAGGTACTTCCCTTTAACTATATGAAGTGCTTGATTATTTGGTGGTGATGTCCGCATATTACTCTGCATCAAGAACGTGTCAACAAAATCGATGGGAAATGCGCTCGGGGGCCTTTAGGTAAACTGTCCATCAGCGTGGGAAAAGGTGGGATGACCTTTGCATACTACTAAGGAAAACGGGTTGGGGCCAAATGAGCGGCGCTTGCACATGATTTGGGGAATTTGCATACTCAGGGTAATTAAAAGGGAGAACCATGGACTCTCCTCTCACGATTAGACAATGATGCTGCGTGCCCTGGAGCCCACCCAGTGTGCACTGTTGGTGACCGCGGGGGGAACCTCAATGCTCCTGTGGTCCCTGCCGACTCCCAACCCCCAGCGGGAGCTGGCACTGCTCTCGCATGTTGGGAGCAGCCAAAAAAGTTGCTACCTGCGTGTGGGAACAATTCTTTCATCTGTTTTCCTGCCCACTGTCAAACGGGCAGGAAAACAGATGAAAAGTCTGCTGGCAGGAGCAGTTTTCCTGCTCCCACCCGCTGGGAGCGGACTTACTGTTTGCTCCTGCCAAGCAAAAGCAAACAGCTATGTCCCGGGGGTGGGCACCCCGGGACATAGGGAACCAGCTCTAGGGGGTGGCGGTCACAGGACCATTAATTGCTCCAGGAGGGGGGCCGTGTGGCCCCCATCCTTTATTACAGGACCTGCCACGAAAAAGGGGGGGGAAATCAAAAAGAGTGCTTTTCCTATGTTAATTCACATAGAGTCTTTAGACATGCCTGCAGCCTGAACCGCTGCACGGAATTACACCAAATTTGGAAGAAATGTAGCTTATGGTCCTCAGATTATGCTTTCAGTTATTTGGTGTCAATCCGTTCAGTAGTTTGTGAAAAATTAAAGGAAATCCAAATTTGTATATCTATGATCACAAAGCATTCGCGAATAATGACAAGGGAATGACTAGCTCGTGCATAGATCTGCAAAGCTCTGATTGGCTGCCAACACTTCAACCAGGAATTGTTGGCAGCCATCTTGGGACTCTGCTTCAGGCAAGACTGCAAAAAAAAAAAAAAACACAAAAAAAAGAAAAGAGGGCAGTGTACGAATACCCTTACCCCCTAGCCTTGGCCCTGGGGTCTCAGAGGTACCCCGGCAGGGCAAAAAAGCAATTGTTTTTTAATTCACTGCGAAATTTGTGGATATCCCCGTGAATAAAAAGCAAGCACGGTCTCCCGCGCTTGCTATAATTGTAGTCCCCGGGTGAGCCAGTTCCCATGGGCATGCAGAGCATTGTTAAAAATGGAGGGGGGTGCATGGGGCCCCCCTCCAATGGCATAATGGGGACCACCACCTCCCTGGGTCTAATGGCAATATTAATGCAAGGGAGCGTGCGGACCCCCCGAAACTTGGAGACCACCACCAGTCCAGGGATATATACAAAAAATAATATGGGGGGGCCGCACAAACCCAGTCAGGCCCCGGGGACCACCACCTCCCTTGGGCTAAAATTCATATTAAAGAGGGGGTACCCGCCGAACCCTGGCCCCGGGAACCACTTCCTCCCCATGGCTTTCTTTCTTTTTTTTTTTAGAAGGGCTAGCCCCGGGGACCAGAAACTCCCCAGAGCAGGCCCTTGAAAATCAAAGGAGGGGGGCAGCACAGCCCCTCTCCTGAAGCCAAATATGGCAGTGGGGATTACCTACCCCCAGGGCCGGCTCCTGCTATTTCCCGAGGTACCCACCCTTGGGATATAGCTGTTTGCTTTTGCTTGGCAGAAGCTTTGGCAGCTCCTGACAAGCAAAAGCAAACACTCCGCTTCCAGAAAGCGGGAGCTGACAAACTGCTCCGCTTGCTGGAATCAGGGTTTTCATCTCTTTCCATGCTCACAGACATGTGGGCAGAGAAAGAGATTAAAGTATTGCTCTCGCACACAGAGAGCTGCATTTCCAGGAGCTCTCTGTGTGAGAGAGAAATGCAGGTTCCCGCAGGAGGCGGGGAGCCGTCTGGGACCACGGGGGCCTTGAGGCTCCCCTCATGGTCACTGGGTGCCCTGGGTGGGCTCCAGGGCACCAAGGTAGTTGTGGCTGGGCCCCGGGGGATGGGGTCCTTGGTGCCGAAAACAGACCAGGCCTCCTCCCTCATTGAATGGTGGCTGGGCCCCAGGGGATGGGGTCCCCGGGGCCAAAATCAGCCCGGGCAGGGGGGCTGCGCAACTCCCCTCCCCCATTCTGTCGTGGCTGGGCCCCGGGGGATGAGATCCCCAGAGCCGTTCTGCCTCTGATGCTCATTTCAAAGGAATTAAACATCAACAGGAAGCACTTACAAATATAAACATAGCAGGCGCTCACCCACCTGTATCTGTATGGGTGAGTGAGTGGTTGTGTGAGTGGCTATATGGGTGAGTGAGTGGCTGTATGGGTGAGTGAGTGGGTGTGTGAGAGGCTCTATGGGAGACTGTGGTTGTCTCAGTGACCTTAGGTGATTGAGTACGTGTTAGCATCTGTATGAGTGAGTGGGTGGGTGGGTGAATATCTGTATGGGTGAATGAGTGGTTGTGTGAGTGGATGTGTGAGCGCCTCTATGCATAAGTCAGTGGGTGCATGAGTATTTGTATGGGTTTGTGAATGGGTATGTGACTTGTTTTGTGAGTGAATGTATGAGAGGTTGTCTGGGGTGTGAGTGGGTGTGTTAGTGGTTCTGTGGATGATATCAGTGATGGAGATGTCATCAGTGATGTCACTGACCAGGTCATGAGTGATGCAATATGTGACACCATAAGCCGTGCACTGCAGGGGCGTAAGTTATAGTTAGCGGAGGTAACTATAACTGTTACCTCGTTCGAAACCGAGTGAAATGTGAGCCTAAAGGTTACAGGGACGTTATAGTTATAATATATATATATATATATATATATATATATATATATTCCTTCGACCCCTTGAACCAAGGATGACGACGCCGTGTGTAAGTGCTATGAATTCTTTATTGTCAAACCGCCATTGAACGTGTTTCGGCTGATCCCAGCCTTGCTCACAAATGACGAGGCGCCATTTTCAGCAGTCTTTTAACTATTTTCATTATCACGTGTAATACTCTAGTGCAAATGATACTAATGACAGACTGGTAGTTTTTTACATGCACACTTAATTGTATACAGTTTGTTATTGTACACATTCAGTTTTTCATATACATTAACATCGTTCCTTTGGTAAGATTCAATAATTCATCGCATTGTATTTTTACGATATTATGTTCATTGCTACGGGTAATTCAAACCATAACACGTGTTTCTATTGTACACCATTATTTACGGATATATGCATGAATTTCACCATAGTGGATACCCGTTACATTTATTATGATAATACGCTGTATTACGCCCATGTGGGCTTTCCCAAATAGCTATTGAACCTCGTTTCATGCCCAAGTGGGCTTGATCCAAAGGAAACTATTCTAGCATGTCATTTATCCAGTCATATACAGAAAGGGAGTGCTTTAAATCCATGTTTCGTGACAATGAACAAAAATCTATATTATTAAAAATATTCTTAATTTTTTAAATAAAAATAAAATTAGAAAAAACAGGGGGGGAAATATATATATTATTTATTCTACTTTTGGAACGGGAAAATTGCATCTGCTATACATGTGTGTTAGAGATGGGTGTGCATGTCTTCTCCAATATTAAGGCCATTCGGGCTCTTCGTATCGAGCTCTATTATATCTGAATTCTAACTTCCTTAAACTTTTTTCTCTATTTCCTCCCCTGGTGCTTGATATTACTGCATCTACTACAAAATATGTGAGGCCTTTTGTATCTCTATTGTGATGTTCATCAAAGTGGCGAGCCACTGGGTAGCTTTTGTCACCATGTTTGATGGCACGCAAGTGTTGTAAAACACACTTATGGACTTCCAAGATGGTACTGCCCACGTACCGAAGTCCACATGGGCATTGAAGTACATAAACAGCGTATTCTGTTTTGCATGTGAATCTCCCTCTTATTTTCTTAACTTTAGGTGCTAGCCCTGATGTATATGTCTCTGTGTTCTTTCCATAGAGGCAGGCTTTACATTTGGAACACTTCAGGAATCCTTGCTTTCTTGTTAACCATGTGGTGACTTTCTGTCCTTTCACATCCTTTAGCATGTTACTTACTAAACTTTGTTTCATTGATTTTGCCCTTCTGAATGTTATCTGTGGGTTACGTGGTGCTACTTTTCCGAGCACTGGATCATTCTTAATGAGATGCCAGTATTTTGCCATAATGCCTCTTATGGTGGCTTGCTGTTTACTAAATGTCGTGACTAGTCTAAAATGGGTCAATTCTGTTTGTTGTATTTTGTTCATTTTATCTTTCTCTTTGAAGAGTAGCTGTTCCCTAGATTGCTTTTCTACCTTCACTACCGCATTATTGACCCATTCTTCCGGATAGCCTCGTGTTTTAAAACGAGTTTTCAAGATTTTAATTTCTTTCTTGGTTTCTGTATTCTCACTACAGTTTCGTTTTACTCTTAGGCTCTCACCATAAGGAATACTTCTGATCAAATTTTTGGGTGAGAGCTCGCAGCATGCAATAATGTATTGCCCGCTGTGGGCTTCCTGTATAGTTTTGTCTCTAGTCTTCCATTTGCCACATATACAGTTAGGTCCAAAAGGTTCACACTCTGGGCACTTATGGTGCTGGTAAAATGTAAATTCAATTCATTCATCTCAATCTGATTTAAAAAGTGTTTGGCTTCTGTTTCAGTCCCCCTCCACACTACAAAAAGGTCATCAATGAACCTACACCAGTGTACGACATGATTATCCCATGTTTCTTAGAATTTGATTGGGACCACCTGCTCCTCCCACCAGCCCATATGCAAATTAGCATAGCTGGGGGCGAAGCAGGTGCCCATCGCTGTTCCGCACACTTGATGAAACAACTCATTGTTAAATAGAAAATAGTTACTCTTGAGACACCTCTCGACCATTTTCAATAACATTTGTGTGTGGTGCCATAGTCTTAAATGGTCTGGCTCCTAGAAAATGTTTCACAGCATTTAGGCCATTGCAATGATCAATACTGGTGTACAGTGTAGATACATCAATTGTCATTAAAAGAAAATCTTCCCAAGGGAAATCATAAATCCTTTTTAAAAAGTCCCCTGTATCCTGTACATATGATGGTAAAATCTTTACAAAATTACTTAGAAACTAATCAACATATTTAGAAGTATGTTCGAATGCACTGCCTATAGCAGAAATTATAGGACGTCCAGGGGGGTTAACTGCATCTTTATGGACCTTTGGAATGAGGTATAACACTGGGATTATCGGTTCCTCTATTTTGAGGTATAGGAATTCTTCTCGACTGAATAGACCTTGTATCTGCCATTCCTGTAGTTACCGATTATAATCTGCATGTATTTTTGTCATTGCCTCCTTCGTTGTTCTTATATAACATGCATTGTTGTTCAATTGTGTGTATGCCTCATTTAAATACTTGTCCTTCGTCCACAATACTACATTTCCCCCTTTGTCTGAATTTCTCACAATGCAATTGTTATCATTTAATAACTTGTTGACAAAAGCATAGTATTCTTTTTGCCTTTGTGTATTCCAACATTTTTTATTGTTAATGCGTACATGCAATTGTTTTAATTCATTTGTCACCAATTCATTATATATGTCAATAGAATCTCTACCAGTCATCGGCATGAATCGAGATCTGGGTCTAAAACCCGTCGGCTCTACTCCATATAAATCCACACCTTGTTCTACTGGTAGTATTTCCTCATTATAAGGAGTTGTTCTTCTCTGTCCATTCTCATTTTCATTTTCTAGTTCCCTTAAATTCATCATGAGATTCATATCCTGTACCAGTAGTCCTTCATGTTGTGTTTCATTGCTTGCTCTTACTGGTTGACTTGATGTTTGTTGGGACATGAAATGTTTCTTCAATTTTAACATTCTCATAAACTTGAAGAGATCAATTCTCGTTTGCACGTAATCCATATTTGATTCAATACAAAATGATAATCCCAATGACAGAATCTTCTTGTCCTGATCAGAAAGAGTGATATTTGTTAAGTTAATGATAGTATTATCATTAACGTTATCCCCTGTTCCTATTACTTGTTCCATTTCTTTTTCTCTGGTTGATCTTCTTTGTTTTGCTCCTTGCCTCCTCTTATTCCTCTGCCTCTTCCTCTTGGAGGTCTTGGGTTTGGTGTTGGTTGCCGGGGTCTTAAATTGAATCTTCGGTCCTGTCGCAAAAAATCCAATTCATCGATAACGGATGGAACTGGTCCTTTCATCTGGCCACTTGTTCCCTCATCCGCACTTGTGTCCACCTCAGAGCTCATGAGGCTACTCTGTTTTGAATGTATTTCTACAGTTGATTTCCTTGATGTAAATCTTTGTCTTCGGAGGGTATCAAATTTCTTAGCGAAGGTATACATTTGCCCGTTGTCATAATCACGTTTATCCCGTGCAGATTTATGTGCTTTTCTTGCCTTAATTGAGGTTTCCAGTTTTTGCATTCTTTCTTTCATCTCTTCAAAAAATTTGTTTATTTTTTCTTGATTTGTTTCTTTTGATAGGGTCCCATATATTTTCTCTATTTCCTCCAGGATTTTCTTCCTGTCAATATCCGCATATTTTATAAGGATTGCTAGCATTCTCCTGGACGATTCATATATATATATATTTCCACAAGTTCTGTAAATTTCAGCAACAAAACACGAGCAGACTGCAAATGCGGTAAGATTTGCTTTATTCTTCCGTCAGCATCGCATAACGCGTTTTGGTCGTCTCAGCGACCTTGGTCACATGTCATTATAGAGGGACGTATCCCGGGCTGACTTTTAAACTTTCTGAGTCTGATTTCCACCGAAGAAAGACTTATAACAACATCATTACTTTCTTGAGATACTGAGTATCAACCCATGATATGCTACATCTTTGTTAATTCACACAATGCCTCATTTAAATTATTTTTCCAGCGAGTATACAACAAATAAAGCTCATCAATTAAAAATTAATTGACATGCCTATTCCCTTGTTCTCAATATAATCATACATGCATAGTGTATTTTTTTTATGAGTTCAAGGGTTAACATATAAATGGCAAATTTATACAAAATTCCGGGCAAGTGCCCATAGCATACCTATACTCGCTTCACTCTACATCCGTATTCAGTAACTCAATTAGATGTTGTCAATTAATTTAATGATTTTTAGCTTCACAGGGTTGGCATCCTGGTTGAAGTTCCTTTTTCCCACCAACTACAGACAAGAATGAAATTCCTCATCAAAGTTTAAACCATTCGGAGCCTTACTATCCAATGTTAAAATGTACCTTGTTTCTAGTTCACGCAGTTTTCTAGTGCGGTCACCTCCTCTTCTGTCTGCTGGTACTGAATCAATTACAAAATACCTAATTTGTGTTGGGTCTCTCCCATGTACCACCTCACAGTGCCTGGCCACTGGATATGTTCTATCGCCATTTGTTATGGCCCTCATGTGTTGCAAAATTCTTTTGTGGACTAGTAACGTGGTACTACCCACGTATTGTAGTCCACACCTGCACACTAGCACGTATACTGCAAACTCTGTTTTGCAGTTAAATGATCCCAGAATCTTCTAACTCTTTCCTCCAAATGGAGTCGAGAAAGTGACAGTATCCTGGCCTATGCTGCATGCTCTGCAGCGACTACATTTCCTGAAACCCGGTGGTGGTTTCAACCAACTTTCTCCCCGTTCATTTTCTGGGCTTGTCTTTACAATTGCGTCCCTTAGAGAGGGTGCTCTTCGATATGTAATTGGAGGGTGTCTGGGTAGTATCTTACCAATTACAGGGTCACCCTTTAACAGGTGCCAATTCCTATTACATAAATCCCTTAGTTCCCTATGTTGGGTGTTGTAGGTAGTTAAAAACCTTACCTGGGGTTTGACTTCCCCCACCTTTATTTCTCTCTTAGAGAATAGGATTTTTTCCCGTTTTTGTTTATTGGCTGTCCTGTGTGCCTCCTCCACCACCCTCTTAATGTAACCTCTCTGGAGAAATCTTTGGCTCATGTCATCCTGACATTTATTCAATTCCATCTCATTACTGCAGTTCCTGTTTGCTCGCAGCATTTCCCCGTATGGTATACTCATTATAGCGTGGTTTGGGTGAAAGCTCGTGGCGTGTAATGTTGTATTGCCTGCTGATGGTTTTCTATGGAGTCTGGTTTCCAACTTAGCTCCTTGCACAAAAACTTCTATATCCAGAAAGGTTATGCTACTCTTACTGATGGTGTGAGCAAATTTTAGATTTAAAACATTGTCATTTAATAAGTTCAGAAATTGCTCTGCAGATTCAGTGGTGCCCCTCCAAATTACAAACAAATCATCAATGAACCTTGTCCACATGACTACATGAACATCCCATAACCGTGTGTGTTTCTTGCGGAGCACCTGTTCCTCCCACCAGCCCACATGCAAGCATGCGTAACTGGGGGCGAAACAGGTGCCCATCGCAGTCCCCCGCTGTTGGTGGTATAGCTCACCCCCCAAATAAAAAGAAATTGTCCTCCAGACATCTCTTAGCCATGGACAATAACATCTGGGTGTGCTTCCATAAACCAGCAGGCCTCTCCTTTAGGAAATGGTGAACAGCTCTTAATCCATCTGTGTGGTCTATACTCGTATATAACGACGTTATATCGAGTGCTATCAGCACGTAGTCAGGTTCCATTGGTGTGTCGTAAATCATTTTCAGGAAGTCACCACTGTCCCTCACAAAAGATGGTAAATTTGATACCAGTGGTTTCAGGAAGTAATCAATATATTTGGAGGTGTTTTCCATTGCGCTCCCAATAGCCGTAATAATCGGGCGTCCAGGCGGGCAGTTTGCATTTTTGTGTATTTTAGGTATTAAGTACATGACCGGTGTCCTTGGTTTATCATTTTTTAGAAATTTCAGTTTATCATCTGAGAGTAGTCCCTCCTCTCTCCACCGTTCTAAATCTTGTACAAATTCTGCCTGTGCCCTTATCATTACTTCTGGTTTGCACCGTTTGTAGCAGTCCCTTTGCCCTAATTGGGAACGTGCTTCTTGTACATACATATTGATTGGCCATAAGACAACATTACCTCGTTTATCAGAATTACGTACAACCACCTGTTTGTTTCTTCTAATTTTAGAAACCAAATCAAAGTATTTCCATTCTTTGGCATTTTTCTTTTTTCCAATCTCATTAGCCCCATCATGGATTTTTTTCAGGCCTTCTATTAATGATTCATGGAATATATCTATATTATCCTTTACTATGGTCGGTGTTGTTCTCGAGCGTGGTCTGACAGGAGTAACTGCTGCTTCGCCCACATTGATATTCTCTTCCCTTATAACATCTTGGAGTGTCAGTTCAATATCCGGGTCTTCGTTCCCCGATTCAAATTGTCTGAGGGTTCTTATGAAAGATAAATCTTCAATAGTTGTGCCTCCTGTCGCTGTTGTTGGTTGTGCGAACTCACTCCTTACACTTTGGGCTTTCTCCATAGTTGTGTGGATTTTCAACAATTTTAGTTTTCTAATAAATTTAAATGTGTCAACCCTGGCTTGTGGGTAGTTCAAAGTATTTTTTGGTCAAAATGAAAGTCCAAGCTTCAAGATTTCGTCTTCTGATGGTGTTAGCACTAAATCTGATAGATTTACAATGGACTTCCCATTGTCCATTTCATTGTTCATTACTTTTTGTTCCATGTCTGCTTGGTATTTCTGTTTGGTCTTCCTGTCCCTTTGTCGCTGCTTCCTCCTTCTACACCTCCTCATGTCGGCTTTTGAGACTTTGGGTTCCTTGGTCTCAATGTTGCTCGTCGGTCCAGTCTTAAAAAATCCAACTCATCGGACATGGTTATTTTTCTTCTTGCTATTGTGAAATCAACTTGCCCCTGATCCCTACTTAAATATTCATTGCTGGTCCCCACTTCCGAACTCAATTCGGTTTCAGAATCCGTAACTGTAATTTTTTTCTGCCCATTTATACCTCCTTCTTGCTGCTGTCGTTGCTTTCTAAGGCGATCAAATCTTCGCGCAAACGTAAATATCTGACCATTTTCGTAATCTATCCGGTCTCTCATGAATTTGGTAACTTTTCTTTGCTTGATTACATCCTCATGTTTTTTTAACCTGATTTGCATTTCAGTTTTGAATTTAGTAATTACCTCCTTCTCTGATCTGCCATTTAATTCTAGTTCTAAATTTTCTATTTCTTGCAGAATTTTAGACCGGTCCTTGTCAGCGTATTTTACTAGAATCCTAACCAGTCTCGCTGACGCCTCCAAATTACTTGTGGCCCACTCCTCCAGCATCTCAGGGTCTGGATTTTCAAAACTTGGCGCTATGAGGATCCTTAAACCACGTGGGATCCTACCCACATCCAGATACTTTGACAAAGATTTTACTTCCCACCACTTTATTTCTTTCCTACTCAGTTTTTCCAAAGTTTTCAGTTTCTGGTGTACGTCCATTTGCTGGGGGGGAACTTCCAATACACTGGGTCTCCCTTCTTGCTCCCTGCAAAGCTTTCTCGCCTCCTCCCTCTCACGTACGGCTGTTGCTGACATTGTGTCTTCTAAATATTTTGCAAGACCGCCGTATTGTTCAATCACTCCGGCACTTGTCCTCTCCGCCCCCGCACCGATTCGCTCACCTGGGGTTTTTACCGTTTCCTCAGTTCACCCTCCGGTTCACCGTGTCGCGGCTCCAATCCTCCAGTATTCCGTTCCTGGTTTTCACCGTTTCCTCAGTTCACCCTCCGGTTCACCGTGTCGCGGCTCCAATTCTCCAGTATTCCGTTCCTGGTTTTCAGTACGGGGGGCTGCGGCTGCTTTCTCCGCTCAGCTTCAACTTGCAGCGTAGCCGCGTAGCCACACTGCCCGTCACAATCAGCTGGAGCCGCTGGTCCTAATCACGGGTGGTCCGCTTGGGGGTTCAGCTTCCCCGCTAATATTTCCACAAGTTCTGTAAATTTCAGCAACAAAACACGAGCAGACTGCAAATGCGGTAAGATTTGCTTTATTCTTCCATCAGCATCGCATAACGCGTTTCGGTCGTCTCAGCGACCTTGGTCACATGTCATTATAGAGGGACGTATCCCGGGCTGACTTTTAAACTTTCTGAGTCTGATTTCCACCGTAGAAAGACTCGTAACAACATCATTACTTTCTTGAGATACTGAGTATCAACCCATGATATGCTACATCTTTGTTAATTCACACAATGCCTCATTTAAATAATTTTTCCAGCGAGTATACAACAAATAAAGCTCATCAATTAAAAATTCATTGACATGCCTATTCCCTTGTTCTCAATATAATCATGCATACATAGTGTATTTTTTTATGAGTTCAAGGGTTAACATATAAATGGCAAATTTATACAAAATTCCGGGCAAGTGCCCATAGTATACCTATACTCGCTTCACTCTACATCCGTATTCAGTAACTCAATTAGATGTTGTCAATTAATTTAATGATTTTTAGCTTCACAGGGTTGGCATCCTGGTTGAAGTTCCTTTTTCCCACCAACTACAGACAAGAATGAAATTCGTCATCAAAGTTTAAACAATTCGGAGCCTTGCTATCCAATGTTAAAATGTACCTTGTTTGCGGGGCCCAGCACGCTGACTTCGCACACCTCTCCTGGAATTGCGGTAAAATAAAGACCTTTTGGGCAGCGGTTTTTCAAACATTAGGGGAAACGGTGGAGTTGGAAATGGTACCCACTCCAGAGGTTGCATTGCTAGGATACGAGGTTAAATTTTCAAAGGGGGTTCGGAAATTTATCGCCATGGGGTTATTATTGGCTAAGAGAGAAATCGCAATTAAATGGGGACGCAAAACTGCCCCAACATTAAAGTGCTGGTTAAGCAGCTTAGCGTATTGCAACACAAACAGTGATTTGTATGCCAGTACATTGCCTAGATCGTCCCGCCCGAGAGACATCTGGGGGCCCTTAAAAAGCTACACGGCGGCACCAGGCTCACAATCCGCCTCGCAGCAAGAACATGGGTTGATCCCAGCAGGTGTGGGTTAAATGCTAGATATCTAGCTGGTACAATTACAACTGTTAAATGGTGTTAAATGTATGTATCGCTTGCTCCATCTCAAGGCTGATTTGTATTCAGATAGGTCGAATGGATGGTCATATAAGTCCTAGTTTTTTTGTTTCCAATTTACATATGATGTATAACCTGCATGGAACTGGTGATTTACTTTTCTTTCCTGCTGTTCAAAAACTGATACTGTACGATGTTATTGATATCCTTGATACTATTGTAATACGTATAAAACTGGTAAATAAAGTTTTTTTTTTTTTAAATGTACCTTGTTTCTAGTTCACGCAGTTTTCTAGTGCGGTCACCTCCTCTTCTGTCTGCTAGTACTGAATCAATTACAAAATACCTAATTTGTGTTGGGTCTCTCCCATGTACCACCTCACAGTGCCTGACCACTGGATATGTTCTATCGCCATTTGCTATGGCCCTCATGTGTTGCCAACATTCTTTTGTGGACTTGTAACGTGGTACTACCCACGTATTGTAGTCCACACCTGGACACTAGCACGTATACTGCGAACTCTGTTTCGCAGTTAAATGATCCCAGAATCTTCTTACTCTTTCCTCCAAATGGAGTCGAGAAAGTGACAGTATCCTGGCCTATGCTGCATGCTCTGCAGCGACTACATTTCCTGAAACCCGGTGGTGGTTTCAACCAACTTTCTCCCCGTTCATTTTCAGGGCTTGTCTATACAATATATATATATTGGGGCAAGGGCGTTTTTTGGGGTTTAGGGTGGGTATGGGTTTTGGGTGACGAGAGAATTTTAAGGGCTTAAGGTGGGTATGGGATTTGGGGTGGAATGGGTATTATTAGGGTAGGCATGGGTTTTTGGCTGGCGAGGGAATTTTTAGCTTTGAGGGTAGGTATGGGATTTTGGGTGGCAAGGGAATTTTTGGGGATTATGGTGGGTATGGGATTTTGGGTGGCAAGGGAATTTTCAGGGTTTAGGGTGGCCATGGGATTTTGGGTGGCAAGGGAATTTTCAGGGTTTAGGGTGGCCATGGGATTTTGGGTGGCAAGGGAATTTTTAGGTTTTAGAGTCGGTATGGGATTTTGGGTGGCAAGGGATTTTTTAGGTTTTAGGGTGGGTATGGGATTTTGGGTGGCAAGGTAATTTTTAGAGCTTAGGGTGGGTATGGGATTTTGGGTGGCAAGGGAATTGTTAGGGTTTAGGGTGGGTATGAGTTTTTGGATGGTAAGGGAATTTTTAGGGTTTAGGGTGGGTATGGTATTATGGGTGGTAAGGACATTTTTAGGGTAGGTAAGGTTTAAAGGTTGAGGTTTAAGGAAAAAAATATCTATATATATTTTGTGTGTGTGTATATATATATATAACAATAAGTCTGTATTTTACATAGATATGTATATGTAAATATATATATATCTACACACACATATATACATGTGTGTATGCGTTTATAAAAATACATATAAATATGAATTCTTTTTATAACTGCATATAACTTTACCACACAGGCCTTTAAAATGAAAATGTAAGTATTTCGCAGATAAGTATAAAGCCTCGATATATATAAATATATATTAAAAAAGGCTTGATATAGAAGGCTTCCAAAAAATACCATTTATCTCTATTGAAAGCCTTTCTGGCATCTAAACAGAGAAATTTAATTTTTCATTACTCTTCCCTACATCGTGTCTACGGCTAGATGAATATTATTACAAGTTTGCCTATCCTTAACACAGCCAAATTGATGGGTAGCTACCAGTCATTCCAATTAAGGTTGATGCATGGTACCAGTATTCTAGTTTAAATATTAACATCAGTATTTAATAATGCAAGTGACTGAAGGAGGAGCACTCTTGAGGATTATTATTGGCTTTCAACATCAAGGTAAGAGTCCATCATAGTATCTGTCATTTTTTAGATGTCAACTGCTTCTGACACATGGACTTCACTTTTCAACTTAGGAGGATGTAGAAAGAGGTGACATACTGGAAGCAAATAAATGGTTTGATTTATTTTTGGTGACTATAAAGCAAGGGTGGAATTAATGAGTTCCGTCACTGAACGGTATACCTCACAAATGGCCCTACATACAGAGGACATGCACCAGCGGCTCCATCGCTAAAGAAAAGAGCAATGGGGACAGTGGACATCCCTGACGGGTACCTCTGTGTATCAAGATAGGGTCAGAGATGAGGCAACCTGTTTTTACCCTAGCGTGGGTTCAGTATAAAGAATTTGAGCAGCCAGATAAAGCGGGTGCCTTGACCACAGTGCGGTAGTTCTACAAATAAGTAAGTCCAGTCTAGAGAATCAAAGGACTTTTCAATATCTAGCACTAGAAAGCCTGCCCAGGGCCAGTCTGCAGGTGCATATTCCAGTATAAGCAAGAACCGGTGTAAATTAAGGGAAGTGTTTCTGGCTGGCACAAACCCATTTTGGTCCTAATGAACCAACTGCTGGACTAGGGGAGCCAGTCAATCAGCCATGATCTTAGCAAGTATTTTGTAGTCTGCATTGAGGATTGCCAGTGGTCGATGAGATTCCAGCACAGAGGAGTCTTTGCCAGGCTTGGGTATAGATATGAGAAGCGCCTCACAAAGTGAGGGGGAAAGTCGAGGAGCAGCTGTAGTCTCGTCGTACAATGACTTCAGGCGTGGGGCAAGGTGGAGAGCATAGGTTTTGTCAAATTCAGGCAGCAGCCCATCAGGGCCTGGAGCCTTGCCAGAGACAAGCGAGCATATGGCCTCGTTGATCTCAAAAAGTGAGATGTCACAGTTATGTTCCTTCCTCGGTTCTGACAGCTCTCGGGGAAAAGGCACATTGGGCAAGAAGGACCCCCTGCACTGAGGTAGCAGATGCTGACTTGTATAGTGAAGTATAATATTGCGTGAACGCAGCATGAATTTTGCTCTGTGTATGTAAGAGAGCACCAGACTCTGTCCATATGGCAAGTGTGGGACGCTCTGGCTGGTCCTGTCGGACAAGCCAGGCCAGCAGTGCCCCCGATTTATCCACCTCAGAATGCATCTTCGCTGAGTGCGCCGCGTAATTAAAACAGCAATGTCTCACCAATAACTCTGCATGCTTGTGGCATGCTTGTTCAAAGAGCTCCTTGCCCTCTGTAAAGTTTGCCCAGACAATATCCACAGGTTGCCACCTTAAAGGCATCCCGTACGATCAGTCGGGATGAAGCAGTGTTCGCGTTAAGGTCGAAGTATTCGGACATACTATTGCTGAGTGATGTGCGAAAGGGAGGGTCGTCCAGCACCGCTGTTCGTAAGTACCATATTGGGATTGGAGGAGAGCCACAGTACCAGCACAGATTAATGTGTTGAGGGTTATGTTCAGAAAGAGTTCTTCCTCTGTAGTCAATACAAATAACATAGGGAGCTAAATCCAGCATACTGACTTAACAATCTATCCAAACATGGAGGTTATGTTGAGGCAAATAGAAGACCCTAGCTGAGGCATGAAGTAGTTGCCAGATATCCAGAAGGTTCCAGTGGCTGAGCCAGCCAGCTAATGCATGTGCAGTTGATATGGCGCCAGTGTGTGGAAGTGGGGGGAAGGAGCCGTGAAGGTCAACATTTACTGTTGATGCCCTCAATGAGTAACCAGGGGAGTCCACCTCAAAGCGATAGGACCCCGAATAGTGTTACCAGGAAGGCTGCCTGCTTGGTGTTAGGGGCATGTAAGCAGCATGTGAAGGCCCTCCAGCCAGCCCTCTAGGAAAACATAGTGCCCCTCTGGGTCAGTCACCTTGGTCTAAGCAACAAACGGGACTCACACCCTTATCCACACCAAAACATGCATATGTGGAATAGTTAGTAGAGAACACCTGGCCTCTCGAACGCTTCTGCAACCACATAGCCTCAGTTTGAGTGAGATGGGATTCCTGCAGAAATGCAGTATGTCTTCTGGCGGCATAAGTAGGGGTATACAGCATATCTACGGGAAGGAGTGTGCATGCCCTGAATGTTCCAGGTAAGTACGTTAGTGTGAGCCATTATGACTGCAGTCTGTGGAGTGGTATCTGGTATAGAACAGGGTAATGTTACAAGGCTCATCTAGGAGCCCGTGGTTTGCATGGATGTGGGCATCAATTGAAAGTCCATGGAAAACAACAAAGAAAAACACATAATGCCATAGCGAGCGGAGGTCCACCCAAACATGTTAACAATTGGTGCCAATGAAGGCAAGCTAACACGGAGGATGGTGGCAGCTTGTAGGGGGTGCACAGAGCGCAATCACCCCCTCGTTCCAGGTGGTGGAGGAGTGTCCAATATATTCAGCGTGATCAGTATCGGGTTGGAGAAGAACTGCAAGGGCATATGTAAAGGAAGGGGGAAACATGATATTAATCTGTCTCTAGGAGAAAGTTAGAGGAGGCCGTCTGCCGCTAGTGGTGTCACGCTGAGTGGCATACCGGATCCCAGCAGGGGAAAACAGGATATCAAGGAGCCCTCATCGCTGGAAGATTTAGTGCTATCTCTGTCAGGATCTTTCGATAGAGCCGGGTCTCGTAAAGCAGCAGATTGGGCGAACGTGTCCGTTGCAACCTGCAGCCGGCAGCCACGGCATCATCCGTTGGAGGCCTGGGACCCTACTGCCGGCTACCGCGAAGAGGAGGCACCTTCTGCCCGGTTCCACTCCACCCAGTCCCAAGCCTCCTTAGGATCTGAAAAGAAGAGCGATTGCCATCTGCCATGACCTGTAGCCATGCTGGGGACAGAAGAGAGTATTTGATCTTAGATTCCCGAAGTTTGCATTTGACAACAAGAAAGGAACTCTGCTCACCTTGCACTAATAGTGTATAGTCATGGAAAATCATCACTTATGCACTGTCCACTGTCAGAGGCTCGAGCTTGCGTGCCTCTCTCAGGATAGCATCCCGGTCCTTATAGTGCAGTAGGTGGGCAACCAGTGGTCTCAGTGGGGCACTAGGGAGGGGTCTCCTCGTCGGTACCCGATGCCTCTGCTCCATAGTGAAGAAGGGAGAGAGAGCAGCAACAGGAACAAAGCTGCAAAACCACGCCTTTAAGTAGGCCACTGCATCCTGACCCTCTGCGTTTTCAGGAAGGCCTACCACCCGGACATTATTTCTGCTTGAGTGGCCCTCAGCATCTTCCACGTTCTCCTCTAAGACGTGAACCTGATCACGCAGACAGAACAATTGGGTCTGCGCTTCCTGAGTCGTCGGCTGAAGACTAGCTAGTGATTGTTCCACAGTATGGACTCTGTCAGCTAATTTGCGATGGTCATCCCACAGGAGAGTGAGGTCTGACACCACTGCGTCAATTTTATTCTCCAATGACATTTTCCTATGGCAGCCAAAACAATGTCTAGTTTGTCATTAGCAGTGGTGAGTGTGTCAGAATGTTCTGAGGAGATCTTCTCACTTTGAACAAGTGCTGGCGAAACCAATGGGTTCGAGGTCACAGGTTGAGCTCTGGACCGCAGTCGCCCCATGGTAGTTGAGAACACATTAGCTGTGCCAGTCGGGTAACAGGATCCACCCGCACACAGGAGAGCCTGCTTGCGAGTGCCAGGGTATGTTGAAGCGCTACACAGCACGAGCAGCCCAGCAGCCGGGGCAGATCATAGGTAGATCGCTGGTAGTTGCAGGGAGGAGTCCAGGAGCCTCCAGGGTTCAGGCTGACCTCAATAAGGCAGTCCCCAGCACAGGCCTGCCCATTTGCCCCAGCCGAGTCACAAGCATCAGGCCGTCGTCCGTCCAGCAATTGGAGGTAAAGGCAAGGGCAATTAGGGGGATGAGACAGAGTATATCTACTTGGGGTCAAAGGTCACTCAATAGAGGCCATAAAGCTGTCTGGGCACCAATCTGGCGAGTGTTCCGGGATAGCCAGTATGTCCTTGTGAGGGGGAAGGGGCCAGGTAAGTAGGCTCCTCATTAAAGGGTCAAGTCACTACAGCCCAGTCTCCCAAGAGGGCGAGCCAAGCCAGGGCTCTGTAGTTGCCTGCAGGACTGTCATCTGAGTCCAGGATGACCCACACTTCTATGGCTGTCAGTGACTTTCCCCTATAAAAGTCTCAGGAAGGGGCGCCCTCACCAGAGGACTCGTTAGGTGCTTCCCAGGGCACTACTCCATGCCACAGCAGCCGCCGGCAGTACTTGAGTCCCCCAGATAGCGACTAAATTGTAGAGAGCAGGCCACAACTCAGGGGAGCAACATGTGGACCACAGAGCCTCTTGACAGTCAATGTCCCCAGACGATCATATCCGGCACCCTACGTTTTCAGTCTGCTCCTTTATAGGTGGTGCCCCCTTCAACCTGGTCTAGTGGGCAAGGATGTAGGCCGCAGCAGTATGTCTCCAGTCAGGGATGGCCAGGGCCGATGCCACAGCATCCATCCCTCAACTGATTGCCGCCAGACCTAGGGGCCTCGCCAGGCAGCCCTACACTTCTATGCGTCCTCCCCACTCACCGGTACTTCCAGGCCAGGTATTTCAGTGGGAGCTGTGAAGGGCCCATACACTGAAAGTCCCACGGCCTCCAGAAATGCAGGGGAGGGAGTGTTGGGGGTGCCATGGCCCACTCCTCGGCTCTGCCATCCAGGGGTGCCGCTCAAGTCACTGTGGCCCCACCAGTCGCCAACTGGCAAATGCTCCCACACCGGGTAAAAGTCCTGCAGGCAAGGCAGTCTCCAGCGAGGATAGGCCTCCGCACGCTGCTGTGCAGGGGAAACAAAATCACGGTCCACGCATCTCTTTGCAGCTGTCCAGGACTCCACGAACAGTGTCACAGCTCCGCCATAGCTAAAGGAGCCATGCACTGGGAGGTGGAAGGGCCGATGGCGACTGTGAGAGGCACAATGTAGTCAGATAAAGGTGTTGAGCTCAGAGCTCTGTTAGAAAGTGTCTGCCATCATAACTGTGCAAGCCACGCCCCCAAGGAAGGGGATTGTTACTTATCAGAGTAGGCATGTGCTGTGTTTGTGATGACTAGGAGCTACTCCTTATAAAGGTGGGCCTTTACCATGCAGATATGTAAAACAGGAACACATTTTCTTAAACAAATGAGGATTTATGAACAGGAGAACATGTATAATAAGAAATGAAGAAAGGCTGTAAGCAATCAGAGCTATCCAGAAATCACAGAGTCCTCTGAGGAAGCATAAGTAAAAGACATGCTGCTTCAAACTATATGGGAAGGAAACCCAAGGCACTGGTTTAATCAAGACGCGAGCCTACTACAGCGTGAAATTGCATTTTTTCCCCACAGCCTTCAATTGTTTTGGATTCTCTATCCACTGGTGGGATAGAAAAGACCCTGGACTTTGATGCAGAATGAAGCCTGCACCACTATGATCTATGGAGAAGGGTGAACAGATAAAAATGCTTGGTCCCCTGGTGTCTGGATATACCTCCTTGCCAATGTGTGGCTAACTGCCAGGGCGGATGTGGGCTTTTGCTAGGCGTCTTTTATTGGCTCAAGTAAAGCCTCATTCAAGTGTAACAATGGCTCTGTAGAAAGAGAGGTGGACTGTAGGAACTCAGGCAGGATTCCATGGATGAAAAGGGTAACTCTAGCACCTGAGATGCCTTTTGAAGAACGCATGAAAAGAAGCCATCTCAGAAGGTGCTGGTCCTAGAAAGGATTTGAGATCTGTCTGGAGAAGAGTCCTGTCCACTGGCATTCAGTAGTGCCAGGTAATCTGCTGTGTTGGATGGAGGCGGTGACAATAGTTTGGCCACTTCACTGGTGTCATCCTTGTCGTGCTGTGGTCCCTCATGCATTTGCATAGGGTCAGAATCAGAATCAGTGCATGGATTGCCAATTACTGTGGCAAGAACCAGCACTTTCTTCCCAATAACTTTCTTCCTCAGTGACAACTTTGCACCTCTCTTCTGGATTGAAGGTTTTTTACAGGTCTTTCTGTTTGGGCGTGAGTGGGTGTCATCATCGATATGGCCAGTGTCAGTGCTAGTGGTTTAAGAACAGGTGCAAATGGTTCCAGTGCCAGTACAACTCTGGATGGCACCAGAAGAGTTCCTAATGGAATAAAGGGGGCACTTAGTGCTGTGGAAAGATCCAGTGGGGATCAACACAGGCTGGAACATCTTCAGCATAGCTTGGAAAAAGAGGGCTGGATCAGTCCCTGGTGCCGGAAACTCAGGGTACCCTGGCGGCAAAAACGGCATTGACTGTAGCAGGACTGAAAGGGTCGTTGGAACTGGTGTCCGAGTCAATGTCTCTGGAGGTTTTTAAGGTGGCATGTCAACTAGCTGCATCAGGAGGGGAAGGTTGTGGAGACTTACTCTTAAGACTTGAAACAACACTTAGACAAATCCCCCTGCTTCCTCTTCTTTTTGTGCATCTTCCTTTTTTCTTTTGAGGCCTTTGAGGAAGGAGACCTAGTCCTGGAGTACAAGCGAAGTTGAACAAGACAGTGATTGCAGTCCATAAAGTTTGGGTCTTGCGCTCCTTTATGACCTTCGGATTCATACTGCAACACTGTTCACAGGACCTTGAATAGTGTCTCTATTAGAGGCCCCACAGACTCACGTCATATTGGTCAGTGATGGACATTGTCTGTCATAGTCCCAACAGTGCTTAAACCCTTACTTTTTAGGGGGTGATATCCCTAAAGCAGTGCACTTGCTGAGTTTTGAAGCCACCACTCCATAATGGCTTGGGAAAGCTATGTCAAAATTATTCAGTTCCAGTATGGTGTCTGGGATATTAAACAAGTGAGTAATCTGTACGTCAAAGTATCCATCAGTAGAAATTCTTAGAGCTGCTCAAATGTTACACTTGGAAATTACTCAAGATTGACTTCTGATTTTTATAAATTCTGAGGGGTACATGCTGGCGGACAAACTACTATTGGTACTTGGTGAATCGCCAGTGAAATGCTCCTTAATGAAGCACTCCGTAAAAGCAGGCACAAATCGTGATGGTTCCTGAACCCAGGAACAATGGCACAGATTTGGTATAGTTTTAACAAACCATATTGGCCAGGTGGTAGTAGAACAGATACTCAGGCTAGAACAGCTCAGTAGCAGTAAGGCCCAAAACCTGAGCTGATAGATGGGAAAGGTATCACTGATTAAAATCCACTACACCATGGGGCCACTAAACTCAGACTTTTTTTTTCGATTCTGTATTCCAGACAGTAACTGTTTTGTGTGATTAAGCATATGAACTTCGATTCCGAATTTTTGACTCTTAAACACAAATACAATGGTCTGACTTAAGATCAATGTGGCGCTGTTTGACAGTTGAGAATTAGACAGGGGAACACTTCAGGTCTATCCATTTCTCACCGCTATTGTTCACCCTGGCAGCTGAACTGCAAGCATGCCTACTGAAAAATGTTGTGTAAGAGAATGGGATTTCAACTGAGAACGCACCACATAATAGTGTTTTATAAGCAGACAACATACTAGCAAACTTAGCAACCTCGATGATAACGGTTCCCATACTATGTGAAATACTGGAAGCGTTTGGAGATATGTGTAGTCTCTGCATGAACTGGAGCAAATAAATGCTCTATTAGGAAACCTAGGAGGGAGTATTTTTTCTACACATCTACACACATTGCCTTTGAAGTTGGAAACATCCTCTCGATACCAGGGGATTGAGGTAAGCAGATATGAATTAAATCTCCGAATTAACAGGTCAGTAGAAATCAGGGTAAAGTAGCAAACATCGTTCAGTAAAGTTTATCTGAATTTTGGGCACTGTGCGCTAACTTCTCATACCCCAACAAAGCCTTAACCTTATGTACTGACAACTCTGCTGATAGTACCTGATTGATGCCATACAGTGAAAGCAACACGTTTTTTTCTCGCTGCCAGAAGGAGATGGGAGACTGTTTTGCTTATAGTAGCATGCAGGAAATAGCACATCTAAATGGACACCACAGTAAATTCACCTCAAGGCAACTCCCTCCTCTAGACCGACTGTATGATAGCTAAACTGTACGACCAGTCCACAAGATATGTGTGATGGTTCCCCACGTCCCATGCAGCAGATATCCTCACAAGATTGACCAAAGGTGTGTAGATGGGAAGTCGTATATTACCACTACATAGAAAAAAGACTTCTTGCCATGTGAAATAGTCCTACTAAGATCTTGCCCCGCAGGTCATAGTTTTAAAGGATAATTTGTATTTTGCTTGCAGGGCATTTAGTATGTTAAATAATGAGGAGATGCATGGGAAGTCCGTGGGAGTGTCTGAAGCACTTTGTTAATGGTTGTGAAGCCACTGGTATTCCTCCTTGTCTCCTCTGGGTGAGATGCCCAATGTTGTAGCTGCATGTACTAGAATCCTGTATCTCCAAACTCTGAATCTACTTCTTCTGGGGCCTGAAGTGTAATCGTCTGGGTAAAGGGAGTGGGGAAAGGGGTACCCACTTCGCCCCTCACCCAAGTCACTAGAGACATTTACAACTTGCCCACTCTTTGTGACTTGGAAACCCATGGAACCTTTCAAAGAAAGGTTCTCTGCCAAAGTATGATCTTCATGGCATCAAGGTTTCTTTCTTTCTTCCTCAGACCACTCTAGCAGGTAGCAGCGATGGATGCCTGATAGTAACACATGAGTTATGGGAAACCCATCCACATTCCCTGCCCCTATCCCAGATGCACCCTCTACACTCAACCCTAATAAAGTCAATACATAGGTCCTGGAGCTTCTTAAAGTCCAGCTTCTAAGAGTAGGGGCAAGCATGAAAAGCGTAAATTTAAAAATAATTCTTAGGAAGGACCATAATTTTGATTGACCTTCAACACCCAGGAGATCATTTGTTTGTGATACCTCGAGAGGTCTGTCTCGACAATCTGTTGGAGTGAGGCATGATAATGATTTGCCAAGTCAGCAAATTATCTCAATCTGTGCTTAACAAATAAATTGCCTCTTTATTTTGGCCTTCAAAGCATCCCAGTTTAAACTCCTAATCACCACTCCAGGATTGCTGATTATGCGATATTCCTTGATCTGTTGTTTAATACTTCTTAATAAGAATAGGTCTTTCACTAAAAAATTGTTTAGCCTCCAGCCACCCTTCACCCTTTTTGTCCACAGTAATCCAGTGAGAGGAACATGATTTGATAGGGTCAGCAATCCTCTGATTTACATCCTCATCCACTCTTATCAATCTCTTCTGCATTATCAAGTGGCTGATATGAGTGTACGTAAACTAAGCTAGTGTAAAATTATACTAATCCATATTATGATGCTGTTGATGGTCACAGACGTCTATCAGACTCATGTTTTTGAACCAAATGTTTCCCTGCTGCTGAGATTGATACTGCTCCACCTCCAACCTTTGCTCTTATTGTCCTGTTGGAGGCATATCACAAGGTAAGACTCCCCTCAATCAGGAATCGTCCGCCTGCAAATTTAGCAATTTTATGAACCCTCAAACTGAACCTCCTGCTGCCCATCAACAGGATACACAGATGGAGGTTAAAGTAGTATTCCTTCTTTTTAAACCTGTTTATCATCACCGATCTGCCCTCTCTATCCCGCTTAACTTTATCTGCCACAATTTTAAACTGTGATGTCAACAAAACGAACATTCTGACACCTTCCATGAGAATGAGGAAAGGAACATTCTGGGAAAGAGCTTGTAACAAAAACAATGACAGTCTGCACTCAACAAGTGCATCTACTGTAGGAAGCACAGATTTGACTTGAGCATTGCCAACTCAAGCAGAATACTCAAGCGCTTCACAAATCCAGTGAGGCCCTAGACTTTGTTTGTGGTTATGAGGAACATCACGCGAATCTCAACTTGAGTAAGCTGTAACTGGGATAGCTGTTCTTTCAGGCTGGATACGATCCTCCAGCCTGAAAGGACAGCTATTTCATGGGGATTAAGTACCTTCAACTTATCTCGAACACTTAAAAACTTCCCATACCCTTAATGTAATTAAAAGAACTCCCTGTCACCCACCCACCTCCAGACCAGCAACCACAATATTCACCCTGCCTTCACATGGGATAAAATAAATTTACTGTCCAACAAGGCTTCACAAATTAGCCTACCTCTTTAAGCAAAGGGTATCCAGATGTGCCCACACAAGTTATGTAATCGCACACCTACTAGCAAGTACTACTGGGTCCCCTGCACCTCTTGAATTCAGGATGATGGTCAAGTACAGGAAACACCTCCCCATTATTGTATTCTTTAGATCCATCCTTCTTTCTGTAACTAACCTTCCGAAAATGGGGAACCACCTCCCTCCTGGATATCTGATGGGTTCTTTCACTTCTTTGCCCTATTCAATTAGATGATTTTTGCCATTTTAGCTTTCTTTCAGTGACATAGGGATATTCACAGGAATATTCTTACGAGAATTTGGCGGATCATGTTTCCTTGCCTCATTTAAAGTATATGCAAAATGGTATGTCTCCATCTGTGGCTGAGATCTACTGTGTCTATATATCACATCTTACTGATTCAGCAGGTAACATCAAGAACTGAAGAATGAAATCCTTCCGACTTGTCACCTTGCCACCTTCCTATTGGGAACTCAGTATCAGCCCTCATCAATCTAGGAATTTCTAATCTCAAGTGAGAATGACCTAGACTTTCCCTAACTTGAGATCTGAAGTCGATACAGGCTGTTTAGGAAAACTTTGAAACCGGATGATTTAGATTTGCCTTTAGTTGAACTCAACACAGAAGTTGAAATTGAAATATTTTGTGCACGGTCACTCATCCATTCATCTGGACTCTTAATATTCCCTTCCCACCAGCCTGCTATGTTTGTATGTCAAATGCTCTGTAGTAACTGAAAGGATACATTTAGAGCTTTCTATAACCTCAAAATAATAAAAGAACCATGTTTTGTTCTGAATAGCAATCTGCAGCTGGATTCTCACTTTAGAAACATGCTTAAATGCATTCACATTCAACTGTGTCTGCTCAAGAATATCAAACACCATCTCATTTTGAAGTCAGATCTAAGAGGCCTTTGCGGCCTGCTCTAATGCCTCTAGATCTCACGTCTTCAGACCATTGCTATATAATCATTAATGCGCAGCATTCATGCCATACCCTGGAACAATAGAGGACTCAACAAAAGAGGAGGAAACCTCTATGTCATCCCTGATCTAGACAGATCTAGAATGTCCAACGGCGCATTCTCTAGCAGCGATGCACAAGTTACTAACTTGTGTAACGATATATCTGTAAGAGACAGTAGTTAGTGACAGATTCCTTACCTTAGAATATCCCCAGGCGTCAGGCTGGATCCGGAAAGTTTTTTGCGTAGCAGTACCCTTGCGCGTCGGTAGGCGGCGTCGTGCGGCTCCGCGTCCGTCGTCGGCGTCGTGATCGCCGGGATGACGTCGCGGGCAGCACTTAGGCGCCGCCCCTGCGCGCTGACGTCAGTTCTGTACACGACTTTCCGCGCCAGGAACGCAGAGCCATGCAAGAAGCTGACATAGGTGTCTGAAAAATACTAGGGCCCTGAAAGGGATGTCCTTAACCCTAGAAATCAGTTCGCAGAACGGGGAGGATGGGTGGGCGGTAGGAATCTGTCACTAACTACTGTCTCTTACAGATATATCGTTACACAAGTTAGTAACTTGTGCATCTGAAAGAGACACGTTAGTGACAGATTCCTTACCTTAGAATAGATACCCCAGCAATACCAACCCCGGTGGTGGGTCTGCGAACAAAGATCAGACAAGGAAGTCCCGGAGGACAGAACGGCCAAAGAAGCCGTCCCTCCGGACCTGACTGTCAAGGCAGTAATGCTTTGTAAACGTGTGCAGTGAGGCCCACGTAGCTGCCTGACAGATAACCGGCAGCGGAACACCGCGGCCCAAGGCCGTGGTAGCAGCCGTTGCCCTGGTGGAATGGGCACGCAGCCCAACAGGAGGCTCCTTCTTAGCCAAAGAATAGCAGGTCTTGATGCACAAGGTAACCCAGCGGGAGATGGTCCTCTTGTGCACCGCCCGACCTTTTTGGCGCCCACGTAGCCAACAAAGAGCTGGTCATCCACCCGGAAGTGTTTTGTGCGGTCAATATAGAAAGAGAGCGCACGTTTTGGGTCCAGACGGTGGAGCCTCTCTTCCTCTCTGGAAGGAGGCGGAAAGAAGGTGGGCAAAGTGATGGTCTGCCCAATGTGGAAAGCAGTAACCACCTTTGGCAAGAAGGACGGACGCGTCCGAAGAACAACCTTGTCTGGATGAACAGACAGAAAGGGAGGTTTGCAAGATAGAGCCTGGAGCTCACTCACCCGCCGAGCGGAGGTGATGGCCACCAGAAAGGCTGTCTTCAGAGTCAGAAGACGAAGAGGACAGTTATGTAGAGGCTCAAAGGGAGCGCACATTAAAAAGGTAAGAACCAAGTTCAAGTCCCACTGAGGCATCACAAACGGAACAGGAGGGAAGAGGTGAGTAATGCCTTTTAAGAACCTGTTAACAACAGGGGACTTGAAAAGGGAGGGCTGATCAGGGAGCCTGAGGAAGGCCGAGATAGCACAAAGATAACCCTTGATGGTACCCAGGGCAGAACCCTGTTGGGCCAGAGAGAGAAGGAACAGAAGGACCTCAGAAAGAGGGGCAGAAAGGGGATTCACAGCCTTTGCTGTGCACCATGCCACAAATTTGTTCCACCTGCAGGCGTATACCACCTTAGTGGAGGGACGCCTGGCTGCCAGAATCACATCACAAACTTCGGGAGGCAAGTCGAAAGGAATCAACTGCCGCCGCTCAATCTCCACGCATGCAGGTGTAGACTGGACAGGTTCGGGTGGAGGACCGTCCCCTGCTGCTGCGACAGAAGATCCTCCCGAAGAGGCAGACGGATCGGGGGATCCACGCTCATATTGAGTAGCTCGGGATACCAAACTCTTCGAGCCCAGTCCGGAGCCACAAGAATGACTTGGGCCCGGTCGTGCCGAATCTTCTTCAACACTCTGGGTAGAAGTGGTATAGGCGGAAAGGCGTACAATAGACCGCAACTCCACTCGTGACGAAAAGCGCCGCCGAGCGAGTGCCGCCTTGGAAATTCCAACGCGCAGAACTGATGACATTGCGCGTTCTCTTCGGTGGCGAATAGATCTAACCAAGGCTCTCCCCACTGTAGAAAGAGTCCTTGCGCCACTTCCGAGTGAAGACGCCATTCGTGATCCATCATGCACCTGCGGCTGAGTTCGTCCGCCCTGGCGTTCAGGGAACCTGCCAGGTGTTGAACCACCAGGAACATGCCCTGATGTTCCAGCCATGTCCAGAGGCGCAGAGCCTCCTGACAAAGGGTCCACGACCCCACCCCGCCTTGTTTGTTGCAGTACCACATGGCGGTGGTGTTGTCTGTGAACACCTGCACTACCTTCCCTTTGACAGAGGGAAGGAATGCCTTGAGTGCAAGTCGGATCGCCCGGAGCTCCAGAAGGTTGATATGGAGCCGGGACTCCGCCGGAGACCAGAGGCCTCTGATCTCCGCCTCTCCCATGTGACCGCCCCATCCCAGAAGGGACGCGTCCGTCACAATTGTGTGCTCTGGCTGGGGAAGGGAGAGGGATCTGCCCATGACCCATTGCCGGTTCGAGAGCCACCACTGCAACTGTCTTGCAGTCCCCTCCGAGATCTGGACGTGATCGGACAGGTCGCCCTGGTGCTGCGCCCACTGGAACTTCAGGTCCCAATGCAGAGCCCGCATATGCCATCTGGCATGAGTGACCAGCAGGATGCAGGAGGCCATGAGGCCCAGCAGCCTCAGGGTCATCCGTACCGAAACCCAGGATAAAGGCTGAAAGATCGGAATCAGAGCCTGAATATCCCGGACTCGCCGTTCGGGAGGATAGGCCCGAAACTGCGTCGTGTCCAGAACTGCTCCGATGAAAAGGAGCTGTGGAGAAGGAATCAGATGCGACTTTGGCACATTGATGGAGAACCCCAGCGAGTGCAGGAGTTCGGCCGTAGTCTGGAGGTGGGAGACGACTGCCTGGGACGAGCCCGCCTTCAGCAGCCAGTCGTCGAGGTAGGGGAAGACTGAAACCCCTGCCCGGCGCAGATGAGCTGCGACCACCGCCATCACTTTCGTGAACACCCGAGGGGCACTGGTAAGGCCAAAGGGGAGCACGGTGAACTGAAAATGCTCGAGGCCCACCGTGAACCGAAGGTAACGCCGGTGGGCCGGCAGGACGGGGATGTGGAAATAGGCGTCCTGCAAGTCCAACGCTACCAACCAGTCTCCGGGGTCGAGGGCAGTCAAGACCTGAGCTAGGGTGAGCATCTTGAACTTCTCCTTCCGGAGGAAGCGATTGACGTTCCGGAGGTCCAAGATAGGACGCATGTCCTCCTTGTCCTTTTGGGCACCAGAAAGTAGTGGGAGTAGCAACCACGCCCTACTTCTGGGGTCGGAACATGCTCGATGGCCCTCTTGGCCAAGAGGGCCGTGACTTCCTTCTGTAGAAGCGCCAAGTGATCCCCTGACATGCGGTGGAATTGAGGTGGCATGGCTGGGGGGTGGTCTCGAAGGGGAGGGAGTAGCCCCTTCGGACAATGTCCAAGACCCACCTGTCCGAGGTGATGGGACGCCAGAGGTGAAGGTGATGGCGGACCCTGCCCTCGACTGGCGTACTGTGCACCTGAAAGGAGGGACTAGGAGGGCTTGGAGGCCGCGGACGGGTTGGAGGTGGTGGCCTGACCCGCACGCTGGTTGCCCGAACCGCCACGGCGGTATCCACGTCCTCGGCCACGCGAAGGCGCTTGCTGCGCGGGCCGTTGGCCGGGCTGCGGACGTGACTGGGCGCCCCTTCCGTGGCCACGAAAGGGGCGAAAAGCAGACGTGAGCGGAGGGCGCACAACAGCAAGGCCCAGGGACTTAGCAGTAGCCCGAGAGTCCTTGAAACGCTCCAGCGCATGGTCTGCCTTCGAACCAAAAAGACCGACACCATCAAAGGGCATGTCCATGAGTGTATTCTGGACATCTCCCGAAAAACCAGTGGTTCTCAGCCAGGCGTGGCGACGCAGCGCCACCGTCGTTGCAAGCGATCTGCCCAGCGAGTCGGCGGTATCAAGGCCACAGCGGATGGTATATTTAGCCGCATCACGCCCTTCCGCAATGGCGCGGGTAAGCAGTGTCTGGACCTCCTCAGAACACTGCGGCAAAACAGTTGCCACCGAATCCCACAGGGAGTGGGTGTATCGGCCCAAGAGGCAAGCGGTATTAACAGACCGCAAGCCAGCACTGGAGGAAGAGAAAGCCTTCTTCCCAAAGTGATCCAGGCGCTTGGATTCCCTATCCGGAGGGGCGGTAGGGAAGGCGGTTTGGGAGGCAGAGGCTTGGACAACCAAGCTCTCAGGGGTGGGGTGTTGGGAGAGAAACAGGGGGTCGCCCGGAGCAGGGCGATGGCGTCGGGCCACGTTCCTATCCACAGGAGCCCCTGTGGTGGGTTTGGACCAGGCACCCAAAAGAACGTCAGTCAGTGCCTCGTTGAACGGCAGCACAGTCTCCGAAGAGGAGGCCGGCGGCTGAAGCACTTCAGTCAGGATGTTAGACCTGACGACCACTGTAGGCAACTGGAGAGTCAAGGCTCCAGCAGCTCTACGCAACACCGTTGCAAAATTAGCCCCCTCCTCCGTTGCCACGGGAGGAGACAGCATGCCAGAGTCAGGGGAGGTATCCAGACCACTGGCATCCCCAAGTTCCTCAACCCAGTCCGGGTCAAACTCGCACTGTTGTGTGAGAGGGTCGTCAGACCCCTCCCAGCTCTCCTGGTCCTCCTCAGGTTGAAAATATGGAGGAGGAGGGACATCAGGGACCCAAGGTCTCATCGGCGCCGGATACGGCGTCGGGCGACGCCTGCTCCGGCACCATGTCCGGACCCGGAGAGAACCGGGGAACGACGCCGCCCGGAGCCCCGGACGGCGTCGGAAACGGCACCGGGGACATCGGCGTCGGCGGAGGCGTGGTTAGGTCAACCGGCGTCGATGGGGGTTGCGGCCCCACCGGAGCCGGGGTCGAGGCCGGGACCGGAGCCGAGGCCGGGACGAAGGCTGGTGGGACAGGCGACGCCGGGACCGGAGTCGACGGCGACGCCGGAGCAACCCAACTCAGGGCCCGCGGGGCCCGGAGGCGCACCGGAGGGACCTTGAGGCCCGAAGAGGCGGGCCATGGCCGACAGGAATTCCTGTATATCGGCCTGAGTCGCCCCCGAGCCCGGGTAGGGCGGGTACTGCGGGGGTAACTCGACAGGCACGTCCGGGGCCGCGGGGACGGTGCCGACAGGGACCTCAGCCGAGTCGCGAGACCGGCGAGGCGAAGTCTTAGAGCGATGACGCCGCTTAGACTTCTTGTGCTTCGACTTACCGGAGGAGCGCGAAGACTTTGAATCCGACGAACGGCGGGGACTCCGCGTCCGGCCCCTCGACCTCTCCCGGGACCGGGGCTTGTTGCGGCGCGGAGCCGAATGCCGGACTTCAAGGAGCTTTCGAGACCGCTCTCGCAAAGCCTTAGGATGAAGTTTCCGGCAGTCAGGACACGACTTCGTGTCGTGGTCTCGGCCGAGACAAAAGAGACACTCGAGGTGCGGGTCCGTGATCGACATCATGCGACCACATTCCTCGCAGGGCTTAAAGCCGGGCATCCCTACGACACCTTAGGAGTCGTGAAGACTCGGTCGAAGAAACAGTGAAAAATTCACCAAAAAAGATAGTCAAAAAGTGACTAGGGCACTGCTCTTCCCGGATCTGCGCTTACTGGCGCGGAAAAAGAAGAACTGACGTCAGCGCGCAGGGGCGGCGCCTAAGTGCTGCCCGCGACGTCATCCCGGCGATCACGACGCCAACGACGGACGCGGAGCCGCACGACGCCGCCTACCGACGCGCAAGGGTACTGCTACGCAAAAAACTTTCCGGATCCAGCCTGACGCCTGGGGATATTCTAAGGTAAGGAATCTGTCACTAACGTGTCTCTTTCAGATGCGGTTACATACTATAAAAGAGCTTAGTTGACATATAGCAAATGAGGCATCTCATCACCAA
The DNA here is from genome assembly GCA_963921515.1 of Calotriton arnoldi. Classification (NCBI taxonomy): domain Eukaryota; kingdom Metazoa; phylum Chordata; class Amphibia; order Caudata; family Salamandridae; genus Calotriton; species Calotriton arnoldi. Next base: position 4,623,203 of record CAWUFW010000256.1, on the reverse strand, counting down.
TGAAGGCACATGTATTGCATGAATTGACTTCTCGTTTAGCTTCTGGACAGTGCTAGCAGAGCCCTTGCCTCAAACTCTAGCAGATCTTTGGTTGTCTTAGAGGTAACCCTACTGTACCTACAACCCACCTTTTACTTGGTCGCTGCCACACAATGCATTTTGGTATACATTATTCAAAGCAGAAATAGCTACTGCTATCCAAGAATATTTCTCCATTAATGAGGGCTTGGTAGACAGTGCTAGCACCCTAGGAAAGGTGTATAAGTTAGTGATCTGTGGTACTTGAATAACCACACAATCAGGTATCCTGAAGTCTCTATGACGCCACCTTGCTGGCATGCCTTTTGGGGATCTCTCGCACTCTCTACATAGTGTACTTCATTTTAGTACACTTTACAGAGAGGCAATTTCCTACACCCATTCTTTCCCAAGTTGTCACAGGGTGGGGTGGGGTGGGGTCAAACATCACTAACCACCCCACCCTGTAAAGAGTTGGTTAAGGGTGGGGTTACAGTACACAGAAGCATGAGACTGCCCGTGTACGAGGCGAGGCAGTGAGCATGTGATGTGGTGTCACAGAGTCTGAGACTGAGAAGTCTGGTCATGTTCATGCTTCTTTATAGCAGTTCAGAGTCAGCAGCCATCAGCTTCAGTGCTGACTGGACTGCAAGTTAGTAAGGAGGCAGACTAACAGAACAGGTGTCACCCAGCTAGGACGGAGCAGGGATCCCTTAACTCTACACCCGGGGAAGTAGACTGCCTGTGCCTTGCAGCAGAAGACTACCCTCGTTTGGACTCGACTCAACTCTCTTTTGTCTTCTCACGTAAGTGCTGAGCAGCAAGCTCTGCCAGCGGCGCACATTTAGGTGCATCCAAAATAATATCAGACCTGTGCCCTTGAGTATTATGGGGCAATCCGTGAGTGAAGGCACTGCACAAGTATGGTGGCATGGTGTGAGAAGTGGCTGAAAAAGCAAAATATTCTGCAGCTATTTTGCTAGCCTGTCACCTCCTGATTAATGCATATAACACAAACACTCGCCGTAAATGAAAATGAAATGCAAGTGAAAGTAATCAGAGTGAAGTACACAATTTTAAGTTATGACAACTCAATTGGTTAAAGTAATTACTGCAGAATTCGGTGTGTTTAATCTACCAGCCAGTCACAGAAAAGAAGAAATACAAATATGTGCAATTGGCTAATCAGCCAATGTAAATGCTGCTTATGAACCAGTATGCATATATCTTTCATTTTTGGAGTCAGCAAGATAATGCAAGGGTGCTATCAGTTGAGTTTTGGAGTGTGTCCTTCTGGTGAAAACTTAGAAAAAAGGTTCCACGAGGTACAATGTAAAAGATTATTGCTAAAATATATATTTTCAAAGCACTTGTTTAATCTTAAACATTAAATCTTTTTTCACATTTTGTGGCAGACTCCACTCCCACCCAAGGCCTCTGGTCCGGGGGAAATGGACTGGACGAGGCTTAGGCGCTTAAGCTGCTCCTAAGATGTTTGTCTGAAGTGGGGGTGCAGCTGGCATGATGGTAATTTGGCTCTTCGGTGGGCAAATGCAGTGCTGACTTACCCATCCTAGTGTCCGGCCCGCTTCCTGCCCTCCAGGACATCAAAAAGTAGAATACACTGCGAAGTGGGTGGTTGTAGACGGCAGCCTGTGAAGTCACAGGACCAGGATGAGTCATGCAAGGCAGTGTGACCCTGGGATCCTGGAACCACCCCAACAAAACTTACTAGTGTTGTTGTTCTTGCTGTAGTTCATCAGCTCAGCCACTACCCCATTTGCACCCTGAACAGTTCAATTAACACCAGCCCCCTCTTCAGACAAACATCTTTGGTGCAGCTAAAACACTTAAGCCTCGTCCAATCCATTCCCTACAGATCAGACACCTTGAGTGAGAGAGGTGGTTGGTCAATTATTATAGAAATTGGGCTGAAAATGCATCATTTTACACACATATTTAAAGCAATTTTGGGGTTTCAGACCCCCACAAATACTGCCACCCCACCAACCCCCTTGGTAATAGCCTACTGGGTCACTGCACATACCCGCCAAAGTTCGTTAGTTGCCCCACCCCTTTCAAATTCCAGCAGCCACCAATAGTGAGGAGATTCTACAGTTGTTCTCCAACTTCTATACTGCACTCTAGCAGTCCAGGTCAACTCTACTTAGGCAGACATCAGCTCTTTCTTTGACACTATTGGGTTGGTGTGGTTGGCGGAGGCGCACCGAATATATTTATAGAAGTGCCACTATCATTGGAGGTAATAGTGCAGGTAATCCAGTGCCTCCCTTGGTAAGCTTCGGGGGCTGATGGCTTGACTGGGCAATTTTATAAAGAATTAGGTCAGATGTTCGCTCCCTGTCTCCTAGCAGTCTACATCAAAGCTAAGGAAGCAGGCTTTCTCCCCTCTGCGCTACAGGAGGCCATAATAGTCACAATTATGAAGCCAGATTAACCACCCTCTCCGAGACCTGCAGCTGTTATCAAATCCTATATATAAATTAAGATAGATAATACAATTTCAGCTAAGGTGTTTGGTAACTAAATACTTCTTCTGCTCCTTAAATTAAAAAGCCTGGACCAGTAGGGCTTTATCTAGGGGTGCTCTAATTCACATAATTTCAAAACCATATTCACTTTCTTGCATCAGATTAATCCCAACTTGAACGCTGTGGTGGTACTGCTTGACACTACAAAGGCTTTTGATTCACTTGAATGGTACAACCTACTCCTGGTACCAGAGTGCATGGGCTTTAGTTAGAGCTTCATGAAGTGGGTGAGGTTGCATCACTAGCCAGCAGCATTTATTAGGTTATTTGGGCTCACACACATGGCAATTTGGATCACTCAAGGCACCAATATCCTCCATACTATTTACCATAGCCATGAGGCCCCTGGCGGCTCCTCTCCGCCAACATCACTGGGAAAGAGGACATGGCTTCATAGCTCGGTGACTACTGCTGTCACTTTGCGCTGACGATGTTACATTATACATGGCGTGGCTATGGCACTGAAGATGGCGGACATGTGAGCAGCCAGCTCCGTACTGGCTTAGCAATTATCCTGGTGCATCGGCTTGCTGGGGCGGTGACAGTCGGCCCCTGGGGGCATAACAACCTAGATCGAGTAGTGCCGCTGACATCGCAGATGAGGCGGGTGCTGCAACGACAAACCTAGCCTTGGGTGCCCGCCTCCCCTTGCTGCCAGGACTCGCCTTCGGAGGCTGCGAGTGCAGCAGATAGCCCTGGGAATGGAATGTGGTGAGGGTTTCCCCCCTGCCCCTGCCCCCCCCCCCACCGTAGGTATCAGAGTGCTGCTCTCCGCAAGAAAGGGCGGCGGAGGCCCAACGAGGACAGCGGAGCTTGCTGCGGACGGCGGGGGCCTGCGGCGGCCGCCACAGTGATCGAGCAATGGAGATGGGCTAGAGTACCTGAGTGGAGAGCTGGACAAGACGACGTGCCGAAGACGCTGTGGTGGCTCAATGGACAGCGAGCCCATAAGGCCCTGAGGTGAGAGCGACGTGGGAGGTCGGGGCCAACATCGAGGCCCGGTGTAGCTTAGGTGATAGGGGCCACCATCTAGACCCGGTGTGAGGAACAGCGCACTCAGACTGCAGGCTGTGGTCCCGGCCTCCGTGCCAGCTGAGGATGGCAGGAGGGGGCAGGGGCACAGGCAAGGCCCCGGTGCAGTTTCGGACCACATATTGGAAGCAAGGCCTGAGGCCCGAGAACAGAGAGGCCTGCTATTATCAAAGCCAGCCTGGGAAAGCAAAGCAGGGTCAGAGCCCTCCTGTGAACAAGTGGTGCCCCCCGTGAGAGACGGGAAGGTCTGGGCAGCGAAGAACCTGGGGGTGGGGACCCGGTGGCACCTCCCTCGTCACGGCAGGAGAACTGGGCTACTGGCCAGGAGAGAGTTGTGGCCAAGCTGGACAGCCTCCGAGCCCGGAGGGTATTGTTGAGGCCTCCTGCCTATAAGGACACACTGTGTGGGGGGCATCGGGGGATAAGGCCCACTTTTGAGAGGGATACATCTACTACAAGACCTGGGTTACTTCTAGACCACGTGGGCCCTCAGATTGGGTTAGGGCTGACGCCCCCATTGGACCTGGTGCAAGCGGTGGCCCAGTGAGCAGTCAAGCACACCGAAAAGTTTGCAGCCCAAGGACCCTTGGGCAGAAACACTCAATTCCCCGGGCTGGAGAGAGAGGTGGGAGTCCGGTTGAGCGACAAGCACAGCAGTGCCTGAAAGAAGGCCGCAGACATTATAGGCACTTGAGGCAGAAAGTTGCTGGACTATCTGATTAAGATCCTATCGGGACAGCGGTCCAGAATTGAAGGCGGCAGGGGCGGAGTCTGGTGTGGGTCCTGGCGTGCTATCAACTGACCTGTGGGAGACCCCATATAAGCCGCAGTATGGCGGGGGCCCCCCTCCTTTACGCGGGGCTAAGGAACGATAAAGACTGCCGCCTCTGGCGCAGAACCAGGTCGGCGACTGGGGAGGCTTGGGCCCCGTTACTAGTAAAAACATGAACCCTATATTGCGGCCATTGCTGTTATGGGAAAGCTTAAAAATAGACTGGGGACTGCGCAGACAGATACGAGGGACCTCTCGCCAGTCCCCTTGGGGTCCAAGGAGGAAGGGAGCAGAATTCCCGCAGATGCCTCAATACATACCCACTTAGATATGGTATTGGCTGTCATAGTGGACACGAAAGGCATGTTACAACAAGATATCAGAGCGGTGTCCTTTGGCCTGGGACTATTGCAAGCAGAGCACCGCAAACTGGTGGATCGAGTGAAAGAAGTGGAATAGTCAGTAGACGAGCTCCAGTCAGACCAAAGGGCAACATCCTGTAAAATTGATGAACTCGCAGCTAGAGTAACTATCCTCGAACGGCCAACCGCCGAAATAATATCAGGGTGGTGGGGATTCCCGAGGGGACAGAAGGAACGGCATGGTAACCTTCCTGGAGGAATGGCTCCGTAACACGGTTGCCCCGGGCCAGCTCACACAGTTTTGTGCTCTAGAGAGGGCGCATCGAGTGCTGGCCCGCCCATTGGCACCAGGAGGCCCCCGCCCAGTGGTAGCATGGCTCCACTATAGGGACCGAGACGTTCTCCTCCAAAGAACCTGTGTCAATGGACCTTTGATGATGGAAAACAGCAAAATACTGTTGTTCCCTGACTTAACTGCCAAGGTGCAAGCCCAACGAGCGACATTCTTGGAGGCAAAAAAGGCCCTCCGCGAAGAAGGTATCCAGTATTCCTTAATGTTCCTTGCTAAGCTCCGTATCATTCTCAATGGCAGCATCCACTTCTGCGACACTCCTTAAGCAGTGTGGACCTGGCTGGAAGCCTATAAAGTGGTGACACCGGTCCCGAAGTACCGAGAAGGGCCAAGGACAACAAACCGCTCTACTAGGAAACGGTCCAGATAATCAAATAGAAAGGCCTCACTGAAGAAACCTTCATCTTCCCAGACGGAACGAGAGCGGAGGGCAGCGTTGCAAGCTGTGGCAGAGATGCTGTCAACACAGAAATCGGATATATACAACAAACATATCTTCAGATCATAAATCTGTGGTCTTGGACTCCAAGGGCTCAGTCACTATTAACTTGCAGCTGCTAGTTGTAACCCCAGGGTCGGTGGATGAGCTGATTTAATAGGCCCAGCGAGAAGCCTGAGCCTCTCCTGATGTGCACTGAAGGGTGCTTTACTCCACTTGATCAATTTCCTGGATGATTAGCCTAAATACTTAGTACTGTGATTAATAATAGTATGCGGGGCACAGTAATAGATTTACACAGACCTGGTGAACATTGTCAGCCTGGGACCCCCGGAAACATGCCAGCTGGAGATAACACAGAGAACTGGGCCGGTGTGGGGAACAAACATACAGCCCTACTTGGCCTACCCCCAAACAGAACCTCCCTACTAGGCGACCAGAGGAGGCCTTCTTAACACAATGTTTTCTTGTTACAGGTTTGGAGGGTTAGCTGTTGCAACACTGCCCTTGGGAAAGGGAGTTCGTAGTTGGAGGTTTTTACTGTTAGTCCAGAGGGCCAAATATAGCTCTTTTACTGATAAGGGGGGGGTTGGGGTGCTGTGGAAGGACAGGGGAGGGGAGCAAGACTTAGCCTCTTTATCTGTCAGGTACGAGTAGTCTACATAGCGAAGTAAAGTTATTATCCTGCAATGTGAGGGGGATGGGATCCACAGCCAAGCGTCATAATATTCACCAATGTGTGTGCCGAAGGGAAGCCCACATAGTGATGTTGCAGGAGACACACCTCACCGCAGAGGAAGGTATCCGCTTGCGGTGTAGATGGTGTGGTCAGTTATACAGGACCTCTTATTCAGCTTTTTCCGGGGGAGTTTTGCTGTGGATTCGAGCGGGAACCCCTTTTGAGGCTACTCATTCAATCATCAACCCGGAGGGCCGTTATGTCTTGGTGAAAGGCAGGTTGTTAGGCAGGGAGGTCACTCTGGGGGGTATTTATGCCCTAAACCAGGAACATGTTCTGTTCCTCCAGACATTGTCCGCACCTTTATCCACTGTGTTAGTAGAGGATCTCCTTTTGGATCCTCTACCCATCCTAGTGTCCGGCCTGCTTCCTGCCCTCCAGGACATCAAAAAGTAGAATACACTGCGAAGTGGGTGGTTGTAGACGGCAGCCTGTGAAGTCACAGGACCTGGATGAGTCATGCAAGGCAGTGTGACCCTGGGCTCCTGGAACCACCCCAACAAACCTTACTAGTGTTGTTGTTCTTGTTGTAGTTCATCAGCTCAGCCACTACCCCATTTGCACCCTGAACAGTTCAATTAACACCAGCCCCCTCTTCAGACAAACATCTTTGGTGCAGCTAAAACACTTAAGCCTCGTCCAATCCATTCCCTACAGATCAGACACCTTGAGTGAGAGAGGTGGCTGGTCAATTTATTATAGAAATTGGGCTGAAAATGCACCATTTTACACACATTTTTAAAGCAATTTTGGGGTTTCAGACCCCCACAAATACCTCCACCCCACCAGCCCCCTTGGTAATAGCCTACTGGGTCACTGCACATGCCCGTCAAAGTTCGTTAGTTGCCCCACCTCTTTCAAATTCCAGCAGCCACCAATGGTGAGGAGATTCTACAGTTGTTCTCCAACTTCTATACTGCACTCTAGCAGTCCAGGTCAACTCTACTTAGGCAGACATCAGCTCTTTCTTTGACACTATTGGGTTTGTGTGGTTGGCGGAGGCGCACCGAATATATTTATAGATGTGCCACTATCATTGGAGGTAATAGTGCAGGTAATCCAGTGCCTCCCTTGGTAAGCTTCGGGGGCTGATGGCCTGACTGGGCAATTTTATAAAGAATTTGGTCAGATGTTCGCTCCCTGTCTCCTAGCAGTCTACATCAAAGCTAAGGAAGCAGGCTTTCTCCCCTCTGCGCTACAGGAGGCCATAATAGTCACAATTATGAAGCCAGATTAACCACCCTCTCCGAGACCTGCAGCTGTTATCAAATCCTATATATAAATTAAGATAGATAATACAATTTCAGCTAAGGTGTTTGGTAACTAAATACTTCTTCTGCTCCTTAAATTAAAAAGCCTGGACCAGTAGGGCTTTATCTAGGGGTGCTCTAATTCACATAATTTCAAAACCATATTCACTTTCTTGCATCAGATGAATCCCAACTTGAACGCTGTGGTGGTACTGCTTGACACTACAAAGGCTTTTGATTCACTTGAATGGTACAACCTACTCCTGGTACCAGAGTGCATGGGCTTTAGTTAGAGCTTCATGAAGTGGGTGAGGTTGTATCACTAGCCAGCAGCATTTATTAGGTTATTTGGGCTCACACACATGGCAATTTGGATCACTCAAGGCACCAATATCCTCCATACTATTTACCATAGCCATGAGGCCCCTGGCAGCTCCTCTCCGCCAACATCACTGGGAAAGAGGACATGGCTTCATAGCTCGGTGACTACTGCTGTCACTTTGCGCTGGCGATGTTACATCATACATGGCGTGGCTATGGCACTGAAGATGGCGGACATGTGAGCAGCCAGCTCCGTACTGGCTTAGCAATTATCCTGCTGCATCGGCTTGCTGGGGCGGTGACAGTCGGCCCCTGGGGGCATAACAACCTAGATCGAGTAGTGCCGCTGATATCGCAGATGAGGCGGGTGCTGCAACGACAAACCTAGCCTTGGGTGCCCGCCTCCCCTTGCTGCCAGGACTCGCCTGCGGAGGCTGTGAGTGTAGCAGATAGCCCTGAGAACGGAAGGTGGTGAGGGTTTCCCCCCTGCCCCCCCTCCCCCACCGTAGGTATCAGAGTGCTGCTCTCCGCAAGAAAGGGCGGCGGAGGCCCAACGAGGACAGGGGAGCTTGCTGCGGACGGCGGGGGCCTGCGGACGCCTGTGGCGGCCGCCATGGTGATCGAGCAATGGAGATGGGCCAGAGTACCTGAGTGGAGAGCTGGACAAGACGACGTGCCAAAGACGCTGTGGTGGCTCAATGGACAGCGAGCCCATAAGGCCCTGAGGTGAGAGCGACGTGGGAGGTCGGGGCCAACATCGAGGCCCGGTGTAGCTTAGGTGATAGGGGCCACCATCTAGGCCCGGTGTGAGGAACAGCGCACTCAGACTGCAGGCTGTGGTCCCGGCCTCCGTGCCAGCTGAGGATGGCAGGAGGGGGCAGGGGCCTAGGCAAGGTCCCGGTGCAGTTTTGGACCACATATTGAAAAGCAAGGCCTGAAGCCCGAGAACAGAGAGGCCTGCTATTATCAAAGCCAGCCTGGGAAAGCAAAGCAGGGTCAGAGACCTCCTGTGAACAAGTGGTGCCCCCCGTGAGAGACGGGAAGGTCTGGGCAGCGAAAAACCTGGGGGTGGGGACCCGGTGGCACCTCCCTCGTCACGGCAGGAGAACTGAGCTACTGGCCAGGAGAGAGTTGTGGCCAAGCTGGACAGCCTCCGAGCCCGGAGGGTATTGTTGAGGCCTCCTGCCTATAAGGACACACTGTGTGGGGGGCATCGGGGGATAAGGCCCACTTTTGAGAGGGATACCTCTACTACAAGACCTGGGTTACTTCTAGACCACGTGGGCCCTCAGATTGGGTTAGGGCTGAAGCCCCCATTGGATCTGGTGCAAGCGGTGGCCCAGTGAACAGTCAAGCACACCAAAAAGTTTGCAGCCCAAGGACCCTTGGGCAGAAACACTCAATTCCCCGGGCTGGAGAGAGAGGTGGGAGTCCGGTTGAGCGACAAGCACAGCAGTGCCTGAAAGAAGGCCGCTGACATTATAGGCACTTGAGGCAGAAAGTTGCTGGACTATCTGATTAAGATCCTATCGGGACAGCCGGTCCAGAATTGAAGGCGGCAGGGGCGGAGTCTGGTGTGGGTCCTGGCGTGCTATCAACTGACCTGTGGGAGACCCCTGATGAGCCGCAGTACAGCGGGGGCCCCCCTCCTGTATGCGGGGCTAAGGAACGATAAAGACTGCTGCCTCTGGCGCAGAACCATTAAGATATAATGGGGTAACCCATAGAAGTCAATGGACCTGGGTAATGATTGGTATAGGAAAACAATGGTCCTGGACTTATAATGAATTAAAGCTTGGTTGCATGGAACATTCATAAACAGCATACGGTACATGTATAGTTTATATCAATAATGTACCATTAGTTTATTTGTAAAGCATTCAAATATATATATCCTCAGAATACAAAAAGGCACACACTATTGCTTTATAGGTGACTCTTATTTTATTCGGTCACTTTTCATAACATAATATCATATTCAATGTTCAGGATAGAGAGGGGGTTGCTCCAAGGGAGAGTGTGAAGAAAGAAGGTGCTCGTGAGGTAGGATAGAGTATACAGGAAGGGAATCCAATCAGGCAAATCAATGGTTCATCATTTTATACATTGCAATCTCATTAGTAAAACTGGTAGTGATTCATGGTGGCACCAGTTCTACATTGGAGCCTGTCCCTTAGGTAATTCATGGTTATTCATTTTGTTCTTTTCAAATGTTAACAAACAGCGTTTGTCTGTAAGCGGGCAGGACTGGGATAATGTCAGGTACAGGCCCCGAACGGGGGAGAGTGTCGACGTTTCGACCCTAGTGCAGTGAGGGCAGTTTGTATCCTCTGCAAGCGGGTCTTCCTCAGGACAGAAAGAAGGGATGGGGGGAGCAACTGGTCATGGGTGATGTACAGTTAAGGTACCGCCCCTAGGCATGGATATAAAGGTCCGCAATTGAATTGCGGCTTGATAGAGGCTATTCAGCAATTTATGGTGGTGCAAATTCAATCATAGGGTGGGAAAAATCGCCCACGGCGTCTTAATAAATCGTCTTCACACAGCCCGGGGGAATCCAGCTGGTCTGCTCGAGTAGAGAGCTGCGAGTGACTCAGCGTTCTAAAAATAGGCTTAGGAAAGCGTGCACGTAGTCAGACGTGCATTGTCAGAAAGACAGATGGCCACGTAGTTACTGCTTTAGGGGCCGGCATAAACGACATACTATTCCTTGAATCAACATAGAGTAAAGCACACACAATACAATTGCGAAAATGAAACTGATAAACAATCGCTGGTGCTTTTAAATCCAGAAATGAATTAAATAGGTCACATTTCCCAACGTGTCATGGTTTTAAAATTGCATATGCCTCGTAACTGTGGGCAGATATGAGTTCACTGAAATACATACGGTATTAAACATGCCAAGTTGACATGATATAACGTGCAAACAACTGAGACTGGTTGACATACATTCATTAAAGAAGAGGAAAATTACATACAGTATTTATACACTGATTAAAACATGATCATACCATATGGCAGTAAAACAGTGAAAGGTTGCAGGAACAATGTTGCAGTAGGTCTGGTTAATATACAGTGACTGATGAAAATATATACAGTGTAAAAGGCTGAGGTGTCTAGCCATTATTCAGGGTTTACCACCTGCCTACTAAACATGCCATGTTGACCTGATGTAATGTGTAAACTACTGAGATTGATAGAATTTCATAAATAGTGAAAGAAGAAAATTACATACAGTATTATACATTGATAGGTATAAAACATGATCATACCCTGTGGCGGTAAAACATTTGAAGGCTACAGAAACAACGTGGCGGTGGGTGTTGTATATCTACAGTGACTAGTGGAAATATATACAGTGTAGAAGGAATAATTGTAATCACCCACAGCAGAATGCGGGGTCTAGCCATTATTCAGGGTTGCCACTTGCCTGGTAATCTCCTCGTATTCGTTCAAACCCCTTGTTACAGTATCAAAGATATGTATCCATTTACACTCACGGATACTCAGTGTGTTCGCAAAATTGCCTCCCCTTGGGTTAGGTTTGACCTGTTCAATGACCCACCACCTAAGGCTCTCAGCCGAATGTCCGAAAGTGGTGAAGTGTTCCACAAGGGGGGCTCCGTGCGCCCTACAGCGTATCCTGCTGCAATGCTGCAGTATCCGTGCCTTCACTCTCTGTATGGTTTGACCTATGTACCAGAACTCACAAGGGCATGCTATTGCGTAAATGACTCCCTTGGAGTTACAGTTGGTATGGTTCTGCATCCTGTGTGTATGGTTGTTGTAAGTACACTGTTGCTGTTCTCTGGTCATGGCACAGGCTTTACATTGCCCGCACTTGTAATGTCCTTTTACTGGAGGCATATTCCAGAGGGTCTGCTGATTATCCCTGGGTTTTATGGGTAATAGTGATTGAACCACATAGTCCCTCACATTCTTGCCTTTCTTAAAGGCATGCATGGGTGGTTCAGTAATCCCAATCTCGTCCGCCACTAGATGCCAGTGTTTATTTACAATCTTCTTTATCTGGTTACTCTTGGTGCAGAATGTAGTAGCACACACAAGGCGTTCGTGTCCCTGAGTTTCTTTAGATTTTGGTTCCAAAAGGTACTCCCTATGACAGAACCATGCCCTTTTCCTGGCTTTTCTTAAAAGGTTCTTAGGGTACCCTCTGTGTAAGAGGCGTGTTATAAGGTCATCCGATTCCTTAAAGTAGTCATTCTTCCGGGTACAGTTCCTACGCAACCTCAGGAATTGACCAAACGGCAGATTGTCCCTGAGGTTGCGTGGGTGATGACTGGAGTAACGCAACAGGGTATTCCTTTCACTGTCCTTCCTGTACAGGGTGGTATGCAATACACCCTCATCCTCCCTAATGGAGATGTCCAGGAAGTTGATCACTTTATTGTTAAACTCAAGGGAGAATTGGATGTCATGTGATTGGGCATTAAGCCAAAGATGGAATTCCACGAGTTGTTGTTCGTTCCCGTTCCATATCATCATGACATCATCTATGTAACGTCTCCAAAGGTCAATGCAACCCCTGTATGGGTTCCGGTCATGGAGAACATATGTGTGTTCATACTGGTCCATATAAATTATGGCCAGGTCTGGAGCAAAACTGGCACCCATCGCCACGCCCTTGGTCTGAACATAGAAGTCGCCCTGAAAATAGAAGAAATTCTCGGTCATGGCAATTTCTAGAAAGTTAATTAAGAATTCAGTGGGGACCTGGACTGGTCTGGGGTGGTTCTCCAGGACTCTCCTAATGGTATCTAGTGCGTCCTGCTGGGGGATGTTGGTGTATAGGGACGTTATGTCCATGGTCACTAGAATTTGTTTATCCGTGTCAAACAGGCGATTGTCCACCAATTTTATCGTCTGCATAGTGTCCCTCAGGTATGTCATCGTGTCTTCTGCAATTGGTTTGAGGAAGACATCTATATATTTACAGAGTGGCTCTAAAATGGATCCACACCCCGAGATAATCGGTCTCCCTGGGGGATCAGTAAGACGTTTGTGCACTTTGGGGAGGGTGTATATGGTGGGCATCCTTGGTTGTCTATTGTTCAGATATTCGTATTCATGTTTGGAAAGAAATCCTTCATTGAAACCCTTTTCTGTGATCTGTCTGATTTTATCTGCAATCTCGTTTGTGGGGTCAGATCGTAATTTGATATAGTTACCTTCCACACCCAATTGTGTGACGATTTCCTTCTTGTAGTCTTCCACCCCCTGGATCACAATAGCACCCCCCTTGTCTGCAGGCTTTATCACTATTTCTTGATTGTTTTTTAGTGATTCTAACGCTAAGCGTTCCTGTCTGGATGTGTTATATTTGATGTATTGTCTCTTAGATAGAGTCTTGTTGATGTCCCTCATGACCACTTGTTCATAGGCCAGAATCTTATGTGTCAGAGTGAGGGGGCGGGGTGAAAGTGGAAGGTGGTCGTAGGCCTGTGCTTGAAAATGTGGGGTTATAAGGAACCTTATTGAAATAGTGCTTAAGGCGTATCTTTCTAAAAAACTGATGTAATTCAATTTTCAGGTTGAAGGTGTTAGGCAAAGAGGTAGGAACGAAAGACAGGCCTTTCTCAAGTATCATTCTTTCATCGGGTTTCAGGACATAATTGGATAGGTTGATGAGAGGGTTGTCCGGGAAAAGGGGTTGGGCAGTTACCATCTGTAATGTTGCCGCCTGGTCTGGATTTCCCCATGTGTTTCTTTCTGGAAATGTACCCGTTTCCTCACCCGTCCTCTCCCCCTGTTTCATGTGGGTTCTCTCAATCCCCTGGGTCGCCCCCAGGGTTGACCTCTCCCCCTGTATTCTGACCATGGTTCCTCTACTAAAAAAGGCTGGTGTTCCTGGTAGTGTGCCGAGGCACTGGTCCCTGGTCTTTCCTGTTCACTATATGATCCGCTTGCTGCCGAGGAGTCGGAGAAGGTGGTGTACCTCCTGTATCCTCCTCGTCCCCTGGTAGAGAACCTCCCCTGTGTCTCTTGTTTATAGTATCCTTCTTGAAGATAGGGATAGGTCACTTTTTTATCGTAAAATTTAAGGTCCTTTGCTAGTTTGTCAAGTTTACTGTTCTGGGTAAAGGAATCAAAGTCCCTAATGGTTCTCTCCAAGCGGTCTAGAGCTTCTTTGGCGTTACTAAGTGCCTTGTCATCAATGATCTCCTTCTTTAGGTCGGCTATTTCCTTGATTAAGCGTTTTACTTCCTCTAGGGCAGTCTCTATCCCCAGCACCATCCAGTGCCGGGAGCAATTATTGGAAACAAAACTGAAATTCTCCTTAAATTTCGGATTGTCTACAAAAATCGCCGGCTCATTCCTCACTTGCAAACCCACAGGGATGACATTGGCCTGTAGGTATTTTGCAAGGACATGGCCATGCAGTCTCGTCCTAATTAACTTTTTCTCAAGTCTCTCTAATTTACTGATCTTTTCATTTAGGGAGAGGTCTATACTGGTAGATGTTGAACCTAAAAAGGTACCTCCGCCCTGTGCTTGTAGGAGTTGCTCAATGTACTCCTCGCTATAGGATAGTGTCTCCTTTTCAGACATAGCACAACCCCAGTGTAGTGCGCGTGTGGTGTCCCAAGTGAACAAAATATATATACAATTAAATTGACAACATATGAGCAAAGAGAAGAAAATAATATATACAGATAAAACTGACAAATTATGACAAACTTTAAACTACACAAAACATGTATACCCTCGCAGGAAGTACCTGCTCAAAATAACCATTAAGATATAATGGGGTAACCCATAGAAGTCAATGGACCTGGGTAATGATTGGTATAGGAAAACAATGGTCCTGGACTTGTATTGAATTAAAGCTTGGTTGCATGGAACATTCATAAACAGCATACGGTACATGTATAGTTTATATCAATAATGTACCATTAGTTTATTTGTAAAGCATTCAAATATATATATCCTCAGAATACAAAAAGGCACACACTATTGCTTTATAGGTGACTCTTATTTTATTCGGTCACTTTTCATAACATATTATCATATTCAATGTTCAGGATAGAGAGGGGGTTGCTCCAAGGGAGAGTGTGAAGAAAGAAGGTGCTCGTGAGGTAGGATAGAGTATACAGGAAGGGAATCCAATCAGGCAAATCAATGGTTCATCATTTTATACATTGCAATCTCATTAGTAAAACTGGTAGTGATTCATGGTGGCACCAGTTCTACATTGGAGCCTGTCCCTTAGGTAATTCATGGTTATTCATTTTGTTCTTTTCAAATGTTAACAAACAGCGTTTGTCTGTAAGCGGGCAGGACTGGGATAATGTCAGGTACAGGCCCCGAACGGGGGGGGAGTGTCGACGTTTCGACCCTAGTGCAGTGAGGGCAGTTTGTATCCTCTGCAAGCGGGTCTGCCTCAGGACAGAAAGACGGGATGGGGGGAGCAACTGGTCATGGGTGATGTACAGTTAAGGTACCGCCCCTAGGCATGGATATAAAGGTCCGCAATTGAATTGCGGCTTGATAGAGGCTATTCAGCAATTTATGGTGGTGCAAATTCAATCATAGGGTGGGAAAAACCGCCCACGGCGTCTTAATAAATCGTCTTCACACAGCCCGGGGGAATCCAGCTGGTCTGCTCGAGTAGAGAGCTGCGAGTGACTCAGCGTTCTAAAAATAGGCTTAGCAAAGCATGCACGTAGTCAGACGTGCATTGTCAGAAAGACAGATGGCCACGTAGTTACTGCTTTAGGGACCGGCATAAACAACAGACTATTCCTTGAATCAACATAGAGTAAAGCACACACAATACAATTGCGAAAATGAAACTGATAAACAATCGCTGGTGCTTTTAAATCCAGAAATGAATTAAATAGGTCACATTTCCCAACGTGTCATGGTTTTAAAATTGCATATGCCTCGTAACTGTGGGCAGATATGAGTTCACTGAAATACATACGGTATTAAACATGCCAAGTTGACATGATATAACGTGCAAACAACTGAGACTGGTTGACATACATTCATTAAAGAAGAGGAAAATTACATACAGTATTTATACACTGATTAAAACATGATCATACCATATGGCAGTAAAACAGCGAAAGGTTGCAGGAACAATGTTGCAGTAGGTCTGGTTAATATACAGTGACTGATGAAAATATATACAGTGTAAAAGGCTGAGGTATCTAGCCATTATTCAGGGTTTACCACCTGCCTACTAAACATGCCATGTTGACCTGATGTAATGTGTAAACTACTGAGATTGATAGAATTTCATAAATAGTGAAAGAAGAAAATTACATATAGTATTATACATTGATAGGTATAAAACATGATCATACCCTGTGGCGGTAAAACATTTGAAGGCTACAGAAACAACGTGGCGGTGGGTGTTGTATATCTACAGTGACTAGTGGAAATATATACTGTGTAGAAGGAATAATTGTAATCACCCACAGCAGAATGCGGGGTCTAGCCATTATTCAGGGTTGCCACTTGCCTGGTAATCTCCTCGTATTCGTTCAAACCCCTTGTTACAGTATCAAAGATATGTATCCATTTACACTCACGGATACTCAGTGTGTTCGCAAAATTGCCTAAGGAACGATAAAGACTGCCGCCTCTGGCGCAGAACCAGGTCGGCGACTGGGGAGGCTTGGGCCCCGTTACTAGTAAAAACATGAACCCTATATCGCGGCCATTGCTGTTATGGGAAAGCTTAAAAATAGACTGGGGACTGCGCAGACAGATACGAGGGACCTCTCGCCAGTCCCCTTGGGGTCCAAAGAGGAAGGGAGCAGAATTCCCGCAGATGCCTCAATACATACCCACTTAGATATGGTATTGGCTGCCATAGTGGACACGAAAGGCATGTTACAACAAGATATCAGAGCGGTGTCCTTTGGCCTGGGACTATTGCAACCAGAGCACCGCAAACTGGTGGATCGAGTGAAAGAAGTGGAACAGTCAGTAGACGAGCTCCAGCCAGACCAAAAGGCAACATCCCGTAAAATTGATGAACTCGCAGCTAGAGTAACTATCCTCGAACGGCCAACCGCCGAAATAATATCAGGGTGGTGGGGATTCCCGAGGGGACAGAAGGAACGGCATGGTAACCTTCCTGGAGGAATGGCTACGTAACACGGTTGCCCCGGGCCAGCTCACACAGTTTTGTGCTCTAAAGAGGGCGCATCAAGTGCTGGCCCGCCCATTGGCACCAGGAGGCCCCCGCCCAGTGGTAGCATGGCTCCTCCACTATAGGGACCGAGACGTTCTCCTCCAAAGAACCCGCGTCAATGGACCTTTTGTGATGGAAAACAGCAAAATACTGGTGTTCCCTGACTTAACTGCCAAGGTGCAAGCCCAACGAGCGACATTCTTGGAGGCAAAAAAGGCCCTCTGCAAAGAAGGTATCCAGTATTCCTTAATGTTCCTTGCTAAGCTCCGTATCATTCTCAATGGCAGCATCCACTTCTGCGACACTCCTGAAGCAGTGTGGACCTGGCTGGAAGCCTATAAAGTGGCGACACTGGTCCCGAAGTACCGAGAAGGGCCAAGGACAACAAACCGCTCTACTAGGAAACGGTCCAGACAATCAAATAGAAAGGCCTCACTGAAGAAACCTTCATCTTCCCAGACGGAAGGAGAGCGGAGGGCAGCATTGCAAGCTGTGGCAGAGATGCTGTCAACACAGAAATCGGATATAGCAACAAACATATCTTCAGATCATAAATCTGTGGTCTTGGACTCCAAGGGCTCAGTCACTATTAACTTGCAGCTGCTAGTTGTAACCCCAGGGTCGGTGGATGAGCTGATTTAATAGGCCCAGCGAGAAGCCTGAGCCTCTCCTGATGCGCACTGAAGGGTGCTTTACTCCACTTGATGAATTTCCTGGATGATTAGCCTAAATACTTAGTACTGTGATTAATAATAGTATGCGGGGCACAGTAATAGATTTACACAGACCTGGTGAACATTGTCAGCCTGGGACCGCCGGAAACATGCCAGATCGAGATAACACAGAGAACTGGGCCGGTGTGGGGAACGAACATACAGCCCCACTTGGCCTACCCCCAAACAGAACCTCCCTACTAGGCGACCAGAGGAGGCCTTCTTAACACAATGTTTTCTTGTTACAGGTTTGGAGGGTTAGCTGTTGCAACACTGCCCTTGGGAAAGGGAGTTCGTAGTTGGAGGTTTTTACTGTTAGTCCAGAGGGCCAAATATAGCTCTTTTACTGATAAGGGGTGGGTTGGGGGGCTGTGGAAGGACAGGGGAGGGGAGCGAGACTTAGCCTCTTTATCTGTCAGGTACGAGTAGTCTACATAGCGAAGTAAAGTTATTATCCTGCAATGTGAGGGGGATGGGATCCACAGCCAAGCGTCATAATATTCACCAATATGTGTGCCGAAGGGAAGCCCACATAGTGATGTTGCAGGAGACACACCTCACCGCAGAGGAAGGTATCCGCTTGCGGCGTAGATGGTGTGGTCAGTTATACGGGACCTCTTATTCAGCTTTTTTCGGGGGAGTTTTGTTGTGGATTCGAGCGGGAACCCCTTTTGAGGCTACTCATTCAATCATCAACCCGGAGGGCCGTTATGTCTTGGTGAAAGGCAGGTTGTTAGGCAGGGAGGTCACTCTGGGGAGTATTTATGCCCTAAACCAGGATCAGGTTCTGTTCCTCCAGACACTGTCCGCACCTTTATCCACTGTGTTAGTAGAGGATCTCCTTTTGGAGGGTGATTTTAACCGTGTGGCGGATGTAGGTCTAGATAGGTCCACACCCCCATTGCAAGGAACAATGATGACCAAGACCTCACAGGGTTTTTGGGATTGGATGGAACATTGGGGCCTCATAGATATTTGGAGAGTACAACATGGGCAAACGAGATATTACTCCTATTACTCTCCCCTCTATAGCCTGCACACCTGCCTAGACATGTTTGCTTGCTCAGCCCGCCTCGCTCCAACGGTGACCCATACAGAATATCTAGAGCGCACATTGTCGGATCACAATCCGCTGCTCCTGAAGTTCCGCCCCATTGCCAAACCCATGGTAACCCCTATGTGGTGGTTTAACCCAGCCTTCCTAGAAGACGCATGTTTCAGGGACTCACTACAATCGACCATTTCTGACTATTTCCAATTCAATCAGGGCACGGCGACCACCCCATTAATTGAATGGGACGCCTTTAAAGTGGTGGTGCAGAGTCATTGTGTGGGGCAGACTGTCAGGGTAAGAAGAGAACTACATAGGGAACTCTCCTCTTTAGAGAGCAGCCTATATGATCTGGGTAATAGTCTAGGAGTTAAGACCCCCACTCAGACGCAGTTTACAGAAATAAGGAGTAAATACAATGCTGCTCTGGAACGGCTACCTTGCCTAGATCTACGAGATTATCAGACCAGAGTACATGAGGAGAGAGGCAGACTCCTGGCATGGCTGATGCGCCCAGAGACTACGGGTACACTCATTACCCAGATCCTAACAGGAGACATGACTATCTTGTACTCGCCCAAAGCTATTAATGCAACCTTTTGTGATTACTACAAAACTCTTTACGAGAGTCCGGGGGTGCAATCGCCAGAATGCCTGACAGAGTTTTTGGCGTCTTTGCAGCTAAGGCCGCTGGTCCCGGCAATGCGGGAGGGGCGGGGGGTGGGAGTACAGGAAATCCGATCAGCCATCAAAGAAATGGCCACAGGAAAAACTCCGGGCCCAGACAGAATACCGGCAGAGATCTACTCTGCATTTGCACAAACTCTGGTCCCTAAGTTAGAGGCGATTTATGTGGAATCACTGCGTATTTGGTCACTGCCAGACTCTTCTAAGGACGCAATCATGGTTCCTTTACCGAAATCAAAGTCTAGGGCAGCCCACCCATCTGAATTTTTCCCCCTCTCCATGTTGAACATGGACTTTAAGATACTCAGTAAAATCCTAGCTATGAGACTGCTTCTATTCATGCCGGGCCTAATTCATGAAGACCAGAACGGATTAATACCGACTAGGTCCACCTCCGGTAACCTTCAACGACTCTACCATATTCTTCACCATCAAGACATTAGCCTTTATCCAGATGCTTGAGTGATGACAGTTGATCTGGAGAAGGCCTTTGACTCCCTGCGATGGGATTTTTTACATGAGGTTATGAAGCGGATGGGCCTGGGAGAGGGATGGCTTAGGTGGGTCTGTTTGCTATATACCTACCCCACTGCACAGGTCAGGACGGGTGGTGCAGGTATCTCGGCCTCATATGGTGTTCACTGAGGCACCAGACAGGGATGCCTATTATCCCCATTTTTATTTGCCTTGCCTATTGAGCCGCTGGCGGAGCTTTTTAGGCAAAAGGGGGCGGGCCACGGACTCCTCCTAGAGGGAAAAGAACATATATCCCTATATGCAGATGATTTGTTATTGCATCTAGGTGATAGATGCCAGGGGGTGGCACATGCTTTGTCTATGTTGGAGGAGTTCACGATATTTGCAGAACTCAGAATAAACACATCTAAGATCCATATCTTCTTCATAACAACCGGGGGGCAGCAACCTACCGAACTGCTGACTGGACTGAACTGGTCTCCCCGGTCCTTCCGATACCTGGGTATACAGGTATTTCATACCCTAGAAGACCTTCAGGAGGGCAACTTGGAACCAGTGTTGAGACCCCTCAAAACGAGTGTACAATTCTGGCACTCCCTTAGTTTGCCAGTAATGGCTCGCGTCGCCTTGTCCAATGATGATTATGCTCCCTAGACTTTTGTATTTCTTCATGAACCTCCCCGTTGTAGTGCCTCGCACTTGGTTCAGGGGCTTCGACACTTTACTACGAGACTTAATTTGGGACAGGGGACAGAATAGAGTCTCTCTGGTTGTGTTGCAGCGGGCCCCGGAGGCAAGAGGACTGGGCGCCCCTAACTTCGAGTTATACTACCTAGCCTCTCAAATTGGCTGGCTCAATGGTTGGATGGTAGAGGTCTAGAGACGCTTGGCCCTAAGGGCCTAGTGGACAACCAGGGACTGTTGTTGGCGAAAATCCTACATCCAAAAGTGGTTATTTCCACACCGGGGGGCCTGTAACAGGTGGCACTGAAATATTGTTGAAGATGCCTCTGGCGTACGTCCACACCCCTCTCTACGCACCGGACCCACCTTTGGAAGGGCTCCCACATGGTGACAACCCCTCCCCATTCACGAGAAGTCAACTGAGCGAGTGGACAACAGCAGGCATCGTCACAGTGAGTGACTGTTTCCAACAGGAGAACTCATTCCATTAGATGACTTCTTTGCTCAATATGATCTACGCCCTGGACAGTTTTTGAATTATTTTGCACTGGTGAGAACATTTGGGGATTTATGGCCTGGGGGCAGAGAAGAACCAGAGACTTATGGTGTGCTCCAGGCATTGATGACCCTAGGGGCAGCACGCCACCTTGTGAAATGGCTGTATAGAGCACTACTGGAGATGACTACGAAGCCCTTATATCAGATACAAGAGTGGTGGGGAACTCTGTTGAGCAGGGAGATATCAAACACAGAATGGAGTGAAGTTTTGGGGAGCCCAAAACGTGTCTCTAGAAATACCAAATTTAAACTCATCCAATTTAACTACTTACACCTGACCTATCACACAGATTACAAATCATGTACGGGGGCGGCGATCTATATTGTCCGCGGTGTGGGGAACCAGATGCAGGGTTTGCCCATATGGCGTGGTAATGCCCGAGGCTGCGGGGCTTTTGTATTGCAGTAATAACCGCGATTAACTGAGTATTGTCTCGCTCGCTCCCCTGTACAGCACAAGTTTGCCTCCTGGTCTGTTTCCTGGACCCAAAGCAAATAAAGTGGGTTTCAGATTTGTGCACCTGGCTTTGGTCCTGGCATGTAGTGGCGTGTAGTGTTGAGGTGGATGACAGAGACGGGACCCGCAGTGGTGGCTTGGGAACGAGATGTTGGAGTGTGTGCCAGAGCAGAAGAGAGGGCATTGATGAGAAAGGACACCAGAGGGGTATGTCGTCGCCCGTTGGCAGGACTGGGGTCAGAAGTGTTATGGGGCTGGGACAGCAGAGGGCACAGAAATACTGATAACAGTATCAATGGGACACAAAGAACCGAACAGGCTGTGGTACGCCCCCCCGAGACACACCAATGGATTAAATAAGGGGCAATATGTAAGAAAATTTAGCTAAATACAGAGCCCCTGACTCCCACCCTCCCCCCAAGCTCATTACAGCATTTAAATTCATACATTAAGGAATGACCCCCTCTACAGCAGTGAAGAACCTAGCAATGTACCTCAATTATAGACTCTCTGGACGACACAATTGTTTTATCTTAATAAGTGTTTGTTAGAAATGGGATCTCTAGTTGGCAAGGGCTTGCACCTTTGTCCAAGTAGGGACCCTTCTTCCTAGTCAGGGTAAGGGAGTTACACTCCTAAAATAACCCCTGCTCACCCCCTTGGTAGCTTGGCACGAGCAGTCAGGCTTATTCTAGAGGCAGTGTGTAAAGCATTTGCACATAACCAACAGTAATACAGTGTAAGCACTACAAACGGACACCACACCAGTTTAGAAAAATAACCAATATTTTTATATACTCAAGACAAGACCAATTACGACAAAAATCCACAATACTATACTTTAAAAATGAATGCTTGATAAGGTAACTTCTTCTTTGCAGGAATAACACAAAAGCAAAGTTCGTACGAGTCGGTAGCCCCGTCCGGGTCTACCGCGATGCTGAATTACACAGAGTCCAACAGTTCCGGCCGACCGCGTCGCTACGGGCCAGCAGAGTCGTGAACAGACTCAGTCACAGTACCTTTCTCGTTGTGGCTGGTACGGAGTGTACGAGCCGGTCGGCGTTCATCGCGGTTGCGGTGCAAGATGGAGCGATGCAAGGTGCGGTGTCCCTCGATGCGGTGCAGGCAGCGGCTCGATGAGCGTCGTGCAGACGGAGTCGGTGAGTCCAAGGCGTGCGGTGCAGGGCGAGACGGTGTACGATGCGGTGCTGACAGGTTGCGATGCAGGCGACCAAGCCGGAGTGCGGGAGCTGGCGTCGGACAGCGGTGCGAGTCGGAGCGGTGCGTCGCAAACGTGCGAGCGGTGCCCCAAATGTGATGCGGTCACGACTGTTGAGCCAGTTGCAGCGTCCGCGACGGTTGGGTCCGGCTGGTTCAGTGAAGAGTTGCGATGCGAACTGCGGTGCCCACAGGTCACGGTGCAAGCAGCGGCTCGGTGTTGACGGCGTCGGACGTCGCCTACGGTGAGACCAGGGTTGCGATGCGAAGCGGTCTGCGGTGCAAACAGGTCACCGGTCAGGGATGGATTCGGTTGACGGAGTCGGTTGCAGTTCCCTTCCTCTGTGGCAACTGAAACAGCGTTCCAGAAGCGGTACCCAGAGGCTTATGAAGTCTTTGTAGTCCCTGAGACTTCTTAACAGGAGGCCAGCTCGGTTTCAGGCCCTTGGAGATACTCAGCACAAGTTTGTAGAAAGTTCAGTCCTTTCACTGCCCAAGACAGAAGCAGCAACTGCAGGCCAAGCCAACAAGGCAATAACTCAGCAAAGGGGCAGTACTCCTCCTAGCAGCTCTCCAGCTCTTCTTCTTGACAGGTTCCTTGATTCCAGCGAGATCTCAATTCATGGGGTCAGGGCCCCAATATTTATATCCCAAATTCCTTTGTTCTCTGAAGGCAGAGAGGCCTTTGCCTAGTCCAAACCAGTTCTGGAGCACTTTGTTGACAAGTCTCCGTCCCTTCTTTCAGAGAGTACGCCAGGGACATCAGACGCACCACAGGAGGTGGAGCCAGCATTGTGGAGAGAAGGCACTGTCCTATTCAGGGCCCAGGTGCAACTCCTCCCACCCATCTACATGTAGATCTTGCTATTCAGCCCTGTGCTGACTCACCCTGTCTCCTGGCATCCCCCAGCCCCTGTCACTCACACTCCAGACAAGGAATACACAACCTCGCAGAGGCAGGCTTGGATGGTTAGACAAGAAAATACCCACTTTCTAAAAGTGGTATTTTCAAACACAGAATGTTAAAACCAACTTCACTAAAAGATGCATTTTATCATTCTGAGTCCAGGCATACTAAACTCGAATTTCTACCATGTTCCCGGGGTCAGTTAGGATTATAAGCTGTAATAATCAAAACTGCCCGTTCTGGCCTATGGGGAACAGGTAGCCTTGCAATAGTGAAAAACGAACTAGGCTGTAATTCACTATCAGGACATGCCACACACACCAGGGCATGTCCTACCTTTCGCATACAACGCACCCTGCCCACAGGGGTTCCTTGGGCCTACCTTAGGGGTGACTAACATGTAGAAAAGGGAAGGTTTAGGGACTTGCAAGTGTGCGCACTTGCCAAGTCGACATGGCAGCCCCAGGCTGCGCACAGGCTCTGCAATGGCAAGCCCGAGTTACACTTTACGGGCTGTTTGCGTGGGTGGCACAATCCAGTGCTGCAGCCCACCAACAGCATTTGGTCTATAGGCCCTGGCACTCGCAGTGCACTTTACAAGGGACTGACACATAAACCAAATAGGCCAATCATGGAAACGCCAATCCGTAACTCATTTTATACCGGAGCACTTGCACTTTCCCACTGGACAGCAGTGAGGAAAGTGCGCAGAATCATTACACCAGCAAAAACAGAGTCAAAACCGGGAGGTCAGAAAGCAAAAAGTCAGGGGAAACACGCCAAAAGATGCCAAGTCTAACAGTGTTTATGATGCATAGTTTGTTTAATACTTCATTAATGTGTCTGTAATATGGCAGCCATCAAGACTCCCTGGAGGTCCTTATCAGAGTAGAGCTGAGGGGAATGTTATTATATGATATTCGTAGACGACAGATTAGTAAATGTCAAGCAATGACTTATTGGAAATGTTTTACAATATTGATGTGAGGCCTGAAAACGGTCTGCTAAGCTCCCATAAGCATGTATATGTTTGTACACAGAAATTCCAATAAAGATATATATATTTTTTAAAATGACGTTCCATTATACATTTGTGAACCTAAGGTGAATCTCTCACCTGCCATCAAAGAGTTCATCAGGTTCAGTCAACTCTCTGGTATCGCTCACCTGGACAAAGTTGGTCATTTTTTCCTTCACTGTGGGCACAACTTAATGACGGTTAGATTACCCCTTAAATGGTGAATAGCCTTGTTGAAATACCTTGGGACATGGGTGAGCAGAGACATGGAGTCCCAGTGGCGGGACAACTATTGTACAGCTATTACTAAGCTAGAAGAACAAATATCCACATGGGTCAAACTGCCACTATCTCTAACAGGCAGGATCGCAGTAGCGAAAATGTGTGGTTTGCCTCACTTCTTATACCGGTTTCCCAATATATCCATGCAAACACAACAAGATGATGGCAGGAGTGCTGAAACTTTACAACCACTCACCCCTAGTCAAGAGATCTGGGTTTAATCCATCGTTCTTTTGCTCACTTTGCCACCCCAGTTTGGACCCAGCCATATGCAAATCAGTCTTGACCCTGCTCCTCATGGGAATAGTCCAGCCCAAACTGCCAGGCCATGTCCTCCCTGGACTAGAAACAAGAATCCTGGGACCGGTTTTGGGGTATCACCCCTCATCAGCCATGCTAGCTTGACTCCAGTGGCACAGTGAGCAAGGGACCCACGTCTGGGCATACCCTTGGCCACTTAGGGTGAACATAGAAAACACAAAAAGATAACGGGTGGAGTGCTGAAACCTTTCAACCACTCACCCCCAGTGCTCCTCTCTTGCCTGGGGGTGAGTGGTTCAAAGGTTTCAGCACTCCGTCCATCATCTTGTGTGTTTGCTCAATATATCCAGAAGCGATTGGTGTCACAGTCCCAGCAACGACCATTGTGGTGTTTTTTGTATATGTCAAAGAGATCTCCGCTGGACACTGTAAGCTTGTTGCCATGGAAATACTCATGGAAAAGCTGAGTGGGCATTAATTGGGTAGGGGCCCCTGCCCTTTGACAAATGATTGGCTACTTGATTTAATCTACTGCCAAGAACAGTCGGACGCTTATTGGTAATTGATGCCTAGCCAACTGAGACCCAACAATATACGAGGCATATGTTTGTCATCATTTGATGAGGGCAGCTTCCAAACCAACCCCAAAATTACCCGACGGCCTTAGATAATGACCTCCTGGGCGACCTTCGGAGCAGCTCAGGTGGAGATAGAGAGAGAGACCTAACAGGACAAGACTGGCTCCTGTAACAAACAGAGTAGTCTGCTGACATTTTAACTCCTTACAGACTTTAGGTGCACTGGAGGTTTCATATAGGCATATGTATGCACTGGAGTTGCTATAACCTAATTTGTGATGTAGCTGTAGGTTGCAGTGCTTTTTTCTCCCACTGTGCTGTGAGTTGTTGGATGTACTACTCCGTGCTTTTCTGACGAATCCTAATAACATAAATGCCCCCTCTTCCATTTATGATAAGATGTGGCTGCAACTACTAGCCTTCAGTCAAATTTTCTGACCACAAAAAACTTAGGGATCCCACAATGACTGATGGCTTAACTACATATGTCTATCTCCCTCAGCTGGAGGCTTCGGCCTCCCGTTTATGACAGCAAAATAGATCTATTGCCCACGTTTATGCCATGGACTACTTCAATTAATTAGGCTTTTCTTATCTACTTCCCTCTTCAAGACTCCACAGGCCCTCTCTACCATAACACATTCTTTACTCCACTACACGAGAATCACTCTGCTTGCCATTCTCCCCTCAATGCAACCTGTATGGCCTTTCTAATTAGTCTAATCTCCTGAAACCAATTTTTACTTGTATTTACTTATATCCTGCACTAAATATGGGTCCTCCTTTTGCCTACCATTGTCTCTCATGACACCCCCACAAACTGACGGATTGGCATTGATGCCACACTTCTTGCTAAGTGGTTGCACTCTAAAATAGGATGTTGTACTCTCTAAACCTGGTGGCTGAGATATTGTTGACGCCTCTACTTTTCAGCAGTCAAGATTACCATGGGATCTGGTCCGTACAATATAAAATGTAAAAGTACATTTTAAAACTTTCATAAGCAAAACTTTTAACGGAAACATAAATAAGACTGCAGTTTTTTTTCATGGGCAGGTTTCAGGATAGTTAAAAACTCAATCGGCTGAAGGGGCAGTGGTCGTAGAGAGATCCATATTTCTCACTTGAGGAGTGGATAGTCTGGCAAAAAGTACACATCCTTAAAACAAACATTATCACTTTAAGTGAAGTGACACACATTAACTGTACTTGTAATAGAGTAAATATTTTTTTTTTTTTACCTTATATTCATGGAGAATCCGATTTGTCCAGTGTGGTGCTTTACTTTTTAATTTGTTGATCGGTACTATGGATTTCAGATTTTCTTCACTGAAAAACAATGTTTCATAGCAATACAGTATTATGTAATCAGCAATTGAAAAAAGTGACCCTCAAACAAAGGTCTTGAAATTAGTACATTTAAAAATACTGAATACTGTTGTGTAGTGGTGACTCATCTCAATCGAATAACTTAGAGAAGGCATTGTAAAATCGTTTTACACAGTGCAAGAGTGAAGAAGTCTTTCCAACCAATCAAAAATTTTAGGACAAAAAGGATGCTGAATCGCTCTAGAATTATACAAACTACCTCTTGCACTTACAAATACAACACATGATAGCAAATACACGCTCCTAGTTAAAAAAAAAGAAGAAGAAACATAGCTTCTAGTTCAATTTTTTATAATCGTGGATGCCCTCTTTTCTTTATTAACTTGAAGATTAGTTGCTTCGAATGCGTACATTAGTAGTGAAAAAATTATGGTCACGGCCTACTTAGAAAGTTAGAGAATGATTCAGAAATGTTATAGAAAGTGATACTAATCTCAATAAAACACAATTCATAGCAGCATAAAACTTAACAAATGAAGGCTTGCAGTTTGTGAAAAAGTGAACCTTCGGTATGGAAGCCACAACTACTGGCCTAGCCTAGTTCTCAGGAACCTCCTTGAGGAGGCACGTGCTTCACTTGTAATGTATTGTACTTTTCCTTTACAGAGTGTGTTGCTACCACTGGTGAGGTCCAAAACGCTGTGTAGTCCTTGTCTGGTTAGAGTCGAGCAGATCAAAGACACCACAGCACCGAACAAGGACCACAGGGACACGTGCTTACTTAGAATGGGGCATTATGCCAGAGACCGGATCACCACAGGACCTTAAGTAAACACTAAATTAGATTAAAGAAAGACAAAAGGACCTACATTGCCCTAAGCCTTGAAAAAGCCCTAGGCTGGCAGTCCACTGGGGGCGAAACACGTGTTGGCTATTTTTTTTATTCTAATTTTTTTAATTTTATTTATAGCTGCATCTGATCTGTACTAAGAAAGAATATGACAAGAAATAAAAACAAAATAAAGACAAAACAATTTGAAAAAAACTGGATCTGTGAATGTCTGTGAAAAGGTTGCACTGAAGATTTTATTGCCTTTTCCCTCAGAAACATATATTCTCATAAACATAACTCTTTTTGAAGTTATAACTGAACAACTATAGACCATGTTCATTGAGGACAACAAAAAAGCGAAATAATCTAGGGAAATTAACACTCATCATAATCAATTTACAGATCTAATATATACAGCTGGAAAAGTGTATGTGTATATTGTGACTTTCTATGGAAAGCGTTCTGTGAAGGAGTCAAATGCCTTTCATACAGTTGATCACACTATATATGGTATGAGATGCTAGGGCTGAACATTTCTGTGTCTGATGCGGCTTTCTGAGCAACTCTGCAGCTTTTGCCCTTTCTGTGGCCATAGCTGAGACCAGGATACCTTCCAGAGGCTTTTAAGTGCTATTGGCATAGCTGGCAGCAGTGGTTTTTAACCTTCTGACTTCGACCCCCACTGAATCACTACTGGGAGGCAGGGAACCCTATCTTAAGAAATTTTTATGAATTGAACCTAAGAACAATACACAGAAATACAGAAACAAGTATACATCAAACAAATGCACATTCTCAAACTCTTTCAAAAACAAAAATTTATATAAAAATGCAAATTTTATTGGGAAGGTTGGAGCGTTTCAAAATTTGGTTTTCTTTCTAAAAGACGAAGCAGTATGCTACTCTTTCATATCACTCGTTTTGGCCACTAATGCATGCTCCCTTTTGGTCGGCGCATTGCAGTGATTTAATCGAGCACGCCAAGTGTTTATACTAGATTCTGTTTGCTGTACTTGCTCTGTTTCTTTAAATCAAGCTAAGGGTACCAATAATCAGTTGCAGATCCCCTGAGAAGGCGCAATGGATGCCAAGTTAAGAACATCTGTCCTACTGGCTTTGCCTTCACAGTTGCTGCCTCAGCCACCAGTGAATCTCCTGGTTGTTAAACACCCTGTAGACCATTTCCCACAGGAATCTGACGTATTGTAGCCTATCTCTAGTGTCTCCATTTAGTTTAGGAACCAAAGTTGAGCATAAAGGTGGGCTTTCACTACTGTTTTAATGTAAAGGGAGAAAGTGGTCTTTGCAGTTCCCAACACAGGACCACAGTAACCGCAAATGATAACTGCACCCCAGTGATTATGAAAGTCTGCCTGTCCAGTTCAAGTCGTTGGTAAATGTAAAGGCGAGAATTCACATGCTTCAGTGAGACAGTGTTTAGTGTCTAAAATCTACCACTTGAGGGAGTATGGTTAGTCATCAGCCAAGATGGACACAACTCCAGGAGCTCCTTGAGATTCTAAGATTATCAGACGTTTCAATGCCTGATCCTACATTGGAGGTCCAATTTCCAGACCAGACATGCAAGACCCATGGGTTGCTGAGGGGAAAGAACAGCTGTGCAGCCAAAGTGTAGTGAAGGCAGTGGAAGACCAAGAGGGAGAGGCAGACCATGGGTGGTGGGGATCGCAAAGCTTATGAGACTGCTCAGGCTGTCCAGGTTTGCATGTGCGATGCTGATATAGTGGCTGAGAAAAATGGCTTGCATGCCGATTTCCATAGTGCAAAAGGAAGAGGGACTGTTAAGAGGGTCATTTATTGAGGTGGGGGGAGGGGGGGGGGAGAACCCTGACCAGTTACCTCCACAGATTGGGCTGATTCACCTTAAACAGTGTTGTGAGAGTAAAGTGGAGTCGTCCAACAGCAATAGAAAGGAGAAAAGTACAGAGGCAGAGTTTTTTTTGCCCTATAGGAAATGATGGCAAATCCATAGTTACAGAAGATGCGCCTATGCACAAGTGATAGCCAGGAGAGCCCCGCATTGGGGGGGAAAAGGGGAAAAATATTGCACATCAGTCTGCATTTCACACAGGACAGAATTGTACATTATGTTCAATTTTGCACTTGGGAAATGGGAGACTGGGAAAAATGTCACATGACATTCATGGTAGTGTGCCTGGAAACCTGTATCTCCTCAAACACTAAAAAATGTGGCCTTCAGAGGATAGCTAGGCAGAGAGACAGAGGAATATTATAAGACGAAGATAAATCAGAATTCGACCTCTAGGTGGGAATTAGAATGGAGAGCTTCAGGGAATTGGATAGAAGGTGGTATGTTGACACTTGTGTGAGTCAGGGAAGCACAAATAGCTAGGATTAAACCACTATAAACCTACATTACTGAAGCATCAAGCCTATATGAAGACTCTGTAGATAAATATCTGAGAGTACTGCATTACCTTGGGAGATTTTAAGATCATGAATACATACAGGGTAATGTATGCCCACTGTACACTATAAGCACACTGCTGCCAGCTAAGTGCCTTTATAATGTCAAAGAACACCAAGGCGACTAGCAATATCCTTTTAAATATACAGTTGTGGTATTTTAGACCATGTATTCAGTGGGTATGTCCACCTAGCCACAGAGCTTAAGATGCCACAGGTCAGGCTTATCCAATCCATTTCTTTTTTTCCTTTTTGGGACCTTTAGTTTGTTTTTCCTCTCAAACCATGTCCCCGAATACAACCAAAAACATGCACTGGCAAAGCCAAAGGGGCTTACCTATGAGATCTACTGGCTTTGCAGCATGGCTGAAAAAGGGGAAAAACGGCATAATGATACGATTGCTGTGCCATTTTGTAGTCACGCACATGTGTTCAACATGCATGCACATACCTACAAAAGGACACAGGTTTTTTACATTATTTTTACAGATCCGAGATGAATGAATATATATTTTTTTTTAACTTTGTTTTTATTGATTTTTTCAGAAAAAAACACAGTAAAACAAGCAGTGCATGGTCCCACGTATACATTAGGAGGACTACCACATTCACATATTAAGGCAGTTCAATAAAAAATAGCATTGTACACAGCAGAACGTAGGTAGCAGAAAAATGTCCAGTCAGGGGACAGTATTATATCAATTCCAAGTTATAGAGCTAGGTATACAAGAAGAGATACATCAATGTCTCACTTAGCTGCCACATCCGTTATACATTGGTAAAGAGTTCACAGAATTCACACCTCATCATCCGAGCTAGAGTCACCCTCAACATTAAATGTATTAATGAGGAGCCCCCACATCATAATTGCTTCCATGGCACCTTCATCGCTACGGGTAAGGCGCATATTGGTCTCCTCCGCCACTGCCCATTCAAGCAGATCCCGCAGCCATAAGGACGTCAGTGGCACCCTGCAGTCCAACCAACCAATGGCTATGCGCCATTTGGCCAATAAAAGTGCAAGTTGGGCAAGCTTGTAGGGAATCTTCCGCCCTTTGAGTCTTGTCAATACTCCCAGGAGGCAGGCCATTAGGGTCAGAGGGACCGTTATGTCCGTCGCCCTCACAATTGTAGCCACTACTTCCTTCCAGAACCCCTGGATCCCGACACAGGCCCAAGCCAGATGCAAGAAGGTTGCACCCCAACTCCCCGCACCGTACACATCTCACCTCCCTCGAAGGGTCCATCCTATTCAACTGACTAGGGGTCACAAAGGAGAAAATTAAAATGCAGCAACTTAAATGTGTGATTATAGGACACCAGCCTCACCAACTTGCATGTGCACATCCAGTCTGCCTCCACAAAGGGCTCCTCTAGTTCTTTCTCCCAGGCCCCACGGGCAGATTAAGGGGTACTCGCCATGTCTCCCTGAATCTCCCTATGGCATGAGGTAATCAGGTGCCTCCCCTCCCCCCACTGTAGCAGGCCACCAAGCACCTGAGAGGGCTGCGGCACTGCAGGAAACCCAGCCCACACCTCCCGTACAGTGCTTTCCAGCTTAGCGTAATGACAGAAGTGACCCGGTCCCATGTCAAATGTCTCCCGCACCTCTTGGAAGGTGAGGAAGACTTCCCCGGGATATAAATCATCCGCCACCTGGCACCCCCCTCAATTGTTCCATGGACATATCCAGATCAATCGTCCGGAACGGTGTAAGATCTCAGAGTCGGAGTTCCCTGTCAAAGGAGGCCCTGAGCAGCACCTTTCCAACCATTGCCATACTAGGTATGGGACCAGGCGTTCAGACCGACCCCCTCTGCAGCAGCAAGCACGACAAGGTATCTTCTCCCAGCATATCTATGAACAACCTCTTTTCCTAATTGTCAGGTGCAACAGCATGTTGTAAATTTGCCGCATAATAGTAGTGTCACAAATCTGGGAGAGAAAGACCCCAGCCTTTCATGTCTCGCTTGAGGAGAGACAAAGCCACCTTGCTACGCCTCCCAGACCAGTGAAATAAGTAAGCTATCCAGTTTATGAAAGAAGTTCAACAAGGTAGAGGCAGCAAGGATGGAAGCCCATTTTAGCCACTGTGTCCCTACCTATCACTGACATGGGGAGTCTGTTACAGAATGCTATGGAGCCCTCTCGTCCCTCCACGACTCTATCCCCATTTAAGCGCTTATATACTGCCTTGGTGGTTGCAACCTGTACAACCAAGTATCTGAATGAATCCCTTCGTCTCCCAGCAGAGGCCCAACTCAGGCAGTCGGACAGTTGGTGTCCCAATCAGACTCTGAAGGGGAAACAAAAGCGACTTTTGAATGTTAACCCGGAGCCCAGACACCCTACCAAAATTATTTAGTAATCCCATAAATTTCGGCGCTGATCTGCTGGGGGAGTGAACATAAAACAGGGAGTCATCTGCATATAAGGAAATGACGTGTGGAGCCCCCTACTGGAAGCCCCCATGGCACCAATTTCTAAATCAATATTAGGGCTAGGGGCTCAATCGCAAGAGCAAAGAGGAGTGGCGAGAGGGGACAGCCCTGTTTGGTTCCCCTCCCAACCAACCACGCCTCAGAGAGGTCGCCACCTATCTAGACACAGACCATGAGGCAAGTGTATTATAGCCGCACTCAGGTGCAAAACAGGTGCCCAAACCCCATTACTCTCAATACTGCCATTAGATAAGCCCACTCCACAGTATCAAAGGCTTTTTCTTAGTCTAGGGAGACCGGAGCCAGCTCACGATCATCATCCATGGTTTCGTGCACCATGTGTGTGAGCCTCCGTAAAGTGAACGCTGTGCTACGGGCCCGCATAAAGCTGCATTGGTCCTCATGCACCCATCCACGAATCACTTTCCCACAACCTTGTCGGCAGAAGTTTACATAGTATTTTTATGTTTGTATTGAGCATCGTAAGTGGTCTATATGAGGAAGGGTCTGCCGCGTCACCCTCGGTCTTTCAGCATAAGGCAGATAATTCCTTCCCTCAAGTTGGGCAAGAGGATCATGTTTGTTCGCACCTCGTGAAGGACTTCCAACAGTTTCTCTTTAAGTGTAGTAGAGTAGGTCTGGTCAAACTCTACAGGGAAGCCGTCTCCACAGGGAGCCTTGGACCTGCTGAGGGCACTAATGGCTTAGCCCAGTTCCTCCAGAGAGATCTCTCTACAATTCCTGTAAATAGTCTGGTGTTAGAGTAGCCCACCCCACGCTAGTTAAAAAAAACCTCCCCCAGCGCAGCGGGCTCCCCTCTTCAGTGCGGTACACCCCCTTAAGTTGTTCCACAAACTAACTTGAAGGCTGGTCACCAGGGCACAACCAACTCGCACTCCACAACCAGTCGGAGTACAAGACATTTAAACACCCTCAACTCCCCCCCACCGCGGACAGACAGAATAACAACTCATACTGCACATCCATTAAGATCCATGCTGTCAGGGCCCACAGCCTAAACCCATGACCCACAACCATGGCCTGCCACTAATTGGGGGAAAAGTGCCTCCAGCCCCGTAAACAATGTAACAGCATACCAAATGCAAAATGCATATCAGCTCTTCACATGGTGAACCCAACAATCTGCATAGCCCCAACTGCACCCTGGGTGCATCATCCTGCACCCCCCGGATGAGCTAGAGGGGAAAGCCATGAGAGAGAGGGCAGGAGAGAAAACCGCTAAGCACAGAGTTAGGACAATAAATCAAGTAGCAGAGTCTCCCAAGTCCATAGCAGGCACCGGGGTGGATGAAGACCCCCCCAGAATCTGACGCAACATCATGGGACACCAACGCAATGGTGCCACCCCCCTGGATCTCAACTCTTGTTGGGTTCTTTTCTCTGGGTGACGAAGATTCTCCCATCACAGATTCCCCTCGTGACCTCCAGTGCAGGCTGTGAGCTCCATGGGCACTCCCGATGTCGGCTCGCCTTGAGACAGCACTCTCTCTGTGCATCATGTCCCACACCTCCAACCACTTCCACACATCTTCTGGGAAGCAAAGAAGTAGGACTTGCCCCCGGACAAGACCCTCAATTGAGCAAGATACAGAAGCATGTAGCAGAGGCCATCGATCTAAGTTTGGCTTTAACCTCCACGAAGTCCTTCAGGGACCCCTGGACTTTGTTGGTGCAATCCAGATAAATGGAGATCCTGTGGTTTTCGAAGTGTGCAGTATCCATCTCCCGGGCAGCACAGAGAATGCAATCTTTGTCTTTATAGTTCAAAATCTGCGCAATGATGGAACGCGGCAGTTCCCCAGTTCTGGGAGGCGCCATCAGCCCCGCTGCACCCTTTCAATTGCATTCAGCGGAGATAGCCCAGTCGGTTTCAGCACGTCCCGAATCCATTGTTCCACAAAGGTCTCTGTTGCATTGCCTTCAGATCATTCCAGGAATCCAAGGAAATGGACGTTGTTACGGTGAGACCTGCACTCTGCATCCTCTACTCGTGCCTCGAGAGTTCCAGTCTTGGAGGTAACCAAAGCCATCTGCTTCCGTAACACAGCCACCTCAGATTGAAGTTCAGAGATCCGTACCTTGTCTGACACCTTTCTGAGATCCACCAGGAGGAGGTTCACATCGAGCGCCACCTTTTTTTTATCTTTCCCTCGAGAGCCACCCTGGATCATTGTATTGCAGCAAGTAGGGCTGCCTGGGAGGGCTCCTCGGCAGACGATCCCGGTACACAATCTTCCCTGTGACCAGCCTGTTGTGTTTGCCGCTGCGATGAAGTGGCCGGCGTGATATGCTGCTCCATGGTGTTCCCCTGCGAGGGGGCAATAGTTTGTTCCTTCTCATAAGGACAGGTTGGGGGTATCCTGAAGCTCCTATGCACCGAAACATGGGCCACTGGCACCACCACCTCGAGGGGTACAGACAGTCACCTACTCCCCACGCAGTCTCTGTAGCTATGTCAGATTAGACCATTGCCAGCTCAAGGGCAGCGGGAGGGCACACATCCATCCACAGCGTGGCAAGGATACACAGGAGTCAATCTATTGCCCTCCAGCCCTGCCAATAGAACCACCAATGTCTTTGAGTCTCACTGTCCCAGGAGTCCCCCAAGAAGGGGGGTAAGTATGATCACACCTGTTCCCACAACATGTGGCCCCCCACTGTGCGGCAACGCCTGCCCACCAGGGGCCTCCAATCTTAGTGCTGATCTTTCCATTGAGGCCCACAGCTAGTCCTACGCACCCAGGAAGTAAAAGTGAACACCCCCAGGGCCAGCATAATCGACAATGTCAGCAATGTCAGGCCCTGCTGGCCCAAGACACCCGACAGGCCCGCAAAAACACAGCGTGGGTCCCACGAGCACATGCCCCGCGGTCCACGGAAGACCCTAATGCAGCACTTGTCCACAGTAAATCACATGGTTCATAAAGGAGGCCCCAGGGGGAACAGCACTTGCCACAATCGGGCCATGGGCCCAAGATAATTGCCCACTTAGTTGCTTACCGGGGCAAACTCCCACAAGACCGCCAGCAGAAGAGGAGTCGGTCTGCATGCGGCCACTGCCCCACCGCAGAGCTGATGTCCAGAGTCACAGTGCTGAGCAGGTCAGGCCCAGCCCCACAGGCCCGCTGCGCTGCACGGAGGCCGACCTGGGCAGTAGCGCGTCTGCAGGGCCTGCCACGGGCTGCGATGTCTCCAGGTCCGAGAAGGAAGGGCAGCCCCCGCATCGTCTGATCAAGGCACAAGACCTGACCATGCCTCAGCCCCTCGCACCACCACCACCACATGACTCCGCTGACTGTAGCCGAGCCAGGCCAGGCCCCCGAGCACAGCCCGCAGGCCCCACGAGCGCAGGGGGAACAATCAAATCCAGGCACCCTCCAGCTCCAATCTGCTTCAATTTCACGCGTCCAGAGCGCTGGGGCAACATGAAGCAAACCACAGAGGCAATTCAGGGTCACAGAGTTATGGGTATGGCAGGACTTTAAGGATGTAGCCGGGCCGCAAGGAGCCTGTTAAGCGTGCGTCCTGTCGGCTATCTTGCATGGCCACGCCCCCGATGGATGAGTAAAATAATGAAAAGTATTGTTAAAGTGCTTTTTTAAAACAAAGCGCAAAAGCGCATTTATTTAAAAAAACTAATTTTAAGCGGGTTGCAGGAGTGGTTTGTGGAGAGAGTGGGAGGTGAAGCAACATGGCGGGTGGGGAATAAAGCAACAGGGCAGGCGAGGAGAAAAGCAACACAGCAGGCGGGGAGAGAAAGAAAACAAGGTAAAGGAAGAAACACACAGACGAAAGGGAGCATTGTGGAGCAGCTAGTGGCAGAAGCATAAGGGTGGAGGGGGAGAGCATGGGGGAAACAGCGTGAAAACACATGCACGCCCATGAAGTGCTTAAACAAAAAGAAAGTAGTTCCCTAAACGCGAGCAGAAAAAGCATAGAAGCCAGCCAATCAAAGCAACGGTAAAGAGGCTATGCTCCATAGGAGGGAGGCACACAGGATGAAGAGTTTGAAACGAAGAGAGCCATCCAATAGAAAGCAATCAAATAAGAGGGACAGTAAAGGCAACCAATTTTAAGCAATGGGTGGAGTGTAAGCCACTGTATGTTACTGAAAAGCCCACAATATGTCTTTCTCAATGAGACAGTTTGCGCCATCTAGTAGGTTTGATCTAATAACTCGCTTCAAGGAGAGCTATTGTCTTCAGTGGGGCAGTGGCTGTGCAAGGTTGCATTTCCCTGCATTTAAGGAATCTAAAATCCAGAATTGGGTCCTTAAGAAGTGTGTCACACCTGTCTTTCTCTCTGTATGTACTTTGTGACACACACACCTAAACCCCCCCAGATTTAGGCAGCTGTTTAGTACGCTCAAAATCTTAATTTACAGGTGTTGTAGCAAGCAAAAAAGCCATTAAGGAAATAAGTTGCGAAATCCTTACTTATTTTGTACATTCATTAGGGCCAGTACAAAATGAGGCCATAACAAGGCCTTGAGTGATTCAGAAGAAAGAAGTAACCTGCTCATAAATAAGTGAGATGATAACTGAATATTTTTAGTAAATTACATATACATAATTTGTAGCAAACACTCCACATGCTTGGGTTTGGCTTAGTCATTTTGTGGTCTAACGCTGTGCTGACGATCCTTGAAGCGGTGAGAAAAGTCTGTTTTTTGTGCTTTACCTAAATAAATGAGGGCTGGTAAAATTTTGTTGGAAGGGGGCAGGTTTCTGTGCTCGAACTGAGCAGCATTGCCTCCATTGCTTATTGGGTATGGGCAACTAGCAATGTTATATAGCAGGTGCACTTGCACGACCCAGAAGTGCAATGGGCGCACGGCATCCAAGTAAGGACCCACTTTTATTAGCCTACAGGCGTCCGTTTAGACTGCCTGTCTACAGGTGTCCGTTTAGACTGCCTGCATTAGGGCAGATGGCTCTCTTGTTAAGGTAATGTGGGGGAACAGTTGTTTGTGTAGATGTTTAGCTGAGTGCAGGTGACTGTTCGGCACGTAGTGAACAATTTACAGGCGTGTGGGGTTCAGCTCCACGGAGGCACTTATGTGTAATTCCTCTGAGTGTCTTCTATAGGCTCGTAAAGTGCAGGACTGTCACATCTGGTGTTTGTGAGTGATGGCCAGGTTGGTTTTCTGGCAGGGACAGTAGAATGCTGCAATAGATATTGCTATCCCTTTATTGTTGCTAGCAAATTCTGCAGATTGCCTTTCAACCATCTTTTATTAACTAATACCACTAAGCATATCTTAACCTTTCACTAGGTTTCGTTTTTTGCACATTCAGTAGGGCTAGTGCAATAAGACCTGTTATCAATCACTGATTACAAACATGCTGCATGCTCAATTTTTTATAATACTTATTTAAACACAGTCAATGACCTCCTAGTGGGGGACCAAAGATTGTCACTTTCTGCAATATCGATGAGGCCACCTTGCCTGTGACGTCACGCCCAGTACTGCTGAAATGGTGTCAATGGGAGGCCGGGTGATGATCATAGCTTAGTGTTCTTTAAGATGCAGTACACAGAAAAAACATCAACAAAAAAAGAAGAGTAGAACCGGGAACTAAAACTGGACAACTGAAAATGCAGAAGACGGAACTGAAGAAATAGTGCTCAAGAGGCATCTCCGTGACCTCTGAAAAACAATTAAGACCTGCATTGTTACAAAGCCACAAAATCAGAAAGGATGCCCAGCTGCCGCTGTGTGCGCTTGAACCCCCAACAGGCCTGTGACTCACGAGCCCCTTTGCCAAGAAGCCAGACTTCATTACTGCACCGGAGTGCAGAACGAGTTACTTACCTTCGGTAACGATGTATCTGGTAGAGACACAGTCTAGCCGCAGACTCCTTAACTTAGAATATCCCCAGGCGTCAGACTGGATCCGGAAAACTTTTTCCCCAGCAGTACCTCTGCGCGCCGGGGGACGGCGTCACCTGGCTCCGTCCTGACGTCGTCCACGGAAGTGACGTCAATGGAGCCATACAAGTCCCCCCCCCGGCGCGCTGACGTCAGTTTTCTACTGTGAAACTTTTCCGCGTCACAACGCGGAGCCACTACAAAAACTGTGAGAGTATGGGAACAGTGTGCCAAAAAAGACCAAAAATCTTTGAAACAACAATGACAAGAAATTCATAGAATGATGAGAAACATCACCATGTTGAAAGAGTACTTAATACTTGAAGGGTCTGAAGGGAGCAAACAGAGCACCCGCCCCTAGAAACAGTCTGGCAAAGCGAAGAGCCGTGGCCCCCCTAAGAGGCAACGGCATTGGAAATGAATGGCATGACAAACGAAGGACAGTTTGCAACCACAGGATGGAACTGTATGAAAGACAGTCTGTAACCACAGGATGGAACTGTAAAGGACAACAAGACTGGAACAACATGACTCATGGT
The DNA here is from genome assembly GCA_963921515.1 of Calotriton arnoldi. Lineage (NCBI taxonomy): Eukaryota > Metazoa > Chordata > Amphibia > Caudata > Salamandridae > Calotriton > Calotriton arnoldi. The sequence continues at coordinate 4,583,821 of CAWUFW010000256.1, read as the reverse complement.
AAGTGACCACAAATGTGCAACAACAGAGAATGTGCACCACACCCCCCAGAAATGACCTATGGACTGTTGCATAGTCAAATAGATTCCCAACCCAATCGACTGCAGCACAGTCAAGGAGAACCCAAAGTAATGGGGAAGAAATAGACGAGGGCGGAGGGAGGGTAGAAGAACATGAGAATCCCCACGCTGGAAGAACCAGGGTGGAGGAGCATGGAAGGGCATATAACCTAGCCACCCAAGAACGAGAATGGGTGGAGAGCCAACTGCTAAAACAGAAGGATACAGCCTGCCCCGGAGGGAGATGAATTAGAGCACCCCGCAGGAAGTCCAAGGCCACCTGTAAGGAGGCAAGTGGGTAGAACCTAACCTGGAAAGGTCCTCGCAGAACGGCGAGGATGGGTGGGCGTTAAGGAATCTGCGGCTAGACTGTGTCTCTACCAGATACATCGTTACCGAAGGTAAGTAGCTCCTTCATCTGATAGAGACATCTAGCCGCAGATTCCTTAACTTAGAATAGATACCAAAGCTATACCCCATTGGAAGAGGGTCTGCGACTGAAACCCACCATGTACCCAAGGGAACTAATCCGTCAATAACATTGACTAAAACAAGGTGGGGACCACAACACCAGCGTGGCGGACACCAGACCCATGAAGCTCAGGATGGAAGCATGAGCAAGTGAAGCAAGGTACCACAATCCGTCAGAGGACAGAACGAGACCACTTTCATCCAGACAGGGACGAAACGAAATCACAGAACCAGAAGGGTCAGTGCATAATGGCAGAAATGCCATAAACTTCTGCAAAAAGAAGTTAAACTGAGTACAGGATCCCAGGATCAGCAAGAGACTAAGTCCCAGAGAAGGGACCAAGCAGTATGACAGAGTCAGAACATACAAATTGAGCATGCACAACAGCGGATGCCAAAAAATGACATGCCAGGGAGATGTCATCATGCCGAGACATACAAACTACGACTACCAAGAGATACCCAGATGTGGATTACCAGAACACATGCAAGCAGACAGTGTGTACCTTGGGAACCACACCACACAAATGCACAAGCCCAATGACATGTAACAGTAACAGCATGTGCGTGTCGGCAGAGAAAGACGGGCGCATCACCAGGTAGTCAACCAGCCAACCGTACCCACAGGTACAATGACCAAAAGGTCCCCGGCAAAGCCGGACACACACAAAGCTATCTCCCATGAGGGAGGGAGAGAGAGAGCAAGAGAGAAAGAGAGAGCAAGAGAGAAAGAGAGAGAGAGACAGAATCTGGGACAATCCCCAGAAACCACAACAGGGAAAACCCCGTATGCTTGCCCTCACGTGTGTGTACACCTCATGACATATATAGACCATATAGATATATATGAAAAAGTCATGAAAAGTGACAACCAAGGGGAAACTCGAAGAGCAACCCTAGAGAATAGGAGGTCGCACAATTGGTACCAACGGCACCGATTTTAAATATAGCAGGACTAAACAATGTCCATCCACTAAAACGGGAGACACCATCCCCCCGATCGGGGAAGGAAAGCCTGGGCTCCCGCGATACCGGCGGGGACACTGACCACCACATTAATGAAGAAGAAGGAGTTAGTAATACACAGACATTGAGTGCCAGAAAAAGCATATATAGCCACATACAGAGACTGGATGATACCAGAGATCATCCGGAGGCAGAATACGTCCACTGAAAATCACAGCACGAGCCAGGAGTAGAAATACCTGAGCCGTGTGCGGCAACGAACAGAAGGACTTGAGCCCCGGCCGGGGGAGGGCAGAGGGAAGCAAAGGGCACAAGTCAACAAGCAGTAGAGACCTGTCTGGCGGAGACTCCGCTGCCCATAGACAAATCCCCGACAGGGTGTAAGACCCAAGCCCTTCGCAACACCAGGGAAGAAGAGAAGACAATACCACCGGAAGAGAACGCAGCCAAGACAGTGGCTCAAGGAATACCACGGACACCCCGTGACAGCGCACACACCCAGTGTGGATCCACATGCAGTGTCCGCCTAGAACACAGAAAGAAACCGTTCCGGAGCGGAACGGTACAATGCACCCACATGAACGTGTACTCATGCTGAAGACAGCCAACGTGGCCAAGAGCATAACGAAGGCGGAAAAAATAGCCAAAGGCAAGACAGGAGGACGTGAACGCCCTGGGGCGAGCCGGATATGGCAGAAACCCAACAACACACTGGAGCAGGCTGCATCCTCAGACGCAGGAGAGTGCTACGGAACAACCGTAGGCTGCAACACAGAAGCTCCAGGAGAGAGCCACGCCAAATCTGTGGGTCCCTTCAGAGGAGGTGTCCTACCTCAGCAGGAAGACGGAACGAAGTGAGATCACAGGAAAAGGCCCCTGAGGGACAGAAAACATATGAAGAAGACTCCGCGGGAGCCTTCAAAACTTCCTGGGCAAGGAAGAGCAGCTATATAATAGCTAACGAATACCCCACATAGGGTATGTCACATCCCTATCAAAAGCAAGGGACACCTCTTGAGACAAGCTCATAGGCAGAGGTCAAAAAGAAATGTAGAAACAGCTGGCCCAGCTGTACCAAAGGAAGGGAAAAACACGGCTGATCAGCCATACAAACCGTCTGGGAAATAACGTCTTGAACACAGAGACGGATACCAGAAAAGCAGTGACAATACTGCATATGAATTTAAAAGTCCGCCATGAGGACTAAAAGCCATGGGAGTCATGGGAACCCAGACATGAGGCGCTGGACTGCCGAGTCGGCATGCCCGTCAAACAGATTGACCCCATCAAAGGGCAGATCCCTGAGTCGCTCCCGAACACTCTCAGGGAAACTGCCATCGCGTAGCCACGCATGGCGATGCAGAGCAACTGACCTGGCCATAGCTCGACCCACGGAGTCAGTGGTGTCCATGGCCGACCAGATGGAAAACTGCGTCATGTCGCGGCCATCACGAATAAGCCGGTTCAGGTCAGCACGAGGGCCCTCCGGCAAAGAGGGAAGGAGTTGCTCGACTGAGTCCCAAAGGGCAAAAGTAGCCCAAGCAAACACGCAAGACGTGTTCAGGGACCAAAGTCTCAAGCTGGTGGACGCAAAGACATTGAGGCCACACGACTCCAACCACCTAGACTCCCGAGTGGGAGGAAGCAACGGAGTAGGAGAGGAAGGGAGCGCTGCCTGGACCACAAGTCCTTGAGCCCTAGGATGGAGGGACAAACAGGCAGGGTCATCTGGAGCCGGGCGATGGCGATGTGCAATAGCACGACCCACAGGGTCCCCCGATGAGGGCCTAGCCCAAGTCCCCAGAAGGACATCATGTAATGACCCGCCAAAAGGCAACAAGGGTTCAACGTCCACCGTGCCCTGGTGGAGAAGATCCAACAAAGGATCGGAAGGAAGTGAGACAGAGGGTGGTTGCATCTGCAAGATATCCGCAGCCCTGCGAACCGCCCTCGCAAACTCTGCACTAGCCTTCGTGGCCATCCGAGGTGGTGACAGCAAGTCATCCGTAGGGGACGGCTGCAGGCTAATCCGTCCACCAAACGACAGAGGCTCCGCAGAATGATGAGCCGGTCAGTGCCCCATGGGCACCTGCCCCGTGGGGCATTGAAGCAACCCTGGGGGTGGAGAACCCGCTGGGGTCACGTCCTCTACCAACAGAGGAACAGCTGGGGATGGAACTGGCGTCGTCAGACGTCGAAACGGCATCGGATCGACGTCGACGACCACCGAAGAGGACTAGTCTGCCCGGCATCGTACCGGCGTCGACTAGACTCCCACCGAGGTGGGAACCTGCAGGGAGGAACGACGTCGACTCAGAGTCGAGCTCCGAGCTGCAGCCGCATCCAGCGACGACGCAGGGAGCCCCACAGGGCTGTGCGAAGAGGCTGCAGGGAGGCCAGACGTCAGAGTGGGATGCCCCTCAGGGCCGTGTCCCAACGTCGCAGTGACTCCGGGACCGGAGTCAAGGTACTCGGTCGGCGCCGAGGGTGAACCAGCCGGGAACCCCCGACCCCCACTGTGGGGCCCGAAGGCGCGCCAGGGAGAGGGGGTGACCCAAAAATGGCCTGCAGGGCCCTGGAATAGGCCTCCATCTGGGTCCGAGTCGCCCCATCCCCAGGAAATGGTGGGTAGGCGGGGGTCGACTCCTGAGGGCCCGTGTCCGGTGAAGACCGGGAGCAGCGGGCCCCGATGTCACGCTTCCGCGAGGCTGACGACCTCCGTGACTTCTTCCGGTGCTTACCTGAGACAGGCGAGCGACGTCCGCGGGAACGACTCCGGGACCTGTCCCGAACAGGAACCTCAGCGTGGGATGAAGAACTGCACTGCTTGACCCCTCCGCTGGAGACGGAGGCCGGCACCGCGAGGATTCTGACCGGGACAACCGGGCGGACATCAACTTCATCCGTCGTTCCCGCAGGGACTTCGGCTTCCGTGGAGTCGTGGTGCTCACCCAAGCACCATATACAGATCTCGTGTGGATCCGTCGCCGACATCTGCCGCGTACAGGTCTCACACGTATTGAAGCCCGCAGGCATCGGCACACTGTTCCGGGCGCGAAAAGGCGTCGAGAAGGCCTGAAAAAGCAAAACAGGCTAGAGGAACCGCTTCTCCCGGATCCGCGTTGGGACGCGGAAAAGAAGAAAACTGACGTCAGCGCGCCGGGGGGGACTTATAGGGCTCCATTGACGTCACTTCCGTGGACGACGTCAGGACGGAGCCGGGCGACGCCATCCCCCGGCGCGCAGAGGTACTGCTGGGGAAAAAGTTTTCCAGATCCAGTCTGACGCCTGGGGATATTCTAAGTTAAGGAATCTGCAGCTAGATGTCTCTATCAGATAGCGGGGTTTAACGGTAAAGCTGATGGCTCCTGTCACGAGAACAAGGGGGACGGGCTAAGCAGGCCCAGGAGGGGTACAAAAGCAGGTCTATTTAACAATGAGAGTACACCTGAAGGCTGCTGTGGTGAGGAGAGGGGGCGGGGCGGGGGCAAGAGGACTGTGGAAGGTATGTGTGTATATAGCGGACAAGTTTCCCAGGTCCATGTATGATGTGCTGCTCCAGTCCAGGTTTTTTCTTTGAATTCCAGGATTTTTAGTCCTGTTTTATAATAGAATAAATAAGACTACAAGTCCCAGAATTCAAAGGAAAAAAAATCTGGACTGGAGTAGCAGATCGCTCATGGACCTGTTAAACTTGGCAGGGGGGCTGTGTGCAATGAACGGAGAGGGGAGACCACCAACTCAACACACGCAGACTAGGGGTGGACCAGTAGAGCACACGCTTTGCAAAGCCCAGCAGCCCATCCTGACCACCGTGGACTGGACTCCCAACAGGGAGTCCGCGTGTGATGAGAGAATAAAGGTACCTGTATGGCGACTCAGTTACTCCAAGTTTGCAGTCTCAACTCCGTTCCCAAAGTACAGGTACGTGAAACTGTTTATCAAAGCTGTGAGTGTAAAAACATGCTGCATACCAGGGTCGGATTGGCAGGGCAGGCAATCTGCCATTGCCCGAGGGGCCTGTGACAAAGACCAGCAGGTGGGACGTTTTATCCGGATGTAAATAACCTCACATTTTCCTGGACCGGCTTGGCCACTGGCGCTGAACCCGAAAGGCTTCCGCAGCCTTAGAGCAGAGGCTAGTAAGACCAAGTACAAAGCCTAGCTGGCTCATTGTCATGTGCAGTCGGACAATGGGCTACACTGAGGAGGCACAGCAGGTGGTGGATCTCCTCTCGTCTTGAGTGTCTGAGCGCAACAGTGAGGCCTCGGGGAGCATCAGTGCTATTTTTGAGCATCACAGCCAGCCCTAACATTACAGGGGCAGGGGCTGTGCAGTGAGACGGATTACGAGTAGTGGCCTTTTAAAAGGATGATACTAAGAAATGTTTCATGAAACGTCACTAACCATAAATATGGCCACTTTTTCTTTGCGTGCCCGGGCCTTTGAATCCCAATCCGACCTTGCTGTATACTCATACACAGACAATGACCTACTAATCGGGACCAAAGGTAGTGTGATGTCACTTCGAGGCCACCTTGCGTGTGACGTCATGCCCGGTACTGCTGAAATGGTGTCAATGGAAGGCGGGCTGGTGATCATAGTTTACTGTTCTCTAGGATGCGTTAAACACTTACTAAACACTAACTACAACTGGAGAATGGAAATGCAGTGGATCGAATTGAAGAACCAGTGCTCAAGAGCCTTTAAATCCATATGCTACAGAAAGAAATGTAGTAATAAGGGCCTGCAGTCTGCAAGCCAATTTGCAGAATTCTGTTAACGAAATGTTGACATTTAAACCTGGCCAAATCATTAACTTTAAAGGGAGGGTGTTACCTTATTAAACCTCCCAATTCGGCTCGCAGCAAGCAAGCAGTATTACACCAGTCAAGCAAACAGAAGGACCGACTGTTTTACAATCTGTATCACAACTGGAGCAAAATTATTAGTATCAAAATAAATAATGTAACCAAAATAAGTCTTGAAGGAAAATGTTCTAGTTTACAGCTTTGCTGCAGCTTAAAGCTGGCCGTGTTTACTAAAAGTTTTGTGGTAAGAAAAAAATGAACACAAAAGATACAATGGGTAATCAAAAAGGAAAACAATCATATAGGAGTTAATGAAAGTTGACAAATTGCTTGTGTTGTCAAGCAGCTAAGCCAGGAAAATGTGAAAGGTTAAAAAACTTTCCTTTGATGTACTATTTTCAACTCCATTGTTAGATTGTTTTTCTGCACATGGGTGAGGATAGAGCATGAAAAGTGAAGAAGATGACCATGCAAGTAAATGTAGTAAAGAAAGAAAGTAAAAGCAAAAGGCATCCGCAACAACTGAAGGCTTCCGAGGAGGAGACTGGGTGGTCGCATGTGAATCTACAGCACATGCCACAAACAGATGCTTACAGGGTAAGTAACATTTTCCGTTTGTGGCATGTGTAGCTGTAGATACACATGCACTGCATAGAATGTAAAGCAGTTCTCCCGTAAGTGGTGGCTAGCCAGAGGATGTTGCAGAACACTGAAAAAGCATACGTAGTACAGTGTGGCCCACTTGAGCTTGTTGGCGTGCTAGGACATCCACACAGTAGTTTTTGGGGAACATGTGTTTGGTGTGGACCAGGTAGCTACCTTACAGATATCGCCTATTCCTTCTTACATATAGAATGTGGCCTAAGTGCAGCAGGTAGCTGTCTGTTGGCCTTGGCATAGCAGGTTTGAATACACTTGACTAGCCAGCAAGATATCCCAGCTTTGGAAATGGCAGTGCCTTTGTGTGGTTTTATTGTAGGCAACAATTACTAAGTTTCATGAAATGCTTTTGTCCTGTCAATGTAGTAAATGAGGGCATGGACGCCGATTCAACAAAATGCTAGGGGTAGCGGAAGTGACATCATATACCCTTTAAGCTTAATGATGTAACAGGAAGTGACATCATATGATCTTTGACCTTGAATCCTCCTATGCAGTTTTGTCACATGGCCTTAATCCTAATGACATCACAACAATTAACATTGGTAAAGTTCCATAATAACTGCATATTTAATATAGCACAAACAAATGTCTATTTTTTTATACCATCTATGTGAAAGTGCAGATATAATATGTTAAGGGAACAGTTACCTGACTTATAGTAAGCAAGCTAAGTGAGTCTGATGTCTTCTAGTGGAGATTAGAGGGTGGGGGTTTCTCTCCCCTGAGAAAAGTTTGAAAAAACAAATGGGCTATGATAGTGCATTTCAAGTCCTTTCATGGTGTGCCAAGCCATTGAAATCTGACAGTTCCAATGAGTTTCCCCCACATATGTTTTTAAAATGTCCTATGTGTGCCCCATATGTCAAAAATTACCTCCATTGCTAGGTCCGGTATTTTGCTATGGGTGCCCCTTTTGCTGAAGCATTACAAACAATATGCTAGTGCCAGAATTTTGCTAATAATGCTAGCCATGTACTATGGGGGCCCTTATGTAAAAAATACATCTAGTATGCCGAGGACCACATTTTGTCATGACATATGCCACCATGTCCTCCCATATGCCAAGAATTTCGTTCAGTGTGCCAGCATGAGCTATTTGCCACAGGTGTCAACTATGCCAAGGAATTTCCTCCACTATGCCAGAGCTGACATTTTTTTGCTAGTGCCCATACCAAAATTGATCTAAAGTGTGGCCAGTGCTAGCTTTTTGCCGTGGGTATCCCATATGCAACTATTGCCTCCAGTATGCTAGTGCCAACATTTTGCCATTGGTGCTTCAATAAGTCAAGAAGCATGCCAGGTCTAACATCAGACTTGCAAGTATAGCACATTCTCACTCATGCTCACTTACATTCACTTGCACTCATTTACTCACACTCAGTCTTGCTCACTCATTAGTGCTCACTTGCACTCCATTTTCACTCAGTCTCTTGCACTCACTCTTACCCCGACTCATTCATATCGCATTCTCTCAATCACTCACTCTTACTTACTTATATTTACTCACTCACTCATGCACGATCTCACATACAAACATAATTGCTCACACATATACCAACTTTCTCTGACAAATTCACTCACCCACATGCACGCACGCAACATACATTTAACGTCATTTTATTTTTCTTACCTTAAATGCAGTGAAGGTCTGTTTCAGATCCTGCCGCTCCATTTTTTACCACACTAATGGTGAGTAATAGACTATTATTCAATATTAGTGTAATAACAATGAGCAGAAAACGAGGTTGGAGTCAGATGCTGGAAATGTGAGATACTCCTGTGCTCTTGGCACTGATATTACCACTCTGAGGCCAGAGGTTTTAAAGGCAGTGCCAGGGGTCACAAAGGGCTAGCCAGGGGTCGCAGCCGTGACCCCTGGTGACCCCTAAATGACACCCATGCAATTAGGGCCCTCTTTACATCTAATGTGTGGAGGGCTCTCTCTGCTACTGAATCTGGGTCTGTGCGTGGGAAGAACACTGGGAGTTTAATTGTTTGGTTGAGGTGGAAAGGAAAGACCTCATTAGGCAGAAAGTTCGGAGTAGCTCTAAGGACTACCCTGTCAAAGTGAACCTTGAAAAATCGTTCTTCCAACGTGAGAGCTTGGATCTCGCTCAAATGCCTGAGGAAAGTGATTTGGGACTAAAAACGTTACTTTCCAAGAGAAAAATTAGAGGGCAAGTAAGAAGGGGCTCAAATGAGACTAGTAAGAACGTATAGTTTCTTACCGGTCGATGTAGTTTTGCAGCTTGAAGAATTTTCTGGATTCACATGCTGTACATTATTCCGCCAACTAGTGAGTGTGCCAGAACTGTTGTATTTTCCTTTTTTTTCTTCTTAGTGGGTGTCGACGTACCACCATTTGGTGTCCCCTTGTGACATCGTCGTGCTTCCTCCGGAAGCTCCCACCTTTGGTCGCCATCTTTGGATTCTTTTTTTTTTTTTCTTCTGTCCTCTCTCTCATCTTCTTTGGTGGAGGAGGGTGGGTTTGCTAGTGAATCCAGAAAATTCTTCAAGCTGCAAAACTACACCTACAGGTATACGTTTTGCAGCGTGAATCTTTTTTTTGGATACACATGCTGTGCATAGATTTTGTAGCGGTTTGTTAGTTCTGTGGTGGTTGGGTAGAAGATGAGCGTTGGTTTGTGAATAGATGCTGCAAGACTTTTTGTCCTACTTGTGCTTCTTTATTCATTTGGATATCCACGCAGTAGTGTTTTGTGAACGTGAGCACTGAAGACCATGTTGCTGCCATGCAAATGTCCTGAAGTGGTGCATTGGCTAGAAAGGCGATAGTTGCTCCTTTCTTTATTGCTGAGTGAGCCCGTGGAGCTCTTTGTAATACTTCTCCTGCTTGTTTGTGGCACAATTGTATGGTTTGTGCTATCCATCTTGCGATCGTGTTCTTGGTTACTGGTTTTCCAAGGAAACTGTTTGCAAAAGATACAAAGAGTTGTTTTGTTTTTCTGTACTCTTTCGTCTTTTCAATGTAATACAGGACTGCTCTTCTAGCGTCAAGTGTGTGCAATGCTCTTTCTGCTTGCGTTTTCGGATTTTGGAAGAAACTTGGTATCTGTATGGATTGGTTTATGTGGAATCGTGACCACTTTTGGCATGAAGTGTGGATTTGTTCTCATGACGATCCTGTCATTATGAATTTGGAAGTAGGGTTCTTGTAATGTTAGTGCCTGCAACTCACCAACTCTGCGTACTGATGTTATTGCTACTAAAAAGGCAGTTTTTAGTGTGAGCATTTGTGGTGCTGCTTTGTGTAGTGGCTCAAATGGTGCTCTCATCAGTTGACTGATTACCATATTTAGATTCCATGTGGGTGCGGGCACCCTTTTTGGTGGGGCGATTTTTTTTGCTCCTTCCAGGAACCTCTTGACCACTTGTGAAGTGAAGAAGCTCTTCCCTGTGTGCCCTCTTGTATATGCTACAATTGCTGCTAAGTGAACCTTCAGTGATGTGTAGGCTAGTTTTCTGTGCAGTAGGTGTGTTAAGTACTGCAGAACTGTTCTGTATCTTGTTATTTTTTGTGAAAAACCTTCCTTGAGGCACCATAGAGAGTATCTTTTCCATTTTGCCGTGTAACATTTCCTAGTGGTCAGCTTTCTTGCTTCCCGTAGGACTGCCATTGTGCTTTCTAGTAGCTTTAGGTGTGCAAATTCTATGTCCTCAGGAGCCATGCTGTGAGGCTCAGGTTCTCTGGTTCTGGCTTGGAGTACTTTTCCCTTTCGATTGTCAGTAAGTCTTCTCTCTTTGGCAATTTGTGAATTGATCCTTCGGATATCTCCATTATCTCTGAGAATCATCGTCATGTGGCTGATCTTGCATTTGTTGGTCACTTTGTGCAGTAGTGGTATTGGGGGGAAAAGCGTAAGCAAATATCCCTGACAAGTCTATCCATAGCACATTCCCCAGGGACTGATTTCAAGGTTGCCTGGATGCGAAGCGTTGGCATTTTGCATTGTGGGGTGTTTGCAAAGACGTCAACTTCTGGAGTTCCCCATTTGTGAAAGATTTTGTTGAGTTCGGCTTGATTCAATTCCCACTCGTGGGACAGCGACGCTTGTCTGCTCAGCATGTCCGCTTCTATATTGTCCTTTCCCTGCAGGTTTATTGCTATTATGTTTATGTTCCGTGGGATTGCCCACGTCTAGAGTTGCTGAGCTAGAGTCGAAAGTGCCACTGATTGTGTTCCTCCTTGTTTATTTATGTAAAACATGGCGGTTGTGTTGTCTGTTTGTATCAGAACTGTTTTTCCGCAGAGCTCTTCCTGAAAGGCTTTTAAGGCTAGGAACACTGTTTTTAACTCTAGGATGTTGATGTGCTGTAGCGCATCCTGCTGTGTCCACAATCCCCTTACTTTGAGGTTGTTCATGTAAGCTCCCCATCCTATCTGTGTGGCATCTGTCCTTATAGTCACTGTTGGAGTTGGTTGTTCGAAAAGTCTCCCTTGCAATATGTTTGTTTCGTTCCACCATGCTATTTCTTCCTGTATTTTTTGTGCGGCAACCACTAGATCCTCCCAACTCCCCGTTGCCTGTGACCATTGTGCTTGAAGCCATTCCTGGAATGGTCTCATGTGTAGGCAAATGTTGGGAATTAAGTGAATGCGTGAAGTCATCATCCCTAGCAGCTTCCCCACTGTACTCACTGTCAGAGCTTGCCCCTTCCGGTATAGCGGTGTCTCCTTCAGTAGGGCTATTGTTCGTTTTTAGCTTGGGAACACCTTTCCCAATACTGCATTTATTTTTTCTCCCAAGAACACCTTTTCCTGTTCTGGCTCTGGGGAAGATTTCACCCAGTGTATGGAAAAACCTAGCTGGACCAGTGTCTCCATTACATGCTGTATATGTTGTTTGCAGACTTTGTATGAGTTTGCCCTTACTAACCAATTGTCTAAGTACAGGCATACATGGATTCCTTGCCTTCTTAGGTGGTAGGCACTTTATGAACACCCTTGGTGCAGACTTTAGACTGAATGCTAGCACCTTGAATTGGTAGTGTGTCTCGCTGACCACAAATCTTAATAGTTTTTGGTGTTTGTTGTTCATGGGGATGTGCAAATAGGCATCCTTCAAGTCTATAGTTGCCATATAGTCCCCTTCTTGCAATTGGGGTATCACCTCTTGCAGGGTTGTCATCTTGAACCTTTGAGTCTTTATAAATCTGTTGAGGAATCTGAGATCTAAGATAGGACGCAGCGTTCCGTCTATCTTTGGAATTAGGAAGAACGTGGAGTAATTTCCCTTGTTTCTTTCCTTGTGTGGTACATGTTCTATAGCTTCTTTCGCTTGTAGTTCTTGTACTTCTTGGAGTAGCTGAGTAGTTTCTCTTTTGGAATTTACCTTCCTCCTTGGGCTTTTGTTTGGAGGTGGTTTGGCTAGTTCTATGCAGTAACCGTACTGTATTATGTTTAAGATCCATTTGTCTAAAGTGATCTCTCTCCATTTTTGGAGGAAGTACTTTAGTCTGCCTCCTACTGGTGTAAAATGTTGGAGGAACTGTTTGTTTGTTTGATGTTTTTGTCCCGTTGCGGGCACACTCTGTGATGTTTCTGGAGTGTGTGAGGTGTTTGGAATGCAGTCATTTAGTTGTTGTGGGCGCTCCCCCTCTCTGCGGAAGGCCTCTTCCACGGGGGCGTCCTCGAAAGGATTCTCTTCCCTGCTGGTATTGCCAATTTTGTTGCTGCCCTTGATGTTGTCCTTGGCTACCCCCTTGGTAACCTTGTTGATATGACTGATGCGAGGTTGTGGGTTGATGATTCCCTCTACCTGCCAGCCTCCTTGAGGGGATGCCTCTATGCATGCCACCTCTGAATTGTAGAGCCCCCATAGATCGTGCTGTCTCATTGTCCTTCTTTATTTGGTTTAGCGTTTCGTCCACTACACTTCCAAAAAGCTGTCCCCCAGTGAACGGTTCATTCAGTATGTTGTTCTGCACCTCTGGTTTGAATCCTGAGATCCGCAGCCATGCATGTCTTCTTTCTATGATGCCGATCATCATCTGTCTGCTTGATGTTTCTGCTGCATCTAGGGCACATTTTAAGCAAGTATTTGCTATATTCTTCCCTTCCTCTACCAAGTGGCTATCTCTTTTTTGGTATTGTTCTGGTAGGTGCTTTAGTAGCTCCCCTACCTCCTCCTAGTGTTGTATGCATGTCTGTTTAGCAAAGCATTTGAATTGGCGATGCACCATTGGTTTGCAGCACTTCTCTCGACCTTTCTCCCCATAAGGTCCATTCTTTTGCTTCCTTTGTCTGGTGGCGGGTCAGTAGTGGTTGGTACATTAGTCCTTTTCCTGGCCGTGGCTGTTATGATGGAGTCAGGTGTCACCGAACCTTTGATGTAAATAGGGTCCTTGGAGGAGTGTTTGTATTTTTTCTCTCCTCTAGGCGTGACTGCCTTACATGTGGAAGGCTCCTTAAAGGCCTCTTTTCCCTGATCTAGCACACTTGGCAGTATAGGAAGGAATTTGTTCCTTGATTGTGTAGGCATCAAAGTCTCGAGCAAAAAACATGACTGGGGTTTTTCCATCCTCCAGCTGTACTCCATAGGTATCTGCTACTTTTTTGATGACTTGGTTGTACATACCAATGTCGTCTGGTGGTGAAGGCCTCGAAGGATAGGTGTCAACAGCTTTCTCTGGGAAGTCTGTGTCGAGGTCTTGCCATTGTAGCTCTTGAACCTCGGAGGTTTCCGATCCCACGTAAGTTTGTTGTTGTTCTTTTCTCCGAAAAAGAACACTTCTTCCTGCTCCTCTAGAAGTTCGGGGGTCGCCGGAGGCTCTAAATCTTCGGCGCTCTTTTCGATTTCCGTCAAGGATTTTGGCGGTATCTTGAATTGTTTCAAGCTTTCGCCGAACTCTTTCTTTCGTTGCAGAATACTAGCCATTTCTGCTTCCAGCCTCTTTTTCTTCTTCTCGATCTCCGATGCGCGCGTTTTGGCGTCGAGCCCTTCTGCCTTTCTCTTCGCGGTCGACGACACCTTCACCGTTGACGCCGGGGTATGTTTTTTGGGTTTTGACCTCCCTTGTTTCGACGTCGATGCATCCTTTCTTTGACCGTCTCTCGACGTCTTGGATTTTTAGAGGGTCTTTGCCGTTACGGAGTCCTTGTCTAAGAATCCTACGGAGTGTTTCTCTCGGGACGCAACTGCAGAAGTCGAGTGCTTCGACGCCGAGGCTCCCTTCGAGGCCCTTGAGTCCGTTTTTTGGGACTCGTCTAGTTTCTTCAAGGACGACGGTTCTCTTACCTCTCTCGAAGTCTTCTTTTCAACCTCGACGACTTGGATGCCCATGTCCGTGTCGCCTTCTGGACCTTCTGCACCATTGTCCTCTTCCTCGCTGGAGAGGCCCAGGTCCCGTAGCGATGGTGCTGTGCCCTGCCCCTGCATGTTGTAGTTGGCTATTCTCTGTTTCTCTCTTACCCTCAAAGATTTTGGGGTGAACGCCGAACACGCGTTGCAATCCTCACTTCGGTGATCCACCGGTAATCAGAGGTTGCAGACTGGATGTTGGTCCTTCTGGGCGTACATATGATGACAATTTTGGCAAAATTGAACGGTTTTTTGTCCATCACCACGCACAGGGAGCCCCGTGTACGTGCATTTGTTTTTCGGTTGTCGACAAGGTTGTTGTTTCATCTCTCGGTACCCTCCGACACCTTGATTCGAAGCCCGGTACCTTGAATCGTCGCGATGTATGTTCTTAAAGATTATTTTCTAATTTTCATCGATTCTTCTCTCCAAATTTTTGGAGCTCCATCCGTATCGATCCAGACCCAATGGCGGAAAAAAAGAATCTGAAGATGGCGACCAAAGGTGGGAGCTTCCGGAGGAAGCACTACAACGTCACAAGGGGACAACAAATGGTGGTACGTCGCCGCCCACTAAGAAAAAAGGAAAATACAACAGTTCCGGACCCAACCACTAGATGGCGGAATAATGCACAGCATGGGAATCCAGAAAAGATTCACGCTGCAAAACTAAACTGAGATTCCAGAATGGGGCAGGGGATAACCTGGGGGGGGGGACCCTTTTAAGTACTTCCATAAAAGCTTTAAAGATGGGAAGTGTTCCCTGTTCTGTGGCTGTGCTGCCACAGCAGCCAAATGTCAGCCAGGCCTGAGGGTTGCAAGTGAAACAGGTAGCAGACTAGGGCCGTCATATATCATGCCATTTAACAGTCAATAAGGCTCAGATTCATAGAATCAGAGCCTTTCCGACCGCAAAATGGCATTTTTACATTCACCAAACCCAATTAGCGATTCAGGAATATGTTACCGAATAGCTATCTGGGTTTGGGAATAGATACCGAATAGGTATTTGGAAGAGGCGTCCCTTCCAAATACCGATTCCTTTAGGGATGTACTCATGTTTTGCAACCGAAATCTGGTTGCAAAACATTTATATTTTACCACCTCCTCAACTGAATGTTCACAAGAACGTTTATGAGCAGGCAGTTGTCCATGAGACCACTGCTTGCTCATAAAACAGGTTGGGTAATTTTTTTTAAATGCATCCCTTTTTCCTTTGAGGAAAATGGGCTGCATTTAAAAAAAGATTGCTTTATCTAAAAGTAATCACAAACATGGTGGTCTGCTGACCCCAGCAGGCAACCATGACTGTCACTGCAGCCAATCGTAGTGGTTCTCAATGTACGCTCTACCGCATGTATATTAATAAGGTAGGTTTAATTGTGACCAACTAAGAACGGGTATTTTGATAGCCAACCTATCAATATATAGGTTGGTTCTGAAAATACCAATGTATTGGTTGTAAGTCGATGCCCAAATTGCGACCACTTCTAACAAATCCATATTGTACATTCCATTTAAGGAATCCCAAATTACAAATCATTATTTGTCATAATTTACGATTCCTCAAAATTGAATCTTTGTACATGAGGGCCAACGTCTTGCACTGCTGGCTTGAGGGGATCAACGTGCTTGGGTAGACAGTAGTGGACAAACTCTAGGACCTGAGAAGCTAGATTGCTAGGTTGAGCTGCCTGGGATTGAAGTGTCTGACTGTGCCCTGGTGTTGTGTGAGAAGACCCAGCCGGTTAGGAAGCATCTCGTGAGGGACTACAGACATCATGAGAAGGGTTATAAACCACGGTTGCCTGGCCCATGTAGGAGCCACCAGGAAAAGGGTGAGAGAGGTCTGCTGTGGTCCAGAGGCTAAAAAGCATAGGCAAATATCTCTGACCAGTTCATACATAGTGCATTGCCCATGGACTGTGGGTGCGGAAACCTGGAGGTGATGCTTGGGCATTTGGCATTTTTAGCAGTTGCGAACAGATCTACTCTGTGAAACCCCCAATGCTAGAAGTACGGGAGCAGGACTTGGCGGTGTGGTTCCCACTCGTGGACTTGTTGCAGCATCCTACTGAGCAAGTCTGCAAAGCTGTTGTCCGCTCCCAGTAACTACTCTGCTAGCAGATGTACTCTGTGGTGGATCGTCCAACACCAAATGCTCTGCACTAATGCTGAGAGCTGGGGAGAGTGCTTGCCTCCTTGTTTCCAAAGGCAATACATAGCAGTCATGCTATTTGTTTTGACTTGGACTGTTTTGTGATGTATGCGGCAGAAGAATGCTTTCAGAGGGGGTGTGGCCAACAGCATGGCTGTATAGACGTGCTCGCCGGAGCTCCGGCCGCCCGTCACTAATCCTGTACATTATCCTGCAGACCCGGACACCAGCGACAACATATTTACATACCCGAGTCCTCCTGATGCCCCGACTCTGCTCCGGAGACCGCTTGCGGCCGGATCCTGGTCTGTAAGAGCCTAAACCTGCGTGGTGGTGGAGCGGGCCGTGGCTCTCAACATGGCTGACGCGACCCGCTGGTGACGCAGACCTTCCTTTGGGCGTCCCACGGGGACCGGCCGAGCCGAGGGTGCGGTGGAGCTGCCTGAAAGTTCTCCCAGATGATGACCGGCGATTGTGTGGTGCCCTGATGCTTCCTGTTGGGCTGCAGCTGTGAGGGGCCGTGCATTCGTCGCCGCTGCCGCGTCAGACCAGGCGAGTGGAGTCCGTCCATCTTCCGGCCCCCCTTCCCCACCCTCCTGCTGTGGCGATCATCTGGAGGCCCCGGAGCAATGCCAAAACGATCCGGCGAAGGCCCGTGATCTGGGGAGTTCGAGGGCGCTGCCGGCGCCCGGGAGGTGAGGTGCGCTGCTGCCCCATGTGGGCTGGATCGGCGTCGGAGCTCCTTCCCTGCAGGGGATTATCGCTGGGGCTGCGGCGGTGACGCTGACGGACCCACTTGGAGTTGTGACCTGGGGAGTGGAGGGTTGCGGTCTACTCCCCCTGGCGCCCCCCTCCCGTTGTGCTGAGAGATGCGGCTCGTGCTCCCAATCAGGGAGTCATCCTGATTTATTTATTTCTGCCTTCGGAGTGGACCACATAGAACTGCCATAAACCTTGGGAGGGGCAATGTAAAGCTCCCCCATGAAGATTGAAGCCTCGGTGTTGGTGGCCCATAGTGGTTAAGAGGTGACATTCGCTGCGCCATTTCTGCCGTTCCTGGGTGAGGGGGGGGAAGGCCACACTGGGACAGTGATTGTTGACTGACCCCTGGGAACAAGTAGACCCGGACCTTCTTGACCCGCAATACTCCTGTGTCACACACAGGCGGGGGCATCTGTGGGGGCCCATGCCAATGACTCCGAACCCGGGACGGAGACAAGGACAATAATCGCGGTGCCCTGTGACGTCAGAAGAACCCGGTGGGGAGCTCAATACTTTGCGCTAAAGGTCACTTAACGGCAGACAGGCTCCTGACCTGATTTGTTTCAAGGGGGAAGGCCAGCTGCGGCCCTACGTGGCAGTGAAGAGGGGGTGGGCTGTGAAGCCTGGGAACCAGCCACGACTGCGACCAGGACGGGTAGGCCCCTGTGCTGCTGATCCTCCGGCGCTCTCAGATACCCGTGAGACTCAAATTGGAGCGCCGAGTAGACAACGGAGTCTGTGCGGTCTATTGGGAACCTTTAAGCGTTTCCCGGGTGCAGTCTGCGCTCTTGTATGCGGCCTTCCCCCCTTAGCACTATAGAGTGAGTTCACACGGGGCCGCGGACGCTTGGGGTTAGACGGGAGGTCCCTCCACGTGTGACGGCGACAGAAGAAGACACCGTGCTCGCCCTGGAATTTCCCCCCCCCTCTGGAGGCTACGACCCGCTCTACCTGTCCCCCCAGATGGCGAGGGATAAAGAACCCAAGACACAGAAGCAAGGGAAAATGGACAAGTTCACAATGGCAATCCCGCCACAGGCCGAATCGGGCAAGGCGACGGCGGACCCACCGGACAACACTGCTATTCTTCAAGCGATTCATGCCTCAAGGGAGGCCATCGAGGGCAGGATGGCTGAGATCAGATCGGAGGTGACCCTCCTGCGGCAGGATGTCCGCAATATAGCGGACCGAGTAACACAGGCGGAAACACGCATCTCGGAAGTTGAAGACACGTCGCATGCATTCCAAAAAGACATAAAGGAACTACGAGCAGATATGCGGGAAATGGCCTGGCGGGTGGACAATGCCGAACATAGGGCCAGGAGAAATAATCTTCGCTTTATTGGGTTCCCAGAGGGACAGGAAGGATCCGACCCGGTTGTCTTCCTGGCGAAGTGGCTGCGAGATATTCTCCCGGGGGCGCAGTTTTCCACCTGTTTTGTCATCGAAAGGGCGCATAGGATGCAAAATGTGAGGCCCCCCCAGGAGCCCCGCCACGCCAGCTGATTGCGAGATTCTTGAATTATCAAGATCGAGATATGATCCTCAGAGAGTCAAGGAAAGTAGGGGAACTCAAACTGGCCAACGCCAATATTATGAGTTTCCCTGACTACTCCAGAGAGGTGCAGAAGATGCGGCGAACCTTCAACTCCGTGAAAAGCAAACTTCGAGCCATGAAACTCCAATATATGCTCCTTTTCCCGGCTAAATTGAAGGTCACATTCCAGGGAACCGCCCACTTTTTTCAAACACCCGAGGAAGCTTGGGCATGGATCGAGGAAAGACCAGGGTTGCGGCGCAACATGGGCGAGACAGAGGCACAGCCTGGGGAGACCTCCCCCCCCCCCCAGGTGGGAACCCAGACCGCAGAGGATAAAACTGAGGAAGCGGCTAACGGGGAAACTTAAGAAGCCTGGTGGTGCCGCATTGCCGACCACCTATAGGAGAAGGAGGGTGGCCTCAGAGGATGGCACTGGCCGAACCAGAGACACGGATGGAGATTCCAACCAAGGAGACAATGCAGAAACTGTCCACTCCGATGGTGCCTCACTGGCTGACACCGATAGTGATCATCCGTTACTTAAGGTCATCAACAATGCGGAGAAGTCGAGTGCTGTGACTCAAGAGAAAGACAATGTTCCCCAAATGCAACATGTCGAGGATGGTGAAAAGGACTTAGCTACGGGTGTGCGAGGAGAGCAGAACGGCGACGGATCACTACTGAGGAGGCCCGCCCCCCTGACGGGCCAAATTTGAGAGACTGAACTCATTTCTCTCCGTCACTATATATCCTTTTGTGGTTTGTTGGTTATTTTGAGTTAGGGGGGAGGTGAGGGGTGGGATCGACAGACTTCTCGATTGACACATACGCAGAGTTGTCATGTTGACATTTTGGGGAATGGGCGTAATGTGCGGGAGCAAGTGGGGAGGGGGTTCGGGAAGAGGAGGGTGGGTAATTTTGGTTTAACGATTAGTTTTGTTTTTCATTTGAACAGCAACAGAATATCCTATGACAAACGAATGAGACAGATGGGTGGGGGGGTGGGAGGGGGTGCGGTTGACTGCCACAGTTTCACTGCCAAACGCATACATTATGGCTGACCCACCCTATACAGTTATGACCTGGAATGTCAATGGTCTGGGTAGTAAAATTAAGAGAGGCTTGGTTAATCAGTACCTAAAGAGGACTAGGCCAGACGTGGTTCTCCTCCAAGAAACCCATCTCCGGGGCACGCAGTGTACATTTATAGGTAGAGGGACGTATATGTACACTAGCGCACGCTGGATTTTCACCCGGGGCCCGAGGGGTCGCGATCCTGATCAGGAAAACCCTGCCATTCCGCATTGCCAGGTCCTGGATAGATCCCAATGGTACTTATGCCGCTGTCCAGGGGGTATGGGGAAGGAGGGAGATCACCCTGATTAGCGTCTATGCTCCGCCTAAACTACAACCCCAAACGCTTGCAGCTGTTGCCAAGATATTGTTAGACTCGGATTCCCCGACACACATTATAGGGGGTGACTTTAATGATGTTATGGACCCCTCTAAGGATCGGTCCAGAATGACAGAGGGGACCCGAGTCCCCACCCCGCTGGCTGAATTTGTGCGGTCAATGGGGCTGACAGACTTGTGGCGTAGGCAGCACGTGCTTGCACGCACCTACTCATACTTCTCCGGGGCACACAAGACCTTTTCAAGATTAGACTACTTGTTCGCTCCCGCAGGGGAAATACGGATGGTGGAGGAGGCAGAATACCTGGCTAGAGGTATCTCCGATCACTCACCGTTAAGACTACGTATCGGTGGGACTCCACGTAGAGCACCGTCGGATTGGCGGCTGGCCGCATACGAACTTCGGGATGTGGCTGTGTTGAGGGTGATTAAACAAGACACTGATTTGTTCTTCCAAGAAAACGATGGCTCGGTCCCCTCCGCGGTTACCCTATGGGAAGCTTATAAAGCAGTTATTCGAGGTAGGCTGCAGGACACAATAGCGAGGAAACGCAGAGCAGAAGCCCTTACGATAGAAACCTTAGAAAGCCAACTTCTCGACCTCGAGCAAAATGTCACCCCCGAAAATGAGGCTATCCTACTTAGACAGCTCGAGATTACTCGCCAGCAGCTCCGGGCGCTGACCGAAAGGGAAGTTCAGTCTCAAATACTGGCAACACAACACAGACTTTACGAGTCAGGTGACAGGGCTGGGAAACTCCTAGCATGGCTGAGCCGTAAAGAGAGGGAGGCAAATTGGATCAGCCAGATTGTGCACGCAGGCACACACCATACCACGGCAGCAGGCATAGCTGGGGCGTTTGAGCGATACTACACTAATCTCTACCAGGCAAAGATAACTGCCGATGAGACTGATATAGACGGTTACCTCAGTGCGATTGACATGCCAACCCTGAGCCAAGAGGATACTGATGCCCTGGAAGCAGACCTTACTCTGGAGGAGGTACAAGCAGCCATCGCCAGCAAAAATCCGGGAAAACCCCGGGGGTCCTAATGGGTTTCCGAGTGAGTTTTTCAAACGACATGGTAGTCAACTGGCCCCACACATCCTCCGAATGTTTCTGGACGCCAAAAAAGAGGGAACATTGTCCCCAGACCTCTGTCAGGCCACAGTGGTCGTAATACCAAAACCTGGCAAAGCCCCAGATGACTGCGGGTCCTACCGCCCAATCTCGTTCTTAAACATTGAGATCAAAACCTGGCTTCCATCCTGGCTATGCGGTTGCTGACGGTTATCACGTCATTGATCCATAAAGACCAGTCAGGCTTCATGCCCCGGCGTTCTACGCGCTTTAACCTGCGTTGACTTGCAAACTGGATGGACACGGCCAAAAGAGGAGATAGGCCTTGGACACTCCTGTCACTTGACGCCGAAAAGGCATTTGACACGGTCCACTGGCCTTTCATGCGACTTGTGCTCCAAAAAACTGGGTTTGGGGATAATTTTCGGTCATGGATAGACTTACTATACACTAACCCGACCGCTAGAATTAAGGTCAATGGAGTCAAATCAGTGACTTTTCCCATCCAGCGAGGGACTCGACAGGGTTGCCCCCTGTCCCTCTGCTCTTTGCACTAGCCCTTGAGCCATTAGCATGTCTAATCAGAACACATCCGGCGCTGAAGGGGTTTCAAGATGCAGAGGAGCAGATGAGGGAGGAACGTCTCTCCCTCTATGCAGACGATATTCTATTATACATTGCGAGCCCAGACACAACACTACCAGTGGTCTTTGAACTTATCACCGAGTATGGTAAACGAGCTGGATATAATATTAATTGGGGGAAATCCACCATCTATCCCATCGGTGGCCCCATAGACATACAATCTGTACCGCTCCGTCTCTCGATTGCAGCTGAGGGCTTTCAATATCTTGGACTATTTATCTCCCTTAATGATGCGGACTGTCTTACCCGCAATATCCAACGGGTCCTGCAAGAATTCCGAGAGGACGTGGCCAGATGGCGGCGCTTTCCATTGACGTTGCTCGGAAGGGCCGCCGTGTACAAAATGATCACTCTCCCAAAGCTCCTATATATTTTTTAAAATACGTTTCATAAGATACCGGAGACAGTTTTCAGGGCTATCAATGACCAAGTCCGTACACTATTGTGGGATGGAGGCCACCCCAGGGTTGCACTTCAGACACTGCAACGCAGTCAATATAATGGTGGGATAGCGTTGCCAGATATACGGGCATATTATAGGGCTGCTCACCTTATTGTACTTAATGAATGGGGACATACACCCGGAGATCATCCCACGTACGCACTGGAGAGACTCCAATTCCAAAAATGTTCTTATTTACATTATATATACGGAAAGAGGGGAGTGCAGGGCCCATTGCCAGCAACAAGGCGAGTAATAGAAGCATGGAAGGAGGCAGAACGCCAGATGAAATGGGATAGACGGTTGACGAGGGCCACCCCTTTATTTATTTATTTGTTGAGTTTTATATAGCGCTGGCTAGACCCGTAGGTATCAGAGCGCTTTACATGAGGAACAGTAAGTTACAGTTAACAAAAGTTACATCGGTTTCAGTTACAGTTACAAGTATAGGCATAGGAGAAAAACATGAGATTACACAATAACATAAGTGATTAGCGCATTGCATAGCAAAGATACATGTCTTATGGGGAGTAGAAGGTAAGAGGGAGAGGAACACAGGGGAAAGGAAAGCAGATAGAGTCAGGCAGACCAGCAGGGGGAAAGTACCTCAGGAGTAACGAGGCAGTCAAAGAGAGAGACAGACAGTGCCGTGAAGAACCGTTAAAAACAATGTCCGAAGTCCAGCTGGGTAGGTGACGCATTGGATAGCAAGTGCGTTTTGGGACCCCCCTTTTTTCTTGTGGGAGGGAAGGCGCCTACAGGAGATCGCGAAACTGCGTGGGTTTAGGGAATGGGATACTATCGGGATAACTAGCCTGGGAGACATAGTCAGACGAGGAGACTTGATGACTTTTTCACAGCTGCAAGAGGACTATGACTTGTCGGGCAAGCAATATTACAAATATATACAGCTACGCCATGCATGGGTGGCGCAGAAACCCGACGTTGTCGATCTTCCCGAATATGCTCCTTTGGAAGAGGAGATACTTGAGAAGGCAGTTTCGTGGACATATAAGACCCTAATCAATAATATGCCCGATAACTTATTGGCACTGAGACGTAAGTGGGAGGCCACAACGGGCGAGGTAGAGGACATAGATTGGGAGATGGCCCTAATGCACCCTAGGGACTACTATGATAGGGTGAGACTCCACACCATGGGTAGAGCTGAAACACCTGAATGCCTACGATGTAAAACTGAGAGGGGTTCCTATATTCATACGTTATGGGAATGCCAAATAATTCATCGCTACTGGACACGGGTGACACAAGAACTAACTAATATACTTGAGACACCAATCCCATTAGATCCTAAATATGTCCTGCTGGGAATACAAACAGATGTTGATCTGCTAAGATATAAGCTTTTGTTAAGTAACCTTGGACTCATAGTTGCCAAACGCAACATAGCCAGGAATTGGGGAAGAGCAGACCCTCCTACTATGAAAGAATGGAGGGTGGGCATGGATATGTACATGGGAGCAGAAAAACAGTATACCAGGCAAGGGGGTGCGCCAAGAAATTCCACAAGATTTGGCAACCATGGTTGAGCTACTACGGGCTAGAGCTTGAAGATGGGGACACGGACATATTGCAATTGATTTCACAGGAGAGGGCGGAGGTAGAACCCGGGGCACTCGAACTGCGTTCTTTTGCGGAAGGGGTGTAATGGACATCATGAGGGCGTGAACCTGAGGAGTAGCCTGAAGCTAGTGGAATGCAAGGTTACCCACTCCATGATCCCACCAATTGTAATCTTCATGGTTTTCCTACGAAAAGACAGTATGAGGGGTATATCTGCTGCTTATTGTTTTGTTGTATTTTATCTTTTTGTTATTTAAAAAAAAAAAAAAAAAATACAGTTTTAAAAAAGAATGCTTTCAGAGCCATTTGGACTGCCAGCAAATCCAAACAGTTGATGTGAAAGGACTGTTGAAGGTGTGTCCACAGGCCCTGAACGGTCATACCCTGCAAATGCATCCCCCAACCCATGAGAAGGGTGTCCCTGGTGATGGTCATCTGGGGAACTGGGTCTAGAAAGGGCCTATCCTGCAACAGGTTGTTGCTGTTCCACGACTGCAGAGAGTGATGGGTGCTGGCCCAAAACAACACTGGATACTTCCAGAGACCCTCTGCTTGGGACCATTGTGCTGCCAGGCACTCTTGCAGCGGATGCATGTGTAATTGAGCTGGGAATGATGGCAATGCAGGGGGCCATCGTGACGTGGAGGCACATTACTGTTCTGACTGTTAGCTGGCAGTTTGGCTGAAAAAGCAGCAGGAGCTGGAAGGCTTGGACATGTGCGGGCTGGGGTAAGTTTTCCCAGTGAATGAGTTTAGAATTGCCCCTAACAAGGGCTGTATCTAGAAGGGTTGGATGTGGGACTTGCCCACGTTGATGGTGAAACCGAGATTGTGGAGGAGATCTAAGGTGATCTAGGTGTGGGCCAAGCACTGCTGTCTGCTTGCACTCTTTTTCAGCCAGTCGTCGAGGTACGGGAAGACGTGGACACAGCTCCTCTGTAGACGACTGGCTCCCGCTGCAGGGCATTTAGTAAAGACTCTGGGAGCTGTGATTACCCCAAAGGTGTTGCGAATCAAAGGGCATGTTAATCAGATGCTGCTGGACTTCTTGCTTAA
The DNA here is from genome assembly GCA_963921515.1 of Calotriton arnoldi. Lineage (NCBI taxonomy): Eukaryota > Metazoa > Chordata > Amphibia > Caudata > Salamandridae > Calotriton > Calotriton arnoldi. The sequence continues at coordinate 4,558,849 of CAWUFW010000256.1, read as the reverse complement.
AGCCAGAGACAGGGGTGAGATGGCGGATCAGGATGCTGGAGTTAATATCTCGGACGGCAGTGTCAGCCACGTCCACAGCACACCTTATGGTTGTGTTGGAGATTATCTGCCCCTCTGCTACAAGCTCCTGAGCTTGTTGCCTGTACTGATCAGGGAGGTGATAAATCAATCTCCCGTCTCATCCCACAGGACTCTGTCGTATCTGGAAAGTAAACCAATGGAGATGGTTGGGAGGGGAGCAGACTGGTGCCCCTATCTTGCTGTTTCTTCAGCTTGGGAGATGGAGGAAGCAACAATGCAAGCTGCTCAATGAATATAAGCTTCCTCTTGCAAGGAAGAGTCTCCTGCACTCTTTGGGGTTTCGCTGTAATTCTCCCCATGTGGGTGTGAATAAACAGTCTCTTTTGCCGAGTGTCCAACTCCTACTGGAGATGTAGAATCGGCAGTTCCTGATCCTTTGAGATTGCCGTGGATGGTTGACGAAGGCTGTTTCGACTTCGAGTCGTTTCGATGCCGACCATTGTTTCAGCTCCGAAGAGGCAGCCATTGCCGGTACCGAAGACCCAAAGGGCATTAAGGAAGCTATCGGTATAGAGGAACGCTGGGTCTTGAGTGGCTGACCTGGCACCAGGGGTGGAGTCGGTGTTGGCTCTGAAACCTTAGGGCGGTGCAGGCCATGGATTAGATGCAATGGCGGACTGGAAAGTTATGTCCCCAATTGTGGGCTCGACGCCCGACCCCCCGTAGAAGAGCTGAGTGACCTGATGGTGAGAGCTGTGAGGAGCTGTACTCACTGTCGATGTCGTTTGATGTTGGCCCAGTGTAGGCTGCAGCTCTGCTGCCTTCGAAGTCCGAGGGTGACTCTAGGTCCAGGCTGAATGCAGCCACTTGTTCAACATCCGCCTCTCCTTTAACGTCCTCCACGAAGTTGTCGGGGGTTTCCTAGTCTTGCTGCTGTTTCATGGCGCATCGAGCAAGCTGACGATCACAACGGTTTCGGATGGTCTTTTAGTATTGGAAGGAGAGGCAGGCAGAGCAGGAGGTCTCATCGTGCTCCGGCCACGAGCAGAGGTTGCAGCCTGAGTGTTGATCTCTCCATGAGTACTTGGGAGTGACATTGTGGACAGTAACGAAAGGGCGTATTCTCGAGGGCGAAACCCGATGAAACAGGACCGAGAGGGGGTAAGGTCCCGAACAGGGTGTCAATGAAGTCTGAGATGCAGATCCGATGGAAGAACCACAACGACAATAGAAATTGCAAGGCAAACCAATTGTCTCAAGTTAACTGGAGTGGGAATCAGAAGGTCTCGCCAATGCATGTACGACCCCAAAAGTGGAAGAAAACAATCTAACAATTGAGTTGATGCCAGTGCGCATTATTAGTCATAGGAGGAGACACTATACCTTGTGATTCAACGACTTCTTTGAAGAAAAACAAGTTGCATACATCCGAGCCCAACAGTAGATGGCCGAAGTATGCAGAGCATGTCTAACTACAACTACACATGCCACGAACAAACCCTACCTCAGTCACAGCGCCAGCAGCAGAAAAATCTTAATCAAGATGAAGCTATCTGTACTTGGTCCATTCTATTGAAAAGAACATGTGGTAATGGATGGTATTTGCCAGCTGAGCCTGAAATAAATGGCCTGATGGCGCTTTCAGCGTCTCACAGTAAACATAAAACAATTGCTTTACGAAGGTTAGAAGAGTAAGTCAAGGAAAATACATACTGCATTAAAGTTAGTAAATAGACTGTTATAAAATACTCACTTTAAAAAACCTTGCTTATGTTTTTTACTTTCATAATTTCCATACACTATCTGTAGCAGCAGGCTAGCCAGCGTTATAAGCTTTGCATCTGGTGAGGGGCAAAAACCTTTCAACAAATTGTGTCTTGCTTCGTCATAAAGAATAAGAATAGCCAAGGGATCTTCGATCTGTATAAAAAGAGAAAAACAACTTTCAGCAAACTAACACTTAATGGTATAATACCACCAATACTGAAATGTAAGCAAAAAGAACAAGAAGCAAAAACGTCCAAAGGCATTCTATACAATACTAATGCTGATGGCTTGCCATTACAGAAAACAAGTGGCCTGATTCACTTTAACACTTTTGAGTAAGTTTACACTTTGTAATAAGTTTACTACTTTTGGTATTCACAAATTTCGAGTGTAATCTTACTACAAAAGTGTAAGTTACACGTCTCCACTCAGAGTAATGAAATTGGCTTACTCTTGTGTGGGTGGGTAACGTCTCTCCCTAAACCTCTCCCTGAACATACCTAAACCTCTTACTCCTCCATAATCCCATCCCCTTTAGTAGTAAGACCACCCCTTTTTCCACCCACATTTACTACTAAAACCTATACTTACATGTGAGGAGACTCCCCAGTCGGGACGGAAAAATTTGCACATATAATTATCTGCAAAACTTACATTTTGTAGTACAGTTTTGAGAGTCAGTACCTAAATAGTTAACTAATATAAGAACATTTACTAGTAATACTGTCACAAAAAGCACCACCCACGCTGCTCTTATAACGTCATCTCAATATTTTATCTGATAATTCAGTGTGTTGTTCATAATCTTGCTGAAAGGCACACAGGTGTTTGTTGCTGGAAATAAAACACAGTTGTTTCAAGTTACTGTTATGACCTTTATGGAATATGAAAGATAGCAGGGGTCTGGATGCTGATGACACTTCCAATACTTTCCCACTTACAGCCTCATTTGCACCACGTTTTTGTTAGTTGCCGTGGGGGCCTATATTAATCTCTGGCACATTCCAGACTTGTTTGCCACAGTGCTCTTTTGTAGACAGCATCTGGAGCAGTTTTGCGGTGGATGTTCTGCTGCTTTACTTCAACTCAATAACATAAAACCAAGGAGCATGTAGTACAATGAAGGGGTAGCTTTGTACTGTGAAGATAGGAAGGTGCTATGTCATGCTATAACAATAGGCACATATAGCCAGACTTTCATCAGGACTACTTACCTCTCATGCGAACAGTCCCATCATCAGATATTCCTACAGTCTATTTTACAAACTGTGCCTTCTGGTGAGTGTCTCGTCTCAGGCCTGTACAACTTTGCAAGGTCTATCTGAGCTTACCTGGCATGTGTGCAAGTGGATTCACGTATATGAACAATCTTCCCATTTGTTTTTCACTTACTGCATCATCTCTTTTATCTTTGAATGGGTAACATTTTTTTTAAGTTTCCACATATTCATCTGAAGGTCTTTTTCACAAGGTGTTTATTGGTGGATCGTTACTTTTGAACCAAAGATACTGAAGCCAATGATACATAAGCCACTGACAGGCGAATAAACAGATAAGGATTTGGTGGTGATACATCAAGGATGTTTTTGGTCTATGGAAGACACCTCAAATGACTTGTGTAGGCTGCCAGTGGAATCCCGGGGAGGATAGGTCTTGGTGACAATGTATGGCATGAACTTAGAATAACCAATGATTGGAATTGATAAGGAAATGATTTAGAGTGCAATTTAATTTTGTGGGGTTTTTTGTTTACTTTGTTTTACGACAGAGTAAAGTTGTAAAGTTTGGTAAGAAGCTGCTCCTAATGAAGGGTGGATGATTCATTCGAAAGGTATCAAGTTATAAATTAAAAGGTGTAAACATTAGGGAGAGTGGGGAAATTACAAAATATATATTGAAAGAAAATATTGTTAAAATAAAAATAAATGGGAAAATATTTCAAGAGGATTTCCTTACTGGAGTTGATCTTGCCACCCTATACCATACTTCTGCCCGTGGAGCAGGAGGAGACAAGATAGTAATCTTGCCCCCTGTGCTAGACAACCTGTGCTTAGGTGTGGTTGGGCATGGTGAAGTCTGAAGCGCCAGGTATGTGGCTACGCAGTGGGAGTGGAGTGGTAGGAAGCCAGGTATGAAGCTACGTTTGGGAAATGAAAGAATGGGAAGACCTTAGGCAGGGTCCTGTGTTTTAGGGTCTGGGGCGGTATACACATTTGGACACTCGGGAGTGGCTCACTTAACCTTTCATATTATTCTCTTCTTTCTATTAAGTTATCTCCTTTTTGGATCTCCAGAATTGATTATTATACTGGATACTTCATTTGATGACAAAACCACATAAGTGTTATGTACACAGCTTCTCAGCAGCCTGGGCGCTCGAGAACCATAGTACTTTGAGGGGTGGGAAGGTTTACCAGGTATTGGGCCATTACGAAGGGGCGCACCAATATCCCCCTTCGATGCCGCGGGGATTCGCCGTGGAGGCACTCCATTGTATTGGAAGGAGTAATAACTGGAACACGATTAAGATGTTCCCATGAACGCTATGACGTATTCTCACCTTAATAGAGGTATCATAGGAATATAGGGAGTTCTTTTTCCCTGCTATTTTTATTCACGAACACACATTGCACGGTCCTGACGAATCCTAGGATCCATTAGGAACCTTTTTCCCAGCGCGAAACATGTTGACCTAATTACACATTCACGAACACACACGGGCACTGAGAGCAGCAGAGTAATACCCTGACCTCTACTATATTTGTTCCTAGAGGTGCTCCATCTCCCCTGTATAAATTCTTTTACGTTTACCTCACGGACCTACAAATAAAAATGGACTTCAGGGTACCGGGGGGGTAATTTTAACACACTTGCACTTATCCCTTTTAGGCCCACACACCTGCATGCACAACTGCGGCGTCTCCTAAAAAGATCTCCGACAAAGAGCCCTCTCGCGGGGCCCGTGGAGGACAGCAGCGCCACCCCCACGAGGAGCAACGCCCGATGATGAAGCATGACACTCGCAAGAGTGTGTGAGGGCACTAATTTCTAAAGGAGAAATTCCCCCACCTTCATCTGGTTTGAACCTCATATAGAGACAACTTTTTCTTTCTTCTATTTCTATGTAACCTTAATAGGTTATGGCTTTTGTTTAGGAACAGTTACCAGCCAGTGAATATAAGGTTTACCAGGCCACAGATGATGCCATACGAAGCCCACAGCTGTGGGCTGGGAGATTCTCACACCCTGATCTGTTCCCTCTCGTGCTCCTGGGCTATTGGCTGCTACTCCTTCTCTATTCAACACCAAAATGGCAGTCAAATGCCTGAAGATTTGCAGCTGCCTTGTAAGGAGACTCCGCAGCTAATCCACTTTAAGTTTTTGCTCTTTTCTTTTCCCTTTCTATCACATCTGTTCCTTCCCTAGTTTCTTCCTAACCTTCCAAATCCATTATGTTTCTTGTCTTGTGGTGTTTGACGTCATTTCCGTTTCCTGTTCTTTTACTATTTAAAGGCCTCAATCTGGGTAGAGGGTACATCACAACAAAGCTGTGTTCCTTTGCTTGTTTCTTCAGTCTCTCCACTTGTTGATTCTAAGCAATTCCACTACCGTATTCCTGGTTTTCTTCAAATCGCTAAAGTCTTCTTCCAGCAAGGAGGTTTTTTATGCCTTTGCCTCTTTCCTCCTGAGAAGATGCCAGCTTCTCGAGGCCACTTGCCTACCACATATGCCAGTGTGTGGTAACATTGTGGCTTCTGGAAACAGTCACCCGTACATCGGAACACCCAGACCGGATTACTGGTAAGCATCAAAACCTGAACAGTAGGTGACTCAAGTGACCATGTAAACTAAATTTTATCTATTTCAATGTTTGCGTACAATTAGAGTAAGTATCCATTTTCTTTCATTCGTTGTAGAAATCCACATGCTAAGGCAATTATCTTTAGTCATGATGATAAGCTTTAAGTAATGCAACAGTCGAAATGCCGCTGGCAGACACAGCCTTAAAGAAGATTTAAAAAGTCTTTGCAGAGTACATCTTTGAATGGCCGTTTTCCCCCAGACATTCAGCAATTACTAGAATAGTCTTTCGATGTTTATGTTTTTTATTTTAACACTTTTTGGCCACTACTGTTTATCATTTTGCATGGTGTGTTAACGCTCTTTGCGCTAAGCACTTTATTTTTTATTCAGACAAATAAATAGTGTCAATTGTTTGAAATTTGTGTGAATGAACTGGCTGCACCTTGGTCTACATGGACTAGTGTGTCTTCATTCATTAACAGCTGAATGTGGTATATTTAATATACCATTGGAATTTGAAATTATGTTTGAACAACACATTGCTGGATCATTGTTGTCATGTAAAACGGTTGGCCTTGGTTCCACAATGTGTTTATGGGCCCACTCTTGGTTCTCTGCATAGACACACTGTGCATAGAAAAGGAAGTAGCAAACTAAGGACCTGCTGTTTTGATCTACAGTACTTAAATTGCTAATGGAGTTGTTTGAGTTGCAGTTTATTTGCACCTAATTTGACAAAAAATTCAAGACCGTGTAGGCATTAGGGAGGGAAAGAGGAGAGAGACAGAGGAGAGAGAGAGAGATAGAGAGTGTGTGTGTGTGTGTGTGATGAGTTACAGTTAGTTTTGTCTGGTTAGCGAACTGAAAAGAGTGTGTAACAAGGTGTGCTACTTATAATAATTTGAAGGTGGTAGCTAAATTGTACATGAAAGTTATAACTATAACTGTAGAAGTTTTAAAGTTTGTGTAGTTTAAGCTTGGTTTGTATAGGAAAAAACGTTTTTCTAACTAAAACTAAGCTTTAACCTTAGATTTTTTCATTGAATTTCAACGGAGTAGCGTAGACTGGGGTGGCGTAAGGTGGAGTGGGGTAGAGCGTAATAGCGTATAGTGTAGTAGCGTACACTAGAGTGGTGTACAATGAAGTGGTGTAGACTAGAGTGGTGTATTGTGGTGTGGGGTAGAGTGGAATACCATACAATAAAGTGGCAAAGATTTAAGCTGCGTACAGTGCAACAGCGTAGAGTGGAGTGGCGTACAGTGGAATAGAGCGGAGTACAGTGGAGTGGCGTAGAATAGCGCAGCGTGGAATAGCGTAAATCGAAGTGGTGTACAGTGGAGTGGCGTATAGTGAAGCGGGGTAGAGAGGAATAGCATATAGTGGAGTGGCGTCCATTGGACTAGGGTAAAATGGAGTGGCGTACAGTGAAATGGTGTACACTGTAGTGGCGTGTAGTGTAGCGTATAGTGGAGTGGCATAGAGTGGAATAGCGTGGAGTGGTGCACAGTGGAGTGGCAAAGTAGAATAGTGTATAGCGGAGTAGCGCAGAATACATTGGCATACAGTGAAGTGACTGGAGTGGGGTAGAGTGTAATAGCAGACAGTGGAGTGGCGTCCAATGGAATAGCGTACAGTAGAGTGGAGTAGATACAGCGGAATAGCATAGGGTGGAGTGGCGTTGAGTGGGATGGCATAGAGTGGAATAGCATATACTGGAGTAGCACAGAGTGGAGTAGCATACAATTGAGTGTTGTTCAGTGGAGTGGCATACAGCGGAATAGCATATAGAGTGGAGAGGCGTACTGTGGAAAACTAGCTGCAATGGTTGTTAGCATCAGCTGAAGCCATTTTGTTTTTGGCAGCCATTTTAGTTAGCCATGTGCTCGCCATGTGCTTTCTCCCTCTTCACTGTTGCCTGCTCTTGTATTTCACTTGAGTCAGGAACTATAATTAACTCCTTCAGTACTGAGCCAGAGCACTGCACATGCTCAGAAAGGTCTAGCTGCTAGAATGCACCTGCTCTTAGAGTAACTGTCAGGCTATTTTAACTAATATTAGCAATATTGTAAACCCTCCCACTCTGTTGACTAAGCAATTCTTATGTATCCTTATATGTAACTAGCTATTCATGTGTATACTTGTACCGCCTCTTTTTGAGTCTACATGCTAACTCAGCGGTAAACTGGGCATAAAAGGCCCAGGGTCTTTATACTCCTTAGACTGTCTCCTACAGTGGCCTGCGGGTACTGTATTGACACAGTCTCCCTTATGTGAGGTTAATAAAGTTGTAATTTTGATATTCCAGCTTCCGTGCCAATCTCTTCTTTGTTGGTTTAAGGACCAGGTGCATCAGTGAACCCCTAGAAAGGTTTTTTCTTCTACAGTACAGTAAAATGGCGTAGAGTGGAATAGCATATACTGGAGTAGCTTATAGTGAAGTGGCATACATTGAAGTGGCGCAGAGTGGAGTTGCGTACAGTAGAATAGTTTGGAGTGGACTTGTGTAGTATGGGGTGCAGTAAACTGTAATAGTGTAGAGTAGAATGGAGCGGCAGGGAGTGAAGTGTTGTACAGTGGAGTGGCGTAGAGTGTAATTGTGGAGTAACGTACAGTGGAGTTGTGTAGACTGGAGTGGCATACAGTGGAGTTGGGTAGAGTGTAATAGCATACAGTGGAGTGGCGTACATTGGAGTGGCATCCAATGGACTAGCATAAAAAGGAAGTGGCGTAGAGTGGAGTGCTAAACACTGGAATGGCGTAGAGTGGAGTAGCGTACAGCAGCCTAGCGTACAGTGGAGTGTCGTACTGTGGAATGGCGTATAGTGGAGTCGTTTCCAGTGGAGTAGCGTACAGTGGAGTGACGTAGACTGGAGTGGCGTAGAGTGGAGATGTGGACAGTGTAACAGCATAGAGTGCAGTGGCATGCAGTAGAGTTGCATACACTGTAATAGCATTGAGTGGAGTGGCGTAGAGTGGAATCTTGTACAGTGGAGAGGCGTAGAATGGAGTGGCATACAGTGGAATAGCATATAGTGGAGTAGAGTGTGGCGTGGCAAACGGATGTATGTGAAATTCAGCAGCAATGTAGATTATGGTGTGCAGAGTAAGGCAAAACAGCGAATTGCGCTGCCTTGCATTTCTCCAGATTTACTAATCAAGGCAGGGCCATGCATGGTGGCCTTGCATTGCTTTGTAAATCTGACTTAAGTAGTGCGTTGCCCATGCGACACCATGAGTGACGCAAGAGTACTGCAATTCAATAATACAGCTAGGCCCTCGTTATATTTTGGGCCATGGTATACCGTGGTAACTTTGCAGTGTACATGGCGATGACAAGCCAGTATATAATTGGGCAATGGCTGTTTTTAGAGAATGAAAAGACAGCCATATTGTTTTTACTACACTTTGGCTGTGTTCAGTGTTAGGACCTTAGAAATAAGTAAGTAGTAGGTCCCTACCTATTATCACTTTATTAAAGTGGTAATAAATAGGGAAATGCGTTTATATTTTTTAAATATATTTTAAATGTTTACTGCCATGTACCGTGGTAGTTTCACAAAAGTTTGTGAAATTCCGCAAAAGTACAGCAGTGACATATATCACTAAGTTTAAATGCCTTATAACTTTAAAAAACTTACCCTTCTTAACTGCAGCACACAAAAAGCATCATCTGTGCACCATAATGTATAATCCTGCCAAATTTCATGTAAATTCGTTTAGCTGTTTTCATGCTAAGTCAAATACAATAGTCTACGGAAAATGCATTGGTGGAAAAAATGCATTTTGGGACCCGCGTTTTTTCTTCGCACCCCCTTAATGATTCATCACAAAAATCTACATCATCTCAAAATTCAGAAAATGCTATAGGTATGGAAAGTTTTGTGGTGATTTGTCAAACGGGTTGGAGTTAAAATCCGAGGAATTCCCATCTCTGAGACTATTAACTATAGCTACAGAGTGGCAATCAGATATAATGTGATTTCTTTCTTTTTATCTTTTGTGTTTTTTAAGTATTTATTTGATGGTTTACATAATCATGTGACCATAAAGGAGTCTTTTAGTTGTTCATGTAGAAATTCTTACATTTTACATATGCAGTCGTTTATTTTTGGGCTTCCTTGCAACTTTTGGTAAGATTATGCTATATATGAAGTCCAAAGTGAATGAAACACAATCATTATTGTTGTTATAAAACCTGTAATTATTTTTTTACTATTAGCCAATTATCAAGTCCTCCAGAAAGTAGTTTGTGGAGCTTACTGCAACGTCACTTTTTCATTTTGTTTCACAGGCGTACATAAGGAGGATGTTTTTTGTTTGACTTGTTCGGCATAGTTTTATTTTGTGCGCCAGAGGGCATGCAATGAAAACGTATGTTAAGATGTATTCTATTTGTTGTGTATTTGCTTATAGGTTTCCATTAGCATGTGACCATAAATGGGTCTTTAAGTTATTCACGTAGAAGTCTGAAACTTTACATAAGTAGTCTACTTTATTTGTTGGACTTGCATGCTACTTTTAAGTAATATTGTGTTATACAGATATCACTAAGTAGTTGACCCTTATAACTTCATAACCACTTGATAACATCACTTGCAATAGGAAAAATAATCATCTACATAGTTTAATATACATTTCTGTGAGATTTCATTACAATACGTTCATCCAATTTGCCTCTACGTTAAATACAAACGTCTATGTAAAATGCATTTTTATTTATTTTATTTATTTATTTGTTGAGTTTTATATAGCGCTGGCTAGACTCGTAGGTATCAGAGCGCTTTACATGAGGAACAGTAAATTACAGTTAACAAAAGTTACATCGGTTTCAGTTACAGGTATAGGCATAGGAGAAAAACATGAGATTACACAATAACATAAGTGATTAGCGCATTGCATAGCAAAGATACATGTCTTATGGGGAGTAGAAGGTAGGGGGGAGAGGAACACAGGGGAAAGGAAAGCAGATAGAGTCAGGCAGACCAGCAGGGGGAAAGTACCTCAGGAGTAACAAGGCAGTCAAAGAGAGAGACAGACAGTGCCGTGAAGAACCGTTAAAAACAATGTCCGAAGTCCGGCTGGGTAGGTGACGCATTGGATAGCAAGTGCGTTTTGGGACCCCCCTTTTTTCTTTGCACCCGCTTGACAAAAAGCGGTCAAACTGTCGATACTTCACCAACGTAACAGGTGCAGTAAGTCTGCAAAGTTTTGTGAAGATTAGTGAAACGGGTGCAAAGTTATTAAGGGACAAAATTCTGAGGAATTCCTATTTATGGTAACCCTAACTATAACCACAGAGTGGCTATCGCAACTCTGTAATATATGTATTACAGAGTGGCAGTAGCCACTCTGTAGTTACAGTAAAGATTCCCTGAGGTAGGACTTGCTCTGGTTTTTGCTTGCTAATAACTTTGCCACAGTTTGACGAATCTCCACAAAACTTTGCAGACCTATTGCTTTTTCTACATTTGGTAAAGATGCAAGGTTTCGTGGTGATTAGTTAAAGGAGTGTGTCACGGGGTGGGGACGCACCTGGACCGCCCGGACCAACAAAGGGACTGGTGGGAGGCACTGGACATCACCGCACCTTTTGTTTTATCGCCACAGGAGGACTGGGCAGGTACATCCTCATCCGACACCACGGAAAGGAGGCACGGTCCCTTTAACTGGGACCCTACGGACGAAGACCCCGCCCCTTCCGATGACGACATCGCCGTAGGACCAACAAGAGGGGACTGGACCAGGAAGAAGGTGTGCACTGACACCGGAGGCGGAGCGGGAGAGAGCGGAGCAGCGGAGAGCAGAGAGGGAGACGGAGAGCGAAGGACCACGAGGAAACCGGCATATCGAGGAGGAGCGGAGGAAGGTCCCGTGACGGAGAGAGAGCCAGGAGGCCACCGGATCCAAGCTTCGCCCAGCCACGCTCCAGGAGGAGCGTGGCTAACACAGGTACGAGACCGTTTCGCGGGCTGGGTAGGGAGGTGGGAGAGGCCGGACACCTAGAGGCGACAGCTCCTTACCGCCCGTTCAGCTAAACGAATTCCCCAACCCTGGCACTTGCACTTCTTCCCCAACCAGCGTGTGTCACGGGTTTTTGTGGCAGGTGTTCCCTCACTCCCTTTCCCTGTCCACAGCTGCACCCTTCACACACTGTTGTCCTCTTTTTCCTTTTGGTACGTCCCGAGTATCTACCAGCGGCAGAGTTCAAGGAGGAAGAAGATCTGGTCCAGGCGAGGAACCCTCAGGAAGGCGGGAGCAAGAGACGAACCGGTTGCTTAGGACTCTCTTTGTGCGCATGAAAGACTGGATACCCTTAGGAGACGCACTTTCCCTAAAATAAAACCTTCATTACCCCGAACCAGTGTCCCGCTCCTTATTCCCGAAGCCTCACAACTGGTGGAGAATGCGGGCATAGAAGAGCCCATCTGTGTACCCAAGATGGATGCGATCATTCAGCATTTGATCAAAGGCCAGGAAAAGCTCGAATGTGCCGTCGAGCGACAGATGTCATCGGCCCAGCCCGATCGCGAGGTGTTCAAGAACACCATTGCGGCCCAAATGGAAGGAATGCAGAAGATGGCAACAGACCAGCCGGCAAGCACTGTACGAGAGACACGGGGTACACCCCATACCCCGTCTGGAGTCTCCCTACAGAAATACATAGCGGGGGAAGACCCAGACGCCTTTCTAACTAATTTCGAGAGAGTAGCGAGAGCATGTAGCTGGCCCGTAGAGAAATGGCCATTCTTTTTGGCCCCCTTGCTCACGGGGGAGGCACAAGCAGCATACCAAGTGGCAAATGCCACCGGAGACACGTCATATGGGGAAATAAAGACCATCATATTGGACCACCTCGGCCTGGATGCCGAAGCATATAGGGTGCGGTTCCGCAAAGAAAGAGGAGCACCCGGGGAGAACCCCAAAACTCTTTTCTTCAGACTAAAGATGGCGGCCGACAAGTGGTTAACTCCGGGACTCGGTACGAAAGACGAAATAATGGAGAAAATCTATTTAGAGCAGTATTTGGACGCCCTGCCGTACAATACACAGAGATGGCTACGCCAGCATTCGCGTCTCACAGCCGCCCAGGCCATAGAGATGGCCACGACGTATTCACGCGCCCAGCCAAAGGGGGTGATATGCGACCCCGAGAGAACCCGACAACCTTACCCACGGACAGAGAAGAGATATAAGCCCCTGCAGGACCCAGGAAAGCCCCGGCCGCCGAAAACAGAGATACCCAGTATCAGAGGACCCCAGTGTTTTGAGTGTGGGGACTGGGGCCACATAGCCCAAGTATGCCCCCGGAAGAAACCAGCGGAGGAACCCATGGAGGTGGGGTACCTCCCCAGGTCCATTATGTATATGGCCGAAACGGGGACGGCCTTTCATGTAAGTGTACAGGTGAACGGTAAGCTGCTTAAGGCCCTTCTCGACTCTGGGTGTAAACAGTTGGTCATACAAGGGGCGTACGTTAACCCAGAGCAGGTATTTCCCAACACCACCGTCCATATTCGATGTGTACATGGCGACGTAAAACCCTATCCCCTGGCCACAATATCCCTCACGCATACTGATGGGGTACATAGCAAAATAAAGGTGGGTGTTTTAGAGGGGCGCCCTGAAGATTTAATCATTGGGACAGACAACCCTGAGTTCCTCGATCTATTCCGACACGTGCTCCAGGTAGAGGGGAAAAGGGAGGAAGGAGAGGGCAGCCCGAAAGACACAGAACCAGCTCTCACCACCCCAGAACCGTGGCTCCTAGACCGAAGCTTTAAATTCGCCCAGGCCAACGACGCCACCCTATTTAACGCATGGGAACAGGCCCATAGCACACAGGACGACAACCCCCCTGTGTATCCACGGTTCCTTCTAAAGGAAGGGCTGCTATACCGATAGGCTTCCTCCATGGATCACCACCAACTGTTGGTCCCTCTCTCCTTTCGGGACCAGATAATGTTCTTTTCCCACTCACACCTGACGGCAGGACATATTGGAGCGGAAAAGACCACGCAGAATGTCCTACGGCACTTCTTTTGGCCAGGGGTGTACAAGGACATAAAGATACACTGTCAGTCATGCAGTATATGCCAAAAAAGGAATACCCATAGGCCACCCGCAGTTCCCCTACAACCCCTCCCCATTATAGGGACTCCATTCGAAGGGGGGGGATGGACCTCATAGGCCCGTTACCCCGTACCAAAAAAGGGAATGTCTACGTCCTGGTGATAGTGGACTATGCCACCAAATTTCCGGAAGCGTTTCCACTCCGTGCCCCCACCACCCGCAACATAGCCGAAAAGTTTCTGGAGCTGTTTTCCAGGGTAGGCTTCCCAAAAGAAGTGCTCATGGACCAAGGAACACCTTTCGTGTCTCGTCTTATGAAAGAAGTCTGCAGGGTCCTCAACGTGCGGCAGATTAAGACTTCAGTATACCACCCCCAAACGGATGGACTCGTTGAACGCTACAATGGGACGCTGAAGGTGACGTTGAAGAAGATGTTAGAGGTAAACGGCAAGGAATGGGACCAGCTATTACCCTTGGCGTTATATGTGATAAGAGGCCAAGTACACAGCAGCCTTGGCTGTTCAGCGTTCGAGATGCTGTATGGGAGACAACCACGATCCCTTCTCGAGATGACTAAAGAGGCCTGGGAGAAAGAAGAGGCACTCGAGACCAGAGGAATACTGGACTACACGCAAGGCCTGAAAGCCAAGATAGGGAAACTCCGGGATTTGGCCTATTCCCACCTTGTAAAGAAACAAGAATGACAGACCCACTACTATAACCGCGGGAAGAGATGGAGGACCCTAAGCACAGACGATTGGGCGCTGGTGCTGCTGCCCACGTGCACGAAGAAGTTCAAGACGGAATGGAAAGGCCCGTACAAAGTCATAGCTGTCATCGGTAAAACCACGTACAAACTACAAATCACCCAGAATCGCACCCAAACGTACCACATAAATATGCTCAAGAAATGGCTGGGGCCCCCACCCAAGGCCTCTCACCTCACTCTGCCCACGCGTACCACCACCCATACCACCTTGGGGCATCTGGTGGTCAACGAAGAACTCACCCAAAGAGACAAAGAGGAGCTGGATGGCGCCCTTCAGCCCTTTGCTTCAGTTTTCTCCGACACTCAGGGAAAGACCCACCTGGCGGAACACCGGATTGAAACCCTTGCCGGGAGGTCGTAAAACAGAGACCATACAGGATCCCTGCAGCCAGAAGACAAGCCGTACAGAGAGAAGTACAAGATATGTTACGGTTGGGAGTGATAAGACCATCGAGGAGTGAGTGGTCATCTCCGATCGTCATGGTACCGAAACCAGATGGCAGTACCCGTTTCTGCATGGACTTCAGGGCCCTCAACGACATTTCGTCCTTCGATGCATACCCCATCCCGCGAATAGACAAACTCATAGAAAAACTGGGAGAGGCCGCTTACATCACCACGTTGGACCTGACCGAAGGTTACTGGCAGGTGCCTTTGAGGGAAGAAGACAGAAAGAAGACGGCCTTTTCCACACCAGACGGGCTCTACGAATTTACAGTCCTCCCATTCGGGCTACACGGGGCCCCAGTGACCTTTCAGCGGCTCATGAACACCATTCTGCAAAACCACCACTCCTTTTCGTCAGCATATCTGGATGACATCGTGGTTTTTAGCCCCGACTGGAAAACCCACCTTCGACACCTCCACACCATCCTACAGACCCTAAAGGAAGCAGGGCTACACGTGAATGCCAAGAAGTCCAGGGTCGGATACCAAAAAGTAAAATACCTGGGGTATGTACTAGGGCATGGGTTGACCGCCCTCCAAATAGAAAAGGTCAGAGCCATTTCCGACACTCCCTTCCCAACCTCTAAACGAGACCTGAGAGCCTTTCTTGGCCTAATCGGCTATTATAGGCGGTTTATACCCCACTTTTCTGATGTGGCCACCCCTTTGACAGACATCCTCCAGAAACAGGTGAAACCACAGGTCCTGTTACATCCCACAGAACCAATGACAAAGGCATTTCAGACCCTAAAACGAGCTATAACCACGAGTCCCGTCCTGGCCTCCCCTGACTTCACCCGGCCCTTCCTCCTACATACCGACGCCTCGAATCAGGGTATAGGCGCCGTCCTCTCACAGCTGACACCTGAAGGGATAGAACACCCCATAGTGTACATTAGCAGGAAGCTATTCCCCAGGGAGGCGAGATACCCCACTATCGAACGTGAGTGCCTGGCAGTGAAATGGGCCATAGAGAAGCTGCGATATTACCTTGAGGGACACCCGTTCACCCTGTATACGGACCATGCACCCCTCCACTGGATGAGCCGCAACATGGCCCATAACCCCAGGGTTCTCCGCTGGTTTCTCTCCCTCCAGCCCTACTCGTTCACTGTACAACACCGAAGGGGAGTGGACAATGGCAATGCGGACTATCTCTCTAGAGTGTTCCCTCTCCCCAATCGGGAGATTCCAGGGGTGGAGGAGTGTCACGGGGCGGGGTCTCACCTGGACCGCCCGGACCAACAAAGGGACTGGTGGGAGGCACTGGACATCACCGCACCTTTTGTTTTATCGTCACAGGAGGACTGGGCAGGTACATCCTCATCAGACACCACGGAAAGGAGGCACGGTCCCTTTAACTGGGACCCTACGGACGAAGACCCCGCCCCTTCCGATGACGACATCGCCGTAGGACCAACAAGAGGGGACTGGACCAGGAAGAAGGTGTGCACTGACACCGGAGGCGGAGCGGGAGAGAGCGGAGCAGCGGAGAGCAGAGAGGGAGACGGAGAGCGAAGGACCACGAGGAAACCGGCATATCGAGGAGGAGCGGAGGAAGGTCCCGTGACGGAGAGAGAGCCAGGAGGCCACCGGATCCACGCTTCGCCCAGCCACGCTCCAGGAGGAGCGTGGCTAACACAGGTACGAGACCGTTTCGCGGGCTGGGTAGGGAGGTGGGAGAGGCCGGACACCTAGAGGCGCCAGCTCCTTACCGCCCGTTCAGCGAAACGAATTCCCCAACCGTCAGGAAGGTGGGAGCAAGAGACGAACCGGTTGCTTAGGACTCTCTTTGTGCGCGTGAAAGACTGGATACCCTTAGGAGACGCACTTTCCCTAAAATAAAACCTTCATTACCCCGACCCAGTGTCCCGCTCCTTATTCCCGAAGCCTCACAGAGTGTAAAGAAAAAAGGGGGTGCACAAAAAAAAAAAGGAGGGGTCCAAAAACATGATTTTCCACCAATGCATTTTCCATAGACTTTTTAGACAGACACAGCGGCAAAATGGCTGAACGTATTTTTCATGAAATTTGGCAGGAATATATATTATGGTACGAAAAGGATCCTTTTTGGTATTTCATGAAAATCGGTTCAGTAGTTTTGAAGTAATAAGGGACAAAGGGCCAGATGTACGGCGTTGAAAATAGCGCCTCGCAAATTGCAAGTTTTTTGCGACTCGCAATTTGCGAGGCGGTATTTCCAATGTACAACAGTGTTTTTCACACTGTTAGCGATTCCCAATGGGGCCGCAAATAGAGAGGCTCATGAATATTAATGAGCCTCTCGCAATTTGCGACCCCATTGGGAATGGCAGGCCCTCCCAGGTATGGTGGCCTGCTGGGCTCAGCAGACCACCATGTCTGGGACTGCTTTTAAATAAAGCAGTTTTTAAAAAAAAGATGCAGCCTGTTTTTCTTAAAGGAAAACAGGATGCATTTAAAAATGAAAAAAATGAAACGTTTTCGTTTCATTTTTTAAGGGCAGGTAGTGGTCCCTGGGACCACTGCCTGCCCTTAAAAATTATTTTCCCCTGCATTTGCAAAGGAGAAGGGGTTCCCTGGGGACCCCTTTCCTTTTGCGACCCCATTACCACCCTCTTGAAGAGGGTGGTAATTTGCAAGTGTTTGGAGCCCGCAGTTGCGGACGCAAAACATTCTTACATAGGGTTGCGCTCGCTAATAGGAAGGGAACGCCCCTTCCTAATAGCGAGCTGCAAAACCCTATTTTGCGAGTCGCAAAAAATTGCGACTCGCAAAATAGTGTTTGTACATTCCCCATGCTGTTTTTGCATGCGCAAACGGGTTCGCAAACCCGTGTGCGCATGCAAAAATGGTCGTACATCTGGCCCAAAATCTTAGTGATATATTGGACTGCGGTATACCGTGGTAGAAAGTGATGACAAAGCAGAATATTGTTGGTTACTGAAAGCTCTTACAAAAATAAGAGGCAGCCATATTGTTTAGACCACAGTTTGGCTGTGTTCTGGACTTCTACGTAAGATATAGTCTACTACTAGTTTTTAAATCTATAGAAAGGAATGATTCACTTTAGCAAAGTAGGTAAAGGAAGGAAAGGTTTTACTGTTTTATTATTATTATTTTTTTTAAAGTTTATGGAGTACTGCGGTACTTCCTCAAAACTACCTAAGAAGTACTTCGGTACCTATATAAAAATAATAAAAAATTAACATCTAACAAAAGACACTGTACGCCACGCCACTCCACTCTACAACACACCACTTCACTATGCAACACTCTACGACACGCCACTCCACCCTACAGCATACACGCCACTTCTCTCTACGACATGCCACTACATTCTATGAGATGACACTCCACTCTACGACACTCCACAACACTCTACTCCACTCTGCGTACTGCCACTTCACTCCATCGTACCAAACACCACTCTACTCTATGATAAGCCATTCCACTCTACGGCACGTCACTTGACTCTACGCCAGTCCACTCTACAACACTCCACTTTATGCCCATTCACGCTAACCCACTCCATTCCACTCTATGCCTGTCCACTCTACAACACTCCACTTCACTCCACCTGGCCACACGCCACTCCACTTTATGATACAGCATTCCATTCCACCCTACGACACGCCACTCCACTCCACTCTTCGGCACTTCACTCTACGCCAGTCCACTCTAAGCCACTTCACTCTACACCCCTACACTCTAACGCACTCTACGACACGCCACTCCACTCCACTCCAATGTATGGCATACCACCCCACTCTACAACACTCTACTCCACTCTATCCTCCTCCACTCTATGCCACACCACTGCACTTTATGGCATACCACTCTGCTCTATGACACGCCACTCTACTCTACGACACTCCATGTAATTCCAGGACACTCCACTCTATGACATTCCACTCCACTCTACAAAATGCCACTCCACTTTACACCTCTTCACTCTAACAACATGCCATTCGATGACACGCCACTCCACTCTACTCTACGGTATGCCACTCCACGCCATTCCACTCAACAACACTCTACTCCACTCTATGCCCTTCCACTCTATGAGTCTCTAAGACACGCCACTCCACTCTAGGACACGCCTCTCCACTCTATGACACGCTGCTCCACTGTATGACACGTTACTCCACTCTTCAACACTCCACTACATGACACTCCATGCCCCTCCACTGCACGAGAAGCCACTCCACTGTATGACATGTCAGTCCACTCTATGACATGCCACTCCACTCTACGACACGCCACTCCAATCTACACCACTCCACTCTAAGCCCTTTAACTCGCAGACACTCTACAACATGCCACTCTAAGAGACGCCAGTCAACTCTTCTCTACGACACACGACTCCACTCTATGCCACTGTGTCAGATTATGTTTACACAGTGCACTTTGACCTCCCAGTTGAGGGGGCCACATAAATATTAAACAGCGTGGGACTCAGCGATGAGCCCGGAGGGACCCCACATGGCAGTGTAAAGGACTTAGAAACCAAGTCCTCCAGGGCACCTGACTGTTCTCCATGTGAGAGAAAGGAACGGAACAGCTCCAGAGCTGAGCCTCCAATTTCAATTTCTACCAAGCGATGTAGCAAGACTGCATGGTTAACGGTGTTGAAGGCTGCCGATTGATCCAACAGGATCATCGCCGCCTTCCCACCATTATCTAGGACACTTCTCAGCTCCTCAGTACCTACAACCAGAGCAGACTCAGTGCTGTAATTTGGCCTGAAACCAAATTGCGCTGAATCTAGGATTTCAGTCTCCTCCAAGTATTTAGACAGTACAATATTCATATGTTTTTAAAGGATCTTAGCTAAAAAAGGTAACCAAGAAATAGGCATATAGTTCTTCACCTCTTTTGGATCTAATGAAGGTTTCTTCAACAGTGGGAGGATAGAGGCCCACTCCATAGGAAAGAGTCTGGAATCCAAAATGGAGTTCAATAGCATAGTGTTTTGGGGGAAGCATTTCTTAACTTGCCACAACTAGAAACAAATGCGGCTTTAGCATGTATGCTTTTTTTTTAGATTCAATTCTAGTCTAACTTGCGCCTGGGCGCTGTTGTCAGGGAAGGGGAACAATAGTTGCATGCTTGGCATTGTGCTATCTCAAGCCATTTAGATATTTCTCAAAAAAAGCTATCATTATCATACTCTAAGCAAGAGTAGGCATCAACTTGCTGGTGACGGCTTTTAACACTGTCCCGATATGCAGGCCTATCATCTTATTAACCCAACTAATAAAGGAGGTGTTAAGTGCCAGGGATGCCAACTTTATTGTCGCCAGGCATGTCACAGATCTCCTCACTCTTCAAACTTTACATTGAAGTATTTACAGTTATAGGCTCGGTCAAGCGCCATTGCCTCCAGATTCCAAGTGCCTTTTTTTATTACCTTGCGACCATAAATTACAATCTTGGGTTTGTTCTTAATCATCCTTAAGCTGCTATAAATGTTCATTGCATTTATGGATCCCTGTAACCTAATCAGGAATCTTATCCAGTTCTACGGTATCATCTGCATATTGCACAAGACTCACCTTTTGTTCCAGAGACTAGGGGAATAGGATATTCAGTCTAGATGTATCTCTGTACCGATGCTCCCTTCCGAAATAAGTGATGTTTTTAATATGCTGCAAGTGGCCTGAAAGTGCTGTGGTCCCAAGGTGGAGAATATAGAGAGCATGAGAAATTAAAATGTGTCTTTCTTAGGAAGCGCCATTCTGCTTGTGTCTTCACGGTAGAGTTTTGTGATAAGGAACAGAACCTTTATGGTGAGGAAAAGGATATCACAAGGGAAAAACAGACTTGCATGGGGACCACTGCTCTAACAACAAGCATTTACAATGCAATAGGTCTCGCAATTGCGAGATTTTGAGCTATTGGCATTGTAAATGGCAATGCCTTTTATAATAGTAAAATGCATTGTCATTTAAAATGCCAATAGGTAAAACTTTTGCAAAAGCGAGACCTATTTTATTGCAGAGCGCGGTGTCCGTGAAGCGGGCACCGCGCTCACCAATAGGGTAAAAAAAAGAAACAGAGCGCAGTGTCCCTGAAGCGGGTGCCGCGCTCACTATTAACGTTTTTTTTTTTTTTTATGAAACAGAGCTCGGTGTTCCTGAAGCGGGTGCCGTGATCAGAATTATAGTTAAAAAAAAAAATAATAATTAACGGAGCACGGTGTCCCTAAAGTGGGCGCTGCCCTCAGCATGCAATAGTATAAAAAAAAATAAAAAAAATGAGAGAAAACGCGGTGTCCCTGAAGCGGACGCCGAGTTCATCTCAAAAGTATTATAATACAGCTGAACTAACAGAGACGCCGAAGGGCTGTTGCCCGATTAGGTTGCTTTTAGAACCGAATATGCCCAGAACACCACCACTATAAAGCAATTACAAGGTCCATATTCTCTGTGGTTCCTTTCAGTTGTGTCCAGCAGTATACGTCAATAAGTATACAGAAAAAGACAGTGGAAAGTTCCAAATTCTTTATTTGTTCACAATCCAGCTTGAACACACAGCCGACACGTGTTTCGTCGAAAGACGACTTTTTCAATGCTTAACCGTACGGTAGTCGAGAAGAAAATGAACAACACGAAACGTTGGTATATTTCTCATCCAAAAACAGTAAGTTCAGTCCAGAACGACACAGTTGTGATAAGCCTTGGCTAGAGAACCAAAATTCCTGTATCACTGAACAGTGTAAAAAGGAGAGACCAGGACCTTGATACGTCACTAGCCCTCGGTTGTAGCGGTTTCGAAACAGCCGAAAGGACCGTCCGTCCCAACGCCGACGACGAACTCGCGTTGGGACGGACGGTCCTTTCGGCTGTTTCGAAACCGCTACAACCGAGGGCTAGTGACGTATCAAGGTCCTGGTCTCTCCTTTTTATACTGTTCAGTGATACAGGAATTTTGGTTCTCTAGCCAAGGCTGATCACAACTGTGTCGTTCTGGACTGAACTTACTGTTTTTGGATGAGAAATATACCAACGTTTCGTGTTGTTCATTTTCTTCTCGACTACCGTACGGTTAAGCCTTGAAAAAGTCGTCTTTCGACGAAACACGTGTCGGCTGTGTGTTCAAGCTGGATTGTGAACAAATAAAGAATTTGGAACTTTCCACTGTCTTTTTCTGTATACTTATTGACGTATACTGCTGGACACAACTGAAAGGAACCACAGAGAATATGGACCTTGTAATTGCTTTATAGTGGTGGTGCTCTGGGCATATTCGTTTCAGATTTATATGTGTGGCTTGCTCATACATGTGACACTATTTTGGTGACATACTGTCCTCCGTTCCATCGAGCACGCCTAATCAACAAATGTACATTTTAAATTTTTTCCTGAATAACTTGTATGTGCTAACAATCTAATTCCATTGTCATCTTTTTTTCTTTCCTAGGTTGCTTTTAGATTGCTTTTATAACTTCTGATTTTAGTTTCACAGTTTTTAAGCTTGTTAGAATCCTGTGGAATCTTTTACTGATAGTATCTATACTGCTTGCACTAATCTCACCGCTTTTATCAGTCGTCTACTTCTCTCCCGCCTTCGTCCCCGCCGCGGCTTCCTGCCGATTGAGCGGAGGGCGGGACCCAGTCAGCTTCCTCACTTCCGCCTACAACTGCCCCCCTTCCGGTAGTTCGTGCTCTAGTTTGCTTTGAGCCCCTACAAATTGCACATGCTGCAGCGTATGCGCGCAGCGGGCGCTCCACCGCCGCGCCAAAGGCAAGCCCGTCTGCGCCCGTCCGGGCCCAGGGGCCAGACCCCTGCCGGTTGGAATCACGGGCTAATGATTAAATATACGGCTGATGAACTGGTAAGATTGACACCGCCTATTTTGAATGCTTGTAAGCATAATATATATGTAGATAAAGGTACGCTGACATGTAAGTACTGCAACAAGAACTTGAGACTGCTTAATACCAACATACAGCAAGGGGAAAAGCTGTCTTTCCTCCTGTTGAATTGCCGATCTCTAGCTAAACATAAATTTGAGATCTCTGAAGTATTGAAGGAAAAAAGGCCCGACGCCATGTTTCTTACTGAAACATGGCTCAATGATAGCTCTACCCCTGACATCCTGGATGCACTTCCAGGAGGATACGGGATAGTAAGACAGGACCGGGCTGGACAAAGAGGGGGGGGGGAATAGCAATAATTTATAAATTTCCAATGAAATGCTGTATAAGTGAAGCCAACCTAGAGAAGTGTGAGGCTTTCTCCTTTACTCTCTCAGTAGCAGATAATGACACTATAGCTGGTTTTCTGATCTATCGCCCACCTGGCCCAGAAACGCTGTTCACAGTGAGTTTGGGGGAAAGAGTGATACATACAGCGATACGTCACAACAAACTCCTTGTCTTAGGTGACCTTAATATACATTTTGATGAAACTGAGAATCCGGAGGTACAAACCGTCTGTAAAGACCTCATGATGTTTAATTTAGCGCAAAAGGTTAGCACGCCAACTCATCAAGCGGGTCACATCTTAGACCCAATCTTCACTAATATAACAGATCTCGAAGTGGGCGCATCCTGGCCAGTTCCGTGGTCTGACCACCATATAATCCCTTTCCTCATTCCGTCTCAGAATCCCTCGGCCGAAAAGCCTAAACAGACAGTTACCCGTAGGAAATGGGTCAATTTAAATCCCTATACGTTCACACAGGCGCTGCAAAAAAATGAACCCGATATGGATAAGGACATAAATGTAGCCAATGAACAAGTGGGAGCATGGATAACAGAAGCATTGAATGAAGTAGCGCCATGGACCACAACTAATACCAAGACGGCGAAGGCATTAGCACCTTGGAATGAGATATTAATAAAAGCCAAACAAAAGTGTAAACAGTTAGAACGCAGATGGCGTAAGAACTACTGCACCAAAACCAAGGAGGAGTATAAAATAGAACTAAAAATGTATCACACATTGATAAATAAAACTCGCTGTGATTTCTATACCGGGAAGATAGAAAGAGCAAAACACTCTTCCAAAGAAATGTTCGCCATTTTAAAATCCTACAGTCAACTGAAAAACTAACGGAGCCACCTATTACCACGGAGGAGTCCTGCAACAAAATTGCTGAATTTTTTGCAGGGAAAGTGGCTAAGATTTACGACACCTTCCCCATGGAAGCACAACAGGGCAGAAGCAATGAACGCACGTTGGACACAGTATTTAAGGGAGAAACCCTAGCGAAGTTTAAGGTGCTAGAACCAGATGAGATAAGGAAGCTAGCTAACGGAATCAAATCTGGAACCCCGAGGGACCCAGCTCGCCCAGAATTGCTGATGCAGGGAGAGAATTGCATTATGCCATTCATCTCTGAATTAATCACTCGCTCCTTCCAATCGGGAGAAGTCCCCTATGAATGGAAGCAAGCTATGGTCCGCCCATTAAGGAAAAAACCGCAAATAGACCATTCGGTACTAGAGAACCTACGCCCCATCTCGCTTCTACCCCTTTTTGCAAAAATTGCAGAAAAAGTAGTAAATATACAGTTGACCAATCATATTGACAAACAATCTAATGCACTCCTCGCAATCAGGTTTCCGAGCTGCACATTCTACTGAGACAGCTCTTCTTTTGGCTACGGAAACCCTAAGACAGCACGCGGACAAAGGACACACAGCTGCACTGATCCTGTTGGATCTCAGTGCAGCTTTTCACACCGTCTCCCATGGCCTCCTTCTCCAAAGATTAGAGACGTGTGGTGTTAGGGGCTTGGCCCTACGCTGGATGGTATCCTTCTTGTCATCACGGGGTTTCCAGGTCACACAAGACGCACATACGTCCAAGAGTTTTCCCCTGTTACAGGGAGTTCCCCAGGGCTCAATTCTAAGCCCCACGTTGTTCAACTTATACATGGGGCCACTTGCCAATATAGTGGAAGGTCACAAGGTGTCCATTGTATCCTACGCTGACGATACTCAGCTTATTATCACACTGTCCCAGAACCCTGAACTCACTGCCCACCAATTTTCCCAATGCCTGGAGAGGTAACAGCATGGATGTCCAATCATTGCCTGAAACTCAATGGCAGCAAAACGGAGGTGATGATAGTGGGAAGGGCTCTATCTGTCTGGTTTTCAGCATGGTGGCCTGTGACACTTGGCCAACTTACAACTCCTAAAACAGAAGTCAAAAATCTTGGGAGTGTGGCTCGACTCCAAATTGACATTTGAGAGTCAAATCCGGAAAGTCACAGGTAAATGCTTTGGGACATTAAAGGTCCTGAGGAAGGTCCTCGACCTATTACCTGTCAACGCCAGGAAAACTATAGTACATGCCGTTGTCACTTCTCAGATCGACTACGGAAATGTCCTATATGTAGGCTCATCAAAAAAAAGGCTAATGAAGCTGCAATGGATACAAAACGCAGCAGCCCACCTAGTGTTGAATCTCCCCAAAAGAGCATCCATAAAAAAAGCCCTAGCCAGACTGCACGGGCTACCGGTGGAAAAAAGAATATTGTTTAAGACAATGTGCCACTGCCACCGCATCCTGGCTAAAAAAGGTCTGCGTTACCTTCAAACAATGATAATAACTTACACACCCAGCAGAAACCTGAGATCCGAAGGTAAAGCGCTAGCAAGGATTCCAAGAATCAGAAAGGCTATGATGGGTGGTCGATCCTTTAGATACCTGGCAGCTAAGCACTGGAATACACTGCCAGTTGAAATAAGAACAGAGCCCTGTGAAACGTCCTTTCGTAAAAAGCGGAAGACATGGCTTTTCCCACCAGTAAATTAGAATAATCTCCCAGGACTTCCTGACACATGCCTAGTGGCGGAGTGTTTAATTTGCTTTACTCTCAACCCCTGTTATCTGATAGTCGGCTACTAGCGCGGGGACACACCGGCAGTGTAACCATGCGCTCTATAAATGGATAAATAAATATAATAATAAATAATAATACATAAAAAGCGTTGCCATTGTGCAACTTTTAAAGTTAGAGCAGCATAGCGCTCGATCGGAAAAGCGGCCGCCATGGTCCTGGGTGGGCGCGCTGCAAATGCAAGAAGCAGCCACCATTGTCCCCATAAGTTAGTTAATAAACAAAATAGTGCTCACCTACTTAAAACGGAGACCGTGTAACAAGCCAAGTAAAAGGGCCAGTCGCCATGGGAGGGTACAAATGAAGACAAGGCGGTACTAAGGAGGGACTAACAAGCCTATTTACGAATCAGAAGCCAGCATTTACGAATGTCAATGACACAAGCCAATGACAAATATGGGGGGAGAGTGGGAGGGGCTTCTATTCCATACTCCAGAACAACAAGTCTCGCAGAGCAGCACATGCACGCTGACTCTAGGCTCGACCTAAAAAGTAAAAGGCCCAAGCAGAAAGGTTTTTGCCTGAAGTCCTTACAACTATAGACCCTTCATTGAACACTGTCTCATTCCTTTTTCTCACAGCTGAAGAAGCCTGCCTTCAAATACAGACAAGAATCCATTTAGTGATGGTCGCAGAGTGGAACCATGTACTAAGTTGCAGAATATCATTGATACTGACTCAGCCAAGCTACAAGATGAGATAGATGAAAAGGATAGCATGCCACAGACCCCAAGACACAGTATGGTCATGCTCATGTACAAACAAGAGGAAGAACTGTCTTAAGAAATAGCAGCCCCGCTCCTTCCTGAACTTGGGCTATATGACCCTTGCAGAAGTGGTAGAATTTACACAGGAATACATGCCACATAGTTCATGATGACAGCTTCTGAGCAGGACATTATCCGACAGGTCAGATAGCAACCGATATGCGTGGCTCTTCTAGTGAGGCTCGTTGATCGGGAGAAAGCACTTTGGAGTTTTGGGCTTTGAATCATCTACCTTGTATATGAATTTCATTGGGCCTTTTTTTTTTTTTTAGCTCAGTCATTGTTATAGAACTGAAAACAGATCCCTACTCTTCGGTCAGTCAAAAGTATAGGATAAAAGCTACAACAGGATCAATGGAAACAAACAAGTGACATGTCCTCTATATATAGATAAGTATCTCTGTGCTCTGCACAGATAGGCAGCTTGTGAACATGCTAGAGAAAAATCACATGTACTTGAAGAGAGCCCCAAGAGTAAAGATCAACTGCAACAAGCCTGTGAAGGTGCACTTTGAATCCTGGAACCACATAAATGTGAATGACCAAGGACACATGCAAGGAAACCTTTACTCAACATAGGAGTACGGAATGGTTGCACATAAGGGATATATCAACTAAATGGTAAAAGAATTAAAAAGAATATGGAAAGTAAACAAAAGGCATTAGCGGTCACAAGTGAAAAAGGTTGGAGTAGCATAACAGGAATGAAATGGATAGATTGGGTGGTTCAGGGCTGTTGCCTGAGTCTGATGTTTCTTCATGCTAGTACGGACATCCTTCTTGTGTGATCCTTTATCAGTTCAAACAACAATTAAGATGTCTGGCCTGTTGAATGGCTTCTTCAACACATAACTCAAGAATATCAATGCACAGCTTCTCTCAAGTGGAAGAATCACAGCATGGAGACACATTTAATTTTGACATGTACAACCAGATTTTAAAATATTTAAGTGTGCAATCATATGAAAGAAGAGGTGAAAGAACGTTTTTTTTCAAGTAAAAGATGACATGGAAGCTTTTTGTAGCAGTATATTAATGCAAATTTGATCTTAAAATAGAAATTAAAAAATATGTTGTTGCTTGCACAACCTTCAACCAATGATGTCAACAGTCAATTAATCAAAAACGTGGTCTCTGGAGGATAGGATATAAAAAAGGCAACACTGATTTAAAAACAATACTGAGAGATACACTGAGAAAGTTCATGAGTTTGAAACCATATCTTACTTTAAAAAAATGAAGAGTATTAAATAAATCCCCACCAACTGGTGTAGTCACTGTGCTGAGTACTGTCAATGGAAAGCAGTAGAGACATAACCTATACAGATAAAAACACAACTTTCCTTTTCGCTCAAAGTTCCCTGGCAATTTAGAGAACACGTTTCAAACCTTTTTCTCGACATCCAATGGAAGTCTCACATCTCGTCTCAGGAAAAGCTGTGGTGTTTCTCTCTGTGAATCCAGATTGGTGAGTTCGGTGACTATTTGAGGCCAGTCACGAATGTGTTGCAAGGGCTTGTGATATGGCTTCAACTGGAGGTCTGAAAAATAACATCAGAACATTGGCACCTCAGTGGAGTTCCGCAAGCAGATAGTGTGCAAAGAAGGTGCTCATCAGCAGACCTGGCTAGGAAGTTGTAGACTATAAAACTACATGCAATTGTAAAGATTCTTTTACTAATGAAAAGTGCTTTCACAGTGAAAATTACCTCCTCCACATTACAAAGATTTCAGAACTGTATCATATTCCCAGCACTAGAGTAAACTTTCGGATATAAACCAAAAACTTTGTCACGTGTCTGTGCAAGTTTGGGTAAAAAAGAGGCTAAGACACCAGATAAGGCCGGACTGGTCGTGCCGGGCATCAAGCGTTTCTCCATGAGGCTGGACGGACGGGGGGGCCGTTTTTGTTACTGGGGGCCGGTTTTGTAGTAGTTTTAAAAGCACTGCAGAGTTCCTTGTATATCCAACATTTTTCAGGCAACAATAAAAGTGCAAAGATAATTCTGATGATTAATGTACCTGCTGGAGTGAGATCAGAGTTTTGTCTAGTGGCAGTTTTGACTCATCTAAGGTAATACAGAGGGTTGATACGCCTGCTGCAAAGAGCTTGTACTATGCAGATTACAGAACAGTATTTTATTTGCATAGTTCATGGGGTTACTGCTTTTGTCACAGAAATCCTTTTGTTATTGTGCAGTTCATAAATTTCAATCGTAATCTAGGTTAGAAAATTATGTTTTTTTGTCCCAGTCTTTCATTATCCTAATTTTGCTACTAAAGTCAACTGTGTTACGTTCTGAATCCTGCGTTTGTGCTTCCCCAGACCAAGCACTCTTAGAAAATGTCCATCAGTATGGATGACATGTTACTCCTACACCGTGTACTCCCCTTTGTTGTATGTAAGATTTTCTACACACTGATTTTACACAAGTACGATTCATTGTCACTGTATGTGTTTGTGATGCAAAATGCTCTGACACCCTACACTTGTATGTGAGGCGCTATAAAACAATGAAATACATGTTAGAGAGTGGCTATGGAGAAATGAGAGGCACTGTTGGAGGGTGTTAGTGAGGGAACCATTGAAGAGGCCCAATAAAGATTGCCGTATCCGGGTGCACTGTAAGGTCATCATTTACTATGCTTTAAAAACTAATACAGTTAAGTTATATGGGTTTTATAGAGCGCGCTAATACCAAAAAGACGTCTTGGTCCAGTTGAAAATATAGTGAAAAATGTGTTGTAAAATGCATCATTTTTGCCACTTTTTCCCCAAATTTCCCCTTGTAGTGGTCAGGCACGCTCGCTGAGCTCTATCACTTTGCACCATATCAGGAATGGTCTGACAAAATTTGCCCGGGCTGCTTTGGATTCCCAGTTCGTCCCCAACACCAGAACTTAAACCAAGTACAAGCTGCATGCGAGAACTGCTTGGCATATGTTTGAGAAGTCTCTCATGACACTGAGGTCTTTCCTAACTACTCGCATTGCATACATACAGTGTGCAATGCTACTTTTCTCCTTAGGAAAACAAACAAGGGAGTTCTTGGGCAGTTATACATGTGCAGCATTAGTCATTCAACGTTATGTCATCATTTTCCACATTACAAGTAATCTATTTTCCCCATAATAAAAGGACTAAGAAAAACAAACAATAGATATGCAAAAAAAACATTTTTTGTAAAGATTTTTTTAATCAAAAGAGAGTTCATACAAGTAAAACATGATTATCTTATTTTTATTTAAATAACAAAGCCAACAGCAATTGATTTATATACCCAGTCGATGTAAACGAATATTGTTTCGCTTAAGAGTAACACTATGCAATGTCACTCACTTGTCCATCACTTTTGCTCCATACAGACTGCCATGACAAACAAGAACAGTTTTCTCTTCTACATACAAGTTGTGTCGGTCTTATCATATAATACTGTTTAAGTGTGTAATCATGAATCGAAATTTGTGAGCAAAGATCAACAAGCTCTCGGCAAACAAATGTTTCGGCCGTCCCAAGTGGTTGTAATGGAATCACCTTTATCAAGACATTAAATATGAATCTTTATTCTTTCTGAGTTAATAAAATGAATGAATATATGAAGGATTCATATCGCACAGCTGATGCCCAGCAGGATGCCCTGACGTGTATTCCCTTCAAGGTGCGCACTAGGGCCCCTGTGCAGCATTTCTCTTCATGCCGCAGACAAAGAGCTTCAAAGCACGATCACAAATGCTCAGAAAACAAAAGGCAGCTATTATCTTTAAGAGGCTAGTGCCTGCTGGCCTGGCTACAGTGGGCCGACACAATGTTGGTTTATAAAGTTGTCTGCTGCTTAGGGCACATTAATGGGTGATCACATTTATTTTCAGTAGATACAAAATGTGCTGCCAGTGCTCAGGGTTAAGCAGTTTTCCCACTTACTTGGAGGAACAGACATTGGTAATGCCAATGGCTGTGGCTTTAAAGAATTGTTGTATGGAAATGCGAAGCATTACAAGTAAATTGCATTGGAATGATATGCATTTGTGTGGAAGCAAAGAACTGTAGAATAATATTGGTTTAAGTTAAAAGGAAATGTGGCAATTGCACTGACAAGCCAGACCGAAAAATCAAAGTACGTTAATGACTGCCCTCTTCCCAACTGTGCTGCTGCCTCAGGAAAAAAAATATAAATTATCTAGTTATCTAAGACACTTTAATAGCATGTGTGTGCCCCTGAAAGTTCAAGCTCAGGCAGCTGGATAAACAAAATGATCACAGCTGTGAAGGGCAAGCATTTTTTGTGGGCGCACACAACGTTTGCCCAATCAAAACAAGTAATACTGGCTCCCAATATGTGGGCTGAGCCAAAGCCCCTCTCTAGTCATGCTCACATAATTGTCCAGCGACAGCTGTGCTGTCAAGCCAGACCATAATGATAACCACTCACAACTCCTCACACCTGATGATCACACAGGGTTGGGCAGTGAAAGAGGCTTATGCTTGTGCTGAAATCTCCTGTCATCCTCTGACCTTTCTCTGCACAAGCGGTAGAGAAAATCATGAAACCATTTAAAAACAGAAGTTTTCCACGTTTTAATTTCATAAGGGAACACTTCTTATTCATTCTCTAAAAACAATAAAGCAACTTAGCAAAGGATTGCAAGTATTCACGTGTTCTACTCTAGTTTATATACCCGCAGTCTTTTTTTCCTTCTCATATTCTGTGAATCAGTACAGGAACACTTTACTCAGCACAATATTAAACAAGCATTTGCAATGCAATAGGTCTCGCATTTACGAGAGTTTAAGATATTGGCATTGTAAATGACAATGCCTTTTATTTATCTAATTTGATAATGAACACATAAATAAAAGGCATTGTCATTTACAATGCCAGTAGCTCAAACCCTTGCAAATGCGAGACCTATTGCATTTAAAAGAAGGAGCCGCCATTGTCCTGGGCTGCTTGTAAAGTGAGAGCGCGCATGGCGCGATGAATGTTGCAGGAAAGCATGTCGTGCCTGCAGTAGGAGAAACTCAAAGAAAAAAGAGCTTACAGACTAAATACGACATATCATGTAACAACAGAAGTAAAAGGGCCAGTCCTCATGGGAGGTAACAAATGAAGACAAGGCGGTATTAAGGAGGGACTAAGAAGCCTATTAACGTTGCTGTGAACGTTCTCAGAGTTTTTTATCGCTGTTCATATTACATTTAGATTGCACTGGTGTTGTGTGTCTTTGTACTTGTGCATATAGCTTGCACTGTTGCTCTCTGTGCTATACATTTTGCATTAGTGAAGCTCCTTAATATTTCTATATGGTGTGATAAGGCGTCAGCTTCAGGGCACTCCTGTTGGTGACACCCAATGACGGCTAAACACATTAAAATAGCACTTTTTAGGGTATGGTGTGTTGTACGGTAGCAGTGGAAATTTTCACAACTTTACGCTTGCAATGATTTAGGCACCTGTTAATTCTGTCTAAAGCGTGAGGAAACCTTTAAACAGAAACCACAACGATTTGCTTTGCTAAATGCTTACTTATAGTACCTCTGTTGCCTGTTTACACTTTGAAGAGATCTCTGGCTCTGCTCGTGCATTCGTTTTTTAATTTAAATAGCTTATATTACCTCCTGACGAGGCGCTAGAAGCCACAGAGACCCGGCCCACTTAAAGCCCTGGAAATAGCGCTTTCTATAGCGGAGGTAAGGGAGTAAGTTAGGGCTCCACCAACAAATTACAAGAAAATGTAGGAACATAGGCTCTTATTTACCGAACAGGGTTCATGCTAATGGCAAAATGCTATTTTCTCAGTAGCACAGAAAATCCTTGCTCCCTTCCTGCTGCCGGTTTATTGTAGGGTTTCATAAAAGAAGTGCCTATAAGAGAGGTTCATACTCAGTCAGTGTAGTGTCTGCTTTCCCGGCTGCACCTCACATACAACAGGTAAGCACAGGCAGCCGCAATTCGCTTCAGTGACACACAGAACAGGTGATGCAACTGCTTTCCTTAAGTACACAACAGGTACAGTACAAGAGAAGGAGCTCTAGCTTCCCTGGAAGAAGACCCCCCACCCGGGCTTTAAGTGGGATGAAAAAAACTGGGGGGTCTCTCAAAGGGGTGTGGCTACTGTAATTAAGGGCGTTGCTTAAAAACACGTAAGCTAGGAATCTGTGCTTAGCATAGTGTGCCGCCCGACTTGCATTTTGCTGTTTCTGTCATTGCATCCAGATATATGTGTCAACAAGTAACATCATACCTACAACAAGTCAGGACTATTGGCTTTGTCAATGGTTGTTAGTTGCATAAGATAAATTAGCAGCAACTATGGCTTGTATATAATATTGAAAAAGCTTCCATTTAAAGCCCTGGTGACATCACAACGATGTTGCTGCTCTTGCGTTTCAAAAAGAGAAGGGAAATCCAGAGAGAAAATGACTTTATTTAAAGGATTTCCCTTCCCCTACAACGCTCACCTGGCATGACGTCATGTCGTAACTTCTCCACTAGTGAGAAGTGGGCAGTGTGAGCACATGCACATCGATGTGCCTGCTGTCACTGCAGTCAGGGCCAGGGCACAAAACAGAGCCCGATAGAGACCCTTTTCGAGGCCCCCTTTAAAAACTGCTGGTGACACCCGGCCCACTTAAAGCTTTGCCCTCCCACCCCCCAAAAATAGCAACCACTGCCCCCTGTTTTCAGCTCTTGATTGCGGTTCCTAGCGCCAAGATACCTATAATAGTGAACGAATGCTTACATAAATAAACACATTTTCCAGTTTCACTGCACTTGCAGCTGCTGTGTAGGGTATACACTGAACAAGTACAGTGTGAGCAATCGCAGCGGGCAGAGTTTCAGCAGCATTGCCACTTTTTCCCAGAGCAAGAAGTAGAGTAACATGGTCTCTAGCACCGCAAACCTACATGGCCACAACAGTGACAAATCACGGACAGATGTTGAGCAGGTACAGCATACACAGCAACATTACACGCGTCCTTACATACACAGAATTAGAACACAGGCCTTAGCAGTGCAAGCCTTCTTCAAATGTAGTAGAGGTAGGAGTATTGCAAGCTTCCGAGCACACAGGGGGAGTCTAGCACAAGGAGCAGCATAGCAGGTGCTGTGTCGTTGTTCTTCAACACATTCCCTATGCATTTCATGTTTCTTCGACGTGTTCAGTCTGCATTTGATTCCTAAATATGTAGATTAAAGGACTCTACAAAACGGGGTGCACACAGATTACTTTATCCTGTACTAAAAATACGTAACCTTGATTCGGACCAAAGAAACTGGCTTAAAGTACTCCACATTCTCCCTGCATTAGAATCCTGAAGTACATTGATTGCTCTGATTAATAGAGCCAGCATTAGGTTAAAGGATATCATTCAGAACACATTACCTGAATGAGATTAGGCTGAGTGCTGTGATTACACCACTCTGCATTTTGTAGCAGTGGACGATTACTCTTTTTGTATTACCCTTTGCTTGATTACTTAATGAGATCACTTTGACTGCTTTAAACTAAATTAGGATACGAAAGGGTTTAGTAAAGACCACCCAAGTTGAATCCCAGCAGCGCAGGCTCATGTGTCAGGACCTCTTCCGGTGGGGAGTAATCTTGCAGCTGAAGAAAAAGATGCGTTCCAATTAAAAAGATAAGCAGACTTCTGTTGTTGATCATCAGTAATTCTGTTAGTAGATTTCCAGGGTCCCCGAAACCCACAGCTGATACCCAATGCCTTTCAAAAGGGAGGAGACTTCAGCACCACTGTCCAGTTGCCCCTACGATTTCATATTTAATACGAGAAACGTAAAACTATAGGTCAATAAATGCAATTTTCTTGTGTCTGAAAAGCCAGGACAGGACGTGATATGGAACACCTTGGCAGCCGAGGAGCCCGTGAAGGGCGAGGCCCTTGGGAGCAATGTAACAGGCTTTGTCGGAAAGCTTCCAGTGCAACATTGGCCCTTTAAGTAAGCAAATGTGTGGGAGGAGCGGGTAGTTCCTTTCCACTAATGGAGTGCTTGTCACAAAGGTGATAACACTCTCCGAGCGCCAAAAAGAAGGAAGCTGCGACTTAGGTACAGAACGCGGAAAATAGACTTTATTTCCCCCGCGTGGCCTGCTGTTTGTCCTCCCGCGTTCCTATTATGCACTTAATCTGTGTAAATTTGATGAATTTTACTTTTTCAGTTGGCAGATTTTTTAAATTTACTGTGATGGAACAAAGCATGTTTTTTTAAACACACGTCTGCTGCGTAATCTCTCTGCAGTGTGACTCCTTTACCCTGCACAAGCTCTTGAGTCTGAGAGAGAAATTTGCATTCTGGGACCCGTAGTTTCACGTTTCTCAGAATACGTTTGGGGGTTGCAAGTGAGAGTATACAGAGCACTGAAAGTTGGCTAGAAAGCCAGGAATACCTGAAACGGTTATGTGACTTGGGTGAGTCACATGTCCGCCACAAATAAGCGAGTAATCTTAAATCAGAAAGTAGCGTTTTAGCATTTGAAAGCCAGAGGGAAATGAAAACAGAAATGGACATCAGTCCCCAATTCCTGGTTTTCGACACACTGCTGTGCACGTGCGAACCTGCCTTGTCGTGGACAATTCCCACTCACCGACCACCACCGCAAATACTCGTAAGCGCTTCAATAGAAAAACGTAAAATATCGAAAAACTAGAGTTTGCGAGCCGCGCCGAAAAAAGGAAAGATGCGGCTCGGCAAACATCAGAGCAGACCCTTTAAGGCGAACACAGGGATGCCCAGAGTGAGAGACCGTCCGTGGCGCAGCAGTTAGAGCTGACAACTTGAAAGCTGGGGACCCGTGTTCCAGCCTCGGCACATCCTGCTGATTATGGAGGGCAGCACGCGCTTCCATGCCTGGGCAGAGGCAGAGCTGAAGGGTGAGGACATTGCCAGCTGAACACGTGCATATCTCCTGTCCTGCGTGCGCGCAGACCGAGAGGGAGCGAGCAAGCCGAGCCGTATGCGTGCCCATGTGCTGTCCGGGACCAAGCTGATAGACACGCCGTGAGCGTGCCCGTGAGCGTGCACATCGGCAGTCTGGGAAAGTGCACATCTCCTGTCCCCCTTCCAAACTGAAGTCGACGACAATAGATCTCGCTAGCGAGCAGCTTCGCTAGGCGAGACCTAAAAAGCTGAAACTGTGAGGGCATGGCTACAAAGTTGTGCGTGGTTCACAATGTTACACTAAAATGCACCCATAAGTGTGGGTGATTGTTGCGTAGGAGTGATCCTTTTATCAATGGCCCTCTTTGAATTGCTTCTTCAAATCGTGTTCATGTTCAAATTCAATATTAAAATCAGGGCAACAGAGCTCCTTAAATGTGCGATCTTGGGTACTCTCCTTCCTTCTACTTAAGGTCAAAGTCCCTGCGTTTTTTCAAAGCATACTAAGAGATAAGTGTAAGTACAGGATGTAGAAGAATTTTGGTACAAACCTACCACCATCTGTCTTCCTTAAAATGCATCAATTGACAACGTGATAACACAGTTTAGGAGGTTAAGGCAACTGCGACCAACTTCTTTATGTATCAGGGAAATCTCAGGACAGTGGTTAATGCACTTGTGGGACATAGCTGTATGCTAATTTCAGGCTACTAACTTAGCTTTAAGAGTTAATATCACAGATTTGCATTCTATGTAATATAGCACAGTAGGTTAGGGCATTTAGTTCATATTTTCATTTGTCAATTGTGGTTCACAAGCCTCAACCATGGTAAAGTAGCTCAGTGAGTTATGCACATGCAGCAAATAATTGCATGTAACCTGCCAGGCAACTCAAAGGCTTGCTAGACTAAGGTGGGAAAATAGTGTCTGTTGGGAAGTATTAAATACTTCTTATTAAGTTCCCAAAAAAATCAATCTGTAAGCTCATGCAATGGTTCATTGGGTTGAACACCCACTGCTGATACATGTGGTGAACTGCACGTCACAGTTCGAATCCTGAAAACTCAGACCTAGCTTTCTATCTTTCTGAGTTAGGTAAATTGAGTACCGTTAAATTGGGTAATAAAACCTCTTACAGTATGGTACTGTAGTGACAGAATGTTAGTCTGTCATCTCTTCCCTTCACACTTCAACATGCCTGTTCAGTTACCTTGTAATATTACATGTATTGTTTATATTTGTGCTGGGCTCCATGTTCTGCATTCCTTCTCCATGGTTGCCAACTCCAGTTGAAGTTGGGGACTGATGGAGGGAGGACCTACAGGACATGGGCTCCTTTATTTGGAATAAAAAGAATTACTGGTTTTGTACCTTATCGTCTTATCTTGATTCTTTGCGGGTACAACTTTCCGTTCAGGCGCACTTTTAAATATTTTGTGCTACATTCTTTATTATTAAATCAATTACACCCAGAGAAAGACATATGAGGTTTTTCTACAGAACTCGCACAGGCGCCGATACCTTACAAAAATTCACATCTTTAGAGAGTCAAAAATAAATGTAATATCTGTGTACGTCTTGCGATATTGTGAAGTGACAAACTATGGCTTGTTCCCCTGATGGCCTGCTCCTTCAAGATCTGAAGTGGAGGTGTGAGTTTCCAACTGTGCTCCATTGACCGCTGAGGCTTGCTTCCAGTCCAGGAACAACTTAACAACAAATAGTATTAATGATTGTCCGTGAAGGCAACGCATTTGTAGCCTTTTGGTGGTAGAACCAGAAAAAAGTGCTTTACTGCAGAGCACATCTAGCATACACTCAAAGTAAAGGCACCACTGCGTGCAACTTAGTGTTACCACAGTGTACTGTGACAGAGGCATGATGAATCGTCTAGCACCTCACTGCTACCCTCGATGACGCACACAGTTGAGAATAGCGTGCATGAAAGAATTCTCCTGCTGCAGACAGAGATAAAACAAGCATTGGCATAGCCAATAGGTCTCGCCTTTGGGACCCTGTAAGTGTTTAGCCATGCAGCACATTATCACCACCGGGCAGATTTCTGTAATGGAACTAGTACTTATGTAAAGTGCTTTGATACCTTCATTCGCGCTACATAATGCAAAAAATAAAAAGGAATGAAAGGAGAAGTGCTTGCAGATTTCTGAGGTGACAAAACCATTAGGTTATAGGATCCGAGGCAGAACTAAAGCGATGCTCGACAAATATTCCAGTTCTTCGTGATCTGCAGAGCGTATCTGACTCTCCCCAGAAAGTGTGTTTGGGGAGCAGGGTCTGCACCAGAAGATAACGTTGATTTTCTGTAATTTTGTAGTGTAGTTTTTAAGACCGCATCAATCCATCTCGATCCCGGTCAACGAGAACCTATATATGACTTCAAAATCCAACAGTACACAGGCATGCTCGCTTCAGTATCCCGCGCAGTAGGTGAATTATGGTGAAGTTTGGGTTTCACCGCCTGAGAACATAACATACCCTTTTCGGGAAGTGCCAGACACTGTGTTGCATGCCTAACTGCGCCAGGCGCTTGGTGTACTGTAGGGGCCCTGGTGCCACGGCACCTGCTGCACTATTAATAGCTATGCCCCAATCAAATAGAAAAAGCAAAAACTGACTCAAAACATAACCTCCCAATGTGCTTTGACACAGGCCTCTGCAGACAATGTTCCACAGATCCATAACAGGGGCTAACTGGCGACTATCCTATGTAATCCATTACTAACAATGCACACTAGTCTATTCAAACCTCACCGGCCACTAGTCTACCATATATGAATCATCTGTAAAAATATATATATATAAAAAAGAAGAAAATGCAATAAGAACAAACCACTTCTGTTCAGGGTGAGTACTCCAGAACCGAGCCGCCATCCAGTTCACTAAAGTGCTACTGGGCCATACAACTGGTAATGAAGCACAAGTTACTAACTTGTGTAACGATATATCTGTAAGAGACAGTAGTTAGTGATAGATTCCTTACCTTAGAATATCCCCAGGCGTCAGGCTGGATCCGGAAAGTTTTGCGTAGCAGTACCCTTGCGCGTCGGTAGGCGGCGTCGTGCGGCTCCGCGTCCGTCGTCGGCGTCGTGATCGCCGGGATGACGTCGCGGGCAGTACTTAGGCGCCGCCCCTGCGCGCTGACGTCAGTTCTGTACACGACTTTCCGCGCCAGGAACGCAGAGCCATGCAAGAAGCTGACACAGGTGTCTGAAAAATACTAGGGCCCTGAAAGGGATGTCCTTAACCCTAGAAATCAGTTCGCAGAACGGGGAGGATGGGTGGGGCGGTAGGACTCTATCACTAACTACTGTCTCTTACAGATATATCGTTACACAAGTTAGTAACTTGTGCATCTGAAAGAGACACGTTAGTGATAGATTCCTTACCTTAGAATAGATACCCCAGCAATACCAACCCCGGTGGTGGGTCTGCGAACAAAGATCAGACAAGGAAGTCCTGGAGGACAGAACGGCCAAAGAAGCCGTCCCTCCGGACCTGACTGTCAAGGCAGTAATGTTTAGTAAACGTGTGCAGCGAGGCCCACGTAGCCGCCTGACAGATAACCGGCAGCGGAACACCGCGGCCCAAGGCCGTGGTAGCAGCCGTTGCCCTGGTGGAATGGGCACGCAGCCCAACAGGAGGTTCCTTTTAGCCAAAGAATAGCAGGTCTTGATGCACAAGGTAACCCAGGGGGAGATGGTCCTCTTGTGCACCGCCCGACCTTTTTGGCGCCCACGTAGCCAACAAAGAGCTGGTCATCCACCCGGAAGTGTTTTGTGCGGTCAATATAGAAAGAGAGCGCACGTTTTGGGTCCAGACGGTGGAGCCTCTCTTCCTCTCTGGAAGGATGCGGAGGCGGAAAGAAGGTGGGCAAAGTGATGGTCTGCCCAATGTGGAAAGCAGTAACCACCTTTGGCAAGAAGGACGGACGCGTCCGAAGAACAACCTTGTCTGGATGAACAGACAGAAAGGGAGGTTTGCAAGATAGAGCCTGGAGCTCACTCACCCGCCGAGCGGAGGTGATGGCCACCAGAAAGGCTGTCTTCAGAGTCAGAAGACGAAGAGGACAGTTATGCAGAGGCTCAAAGGGAGCGCACATTAAAAAGGTAAGAACCAAGTTCAAGTCCCACTGAGGCATTACAAACGGAACAGGAGGGAAGAGGTGAGTAATGCCTTTTAAGAACCTGTTAACAACAGGGGACTTGAAAAGGGAGGGCTGATCAGGGAGCCTGAGGAAGGCCGAGATAGCACAAAGATAACCCTTGATGGTACCCAGGGCAGAACCCTGTTGGGCCAGAGAGAGAAGGAACAGAAGGACCTCAGAAAGAGGGGCAGAAAGGGGATCCACAGCCTTTGCTGTGCACCATGCCACAAATTTGTTCCACCTGCAGGCGTATACCACCTTAGTGGAGGGACGCCTGGCTGCCAGAATCACATCACAAACTTCGGGAGGCAAGTCGAAAGGAATCAACTGCCGCCGCTCAATCTCCACGCAAGCAGGTGTAGACTGGACAGGTTCGGGTGGAGGACCGTCCCCTGCTGCTGCGACAGAAGATCCTCCCGAAGAGGCAGACGGATCGGGGGATCTATGCTCATATTGAGTAGCTCGGGATACCAAACTCTTCGAGCCCAGTCCGGAGCCACAAGAATGACTTGGGCCCGGTCGTGCCGAATCTTCTTCAACACTCTGGGTAGAAGTGGTATAGGCGGAAAGGCGTACAACAGACCGCAACTCCACTCGCGACGAAAAGCGTCGCCGAGCGAGTGCCGCCTTGGAAATTCCAACGCGCAGAACTGATGACATTGCGCGTTCTCTTCGGTGGCGAATAGATCTAACCAAGGCTCTCCCCACTGTAGAAAGAGTCCTTGCGCCACTTCCGAGTGAAGACGCCATTCGTGATCCATCATGCACCTGCGGCTGAGTTCGTCCGCCTCTGGCGTTCAGAGAACCTGCCAGGTGTTGAACCATCAGGAACATGCCCTGATGTTCCAGCCATGTCCAGAGGCGCAGAGCCTCCTGACAAAGGGTCCAAGACCCCACCCCGCCCTGTTTGTTGCAGTACCACATGGCGGTGGTGTTGTCTGTGAACACCTGCACTACCTTCCCTTTGACAGAGGGAAGGAATGCCTTGAGTGCAAGCCGGATCGCCCGGAGCTCCAGAATGTTGATATGGAGCCGGGACTCCGCCGGAGACCAGAGGCCTCTGATCTCCGCCTCTCCCATGTGACCGCCCCATCCCAGAAGGGACGCGTCCGTTACAACTGTATGCTCTGGCTGGGGAAGGGAGAGGAATCTGCCCATGACCCATTGCCGGTTCGAGAGCCACCACTGCAACTGTTTTGCAGTCCCTCCGAGATCTGGACGTGATCGGACAGGTTGCCCTGGTGCTGCGCCCACTGGAACTTCAGGTCCCACTGCAGAGCCCGCATATGCCATCTGGCATGATTGACCAGCAGGATGCAGGAGGCCATGAGGCCCAGCAGCCTCAGGGTCATCCGTGCCGAAACCCAGGATAAAGGCCGAAAGATTGGAATCATAGCCTGAATATCCCGGACTCGCCGTTCGGGAGGATAGGCCCGAAACTGCGTCGTGTCCAGAACTGCTCCGATGAAAAGGAGCTGTGGAGAAGGAATTAGATGCGACTTCGGCACATTGATGGAGAACCCCAGCGAGTGCAGGAGTTCGGCCGTAGTCTGGAGGTGGGAGACGACTGCCTGGGACGAGCCCGCCTTCAGCAGCCAGTCGTCGAGGTAGGGGAAGACTGAAACCCCTGCCCGGCGCAGATGAGCTGCGACCACCGCCATCACTTTCGTGAACACCCGAGGGGCACTGGTAAGGCCAAAGGGGAGCACGGTGAACTGAAAATGCTCGGGGCCTACCGTGAACCGAAGGTAACGCCGGTGGGCCGGCAGGACGGGGATGTGGAAATACGCGTCCTGCAAGTCCAACGCTACCAACCAGTCTCCAGGGTCGAGGGCAGTCAAGACCTGAGCTAGGGTGAGCATCTTGAACTTCTCCTTCCGGAGGAAGCGATTGACGTTCCGGAGGTCCAAGATAGGACGCATGTCCTCCTTGTCCTTTTGGGCACCAGAAAGTAGTGGGAGTAGCAACCACGCCCTACTTCTGGGGTCGGAACATGCTCGATGGCCCTCTTGGTCAAGAGGGCCGTGACTTCCTTCCGTAGAAGCACCAAGTGATCCCCTGACATGCGGTGGAATTGAGGTGGCATGGCTGGGGGTGGTCTCGAAGGGGAGGGAGTAGCCCTTCGGACAATGTCCAAGACCCACCTGTCCGAGGTGATGGTGCGCCAGTGGGGAAGGTGATGGCGGACCCTGCCCTCTACTGGCGTGCCGTGCACCTGAAAGGAGGGACTAGGAGGGCTTGGAGGCCGCGGACGGGTTGGAGGTGGTGGCCTGACCCGCATGCTGGTTGCCCGATCCGCCACGGCGGAATCCACGTCCTCGGCCACGCGAAGACGCCTGCTGCGCGGGCCGGTGGCTGGGCTGCTGACGTGAAGGGCGCCCCTACCGTGGCCACGATAGGGGCGAAAAGCAGAAGGTAGCGGAGGGCGTGTAGCAGAAAGGCCCAGGGACTTTGCAGTAGCCCGTGAGTCCTTAAAGCGCTCCAACGCATGGTCTGCTTTGGACCCAAAAAGACCGACTCCATCAAAGGGCATGTCCATGAGAGTATTCTGGACATCCCCTGAAAACCAGTGGTTCTCAGCCAGGCGTGGCGCCGGAGCGCCACCGTCGTTGCAATTGACCTGCCCAGCGAGTCGGCGGTGTCAAGGCCACAACGGATAGTGTATTTGGCCGCATCCCTTCCTTCCGCAATGGCGCGGGAAAGCAGTGCCTGGACCTCCTCAGGGCACTGGGGCAAAACATCCGCCACCGAATCCCACAGGGAGTGGGTATATCGGCCCAAAAGACAAGCGGTGTTAACGGACCGCAAGCCAGCACTGGAGGAAGAAAAACCTTTCTTCCCAAACTGATCCAGGCGTTTGGATTCCCTATCCGGAGGAGCGGTAGGGAAGGCGGTTTGGGAAGCGGAGGCTTGGACAACCAAGCTCTCAGGAGTGGGGTGGACAGAAAGAAACAGGGGGTCGCCCGGAGCGGGGCGATGGCGTCGTGACACGTTCCGATCCACAGGAGCCCCTGTGTTGGGCTTGGACCAGGCGCCCAAAAGAACGTCAGTGAGGGCGTCGTTAAACGGCAGCACAGTCTCCGCAGAGGAGGCTGCCGGCTGAAGCACCTCTGTCAAGATGTTAGGCTTGACCGTCAAAGTAGGGAGCTGGAGACGTAAGGCCCCAGCAGCCCTACGCAACACCGTACCAAAATTGGCCCCCTCCTCCGTAGCCACGGGAGGAGACAGCATGCCAGTGTCAGGAGAAGTATCCAGACCACTGGCCTCCCTAGACTCTCTGTCCAGTCCTCATCATACTGACAGTTGCGTGTCAGAGGGTCATCAGACCCCTCCCAGTCCTCCTGGTCCTCCTCTGGTTCAAAATAAGGAGGAGGAGGGACATTTGGGACCCAAGGTCCCATCGGCGCCGGAGCCGGCGTCGAGCGACGTCGCTCCGGGTCCATGTCCGGAGCCGGAAGGAACTGGGGACGACGCCGCCCGGAGCCCAGGGCGGCGTCGAGAACGGCACCGGAGACATCGGCGCCGGCGGAGGTGTCGTGAGGTCGACCGGCGTCGATGGGGGTTGTGGAGCCGGGATCGAGGCCGGGGCCGAAGCCGGAGCCGGGATCGAGGCTGGAGGCTCGGGCGACGCCGGGGCCGGAGCCGCCGGCGACGCCGGAGCAACCCCATCAGGGCCCGCGGGGCCCGAAGGCGCACCGGAGGGGCCTGAAGGCCCGAAGAGGCGGGCCATGGCCGACAGGAACTCCTGTGACCTTGGCCGGATCCGCCCCGAACCCGGGAAGGGCGGGTATGACGGGGGCGACTCCACAGGCAAGTCCGGGGCCGCGGGGGCGGGGACGGTGCCGGGAGGGGCCTCAGCCGAGTCGCGAGACCGGCGAGGCGAAGTCCGAGAGCGACGATGCTTCTTGGACTTCTTGTGCTTAGACTTACCGGACGAAGAAGTCGACGACCGGTGTGCACTCCGCGAGCGACCCCTGGACCTCTCACGCGACCGGGGCTTCCGCGGAGCCGAATGCCGGGCCTCGAGGAGCTCGAGACCGCTCTCGCAAAGCTTTCGGGTTGAGGGCCTGGCATTCGGGACAAGACTCGGTGTCGTGGCCTCGGCCGAGGCAGAAGAGACACTCCCAATGCGGGTCGGTGACGGACATCATCCGCGCACAGGCGCCGCATCGCTTGAAGCCGGGCATCCCTACGACACCTTAAAGTTGGAAAAACCAGTGAAAAAATCACCAAAAAGTATGGTCAAAAATTGACCAGGGCACTGCTCTTCCCGGATCTGCGCTTGCTGGCGCGGAAAAGAAGAACTGACGTCAGCGCGCAGGGGCGGCGCCTAAGTACTGCCCGCGACGTCATCCCGGCGATCACGACGCCGACGACGGACGCGGAGCCGCACGACGCCGCCTACCGACGCGCAAGGGTACTGCTACGCAAAACTTTCCGGATCCAGCCTGACGCCTGGGGATATTCTAAGGTAAGGAATCTATCACTAACGTGTCTCTTTCAGATACATAACCACAGACATGCAGAGTTATCGTACTCGTCCTGAGCATTAACATATATCGCTCCTTCGGCAAGCAGTGAATTTTCAGATTATGTATTTTATTCGATAAATGCTTGGGGA
Source organism: Calotriton arnoldi (assembly GCA_963921515.1). Classification (NCBI taxonomy): domain Eukaryota; kingdom Metazoa; phylum Chordata; class Amphibia; order Caudata; family Salamandridae; genus Calotriton; species Calotriton arnoldi. Next base: position 4,514,677 of record CAWUFW010000256.1, on the reverse strand, counting down.
ATCATCCACCGCACGTGGCCGAGGGCCAGACTACATTCAATAATTTGCAACAGACAAGCAAACCACAAACTATTTCTAAACGCTCGCCCACGATGTCAGGTAACCGAATTCATAAGTAGTGCTTTACATCCGACAATTAGCAATTCATTGCTTCTCCAGGCCTCCACCAGCAAGCCACTGCATCAACACGGAATTAGCATACTGCACGTTCTGATGATGTATTCCCACAAATAAGTATACCCTGTGTTAGATCCAGTGTGGAAAATGTAGTCATATCTAAGTATAAGTGACAAGAAATATTTCAGGGTTTAATCTAATACCCGCAATTGGGATATGAATAGGACGCCTCACTGGTTTCTGTTTTTTCAACTAAACAGATTTACACCCCATTCAACAGCAAGGCGCAGCTCACCGGGTGCAGTTTCTAAATGCGCGCGTTTCTACTTTCCTTTCAGAAACAGAGCGCGCACCGGCAGGAGTCCGCGCGCACCGGCAGGAGTCTGGGCTCAAACAGAGCGCGCACCGTCAGGAGTCAGCGCGCACTGTCAGGAGTCCGCGCGCACCGGCAGGAGTCCGGGCCCGAACAGAGCGCGCCCCGTCAGGAGTCTGGGCTCGCCTTCCTGTGTCCTTAACTTCAGTGCAAACCCAAAGCCAGCGCCTGCACGTGCTCCGCAGGGGAACACAGCGTGGGAGTACTTAAAGCAAGTCCTCGCAGCTTTATGCTGTCGGCTACACGTATTTCCAAAATAAATAATTGGGCCTCCGTGCTGCAATTATATTCCCACGCAGGCCAGCTTGAGAGGCGTGTATGTGGGAGCAGTCTAAAGACGCGTGCTGGTTCCTGCCGACATTCAAGCTTTAGTCAGCAGTATGTCTTAAACAATGGCTACCCGGGACAGAGCTTGTGACAGTCAGCCACTGGCAGGGGCAATGCGCGAGAGAGAAGCGGGGGCGAGTGAGCGCGGCGAACGTGAACGCGCTAATTAAAAACACATGGTGACATGACCCCGAACAGATGGCGCCCCTGCTCGTAACCGCAAGCCGTAGGCCGTGGGCGGATACATTTCCTGGGAAAGGTGGGACATGTACCCGCCTTTGCCCAATTGCGTGCTGTCTTCGCACGCAAAGCCCAATAGAAAAAAAGCTATTAAAAAAAACACACGCACGAGCGTGTGAAAAGTCCAGAGCGATTCCAAGAGGTCGTTTTCCTAGAGCAGCGCATGTGCGCTGCGCTAGGCTCGACCTAAAAATTAGAGGGCACATTCGACCTGACGCTCAGGTCTAGACTAGGAGGAAATTGATTCTGACATCTTTTCACTGGGGTACATAAAGGAGACAATTTATTTGATTTCTCAAGCTGATAGCGGAAACATGCTCAATTCTGTGTTTCATTTGACTTTATACTTCATAGAAGAAACCTTTGGTTGAGGTTTGTCTGTACATATTGGTCATAAACTTCTTTAAATCAAACTTTTGAGAAATTAATGTTTGAACCTGCTATCAGCTGAACATACATTTTCACTACGGCTGCTACTTCAATACAATCGCTTCTACAACTTGAGGTGCATAGAGTGATTTAAAGAGAACCTTGTGAGCATTATGTCCCCCCTCAAAATAATATAATAGAGTGTTTGTATTTTCTTTGTAAAATGTGGCAGCCTGCTATTCACAAAGTGGCTAGTTGCACAAGTAGAAGGCTGAAGAGGTTTTTGGCTCCAAAAAAAGAAAGCTTGCACTTGGCAAGCACTAGAAAAACGGGCAAAAGCGGGGCTTGGCTTGGAGAGCCATCATGGCGGTCGGTCGCTCTTTAGCAGAGCTCCGCATCCATCCCCTTCCTTCCGTCGGCCATCCGCCTCTAAGCTTGCTATCAAAGCTGTCCGTGAGGCACTGTCAGCCTCTGAGGTGGTGCGCGACAGCCGAGGCGTCCCTGGCGTGAAGCCCATCACGGACCCACCGCACCAAAGGTGACAGTCCAGTGGCGGCTCCTCCATTGGGGCGTCGCCCCACTGCTTTCTCGCAGTGCGAGAAGGCAGAAACATAAAATGGTAAAACTACCATTTTATTTTTCTGCTTCTCGCACTGCGAGAAAGCAGAAGTGCCTGGAGTGCCTGGTTGGGGGCGGGCGGGTGGGCGGTACTGCTCGAGGGCAGGGGGGGAGTGGCTTGCCCAATGTTATGGGCCCTGACTGGTTGGTCGGCCCCAGGGCCGACCAAAGCAGTCATGCGCACTCAACATTTTCTCTATGTAGGCTGCATGCAGCCTACATAGAGAAAATGGCCTCCCTACTGGTGCCCGGCTGGGGCGCCGTCCGCTGCGCCGCACCAATCACAACGCTGCCATTGCAGCGTTGTGATTGGCTTAGGGGAGCAGGAGGAGGGAGGCTGCCTAAAACGCGCCAGGACTCGAGCAGCAGGAGCTGAGGCGGCGGCGCGTGATGCGGTCGCGGAGGAAGGTAAGTTTTTAATTTTATATAGTTTACCGTGACCGTCCCACTTCCCCCCGCGCGAACCCAAGCGCTGCGAGGCCGAGCCGTTGGCACTTCCTCCGTTCTAGCTCCATAGCTTCTTAGACTATTTCTACAAATTGACGTGTCAATTTCCCCGTCCCTCCCCCTCCCCCCAACACTCCCATCCTACACACAATCGGGGGCTCGGCTGTCTGTGATTTGCGTAGATACCCATGGTGCCAGCCACGCTAAGTTACTCCATTGTCTTTCGTGGTTAGTGGGTGATTTGTAGGGGCGAGTGCCATTGGAGTAGTCGTAATCAGTGCAACAGGTGCACAGTACCGGGGGCCCATGATGTAAGGGGCTCGCTTCATTCAAACCATGGCTTTTATTATTCAACACGAGCGCACGGGGGCCTTTCCCTAGGTATGATGGTCCGTGGAACCCCGGCTATGCCACCGGCGCGTGCCACCGCGGGCCCGCATAGGCAGCAGTGGCGAGAATACAAGCAAGTGACGACCGCTACGATGAGGAGGCATACACGGGCTCTGACGGACTGTGGTGACGGCCTGCTAAGGACTTTGAGGGTGGAAGCGTGCAGAAGTTAAGTGCGGGGAGGAGCCTAACTGCAGGGCCATTCGCTCGTCAGCCCTGGTCCGTGCCAGTGAGCGGCGAATTTGAAGTCTACTTGGGGGCTCCCTCTCCAGAGAACTGTGAAGCATATGGAAGTGGGACCCCCCTGAGCTCTGGATGGACTGGTACAGAGGAACAGGTGGTCCCCACACGCTCTTATAGCCGGTGAAGCTGCAGACGCAGTGCTGCTCTGGACTCCGGTGACTGCGCACACTCTAGTTGAGGAGTGGGCCCGGCGCTTAGACTCAGGCCCGACTGTGCTGCATCCTTGGCCTGGGTATTCCCCCCGCCCCACAGCCGTGGGGCCGGAGGGGTAGAGGGCGTTTGCCTACTGCCCTTGGGACGCACCCCAGGGGCTGTAACCCCAACCAGATTGCAAGGCAGAGCCGGCTGGAGAATACAGGTTCCTTTGAGGCGCAGAGAGCCCTGCGATCGCATTTCTGCTTGTAGGTGAGAGGAAGTGGTGGGCAGCCACGGATCTGAGTTCCTGGGGCTGTAGTGTTTCCTCCCTCGACACCTTTATCTTTCAGGGGCCTGGGGGCACCTGCCCCCTGGCGCGGAAACCCCTGCTACGTCGGTGCCTCTGCCTACCTGACTTGCAATTACCCTGCATTGGGAGTGGCCCTGCGGATGGACCCGGGCTGCTTCTGACGGCCTGCAGGTAACACTGAGTTGGCTCCTCAGTCCAGTCGCAGTGAAGCTCTATGATCAGCGTGCGGACAGCCACGGGGGCTGAAGCGTGGCTAGAGCAGGAGAATCTGACCAGACTACAGCCTTATCATCGTCATGAGCAAGGACAGATCGGCAAGACAAGCTGCCTCGCAGACCCGCATGGAACAGTTCACTACCGGGTCGGCGAACAGTCAACAAGGAAACACAGGGGAGGGGGCGGGCGATAGCTCCCCTACCACCGACCTATCCACAATTCTTCAAGCTTTACAAACATCCCAAGCAGCTGTTGAAAGCAAAATTGGTGAAGTGTGCATGGACGTGGCATTGCTCCGCCTAGACCTCAGAAATGCTACTGCGCGAATCACGGAGGCAGAAGCATGAATCGCTGGAGTGGAAGACGAGGTCACATCCCTTAAAGTCCAGGTTCACAGTCTTCTCTCACGCACATCTGAACTGCACAGGCGTGCAGAAGACGCCGAAAACCGCTCTCGAGGCAATAATGTGCGCGTGATTGGAATCATCGAGGGGACCGAACCCCAGCCAGTCACAGATTTTCTGGAAGCGTAGATTAAATACTGGATGCCAGCTGACAGTCTCTCCTCCTGGTTCGCGATAGAGAGGGCTCACCATGCATTGACACCAAAACCTCCCCCAGGGACATCTCCATGGCCGTTGATCGCCCGGATCCTGAATTTCAGGGATATTGACGTGGTTTTGCAAGAGGCACGGGCCAGGCCAGAACTTTGCTGTGGCAATGCTAAGGTTCTCATTTTTCTTGATTACACCCGGGAGGTACAGCAGAGGCGCCGTTCCTACACAGAGGTCAAACAAAAGCTCAGGGCAATGAGCCTCCAATATCGTCTCCTGTTTTCGGACAAGCTAAGAGTGATCCACACCAACAAATCTTATTTCTTCGAGACTCTAGAGTCAGCATGGACGTGGATCATGGAGGACCGACCCCTTCGAAATACAGTGGAGACCTCATCTTGTGGAGCGGGAGCTGGGGGACCACCTGGACACATGCTGGCGCCCAAGCAACACAGAAACACTAACCACTCCCGCAAAAGAAACCATCTCGCCGGTCGATCCAAGTTGGCCTCTAGGTTCTCCTGTGGCGCGGGAGATGCGTCCAGCTGTAACTTGGTTTTTGGAGATGGTGCGCACAAAACGGTTACAGAGGCTCTCTTGGTTACAGGTTCTCAACTGCCCGATACGACACCACAAGAGCTTGACCTTTCATTGACTCCTGCACTGTGATGTTAATGTGATGGGGTCTGAAGTGCTCGGCCATGTTCCTTTTGTATGCGACCTTACTGTTTGATGGCAAGTAGATATCCGTTCTTGAAGAAGAATGAATACCATCCCCACCTGTTGAATGTCATTCATTCCATTCTCCAATTTCCTCGTTAGGGCAAAAGATACTTCTGGGGTAATAGTATGGGGTGGGAGTTGGGGGGTGGGGTTCTTTAATTATGTTACTGTTATTGGTTTCACTGCTTTTCTTGACCTGCCATATGGTTGTCTTTTCTGTTGTGTTTTTTTTGTGGACACTAACACACACGCACCTCTTATATAGCGTAATGCACTAGGATCAGTGGCACTTCCTCATACATGCTCCAATGGCTACAGGCCTACCATGCCTAGTAACATTTGCATCTTTCTTCTTCTCAGATGGCGTCCTTCCACTTAATATCTTGGAAAATAAAGGCCTCTAAGATCGGGTGAAGCGCACAGCGGTCTTGTCATATGCTCATCGCTTCCACCCACCAGTGGATTTTTGGCCGGATCCAACGAACAATCCACCGCGGCCAGCCAAGACAGTGGGTAACTTGGAGGTATTACTGGACAGTAATCCACAGCTAGACTCACAAGTGAACAAAACAGTGAGTACCTGCATATCTCTACTCCGAGCTTTACGGAAAATACTCCAATTTTTATCAATCTCGGCCAGACCCCAGGTGGTAAGGAGTATCATCATGAGCAGATTGGACTATTGTAATGCCCTGCTTCTTGGAGCACCGGCGGCGCTAATAAAAAAGTTGCAAAGAATATAAATAATCGCGGCTAAGCTAGCATTAAAAAGACATCGCAGATCCTCTGCGTCGCTAGCTTTAAGGGATCTCCATTGGCTGCCTATTTTGCAAAGAATTCAATTTAAAGCACTTTGCATTGTTCATAAGGCGGTACACAAAATGGGGCCTAAACCATTACAGAGAATGTTTAATTGGTACTCCCCAGCCAGAAATCTCCGCTCTTCAGCAGCCTACTTAGTATGTACCCCATGAGTTAAGAAAACCCGGCTGGGAGGTAATCATTTAGTTATGCAGCCTCAAGACTATGGAATGAACTACCAAGTGAGCTCAGACAAACTGACGATTTGTTGCAATTTAGAAAGCAGCTAAAGACTAGGCTCTTCCCAAGAGAATAGCCTTGAGAGACCTCTCCGTCGTGATCTCAAAATTACAGCCTGCACAGTGTCTTCAGGTAATCCCAGCGCCAGGATGCCCGTTGGGTGACAGCCGCGCTATATAAATGCAACTTACATTACATTACATTACACCCAGCGGTCCTTTCGCTCCAGGAGACTCATCTCATGGGGAATCACTGCCCCTTCCTGGCGCATAGAGTTTACAACAGGGTCTTCCACGCAGGCTAGTCTCGGGGCTCTAGGGGTGTGGCGGTTCTGCAGCGTTCCTTTCCCCTGGTGGTCATCCGGGAAGCACGTGACCCACAGGGGGACTTCCTCGCTATCACGGGAACACTTGAGGGCCACACAGTTAATATAGTGAGTGTTTACGCCACTCCTGCAGCTCACGCTGTGTTCCTTCAGGACCTAACTAAGACCCTCCTAGACCTATTGCAGGGATTGACCGTCATAGGGGAGACTTTAATGCGGTCCCGGTCCCCACGTCCGACACAACTGGACCCTTCTCTGGGTCGCGGCGCACTGGCGCCCGTAGACTCTCTGACTGGGCTGCGGCCCTGGGGCTCTGTGATGCGTGGAGGACATGGCACCCGCGAGTCCGACAATACACTCACACCTCTGACGCACACCACACTCACTCATGCACAGATCTAATTTTCTTGCCAGCAACTGCCTGTCGTAATATTAGCCATGTTCAGATACTGGCCTGTGGTATTTCCGACCATGCTCCTGTCCTTCTTCGTCTGGGCTCCTGCGGGGAGGGCGCGTGGCCTATGTGCCGTCTAAACGCTTGGTATTTGCAGGATAAAGGGTTTGTATGGGCCCTAAGACAAGAACTACAAGCTTCCTTCCGAAAAAATGGGGCGTCAGCTGCTACAGTAGAGACTCTCTGGGCAGCTAGCAAAGCTACGCAGCTTTGCGAAAGGACAAATACGTGTGCAGAGCCGGCACGTTCCCTGCTCATCACCCAATTAGAGGCGCGTGCCCTCCACCTGGAGTCCCAGAGGGAGTTTGAGCCTAGTGATGGTTCTTCCCAACATCCACCAAGTGGTGGTCCATTCCTCTAAACGTGATGGAACGTATTGCCCTTAATAAAATGATGGTCCTGCCCCACTTTCTTTATGTCTTTCAAAATTTGCCATTTTTTTACTGTTTTAGAGCACTGGATAGCGATACAACGACCTTTCTGTGGCACGGTTCGAGGGCACGCTTAGCATTCGTTCACTGCCAACGGGACCCTATCAATCAATCAATCACAAAATTTGTAAAGCGCACTACTTACCCGCGAGGGTCTCAAGGCGCTGGGGGAGAAAAAAGAGGGGGGTGCTGCTACTGGTCGAACAACCAGGTCTTGAGTAGCCTCCTGAAGGTCAGCAGGTCTTGGGTCTGTCGTAGGCTTAGTGGAAGGGTGTTCCAGGTCTTGGCGGCGAGGTGGGAGAAGGATCTGCCGCCGGTGGTGGTTCTTCGAATGCGAGGGACGGTGGCGAGGGAGAAGTCGGCGGAGCGGAGTTGGCGGTTGGGGACGTAGAAGAGGAGTCGTCTGTTGAGGTAGGCTGGGCCAGTCTTGTGGAGTGCCTTGTGTGCGTGGATGAGGAGTTTGAAGGAGATTCTCCTGTCGACGGGGAGCCAGTGCAGGTTCCTCAGGTGGGGGTGATGTGGCTGTGGCGTGGTACATCGAGGATCAGGCGTGCGGAGGCGTTTTGTGTGCGTTGCAGTCGCTTGATGAGCTTGGCCGGGGCTCCGCGTAGAGGGCGTTCCCATAGTCGAGTCTGCTGCTGACGAGGGCCTGGGTGACTGTTCTTCTCGTGTCTGTCGGGATCCACCTGTAGATCTTGCGAAGCATGCGGAGGGTGTTGAAGCAGGAGGATGAGACTGCGTTGACTTGCTTGGCCATGGAGAGCGTTGAGTCGAGGATGACTCCCAGGTTGCGTGCGTGGTCGGTGGGTGTCGGGGCTGCTCCCAGCATCGTTGGCCACCAGGAGTCGTCCCAGGCTGAGGGGTTGGAGCCGAGGATGAGGACCTCTGTCTTCTCCGTGTTCAGTTTTAGTCGGCTGATCTTCATCCAATCGGGCGACGGCCTTCATCCCTTCATGGAGGTTGGATTTGGCGGCGAGGGGGTCCTTGGTGAGGGAGAAGATCAGTTGGGTGTCGTCGGCGTAGGAGATTATGTTGAGGTTGTGCTGTCTGGCGATGCGTGCGAGCGGGGCCATGTAGATGTTGAACAGTGTTGGGCTGAGGGACGATCCCTGGGGTACGCCGCAGATGATCTCGGAGGCTTCGGATCGGAATGGTGGGAGGCGGACTCTCTGGGTTCTGCCGGCGAGGAAGGAGGTGGCCCATTCCAGGGCCTTGTCTCGGATCCCTGCGTCGTGGAGGCGTGTGCGTAGAGTGCGGTGGCAGACAGTGTCGAAGGCGGCGGAGAGGTCCAGCAGGATGAGGGCTGCGGTCTCACCGTTGTCCAGCAGGATCCTGATGTCGTCGGTGGCGGCGATAAGGGCAGTCTCAGTGCTGTGGTTTCTGCGGAACCCCGATTGGGATGGGTCCAGGATGCTGTTTCTTCGAGGTATCGGGTTAGCTGCTTGTTGACGATCTTCTCGATGACCTTGGCTGGGAACGGAAGCAGGGAGATGGGCCGGAAGTTCTTGAGGTCTCTCGGGTCCGCCTGGGTTTTTGAGTAGGGCGTTGATCTCTGCGTTTTCCAGCTCTCTGGGAAGGTCGCGGTCTCGAAGGAGAGATTGATGATGTTGCACAGGTGGGGTGCGATGGAGCTGCTGGCTTTGTTGAAGATGTGGTGCGGGAAAGGGTCTGACGGGGAGCCGGAGTGTATTGTGCTCATGGTCTTGATGGTGTCCTCGATGTTCACGCTGGCCCAGGCTGGCAGGGGATCGTGGTCGATGGTGTGCGGCGGGTCTGGTGCATCGATCTTAGTTGGGGCTGTCTGGGTGTTGAAGCTGTCGTGGATGTCGGCGATCTTGCGGTGGAAGAAGGTGGCAGGAATCGCACAGGGGTTGCGACGGTGGGATGTCGTTGGTGTTGGAGCTGGGGTTGGAGAGTTCCTTCACGATGTTGAAAAGCTCCTTGCTGTTGTGTGCGTTGTTGTCGAGGCGGTCTTTGAAGGAGATTCTCTTGGCGGACTTGATGAGGTGGTGGTGGTTACGGATGGCGTCTTTGTGGGCTGCGTGGCTGTCCGGTGTCTTATCACTGTGCCATTTCTTCTCTAGTTTCCGGCAGGTACGCTTGGAAGCTAGGAGTTCCGAGGTGAACCAGCTGGCTCTTATGGTGGTGTCAGCGTAGGTGGGTTTTTTCAGCGGGGCGAGGGTGTTGGCACAGTCGTCCATCTATCTTCTGAGGTTGCAGGCAGCGTCGTCGGTGTTGGATGGGTCGGAGGGAGGGCTGAGAGCGAGGTTGCCCGTAGTTGGTCTTCGGTGACTTTGCTCCAGCAGCGGCGTGGGATCTGTTGGGTGCGGTGGTGTGTGGTGGGTTTCTGGAAGGTGAAATGGATGCAGCAGTGGTCGGTCCAGAGGAGTTCCGTGGTGTGGCTGAAGGAGACGTGGGAGCTGGAGGAGAAGATGGGGTCGAGCGTGTGGCCGGCGGAATGGGTCGGTGTTGTGACGAGCTGGCTCAGACCGAGGTTGGCGAGGTTGTCGATCAGGGTGGTGGAATTGCTGTCGTTCTTGTTCTCCAGGTGAAAATTCAGGTCTCCGAGGAGGATGTAGTCGGTAGAGGTCAGGGCGTGCGTGCTGATGAAGTCGGCGATGGAGTCGCTGAACTGGGGTCGAGGCCCAGGGGGTCTGTAGACGAGGTGCCTCTGAGGGTGGTGTTGGGGTCCGTGTGGATCTTGAAGTGCATGTGTTCGGCGGTGCTGAGAGTGTTGTCGGTGCTGGTCGAGACCCTGATGGTGTTCTTGTGGACGATGGCGATTCCTCCTCCTTCTGCGTTGACGCGGTCTCTGCGGGTGATCTTATAGCCGTCTGGGATGGCTATGGCGATGTCGGGGGCGGAGGAGTCGTTCATCCAGGTCTCTGTCAGGAAGGCGACGTCTGGTGATGATGTGTCGAGCAGGTCCCAGAGCTCGACGGCGTGTTTGCGTGCGGAGCGGGTGTTCAGTAGGATGCATCGGAGGTGGTTGCGGTCCTTCTTGGCGGGTGCCTCGGTGGCTCTGAGGCTGGTGTAGCTGCAGTTCCGGCAGGTGAAGGGACCATGGGTGCGTTTCGGGGCGGCCTTGAAGCAGTTGTGCATCCGTCCGGGGTTGAGAGCGTGGAGTGTGGTGGCATCGTATCGGGCGTCGGTCCTCGAGGCTGGTGCCGGGGCGCACGGCCCAGGGGTTCTGGCGCTGGGCGCGGTCCAGGCACGGACGGGCGCAGACGGGCTTGCCTTAGGCGCGCCTCGGCGCGCCAGCGGCCCGCCCGCTGCGCACGTCCGCTAGCGACAGCGCAGCGGCCGCCATATATGGGGAGGTGGGAGGGAGGAGCAGCTGGGAGGCAGGGGCAGCGAATGGGCAGTCAGGAGGCGGGGCCGCAGGGGACGCAGCGGCGGGATTGGAGAGAGGCAGCGAGGGGTACAGAAGGCAAGAAGGACACAGGGAAATGGGGGCAGCGAGGAGACAGAAGAGAAAACGGGCACACAGCAATGGGGGCAGCGAGGGTACAGAAGGAAAAAAGGACACAATACAGTGGGGGCAGCGAGGGAAAACAGACGAAAACGGGCACAGAGGCCACAAGCAGAGGGCGAGCTTACCAGCAGCAGCAGCGGGCAGGACACCACAGGCGGAGCTGTGTGGCGGGGGAGCGACCTACCTGGTAAGGTCAAGGGTCGCTCCTCACCGCGCAGCGGCCGCCATATATGGGGAGGTGGGAGGGAGGAGCAGCTGGGAGGCAGGGGCAGCGAATGGGCAGTCAGGGGGCGGGCCGCAGGACGCAGCGGCGGGATTGGAGAGAGGCAGCGAGGGGTACAGAAGGCAAGAAGGACACAGGGAAATGGGGGCAGCGAGGGAGACAGAAGAGAAAACGGGCACACAGCAATGGGGGCAGCGAGGGTACAGAAGGAAAAAGGACACAATACAGTGGGGGCAGCGAGGGGAACAGAGAGAGAACGGGCACACAGCAATGAGGGCAGCGAGGGAACAGAAGGAAAAAATGGACACAATACAGTGGGGGCAGCGAGGGGAACAGAGAGAGAACGGGCACACAGCAATGGGGGCAGCGAGGGTACAGAAGGAAAAAATGGACACAATACAGTGGGGGCAGCGAGGGGAACAGAGAGAGAACGGGCACACAGCAATGGGGGCAGCGAGGGTACAGAAGGAAAAAATGGACACAATACAGTGGGGGCAGCGAGGGGAACAGAGAGAGAACGGGCACACAGCAATGGGGGCAGCGAGGGTACAGAAGGAAAAAAAGGACACAATACAGTGGGGGCAGCGAGGGAAAACAGACGAAAAACGGGCACAGAGGCCACAAGCAGAGGGCGAGCTTACCAGCAGCAGCAGCGGGCAGGACACCACAGGCGGAGCTGTGTGGCGGGGGAGCGACCTACCCGACGGTGGCCTAGGTATGTCGAATTTGTACCTATATTACTTAGCATCACACCTGTTGGTCATCCATGACAGGTTCAATGGTGGATGGTCGGACCCAGCCTATCGCTTGAAACACGCCATGCTGGGGTTCCTGCATCTTATCTATGTTGTACGGTTCTCCCGTTCCTAACTCCAAGTCCTTCGTGACCAAGCTGGTCATACAAGCGTGGACGGTTGCCTTACGACACATACACTGGGATACCAAACTCACGCAGCAAATGCTTCTTTGGCATGGCACATGGTTGAGGGAGGTGGCATCAATGCAGGGTTTCGGGAGATGGGACCTCATTGGGGTCTCACTGCTGGGACACGTGTGGTCGGGGACCCATGCATGCCCCTACCAGGAACTTCAAACCACATATGCCCAGTCCTGCACACAGTTCTACAAGTATCTCCAGTTGAGGCATGCACTCCAATCACATCTTGATCATGACATCTCACTTCCGGAGTTTAACCCACTGGAAGCTAAATTGTTAATTGGTAACTTGGGCAAAGGAGGACTCTCCAAAATATACTGCACTTTGGTAATCAACTCCTATGGCAGCCTGGACCACATTAGGACTCGCTGGGAAACATGGTTGGGTCCCCTTGATGATGATGACTTGCGGGATGCATTGATGGCACCCAGGGTGATCACTAATTCATCTAAACTACGCCTGATCCAAATATACTACTTGTATGGTGCCTATCTTTCCTCGGCACGGCTCCACCGAGCGGAGCTGATTCCTGACCCTGCCTGTCCCCAGTGTGCTGAGGCACCCGCTGATTTTTATCACACGGTATGTGCCCGGTCATCCAGGGGTTCTGGTTGGTTGTGGTTGCTGAACTTTCTGAGGTATTGGGATAGGAGGTTCCCCTTTCTCCCCTCATGCTTTTGCTGGTGGTCCTCAAGGGATTGGATGGTACGAGGGCTGACCGAACACTTCTGGGAACGGCTCTTATAGTAGCAAAAAGAGATATTGCAGCCCATTGGAAGTAACCCGCGACTCCCACGCTCTCCCAGTGGCGCAGAGCGGTAGATTGGTGCGCAATGCAGGAACGGTCCCTTTAGGAGGCATGGGGATGCCCCGTAAGCATGGCCGTGTGTGGGGAAAATGGCTGGACCTATAGAGTCGGAGTATTGTGTAGGGTCTGGGGTGCCAAGGTCATTATTGCATTGTACTGAGGTGTTGTATTTATTTCTTAATATCACAAAAAATTGTATCCTTTGGAGAAAGAATAACTTATTAAATTAATCTATTCCATTCATCCTAAGTCACTCATATCATCCACATTCATTGGAAGTGAGACCATATATTTCCGATAGATAATCTAGACAACATCAAATGTAAAGAGGTACAAAATCAATTTATTGATAAAAGTTAATTAAAAAATACAAATAGTACAAAAGACAATTAAAAATCAAGTAATATCTATCATACACCTTAATCAAAATAAAAAACAGGCCTAATTACATGTTAAAAAAAACAATAATAAAAAAAGGAGTTAAAGATTAATAAAGAAAGAGAGTGTACATATTACAAGACACACTATCCTATGTCATCTGTGGCATACACATCCGTAAAAAACAATTTATTACAGGCTAGTACCAGGTATTGTCCAATTAATAAAATACTCTTTGGTCTAGCCACTAGACAGATTGTGTATATTTCAGTCATGCGTCGACGCGTTTCGATGGACTCCTATATTGCCATCTTTCTCAAGACAAGGGATTTTGTAGACTCTCAACCAGATATAATAGATATGAAGGTAATACACCAATAATCAATTTAAAAACCTTTTTGAGACAACATAAATGTAGCCCTGAGCGTATACTTCTCGGGCAGTAAAGATCAAAGGATTCTGTTCCTTAACTGGAATGTTGTGGTATACTCTGCATCATTATACAAGCAGGAAAATGATTAGCTGGATCTAACTTGAAGAAAGATTCTTCTGGTTAGAGCTGATAAAAAAAAGAAGAGGGCGTCACTCGCTCTTTCATTCGCGGTATACAAAGTAGCTAGCCCAATCACTGATTCTGAAAGAATAGCCAAAACGTATATCCTTGCTAAATAAAGGCGAATGATAATCGTAGAACTCTATCCCTTTTAGACCGGGTCTCCTGATTCTGGTCCCCCTTCGATAATTGGGGTTTGTATGGTTCGACGCTTCTATCTACAATCGCGTACCACTCCTCTTCCCCGATATTTATTTCTTGCCACTGTTTCGCATATGCCAACTGTAATCATACCGGAAACGACAACTGTGTGTCACACTGTCCCTTTTCCTCTTGATGAAAAACCAATAAAATCTGTTTATCAACAAAAAAGAAACAGGCAAAAGCAATGCCCAGATTCGGAGTTTGCAGATTAAATCTGTTTTGACAAGGCAACTGGCATGCTGCTTGTCTCTGAGACTTCTCATGGTTACAGATGACCCAACAGTTTCCTTTAATTTAAGTATCATAATTACTTGAGAGAGAGAGATCCCTCCCCTCAGATCGGTATCAGGAAATACGCTGTGCATCCCTAATTGATCAGAGGCATCTGCAGCTATTTGCAAAGTCACATGGGGTGCTTATATTACATTTTTTATTTTGAAGCAAGGCTTAAATTGCACGTGTAATACCTGCTCCGGGGAAGCCAAAGCACTTCTTTAGATAGACTAGGATAGCATCATGAAGGTATGTATGCATGGTTGAATCAGTCACAATTTACAATTTCGGTTTTGAAAAGGGGTATGTGCTCATCATTGATGCAGAATCATTTCCAAGCTAAGGATAAATAAGAAATCACAAATTGAGAAATGTTATGCCTTCATCCTTTATTGTCCCTATGGAGCAGCAATACAAAGAATCAACATCCTGACCCAACTGCTTGCATGTTTTTTTGTTGTGAGAGGTCTGGTGAAGAATCAAGTCAGTTGTATAATTTGAAGATGGACAATGTTTCTGGGATGAAATGTACCAGCAAGTTTCAGGGGTCAGGCGGAGATGGAGAAGGGAGGTCTGGCATTCTATGGCAGGACTGGAGGCTTCAGATTAGGCTTACAACTTTCTCCATTTATTAACTCCAGCAGCTTTACAAAAGTCCACATTAACCATAAAAACTACATTTCCCATGATGCATAGGGAAAATGAAAGTCAAAAGAGTCCAACGGAGGTAGCCAATCCGGAGCAAGGATATCCCCCAACTTCCCTCGAGGACGCTCTATCCTCTTCTTTCTTCGCTGCTCCAGCAGCATCAAGATGAGTGTTTTTTGATTCTCCCCTGATATTGGTGTTTATATTGTGTTTTTATATGCTAACTTGCATGTTTGCCTGCACGCGCGCGTTTGAATTGTTTCCCTGATTGCAGCGCGTGCTAACGTTTCAATTTTCCCTTTCTTCACGGCCGCGGGAGTGTCTCTCGCTCCTTCGCGGCCGCTTACTCGCTGTCAGGCTCTCAGCGCGGTGCGGCCCTCCCGCCCATTGTCTTCGCGCGTTTACCCCCCCCCCCTTGTTATGTCCTGCGAGACACGTTCTAGTGTCTCGACAGGCATAGAGTTTAGAGCCACTCCCCTATGGGAGTGGGCACACTTGCACCCACACACGCATCCCTCACAGGCGTCACGAGTGACGTGAGCCTGCTAATAAAAGGGCCAGGGTGCACGTGCTCGAGGCGAGTTTTCCAGTACCACATTCCAGTGTCTGTGTCGTCCTTTCCTACATCATGTGGGCCTAGGGCCCGGAACATAACACTGGCGACGAGCGGGCTAATCCCGCGTGTGCAGCCGCCGTTATTGTTGGTGGTGAAGGGGAGTGAGCCTTGCCCATGCTGTGGGCGCCCCTGCCACCAATGGGGCGGAAGGCGCCGGTGTCTGCGCGCCGAGAGTGCCCCTAGAAGCATAGAGGGGCGAGCTGGTCGTGAGGGCTGCTTTTGGCGACGCCGTTGAAGTACAGGCGCAGTGCCATGTGTCCCGCTGGGCGTGTGGTGAGCCTAAGGGGAGACAGCTGCTGAGAGGCTGTGACGGGGCCCCTGTTGCAAGAGAAAGAAGAGTGACCCCTGACAGTAGAGCGAGCCGAGCGGGAGCCCACCCCGCACCAACGTGACAGCCAGCGGGGCATGAGGTGAGCCCGGCGACTGCTGCAGTAGCCCACAGTGAAGCTGGCCCCAACCGGACCAGGAGGAGTGCAAGCACAGCACGTGTGACCTGAGGCAAGATACCAGAGTCTCTGCTTAGGCGGCCCAGCCCCCGCGCAGCCCGAGAGGTGTGAATGGCTGCTGCAGAAGGGCTTGAGAAACTAAGACAGGACACTGACAGACGTCGATGAACCCTGTGTGCGTCACTTTTCCCCCCGATGCCGCTGAATCAAGGTAATGACTTACCGGGAGGAAGTTCGGGTGCCCGGCCAGGTGTCCTGCAGTGTGGCGGTTTCCAGGATAGTGCCCCGACTGCAGCAGCAGAGAGCGCGTGGCTTCAGGCAGTATCCAGGCCGGGCCCGAGACAGGCATGTTGTTGTAGATGGATCACAGGATACTTCTAGTTAGTTACATGTAGATTTATTGTAGGACACAGCTGAGTACACACCTCGCCAGCTGACCAGACCATCAACTGACAAGTGTGGAACCTTCATGTACAAAGTAGGATACACATAGGAATACTGGGAGGCATAAGAGGTGTGAACATAGAGAAAGGTCTAATGACCAAAGACGGCCATATTGCGAGGAGTATAAGTTTACTACACATCTTCCTCCTTTACATGGAAAAGCAAATAAACGCACAAAACATAGAAAGAAAGGATAAAGCATGGAAGACAGCAACAATTAACAACAAGACAAATAGGAGGTCAGGGACCTCATGGACTTCCAGATGGTGAAGGCGAAGAAGCATTTCGTTTCGGGTCAAGGGTGAAGAAAGAAACAGGATTATCATGACCACCTACTCCCCTTCGATTGACAAAACAGGAAGAGACAGTCTACTCTCTGCAATCCGTCGTTGACCAGCAAAAACAGGAAGAAAGACAGTGTATTTTCTCCAAACAGTCCTTGTCCGAAGTGGCTTCCCGCTCATGGTTGAAGATTGAACAATTCAACAAGTGCCTCTAATGCTCAAAAAGTTCTGGAAGGATGCTCCCGAAGAAAAGCTTGAAGCCAGTTCTCTTACAGTCCAAGTTGCGGTTCTGGACCAGGTGTCTCGATTCTGGTTCTCTTTCTTGGGTTATGGGCCTCTTGATGTGGTTCGGGCCTCTAAGTTTCTTTTCTTTTTCTTCTTATACATTTCTATGGAGTATTTGTCTCAGTACTGTGGGCTATGAGGCTAGTCGCGGAACATTCGTCCCGGTTCTGGGAACCACTGTGTCACGATTTTCTGTCGTGGTACTAGAACTTTTGTCCTGGTTCAGGGAACCACTCTGTCACGAATCTCGGTCGTGTCCCCACCCGGTCCTGGGACATCCTTTGTCCACTCCCGGTACAGATTCTGGGACCTTTGTCCCCTTCCGGTCCTGGGACATCCTTTGTCCTCTCCCGGTACTGATTCTGGGACATCCTTTGTCCCCTTCTAGTTCTGCCGGTCCTGGGACTTCCTTTGTCCTCTCCCGGTTCTTGGTTCTGCCGGTCCTGGGACATGCTTTGTCCTCTCCCGGTCCTGGTTCTGACAGTCCTGGGAGATGCTTTGTCCTCTCCCGGTTCCTGGTTCTGCCGGTCCTGGGACATGCTTTGTCCTCTCCCAGTCCTGGTTCTGCCGGTCCTGGGACATGCTTTGTCCACTCCCGGTCCTGGTTCAAGGGTCTCAGTCCTTCGTTTTCCCTGAATTGGAGTTTGACTCACTATAGTTTTCTCCAGGTCAATATTGAAATAGTAATTGCCACTTTCCAATTTTCCATTTGCATTTCTTCTCTTCTCTTGAACGGTGGCATCTCTTCTTATGACTTGAAGTCTGATTTTTTTTTCTATATCTGCCTCGCTTGCTTTTGAGCTGCTCTCTGTCAAACGCTGAAATTAAATGAATTATTCTCTCCAGGAGTTGATGGAGGCTGCCTAACAGATTTTTTCCCGATTTATTATCCATTACGCTTCTTTTCTTTTAAAAGCTCAAATCTGTGCTGTGCTCTCACCTTTGTGTTTCTTCTGAGACTTTACTTTTATGTGCTTTTGAACATCACCAAAAAATAAAAAAATGTGTGTATCCCTAAGATCAAATGTCTCAAGAGACAACTCCCTGTAGTTGCATAGATCCCACCCTGACTATATAGTGAAGCTTCTCTTTGCTTTGATTCATAGATCACTCGTACTGCCTAAGATCGTTCTGGCTTTCAAAAGCAGATAAATAGAGTAATGCAACAGTAGGTTTTGTTATCGTCAAGTATTACTTTCAAGACACTCTTTCTGCCTGCCTATGAAAAGAAATCCATATTGAGAAACGGAAGCACTCAAAATACTACAAATATCTACCAGGTGGCACTGTTAACAATGAATTAACAGACTTAGTTTTGACTCGTTTGTGCTTCCCTGTGACGCTTTGACAAATGACAGGTCACTGCGCTCAAAGGGAATTACTATGCTCAGCGTGACGGAAACTTCCAATACTCAAGATTTCTTTGCCTGTCAACTAGCGTGTCAATTTTCATTTAGAAAGAGATATGCGCTTAACATCGGTACAGTTTGCGAAATGTCCAAACAAGAGACGCGCATCTCATTCAGTACCGCTTGCGCTTCTTTCACCATTTAATGTCCAGCAGCGCAAGTGGGTTCGTTCTCTTCATTGACCTCGCACTGGCAGGGCAGGCCACTTTCTCCAATCTGTCCTTGACCAGCAAAAACAGGAAGAGAAAGTCCACCTCCTTCAATCTGTTTATGTCCACCATCACTTTCCGCTCTAAGTTGAAGATGAACAGTTCAGCAGATGCCTCCATGCTTTACCGGTACTACAGTCCTGGGTACTCTTCGATATTTCCAAGTGCAGTACCACATGTGATGTTAGGAGTTTTTATTGTAACTTGAAGTTTTCTTTCTTCAATGGATGGACACTTAGTCCTGGTTGAGATTCACTTTGTCTCGAATCTGGTTCACCTTCTCAGGTTCTGCAGTTCAGAGACCTTTGAGCCCTCTGGTACAGGTTCTGTGACCTTTACCCATTGCCAGTTCTGGGACCTTAGTTTGGTTCTCCTTCTCCGGTTCTGGACTTCTTTCTTCAATCTTTGGCCTTATGCTCTGGTTGTGGGCCTCTGTTTTTCCGGTTCTTGACTCTCAGTCCCATTTTTTTTTAATAAAGATTTTCTTTTATTTTCTGGTTCTGGACTCAGTCTCAGTTCTATGGGCTCACAGACCCCGTTGCAGGATCATCTTCCCAGTTCTTGACTCACTGAAACCTCCCCTCATGGTTCCGTTACATTTGTCCCCTCTTGGTTCTGGGACCTTAGTCCCCTCCCGGTACTGGTTCTGAGACCTATTGTCCCCTTCAGGTTCTGGGACCTCCTTTGTCCTCTCCCAGAACGGGTTGTGAGACCTTTGTCCCTTCTGATTCTGGGGCCTTTGTCCCCTTCCGGTCCTGGGACCTCCTTTGTCCTCTCCCGGAACGGGTTGTGAGACTTTTGTCCCCTTCTGGGGCCTTTGTCCCCGTCCAGTCCTGGGACCTCCTTTGTCCTCTCCCGGTCCTGGTTCTGAGACCTTTGTGCCCCTCTGTTTCTGAGACTCTTGACCTCTCTTGGTTCTGGGGTCTCGCCCCCTCCTTGGGACCTTCATCCTTTCCTGGTTCGTGGACCTTTGTCCCCTCCGAGACGAGCAGGTACTAGTTGTGGGACGTTTGTCCCTGTTAAAGGTCCTATGACCTGCTACTAGGTTGCTGTCGCGGTTCTAGACTCTCAGCTCTAATTTTAGGTTCTCTACCACGATCTATAGTCGTCGCCAAATTGTTGTAGATGGATCACAGGATACTTCTAGTTAGTTACATGTAGATTTATTGTAGGACACAGCTGAGTACACACCTCGCCAGCTGACCAGACCATCAACTGACAAGTGTGGAACCTTCATGTACAAAGTAGGATACACATAGGAATACTGGGAGGCATAAGAGGTGTGAACATAGAGAAAGGTCTAATGACCAAAGACGGCCATATTGCGAGGAGTATAAGTTTACTACACATGTCTGAGCGCGTGACCGCAATACCGCACGAGGGAAGTGAAAGCAGCGGCCGTAAGATGAATGCAGCAATGAGGTGCGGTCCGCAGCAAGTGCAGAGCTGCGGAGGCCGACACTGGCACCCATGCGGTAGTCACAGAAGCGGGCTGGAGGAGCAGGGTATATCCCCTCCCAGCAGGTGAACGTAGCAGCGGAGCTCGGGGGAGAGAGTGCATGTAGCCCGCAGCGTTTGGGGAAGCTGCTGGAGCGAGTGGAAAGAAGAAACAAAGCAGCAGCGCCACCTAGTGGCCGTCGATCGGTAACACCCACTAAACAAACAAAGTGCAATAGCACCGCAAATCTGATCTGGGGCCTTGAAGGGAAGAGGCTGTACACCATGTGTTTCACGTTTTGCTGCCATGGCCAGCATCATAAAAGCAAGAGAGAAGCCCTGCAGAACGGCCTGCACCGGATGCTGCAATGTGACTGAGTGGCAAGCACCAAAAAGAAAGGCGGGTCTGCAGAACTCCAAGCTCTGAGCAGATATAACAAAGGACTGTCCCGAAAGAGCGTTGCATGCCCCAGTGGTCTGCCAAGTGGTGTGCAAGGGAGAGATTGAACCCCTGTCAAGAAATCACCAAAAGAAGGCCAAAGCTGCCCCAGCCGAGAAAGTTGCAATGGTGGTAAAAAAAAAAAGAGAAAAAATCATTGACTCTCCTGAAAGAGGAAGAAGATCCTTTGTGCCCCAGGGTGGCGGGACGCCACCACTGCAGGAAAGAGCGGATACACAGGGCGCCAGCAGACGGCACCCATGTAAAGTAGTTACTAGCCTCACCACTGCCAGAGCAGACAAAATGTACGGTTGCATGCAAGATGCAGCACCAACTCTCCTAAACCAACAAAGATAAAGGCTTCTACCGTACGGCCTAGTCTAGACCAGCACAAAAAGAAGGTTGCACCATCCTTCCTACCAGATCCAGGTACCTGCAGGCCAAAAGCAGAGTGAAGAGAACATTGCACGCCCCAGTGGTGAACAGACGTCACCGCAAGCCAAGAGAGCAGGCATGCACGGTGCCAGAAGAGGGCGCCCTGGCAACGCTGAAGCATGCACAGTCCGAGGCTCGTGACACATGTGCCCAGAAGATTGCCAGCAGAGATGAACGCCCAGGAGGAAAAGAGACCTCTCCAAAGGAAAGAAGCACTGCTGGAACCAGCAGGGAGATCCCATACATCTCCACAGCAGCAACGGAGCCCGGAAGGGGCCAAACGCAGCACAGTGTCCTCCCTCACACTGCTGCAAGCAGGAGTCGTCAGTGACCCAAGGCTGACGAGAGGAGAGTCGTACACCACAAGTGGCCAGCCGCCACCACTAGCTCACTACTGCCCGTGGAAGCCATTCCCTGGAGAGGAAACACCCGGAGTAGGGGCTTCGCTCCCTACTGTCTGTGGAAGCCATTCCCTGGAGAGGGAACACCTGGAGTAGGAGCGTCAAGACGCCACAGCTCACCACTGCCCGTGGAAGCCGTTCCCTAGAGAGGGAACACCCGGAGTAGGAGCGTTGAGAAGCTGCCTGAAGAAGGAGCACCCAAGATGAGTGGCTGCTCGCCATGCAGCCGAGAAAAGCGACTGAAGTTTCGCCTGTATGGTCCCGAGACCATTGAAGTTAATAGGCCCGTTGGCTTTGTTAGAACAGGGTGCATGTCACTGCACCCGGAGGAGAAGCAGAAGAAGAGTGGAGATCGTGTCACCCAGAAGAGCTGGACAAATGCAGGTGTGTTAAAGACAACGAGAGGAGAAGCACGAGGACTCGTAGCACCACAAGCCAAGAACACCTCCAAAGACACCAGACAGCCACCAAGGCGGACCGACGGCCCTGGCGACAGCACCAAGGGAGAACCACACGTAAGCTGCAGCAAGCGCAAACCGCGTTGCTCCCATTGCTTCACAGTGAGACCGTCCAGCCCCGAGTGTCGGCAGTTGGAGTCGAACGGCATCCCTGCCCCTGACCGCAGATGCCAGAGGTGTAAGAGAAGATTCAGAAGAGGCGGTCACGTGGCTACGACGTCCATTCCGAAACTCCCTCTCCTAGTTAATCATCGCCACCTGACGTCCAGGACCCATGGCAGCTACGTCATCAGTGCCATGTGCATGACACCGCACTCAGCAAGATATGTGGAAGTGTGACCGGAGGGTCTACACCAAGAATCGGACAACCAGCTGAGGTCAAAAGGGGAAGTCGTGAGTGGCAGGGCCGGACGATGAAGAAAACCCAAGCTACAACAGGAGTGAGTCCTGACAAAGCGACAGCAAGGGAAGAGGGGGATAACCCGAGAAGAAACTGGCAACCGCACAGCCGGAGTCCGAGAGTAAGCCGCACAGCCTGCGCGAACCGAGTCTCAAGCCTTACGTTTCTCAGCGTGTTCATCACTCCTCCATCATCAAAGTCCCAACAGCCCAAGAAGTCCAAGTACATGAATCCAAGTGCCTCCCCAGAGAACATGGAGGTACCTGGCCACTCCCTGCCTCAGGTGATCGACTCCAGACTAGACGCCTACATCCATCAAGGCAAGTCATCACCCGCCGTTGCCCCGATTCACCACACGGCTGGCAATGCTACCACGCCAGTCATCATCAAGTGCGTCTATCGACACCATCTCGAGTACACATTGAGTGGAGTCCTACAATATTGCCAAACTAGCCAACAAGGAAACTCAGAGGCTACCTGCTAACCTGGTCTGCACCTGAACTGCGGCAGCGAGAGCATGTCCTGACCAAGACCCATACACCCTTGAGGTTTGTGCGAGAGACTGGCGACTGGCTCCTCGGTGGTTTGCAGCTGCCCCCAGCTGGCACACACGCAGCCCCATCGCAGCCTAACAACAGTCCCGTGGCAAGCCCGACGAAGGGCCTCCCCAGGCGGGAGAGCGGAAAGAGACATTGCCCCACCGACAGGTCACCGGACACAGCAAGACAGCCTAATAGAGACTTCAGGCAATACAGAAATAATCCAGTGAACTTTCACCATGGACTCCCACCATGATCTTGACGCACCCAGTTAATGAACTGTTGTTACACACCACATACCATCATCCAGGTCAGCGGACAGAAGTTACGTGGGACTAAAGGACATGCTTGCACTGGTACGTTCCTAGTGCGCAGATGACATCTTCAAGCAAGCGTTCGTATCCTGAACCGATCAGGTTAAATGATGAATACCTGCTGAGAGTGTCCTGCCTCAGTCGAACTCACCAGCCCTTGTCGACCGTCTTCCTGATGCCGGACCCAAGAAACTGATGGACCCTGTGGTGCATACTTCGTTACTGTTTATCCCTACAGGTTGAACTATAGAGCTTTTGTTTTATTAAAATTTGAGAGGAATGTTATGTCCTGCGAGACACGTTCTAGTGTCTCGACAGGCATAGAGTTTAGAGCCACTCCCCTATGGGAGTGGGCACACTTGCACCCCCACACGCATCCCTCACAGGCGTCACGAGTGACGTGAGCCTGCTAATAAAAGGGCCAGGGTGCACGTGCTCGAGGCGAGTTTTCCAGTACCACATTCCAGTGTCTGTGTCGTCCTTTCCTACATCATGTGGGCCTAGGGCCCGGAACATAACACCCCTCCCGGTACCGGCGAGTCGTCTCTTCCGCTCAGGATATCGCGGAGAGACTGATTCGGCTGCGCGCCTCTTATCACACGCGGGGGAAGATAACTGTTAGCTGTTTTAGCGTTTAGCGCTTGGGCAAAATTGCACGTGAGAGCCCCTGCCTGGAGCTTGAACACCCGTACACCGGGTAAGAAATAGATTGGCTGTGAAGGGACCAGCCCAGGCAGGCTATTACCCTCAATACCAGAAGGGTGCAATAGTCCCAGGGCTAAGCCCGCTATATTAAGAGTATACATATATCTTATATTTGATCATACCACACTAAGGTTTTCCTTAATCAGATCCCCTTTGTCTGCATAAGTTATAGTGTCAACAATGGCAGACTTTGAAGATTATTATGAGGAGGAGGAAATTACTTACCTGCCTATTGACGATCACTTTTGCCAAGTGATGGACTCCTCCATCCTTAAGGCAGTTTCCCAAGTGGTTGCACCCCTGGAGAGGAGATTAGACCGCCTTCAGGCACGATGTCAACAACCCCTCGAACCGAGGGAAGATTTATCGGGGTCTAAGAAGCCCCTACCTCCATGTGAGCCATCCACTAGCGCTGTAGACCCAAAGCGAAAACGCTCTGACGACACCAGCGTGGATACAGACGTTTTTGCGCGTTTAAAAAAGGCATTTATGGATGCTCAGCCACCCTCAGCGCCCAGTAAACCGGTGGAGGATCTGGCGGGACCCTCTGGTTTCCAAGATTACTTGCCTACGGGCGACCCAGATGAGTCCCCCCAGACCTCCGATGGTGATGGTGATTCAGGAAGGCCATGGCGCCCAGCTAAGGTAGATCAGACGGCAACCCCTGAGGCAGACAGTGACATGCTCAATCCCGACGATCTCCTGCACCCGAGGTCAGCGGAATGGGTTCCAGCCCCTAAGGTTGCAGCCTACATGGCGGCCAGATTGCGTAAACCGCTGGATAAGGAAGTCAGAAGCTGCCTGAGGGCGGAGTGTCCACGGCCGGCCCTAGAGGGGAAAGTTGCAGTCACTCCAGAGGTGGACCCTAAAATGGCCACCTTCTTGGCCAAATTTATCTGTGACCCCAAAAAAGGTATTGATCGCTCGTGGAGAGCATGCCAGGATAAGCTCCTGGACACAGCAGGCCCCCTGGCTAAGATTCTAGACATGGCCGAAGACGCCAAGGCCTCGGGCACTCTTATTTCCCCAGACACGCTCTCTAGCTGGGCCCAGAGAGCGATCATTTTTCTAGGGAACGCCAATGCGGCAATCTCTACAGAACGTCGCAGGTCTCTGCTGATTAAAATAGACCCCAAGTTGGGAGAACTGGCCACCTCAGAGGCTGGTCCAGTCGCAGAAGGTAATCTCTTTGGAGACCCCTTTGTCAAGGAACTGGGCAAGTTTGTAAATACGTTTAATTCGTTGGATAAGGCCCAAACATCCATAAAACGCATCTACACCCCGCGTGTTTTTGGCGCAGCCGGTCGTGGCAGGGGGGCGCTCGACCGGCCATCCCTACAACAGAGCCTCCTACAAGTCGGCTGAGCCCCGTAGAGGACAGTCGCAGGACCCGGAGAAATTCGGAAACTTCTATCCCACCAGAACTTATCCACGCCGCAGAGGTGGCAGAGGAAGAGGAAACGGCTCCTTCAATAATCAGCAAGGTAAGAGTGCAGAATTTGAGGGTTGTGAACCAAGGGGGCAGACTGCAGTTTTTTCTGCACAATTGGTCTTCGCTAACCTCAGAAGCCTGGGTTTTACAGACTGTCAGAGGGTTCCAAATAGAGTTTTTCGACCTACCGACTCAGTCGGTTCGCCCAAAACCCCTGGTGTTCCCACAGGAGCAGGTGGCACTGATAGACAGGGAAATTTCAGAACTTTTGCAGAAGGGAGCGATCCTTCCCTCAACCTTACATCCTCGAGGTGTTCTCAGCAACATTTTTCTAGTGGAGAAACAGAATGGGGGCTACCGCCCAGTAATAAACCTCAAGGAGTTCAACGAATGGCTAATTTATCGTCATTTCAAAATGTAAGGTATTCACCTTCTCAGGGACCTTTTGCAGAAACAGGACTGGATGGTCCGCTTGGACCTCAAAGACGCGTATCTTACGGTTCCAGTTTTCCCTCCTCACAGACGTTTTCTTCAGTTCCAATGGAACTCCCAGATTTTCGAATTCGCCTCCCTTCCTTTCGGTCTCTCCTCCGCTCCGTGGTGCTTCACCAAGGTGATGAAGCCAGTGCTGGAGCGCCTCAGAGCGGAGGGGGTACGACTGATAATCTATCTGGACGACATTCTCATTATGAGCCAATGTCCCCAACGCTTGCTCGTCCAACTGCAGCAGGCAGTAACACTTCTAGAATCCCTGGGGTTTGTGATCAACGAATCAAAATCAGACCTTATTCCTTCTCAGAAGATGCAATTCCTGGGTTTCATGATAAATTCGGTCGACGCGACTTTATCCCTTCCGTCTCGCAAATTATCCAAGATCAGACACGAATTAAAGCGTACGCTAGCAAGACCCACAATATCCTTACGCCACCTAGCCAGAGTGGTGGGCCTTCTATCCTAGTCAATACAAGCCATATTTCCGGGCCCCCTTCATTACAGGGCCCTTCAACGCCTCAAAGGCTATCATCTGCGCAAAGGTCTTACCTACTCCCAATTCGTGCCCCTCTCGGAGGAGGCCAGAACAGAGTTACGGTGGTGGATAGACCACATGGAAGCTTGGAATGGCCGAGCCATCTTTGGATCCCAACCCGATCTGGTGATAGAGTCGGACGCCAGTGGTTCAGGTTGGGGTGCCCGCTGCGGAGAAGTCTCTACCGGCGGAAAATGGTCCTCTGCCGAACAGGATCTTCACATCAATTGTCTGGAGTTGATGGCAGGCTCCTTCGCTGTGAAATGCTGGACCAAGAGCAAGGTCCAATGTTGCGCCTTACTCAAGATGGACAATGTGGCAGCAATCCGCTACATCAACCATTTAGGTGGGACACGGTCCACCGCTTTGTCGAATCTGACTCGGGACCTCTGGGAATATTGTCTGTCCACTCAGATATCTCTGTCAGCGGAACATCTTCCGGGGTCATCGAACCAGGTGGCGGACTGGTGCTCCCGTCACTGGAAGGACACTAGCCTGTGGAAACTTCACCCCAGAGTATTCCGGGAAATCCAATCTCGCTGGGGGCCCTTTTCAGTAGACCGATTTGCCTCCCGACTGGATGCCCAACTGGAACAGTACTACAGTTGGCGTCCGGATCCGGAAGCATTGGCGGTGGATGCATTCCTCCAGGATTGGAGTGCGGAGCAGGGTTATGCGTTTCCCCCCTTCGCAATGATAATGAGGGTATCCTCCCAGGTGAGGAGACAACAGGCAGATCTGGTGGTGATCACCCCGATCTGGAGGTCACAAGCCTGGTTTCCAGTTCTGATGGAACTTTCCTGGGATTTTCCAAATCATCTACCCCCGGTCAAGGTCTCCTCAAAGATCCTCAGGGGAATCCCCATCACCTCTTTGTCACGGGCGGTCTCCAATTGATGGCCTGGCGGGTTACAGGCAACGCTGGAAGGTGCCAGGCCTTTTGGCAGACGCTGCCTCGTTGCTCTCAAAGTCTTGGGCAGAGAGCACCAACAAGAGATACCGTTCCGCGTGGTCGCGTTGGGGGAGTTGGTGTCTTCGACAACAAGTGGATCCGATGGGGGCAGATGTTGTCTACGTCCCTAATTTCTTAGCCTCTTTGGCAAAAGAGGGTCTGGCCTATAGGTCAATCAATAAATTTCGTTCAGCAATCTCAGCAGGTCACCTTCCGGTTGATAGTCGCCCGATTGGCGAGCATCCTCTGGTTTGCAAACTATTGAGAGGTATCAGGTTATCTGTCCCCCCAGAACCTCGTTATTCTGTTCTTTGGGATGTTAACAAGGTTTTAAACTTATTCCGTTTATGGCCATCCAATAAGTACTTGTCCAGGAAGCAATTGTCAGCAAACCTAGCAATGCTTTTGTGTTTGATATCCTGTCGCAGAGTTTCTGATGTGAGGGCCCTGGACCTTACAGGCCGAGTTTTCACCCCTGAATTAGTTACATTTAATATATCTAGAAGAACCAAATGCAATTCAAAGTCTGTGTCTTATCCTGCTTTTCCTGATGTCCCTAAATTATTTGTGGTCAGAGCGCTCAAGGCCTACGAAGTGGCAACAGTCGACATACGTCCACAGGGCGGCAGACAATTGTTTATAGCCCTCACCAAACCACACGGGGCGGTCTCGTCCCCTACGATTGCGAGATGGGTTCGCTGGGCAATGCAGGAGGCAGGTATTGATACTTCCCATTTTGGAGCTCATTCTGTTCGGGGTGCAATGGCTTCAAAGACTTTTTCATTGGGGGCGCGGCTGGAGGATATCCTTAATGCCGCAGATTGGTCATCGGACTACACCTTCAAGAGGTTTTATTTTAAACCAGTGGTATCACTGGGATCTTTGGTGGTGGATAAGCTTTAAACTAGCCTAATCTGAAGCCTCCGGTCCTGCCATAGAATGAAAAATTCCTAGCTATCGTACAGGAAAGTTTCAATTCTATTAAGGGCGAGGATTAGCCCACCCTTTCAGTAGAACCCTCCCAGAACACCTAGGTACATATGGTGAGTAAACCTTTGCGTTTAGTTTTGGTCGATGATGATTCTGATAGTATTTGGTCATTATTTGCACTAATGTCACTGTTGTTTGAGGATAATTGGACTGTTCCTCATACCTCAGATTTACATCTAACCTTGTTTGTCTTAGGAGCGGACACTGGCAAACAGGAATAACCGAAGACTGGCTTGATGTGGTCGCAGGAAGAAAGAGGAGGATAGAGCGTCCTCGAGGGAAGTTGGGGGATATCCTTGCTCTGGATTGGCTACCTCCGTTGGACTCTTTTGACTTTCATTTTCCCTATGCATCATGGGAAATGTAGTTTTTATGGTTAATGTGGACTTTTGTAAAGCTGCTGGAGTTAATAAATGGAGAAAGTTGTAAGCCTAATCCTCGCCTCCGCGTCCTTAATAGAATTGAAACTTTCCTGTACGATAGCTAGGAAATTTTTCATTATTGTCTACACTGGGGAATATCAGTTCAGGGAGAGTATATACCAGGAATGAGCAATTGGGTATCAAATTGCAATTCAAGACATTTTTAGGACTATTAATAACTAGAGGTTGAAGAGAATCATAGTTTTGGAGAACCTGATGGTATGGGTTAATTTAAGGTAGATACATTTGTGAACAGATTAAATGCCCTAAACAATTGTCCTGAGCACTCAGAGTTCAAGAAAAGCTAAACGTCCAACATGGAGTCGTGAGGTGTCCATAGTCTTTAATTCGATTCACCAATTATTTTCTTGACACTTTAGTTTCTGTACATCAGTATGAATACATCGGTAATGCACTTTACACAGCTAACACATGTTTTGTCGTATAGCTAATTAGCCTCCGACTTCATCGGGGCTGTAAATAATAAACAAACCAAAAAAATAGTAACTATAATATATTCCACATGATCGTACCATCACCCACCATTTGGTACGAGGTTCAAAACTTTGTTTAATTAAATCATAAACCAATAAGTCCAACGTGACGCATTCTGTCCAAAGGAGACGACGCATGCAAACACAGTACAGTTCTGTGAGTCATAGGTTACAAGTGACACATAAAAACGGCTAGAAGCGTTACAGGACTGATCAAATTACATTTAAATATCAGTATTACAAAGTGAAAACAACACCAATGTCATGTAGATGCAAGACTGTAAAAGGCCATTCATGCAGGTAACCCAGATTTTTAAGCTCACCCTTCTGTGCCAGTCCATAGAAGCAAAATATAATATATTGAGTATGTAAAAAATAAAAACCTGAAATGAGGCAAAATATTATTCTGGTTCCTTATGAGGCATTAATTAAATTCATTCAAAACGTGGATTTCATGTCAAGTACTGGGTCCTACGTAGGTAAACAGAAAAAAATGTTCGAGATTAAAGTATCTGAAAACAAGGATCTTAAAAGTATAAGTAGAGCCATGAACACTAAGACCAAGCAGTCTTCAGATGGCCTAAAATGCAAATAGCCATACCAATAAAGAGGTTGAAAATAATATTAAAAAATAAATAATGCAAATGTCACTAGTATCCCACAGGTCAAATCACCGTAAAGGGTAAAACATGGCATGGTGCAAGTAAAGGCTAAGTCTATTTAAGGAATTTGAGCCGCATGCCAATACCATAGCATAGCGTTCATAAGTAGCCTAGATTACTATAAGGAAAATGCTACTTACCCAGTATGCATCTATTCTTGGCATATAGAGCTGTAGAGTCAAATGCTATGCATATATCGCCATCTAGTGTTTGGTCCGGATATTTGCACTTTGTTTTTCTTCGAAGAAGTCTTTCCAGTCACGAGGTAGGTGACTCCTCCTTTCGGTGATAGTGCGCATGGGCATCGACTCCATTGTTAGATTGTTTTCCCGCAGAGGGTGATAATGGAGTTAGTAAGAGTAGTAAAAGGAGATGTCCATGAATGCATGTATCTAAGTAAGATATTACTGCAACAGGTATATGGACCCGGGGAGGCGGGTGGGCGCCTATGACTCTACAGCTCTATATGCCAAGAACAGATGCATACTGGGTAAGTAGCATTTTCTGTTCGAGGCATATGACCTGCAGATCATATGCTATGCATAGACTATGTAGCAGTTATCTCCCAAAGCGGTGGCTAACCTGTATCTGTTGCAGTGGTTTGAAATAGTGTACGTAAAACTGCCTGGCCCACTCTAGCTTGTTGTCTTGCTAACACATCTACACAATAGTATTTTGTGAATGTGTGAGGAGTAGACCATGTTGCAGCTTTGCATATGTCATCTATGGGTATATTTCCTAAGAATGCCATAGAAGCCCCCAGTTTGCGAGTAGAGTGTGCTCTGGGGGGGAACTGTTAGCGTTCGTTTTGCTTTAGCATAGCATAGCATATTTGAAGGCACTTGACTATCCACCTTGCAATACCTGATTTTGATATGGGATTGCCTTTGTGTGGTGGAGCAAAAGCAACAAAAAGTTGATTTGTGTTACGGAAAGGTTTTGTCCTTTCTATGTAATAAAGCAATGCTCTCTTCACATCTAATGTGTGTAGGGCACGTTCTGCCACTGAATCTGGTTGAGGAAAGAACACGGGTAACTCAATCGATTGATTGATATGAAAAGCAGAAATTACTTTAGGAAGGAATTTAGGATTAGTCCGAAGAACCACTTTATTTTGGTGCATTTGTAAAAAGGGTTCTTCTATAGTTAACGCCTGAAGCTCACCCACTCTTCTGAGTGATGTGATAGCCACAAGGAAAGCAGTTTTCCTTGTGAGAAATTGTAGTTCACATTTGTGCAATGGCTCAAAAGGTGGACCCATTAGTCTAGTGAGAACAATGTTGAGATTCCATACTGGAGCAGGTGGACGTCTCGGGGGAATGACTCTTGAGTCCCTCCATAAAGGCTTTGATAACAGGCACTCTAAAAAGAGATAGATGTTGTCTATTTTGGAGGTATGCAGCTATTGCAGCCAGATGTAAGCGTATGGAAGTGTACGCTAAATTGGATCGTTGCAGATGCAACAAATAACATATAATATTCTGTACATCAAGCGGGTTGATGTGATTGTTATTACAGGTCTATGTGAGGGACTCCCCAACGTTGAAAGTATGGAAGGAGGGCCTGAGGGTGGAGTTCCCATTCGTGTATTTGCTGTCTCTGCCTGCTGAGGAGATCTGCAATCTGGTTGTTGACTCCTGGGAGATGTTCTGCTAGGAGATAAAGTTTGTGCTGAATGGCCCACTTCCAGATTTCTTGGGCTAAGTGGGACAATTGTAGAGTGTGTGTCCCCCCCTGTTTTTGTATGTAATACATGGCTGTCATGTTGTCTGTGCGAATTAGGACAGCTTTGCTCTGTAGATTAGTTTGAAACGCCTTGAGTGCTAGAAATATTGCAAGCAGCTCTAGGTGATTGATGTGGAGCAACTTCTGTCGTTGGCTCCACAAGCCTTGCACTGTGTGCTGTTGTAGATGAGCCCCCCAGCCAGTGAGGGACGCGTCCTCTGTCACTACTATCTGTGGAACCGGGTCTATGAATGGCCGTCCTTTTGATACATTTTGTGGGTTCCACCACTGCAGAGAGCGATGAGTATGGCCGCTTACCAACACTAGATCGGTTAATAGACCATGAGACTGGTTCCACTGACTGGTTAAGCCTTCTTGAAGTGGACGCATGTGTAGTCTGGCATGGGAAACTATCATGATGCAGGATGACATCATTCCTAGTAGCTGCATGTAAGTACGAGCTGGAATCCGACTGTTGGGTTGAAAGCGGAGAACTAAAGCCTGAATATTTCGAATTCTGTCTGAGCTGGGAAAAGATAGAGTTTTTTGAGTATCTATTGTGGCTCCTAGGTAGTCCTTTGTATTGGTTGGTTGGAGATGTGACTTTGGCACATTGATTGTGAACCCTAGTTGATGCAGTAGCCGAATTGTTTTGAAAGTGTGCTGCCGACATTGTAGGTACGTGCTGGCTTTTATAAGCCAATCGTCTAAGTATGGGAAGACGTGGATGCTTTGTCTCCTTAGGTGAGCAGCTACTACCGCCAGACACCTTGTGAAGACTCTGGGGGCGGTGGTGACCCCAAATGGGAGTACACTGAACTGATAGTGTTGACCCGCTACCACAAACCTGAGGAATTTGCGATGAGCAGGGTGAACTGGTATATGAAAGTAGGCGTCTTTTAGATCTAGAGTAGATAGAAAGTCGCCTTGTTGTAGGAGAGGAAGTACCTGTTGAAGTATGTTGCACTGAGACCGATCACAGAAAGTTCCGTAAGGCTCTCAAAACCTGGCTGTTCTGAGTTCATTCTTTTTCTCATTCTGCTCCTTCCCTCCTTTTCTCCATCGTTCCCTGTGACAGGCCAGAGCTTTGAGACCTTCGGGTGAAATGTGCGCTTAACAAAATCCCATAACATAACAAGTGTCACCATGTGGAAATGGTCTGAATGAATGTACCTGTTGAGTGCTCTGAGATCTAAGATCAGTCTGAGAGAACCGTCTTTTTTGGGAATCAGGAAATAAAAAGAGTATACGCCGGACCCTTGATGTTGAGGCGGCACAGGTTCTATGGCCCGTTTTAGAAGTAGAGACTGAACCTCCTGTTTGAGGAGGTATAGATGGTCGGGTGACAGTTTGTGGGGTTATGGTGGAATATTTGGAGGCGTTTCGATAAATTCCAGGCAGTAACCAGAACGGATAATTTGGAGTACCCAATTGTTTGTTGTTATTGATTGCCAGATTGGTAGAAAATCTGACAGTCTTCCCCCGACAGGAGTTGAGTGGTCGGGAGGAAGTGAAGGCAAGTCACTGCTTTGTGTTGGCAGGGGAGTTGCGTGAATTTGAACCCCGTCCCCTGCCCCTACCATTGTTACCCCTGTACCCTCCTCTGAAATAACCCTTAGATGGAGAGGGTTGGTTATTGCCCTTGTAGGTGGAGGTGGCTTCTGAGGAGGTATTTTTGGAAGATGGAGCGTCGAAAGGAAGCACGACCCTGTGTGGACTGAAGGGCTCCCATAGACTTGGCTACCTCAGTATCTTTCTTCATTTTCTCAAGTGAAGAATCTACCGCTGGGCTAAATAGATGTTCCTTATCGAATGGGGTATTTAAAATGGAGGTTTGAACCTCAGGTTTAAAACCAGATACACGGAGCCAGGCGTGTCTCCTTAAGAGGACACTAGTATTTATGGCTCTAGCAGCAGTGTCTGCAGCATCTAGAGAGCATCTTATTTGATTGTTAGCAATAAGTTGCCCTTCATGAACTAGATCTTGTGCTTTTGATTTGTGTTCTGGGGGTAAATATTGGATCAGTTGTTCCATTTCATCCCAGTGCGCACAGTCATATCGCACTAACAGTGCCTGGGTGTTGAAGACGCGCCAGAAATTAGCTGCTTGAGAAGCTACCCTTTTCCCCGAAGCATCAATAAGTTTTGATTCCTTATCGGGAGGTGGAGCCTCTCCTGTTGTCTATGAGTTGGCTCTTTTTCTTGCATTGGACACTACCATGGAGTCTAGTGGCAACTGTCCCCTTATATATACTGGGTCTGATGGTGCCGGCTTGTACTTCTTGTCCACTCTAGGGGTAAGAATAAGAGCCCTGACTGGGTCATTAAAAATGTCATCTACATGCCTGACCATCTCTTTGAGCATGGGTAGTGTATGTGATGACTTCTGTGTTGTACTGAGGGTTTCAAAGAGGAAATCCTCTTCTAATGACTCCTTATGAAGCTGCACCCCATGATAGTTGGCAGCTCTACCCAATAACTCAATGTATCCTACACTATCATCTGGTGGAGAGGGTTTGGTAGGGTAGAGATCGGGATCATTGCCTGTGGGCGAATTGGTGTTATAATCGTCCCATGGGTCTTGTAATAACTGATTATCATCCCTATCCTGATCATTATCCCCGTCATCCTGGTTGTCAGGTGTATGTGGTGGTGAATGTTCAGGTGAAATTGGTTGAAGCTGAGGGGAAGGTGGTGATGAAGGAAGAGGAGGAGGGGAAGGGTTAGTTCCAACAGATCTCTTCTTTAAAGGGATGTGATATTCTTCTTGTACATCAGCCCTTCTTTTCAGAGTCACTTTAGTAGTGATATGGCCAGTCTGTGGATGGATATGCAAAAGCTTTTGTTTTGGATCCGGTTTTTCAATTGGGGCATCGAAACTAGGCTTTGTAGTGGTTTTCTGCACTTCCGTCTGTTTCGGCGCCAACATTTTCGGTGCCGGAGTCGAAACCGTTGATGTTTTCGGGTCCGACGACTTTTTCGAGGCCGAATGGTGGGGGTCGGTGCCGGACCTGTGTTTCGACCCCGAAGGCTTGGGCTCCGAACTTTGTTTGGAGGGAGTCTTTTCGGAGCCGGAAGCCTTTTTAGAAGGCTTCGGTGCCGAGCCGGAGGGCGGGGCATCAGAAGCGTTATCTCGGTGCCGACCGGGGCCCGAGGGCGCGGGTTGGACCATAGCCTTCTTTTTAACTGAAATAGTGTCTTGGGATGAGGGGGGAGGTTTACTCACGGTACGTTGACCCTGTGGGATGTCCTCCTCTTGGTCGGATTCGAAATCTACGATGTCGACCGGCTCTTGGTCCTCCTCTGTTCCCATGGCCTCGCCGGCCTCTTCGTCCGACTGTTGACCGAAGATGTCCGGAATGGAGCTTGTGTGCTGGCTCTGCATGTCGCGACGTCGAGCCCGACGGTCGCGAAGTGTTTTCTTGGAGCGGAAAGCCTGGCACGCGTCGCAATCTTCTTCTTTGTGTTCGGGTGACAAACACAGGTTGCACACTTTGTGTGAGTCGGTGCGCGGGTATTTCGCGTGACACCGAGGGCAGAATTTAAAGGGAGTTCGTTCCATCGACTGCAGGCCCGAAGGCCTTCCATGAACTTTCCGTTCGAAAGATTAGTTTAAGGAATTACGATACGCGATAGAAAGGGAAACGCGATCGAAACAATACCGTCGAGGGTGAGTATCTTGCGCACCGAGGGAAACCCGAAGGAAACGGTGTCGAACCGGAGCGCAACAATAAACATCCGAACCCGATAGCGGAAAAAAACAATCTAACAATGGAGTCGATGCCCATGCGCACTATAACCGAAAGGAAGAGTCACCTACCTCGTGACTGGAAAGACTTCTTCGAAGAAAAACAAAGTGCAAACATCCGGACCCAACACTAGATGGCGATATATGCATAGCATATGATCTACAGCTCATATGCCTCGAACTGTGTGTTATGTCACAGCAGACAAGCAGGGTGAAAATAGATGCTGTCTCCAAGGTCAGTAGCAGAGGCGGCTAAAACAGAAGTCACGGCAACATGTTCGCTGATTAACCGTGCCGATAAGAAAACCCGCGCAGGAACGCACCAATATGTGTAAATCCAAGTGATCTTCAATGTAAATTTAAAGTAAAGCCCTCAAAGGCAGTAAGTACACTTGTAAGTGTGTTCTCCGTATTAACGAACAAATGCGACTAGTAAACAAGCAGTAAAGTGTTCACCGACATATGAGCAATACCGTAGCAAAAGCTAATGCAAGTAAGCATGTGACAGTCAACACCTCCTTGTTTAAAAAATGTAAGCGAAAAAGCGCAAGTGAGGTGAAATTATTTAACTTTGAACTTATATCTAATCAACGTGTGCAATTCTCAGAGAGTGCTCCTTCCTCGTGTACTTTCGGTGTGGATAAGTAATGCCATCTTGAATGCACTATTTATACTCCGTCTACTAAACACTATGTGACAAAAAGTAAAAAGCTGGCGGAAATGTTAAGATGTCTACATATATGTCAACTCCCTAAAATTTATATAACGGTGGTTCAAATGTTTTCAGAGAAGTTAAAACAAAGTCTTCATGAATCCTGCGATCAGTTTAATTAGACAAGGAAAAAAGTGTCCAGAGAAGTAGTGTCAAATGCGAAAAAGCTATAAAAATTGACAGCAACTCTCTCAAGTCGTATGCGTAGAGCTCAACAGAGGAAAAATAGGCTAAAATTTAAGAGCAAAGGTGGCTGCCATCTTAGAAAAACTATTATATAAAGAACGAAGGCGCCTTAGCAGTATCTGGCCTGGCACAATGGAAAGGAAAAACTGGTAGCACAAATTTCCATTAAACCAATCAAAGGTAACCAAGAGATAGGCATTAAACAAAATCGAATACATAACCCACACATGTAAGGTCAACTGGGTCTGCGGTACGGGTGTGAGCAAAAATAGATAGGCTTAAACCAAAATCGAACACATAACCAACACATGTAAGATCAGCAGGGTCTGCGATACATGTGTAAGTAAAAATGTCTAATCCTGTCTAAGAGTGAAACATGAACATGGATGGCACAGACAGTGGAACCCACAGTAAATAGAAGGTACAAACGTTTCAATAGTACAAACATCTTTTCAGGATAACATCAGTCTCCTAAGAAATATTGCAGTTCATTATCAATATTCAACTCAAGTTCCAAAGATTTTAGTTTCATGCTTCAAGTCGCCTCACAGAGTCTCAACTTGAGTCCATGATTACCACCCCGTACATCACTTTTTACATGATCTATCCCATGAAATCTGAAGTTATGATGGAAGCCTCGAGCCTCGCATTCTGTGTAAGAGCTGTAAAATTTTCTGAAATGCATTCCTGCCGTGGTCTAATTGTACTTTCAACATAAATTTTTTTACAGAGACAAATTATTACATAAACCACAAATTGTGTGTCACAATCAATATATGTGGCAATGACAAAATCACTGTTAAAACTCAAACCTAACATTCTGTCCAATGCCCGTCTGCACATGTTGCAGCGGCCACATTTATGGAAACCCCTGGCACGTTCAGATAATCAAGTCCTATGTATTGGCGATTGGGGGTAGCTTGGACTAATCATGTTGTCTAAGGTTAACACTCTTCTGGAAGTTACGCTAGGGTTAGGCGTCAAATAAGGTTGTAGTGATTTGTCTGAAGTAAGCAAATACTAGTGTTTCCTCAAAATGTTATATAATTTCCCAGAATCTGGGTGGAAACTGGTAATAAGATGCAACGTTTCAGTTTTTGTCCCCGTGACCTTCTGTTTGTGACGTAATGTGGTCTTATGATTAAGATGATGTGCTTTCATCCTGGCTGACTCTACTACAGTTCTGTCATAACCAATGTTAATAAATCCATGTTCAATGTCTTGTAGAGAGCTGACAAATTCATCATCCTCACTGCAGTTGCATAATGCTCTAAGCATTTCGTCGTAGGGGATTGCATTAATTTGTGTTTTAGGGTGGGAACTTGTGGTATGTAAGAGAGAGTAGCAAGATGTCTTTTTTCTATACATCCTACTGCAAATATGTGTTCCCTGTATGTATAGTTACACATCTAGAAAGACAATGCGTTTGTGACTGTACTCAAATGTAAAAGACATATTACTATCATTAGTGTTCAGGAAAGCAAAAAATTCATTCAGCAACTCAATATTTCCCATCATGATCATTAAGCAATTATCTATATACCTCCCCCAGTAGTGAATATAGTCAGTCCATCTGGCACCCTCTGGATCCCAGATCTGCTCCGCCTCAAACCAGCCCATAATAAAATAGCAAAAGACAGAGCAAATCTGGAGCCCATCGCAGTTCCGCGAAGCTGTCTGTACAATGTGCTGTTAAATAAGAAGTATTGTTCTCAAGAACTAGACTAGTCATCATCAATAACCTTTCTGTATGTTCCATATATTCTATAGATCTTGTATAGTGTATTAATTCCATTAACATGTGAAATGTTTGTATATAGTGATACCACGTCCATGGTTACCAAAATCACCCCAGGTTCTTAGGTCACATCACTTAATATAGTCAGAATGTGTTTTGTATCCTGGATATGAGATTCATAACAAAAGGTCTTAAAAATACGTCGACATAGTGTGACAATCTTTCTGTCTGTCCCTCTATACCAGCAACTATTGGTCTCCTTAGTGGGAACTGTAGGTTCTTGTGGACTTTGGGAAGGGTATATGGGCATGAGAATCTGGGGCAATCTATTAACAGATAAAAGTAATTGTCATCACTGAGTAGCCCCAGACTCTGCCATTAATTGAGTTTTGTGCTAATCATCCTGGTTACAGTAGGTATTGGGTTAGAATCCAGTTTAATATACCAGGTTAACATTGCCTAGTGGGGAGTACAACTTACTGTCAAAGTCCACTTTGTTCATTAGGGCCATGTTCCATCCTTGGTCAGCCTCTCTAAAAAAATAGATCTCTAATGCTCTGTAGTTGTCGTAAGGGAAAGCACTCAGATTTTGTAAGATTATCCTGAAAAGCCATCTTATGTCAAATTAGCCATACGACGAAACACGTGTTGGCTGTGTAAAGTGCATTACTGATGTATTCCTATTGATGTACAGAAACTAATGTGTCAAGAAAAGAATTGGTGGATCGAATTAAAGACTATGGACATCTCACGACTCCGTGTTGGACGTTTAATTTTTCTTCAACTCTGAGTGCTCAGGACATTTGTTTTGTATTATTTTAACCCATGTGTTGTGGGTTATATCTGGGGCTGCCTGGTAGCCAACCCCTATTCTTGAGCACCATTTATTTGTAACTTTTCTTGTTCCTTCTATTTAGATTAAATGTCAGTTTGAAGGTTTCTTCAGTTGGAGACCAGATCATGATGCAATGCAGGTAGATATATTTGCTCAAGATTGGAAAAGGTTGAGATTGAATGCCTTTCCTCCTTTTGCTGTGATACAGCAGGTTAGTGTGGATAGGGAGAACATGGGAAACAATGGTGATGGCAACACAGTTATGGCAGTCTTAGTCTTAGTTCCACACGGACACGTTAGTGGATTGTCCAATGTTGTTGCTGGTATTTTCTGATTCATTGATAGGTCACAGAGAGTTATACGATTTGGTCCTGGAGTGGCATAGTCAGTGAGTAGCATGGAAGATTGCGGGATAGTTCTGCAAGTTTTGGGGCTTTCAGCTGGAAGTGTGAAAGGTGATTCTGGGCTCCAGGGATATAGATTGGCATGGAGAAAATGTTTTGTTGGTGAATTTAAAGGAGTGAGGATCCGGTTTGATTTTTGGTAGTAAACCTTCTTAATTTTCTATCAGAGTTATTTGAGAAAGGTCTAACATAGAACATAGTGAATTTATATCATGCCATGATTTCAGATAGCCATGTTCTGGTGAAAAGTATTCTGGTTTACGTACAAGGATTGATGAGAGATAAATGTAGCCAGTAACTAAGGTCCCAATGTATATCTTGGTGGTGTGAATACTCTGTTGCAATGCGACGGAGTATATATACTAGCAAGATGAAGGTCCGCCTGCCAAACTAAAAGCAGGCGTACCTTAGGTTTTATTACGACAGAGACTACTCTATCTCCGCCATGATTAAACCCTTCTGATGGCCCTGTGGAGTAAGGGCCGTCGGAGACAGACCTAATTCTGCCCAACTAATTTATATAGGAGAAATTAGTGGTCAGTTTTCACTGCCCATCAAAGGTAGGAAAACCCTGGTGTTAAGGGGCAGAGAAAATTGCTAAATGTGCCACTCGCGTGGTAGAACCACAATGATATAACTCCCATGACGAGGGAAGCATTGTTTTTCTTATTTTGAAAAGAAAATCCCGCTTCAGGATTTTCTTTTTGAAAATAAAAAAGAAAGCAATTTGGTATAGGGCTCCGTCATGTTGACGGAGCTGTGCACAAAACTGTAGACGGCACTGACAGGAATCGCCATGACGGAGGTTCTTGCCAATGCTTTAGAATTAACTGCTTGGCAGCCATTTCTAAATTTGGTGGGTGAAGGAGTCTCGGCCTGGCGGACGTTAAGTCCACTGCCAAGTCAACGGAGATTACTCTGCCCACCAACATTTAAAACAGGCCCTACATTTTGTTTACTTTTGGATGTAAATGTGGTTTTACAGTTGTTGATTCAACAGGAAGGGTATGTAAGGTTGTTATTGAAGACGTTGTCTTGGAAACAGGACATGCTATTCAGTTTGTTTTCCTATAAAAGGGTTTCAGTGTAAAGGCTTTGGACGGTCCCTCTAGAAGTTATCAGCTGGAAGGTTTCTGCTTCTATTCATCTATAAGGACAATATCAAAGTAATCACATTCTTTTTATCTCCATTCTCAGATCAAGAGAAAGCATTTATGGTTGGTGGTACTTTGCAGGATATTTTGAGGTCTGTCTTAAATACAATCATAATTTTCTACCTACCCCGTTGTAGAAATTTGGATTGGCCCACTTTAGTAGCCAAAGAAGAAAGTCCTAAGAGCTGTCAGATGGATGGCTGTCAGAACCATTCATGAAAACAATGCTTTGCTGGTATATTTCTTCTTGCAAATGTGAGTTGGAATTTTGATACCAAATGCCGGACATTAAGCATTGCTGGAGCATCTAATGATCAATGTAATTCTGTGACAACGGCAGTGGATAAACACAAATACAAGTTAAGTTAAATATGCTAAAATTTCAGTTTTCAAGCTTTAAACATATGCTCAATTACATAGTACACTATCAAAATGCCAAGGTTTCTTACTGAGGTTCTCAGAACAGATCCAGATAGTGAAATACTGTTGAGTTTCTTGTGACAACCGCATCCCTTCCATAATCTGCTGCACTGTAGTATTATTGCCATGTTTCAACTCCACTGAACGATATGACCCATCCATTCGGTATATTCGGACTTTTTCATACTAAAGTAAAAATATATATATATTTCTCATTTAAAAAAAAATATTATCATTAGCAGTCAACCAAAATACACAATTGGCTCCCTGGTCACGTTTTGAAGGTACTGGGGAGTAATGAGTACAAACGTGCATGAGTAAACATGGTGAAAAGGGGTTCTAATTTGCATTTCATGGTTTGAAAGCACTTAGTGTGTTTTTTGCTTGATCCTGTGGAATTTATCTAGGTACTGTATGGTTCCACATTAGGTTGTGGTCAAGGCAGTGCCACAGCAGAGGTAAAATACAGGGATCACACTGGGAGAGCCAACTTTCTCTATAATGTTAGCTACTTCCTAAAAATGAAAATCATCCTGCGGTACTAACAACTTTTGTCACCACTATACAGTGAACTCATCATACAAGATTAAAACAGTGGTGACTCCATGTAAGATTACTAATAGTCAACACTTGTGCACAACAGGCAGGGTTTCCAACAGAAATTTCATGTTTGAATTTTTCAATTTATAATGCCAATTTCATATTTTATCAATATGAAATGTTTCCACGCGAGTCGTGAAATATAAGCAATAGAAGCAAGTGTCTTCTAGAACCCAAAAAATATTATCAGTAATTTGCCACCAGCCTCAATTTGACTTCTTATGCAAATGCCAGGTTTAAATATATTTTAGATATACAAAACATCAGCTCATGAGCTTTAAAGAATATATATATTTTGTAATCATCACAAGCTTTCCATTCTGTGTAAACAAACTGAATTCACAAAACAGAAATGGAGTTAGTTTGTGGCAAGAAATACTTTTTTCCTCAACATAGCAGTTTTCAATTTTGATAATTAAATATTTGATCCCCAAACATCAGCATGTAATTTCCATTAAGTATTGACATGTACAGCTATCTCACATGGACAGGTTTTAAGTCACATGCCATAAATTGTCAGCACATGCCAAGAAAAGTCACCATAACATCAAAGATAGCCACAATATATCAAAGATGGCAACCTTTGTGCCATGCCAGTGATGGACACCATAATACCACAATGTATACAATGCCAGGGCACCATGGTGGCAGGGAAACACATCCTAATAAAACTGCTGTTTCTAATATGTCAAGAGTGAGCATCCTTATGCCAATGGTGGTTACCACTGTGGATCAAGGGTGGCACAATTAGGCTAAGAACGTTAACAAGATGTCAATGAGATAAGAACCACTGTGCCAGGGGAAGAAACTACTATGACAGGCCTGTCCACAGTTAGGTGAAGTAGTCTCTCATTTGCCAAAAATAGCAATCATTATGCCAAAGCCTCTATAATGCCAGGGCTGGACACGATAATGCCAAGCATACACAATATGTCAAGGATATCAATTGTTATTCTAGACTCTCAATCACCATACATTTTGTGGAAGCATCATACCTAATGCCCAGATAGCTGCATCAGGTTGGCAGTCATTAACGGCTGCTTGCAGGGTGCAGACTGCACATTTTACTGAACACTGAAAATGTTTACTAAAAGTAGACTTAATGCAGATAGAGAAACATATCCCAGCTAACTGGTCTGACCATTTTCACACACCATTCTTACTTTGGGTCAGAGATAGGAAAAATAATGACATGCCTAATTTGATCTGTAGAGTCTCATCCAAGCTACCTATTTAGTAAACACCACAGATGCTAATTATTTCACCTCCACATAAAACATGCCCACCTCTGGTTTTATGAAAGATCTTCCTCCATGAAAAAAAGTGAAAAAAACATGCTACATGGTATTCTAAATAACTCATTAAAGGAAAGCTCTGACAGCAATGTAAAAAGTCTAGTGCAAATACCCTCCACATACCAATCTTAACATTCTTAGATGTATGAAGAAAATGTACAAGAGACTTGCTTTTATCTGATTTATTTTCAAGAATGTTGCTGTACCTAAAAGGCGTTTTTGCACTTTATGTTTAGCAATGCAATACTAACAGATTAATCAGATGAAAGGGGTTACTGTGGAGGTGGGGCTTGGACTTTTAAACACCTTTTGGGCCCGGCTGCTTATATTTCTCCTTTATTTGTTTAAAGTCGACTCCCAGGCCACTATCAACTTGCTCCTTCAATCTGCAATGTACCAAGAGCTGATCATAACTATCACAACTGATGGCTGCTCTAGCTTATGCACCCAATTCAGGCTTTGAGCGACGGTCCCTCCTGATGACATTTCCACTGGAGCACAGGAATCCCTACGAGACTCGACAGGGCGCGGGATGGACACTTTGGGCATCAGGAAAGACACCCGGTGTCCCAGAGAAGTGCTGCTGCCGAGGTCTGACTCGCCTTTCAGAACTGTAAGATGCCTCTTGAGTTCCTGTACAGTCTCAAATGCCCGTGCATCCCAACCAACAGCAAAGTAGGTGAGGGCAAGTGCAACGCAGGCATCAGCCAGAGCACATTAGCGCTGGTTGCAAACGACCCCCACACACCCACCATAGAACAGTGCGGACATGGAAGACAATAACCCACCATTTTCGATTGGGCTGATCTCTTGTGGAGGACAATATCATCCCTGTGCGGGTCACCAGTCTCATTACATTTTCTGACGTTCTTAGAGGAACTATTCAATCTAGAGGCAGTTTAAGAACTTCATCTGTAGAAGGTCACGGCTGATAAATGAGCTGCCTATCGAGTCCAACAGGTCTCTTCCCGCATCCTATGTAGTTGGCTTTAATCAATAAGATAAACGGACGAGCTTTGCATAATTTTATCTCTGTTAAATGAACACACAGTTATGAAGGTATACCCTCACGGTCTATGAATGATACAGCAGCAGATTACACATAATAAATAACTAGAGGAATACCTCTGTCAAAGATCAAAGCTTCCTGTCAATTACTATTCTCTAATGCAGTGACCGGAGATTCCAGAGCGTTATCCCACTTACCCACAGAAAGCCAACATGTCACCAGTGACATTAGAGTCAATAATGGCAGAGCTAAATGGAATAAAGTCCTCTATTGATATAGTTGAGGTGTCCACAGCGTCTGTCACTAAATAACTTAAAAATATTCATGAGGCATTAACAACTTTTTAAATCACAAACACAGACTTATGAAATCTGGATCACAGACCTGGAACATAAATTCTACAATATGCCAGACTGGAGAGACAACCTCCGGGGGAAATTCATTGACCTCAAAGACTGGAGCAGATATAACAACATTCAAATATTTGGCCTGTCAGAAATGGAATAAATGGCGGAACTAATCATGCTTTTAACTGATCCATTGCCTGAAATCACAGGCCTGGAATTTTCATCCAGCACTGGAATTTCATGGGGCACATAGAGTTAAAAGGAGGCCTGCCATATCCGCCACTTGGGTCCCTACACCCAATCCTGTTATAGTGTGTCTCTTGCGACATCAACACGCCCATCAACTACTTTGTCGGACTAAGAGAAACAGGGTAACTAAACAATTCATTGACTTGGCTCTCCAGCTTGCTAAGAGCTTGGTTACCGATACATGGAAATCGCCCACTCCCCTGTGATTTCTGCCTGGACGCACTCCATGAGAGCTTGGGTCCAGGCCGAGAGTGTGGCCCTGCACAGAGAGGATTTCAGGGGACTGTGCAAATACCCCCTCTCTGCCAGCTTGGACACCCACATAGCTGAGTTCCACTTTAACTTGCTGGATGCTGATGCCCCACTGGAAGACCCCTGTACCCAGCCTATCTGCAACCCCTCCTAATGTTCACCTAGTGCAATATATGTTGAGTGCAATCATTTTTTCCCCCTTCCAGCATGCAGAACGAACACATCCGTGCTCTAGTGCTGACAGTTCTTTAATCGAATAACGTGCAGGT
Organism: Calotriton arnoldi; assembly: GCA_963921515.1. NCBI lineage: Eukaryota > Metazoa > Chordata > Amphibia > Caudata > Salamandridae > Calotriton > Calotriton arnoldi. The sequence goes on along the minus strand of CAWUFW010000256.1, from coordinate 4,470,122 downwards.
GTGGGCTAGTTGCAATGTTTGATTTTTTAAAATAAAATTGTCTTTTGTTGCTCATGCAATACCAATATGTTACAAGCTTTGTCACAATCGTTCAAGTACATTTGCAAACGCGGATTCAACAGATCTCTATCCTGTTTAATCTGACACTTGGAAATGTGATGCAAGCAGTATTCATGTCACCAGATTGATGTATTTCTAAAATGCAATTTGCTCTGTATGTGGACATAACAGATTAAATAAGGAAAAAAAATGTTCAATAAAAAGATTTATAAAAAAAAAAAAAACACTCCCAAAAACTACTTTTAGCCTCTAAACTGAAGGTATGTCCAATCTCAATTGTGGCATATTTTTTCTACAAAACCAATATAGTCATAGAAAATTTCTGGCACTCCGTCAGAAACTGAGGAAACCCAACATACCCTCTGGTCTCCTGGATCCTGTTACAATGATCATTACGAAAGACAGGAAAACCCAAAAATGTACAGATCCCAGAAATTAAACTCAGAATTCATTACAGACATGGATGTCGGCGAAATGGGCACCAGCATTACACACATGGACAAACCTCTAGAGTCTATAGAACAACGCAATGACCCTCCTAATCAGCACACACATGTACCCATCAACTCCTGAGATACATGGATGCCCCCAAGAATCAGAGCATGAACAAGGATTCTCAGTGCTCTTGGGATAAATCCTGATCACCATTAAACCTGCGACTAGCCATCGGACAATCAGATGATTCTTTAAATCACAATCATGCCAGGTGACTATCGTATATAGATCCTAGAGATCACCTCTACATCACAAGCATCCGTAATGCAGTTGGGCTACAAAGAGAAGTACAGCCCTCTAGTTAAAGCTAAGGTTAAAAACATAGAATTTATAGTTTCCATATTTATTGTGACTCATTCTTTTCGAGTTTCTCTTCAGTGGTCTTTTTACCATAAGGGCAACGGGTCTTGGCAACATATAATAAAGACAACTCCAACTACCCCCCCTCTCTATTTTTTTTCCATTTCTTACTCCTTCGCAAACCTCGTCTTCACAATCCCAGCAACAACAGACCATTATTCATCTAGTCTCTCAACATCAATGGTTTCTCTACATTTGTCGAGCACAAAAAGATTCTATCATATCTTGCACCTCACAAAGCAGACATTGTTTTCCTGCAAGAGACCCATTTAATGGCCACTGAGTCTGAAAAACTGAGTCTGAAAAACAGGGGATAGTTATCTTCTCAGCCACGAACCATCAATCAATCCAACCATCAAATGAGCATTCTATCTCTTATAGGAAACAGTGCGTAAAGAGTCTCCTTCATATGAACGTGAAAGCCAGGATAATTCAATCATGGAACGATACGAAGGGTAGATATGTCTTCGTCAAACTCTCAGTGTAACGCCACCATCTTGTTAAAGACCATGTCTACACTCCTAACGTCCAGAAAAGCAACTTATTTTCACAGATTGTGTACTGACCTCGGTTCATCACAACTCCTTATCAGGGTGAGTCTAAAATATGACCATCAACCCAATACTAGATAGATCAGGACAGCCTGACACCAGCAATATCCTACACAGAAATATGCTCAAAGACCTGATGTCTTAGCACAGGCTGGTGGAACCCTGGTGTCTACTTCACCTCACAGGTAGATAGCATGACTTATTCTGTCACCTCAGTATATTTTTTCTTGATAATGCTCCTGTACTACCTTGGGTGGAGAGGTACAACACTGCAGGGATGTTCGATCATTTTCCAATTACATTGTCATTAAGCTTTCCGATGATCACCCCAAACACAAAGACCTGGAGAATGAACACTATATGAAATTATGTTTGCAGATACAGGATTACCCAGACTCGAATAAAAGCTCAGTATCCGCCCCTCAAAGTTTTTGGGTCACTAAGAAGGATTAGAGTCCATTTTTTATTCTAAGTTTTTATATGGCATTTTTAATTGAAAAATATTACAGACAATATCCGGCTAGCATTTTAAGCAGTATATATAGTGATTAATTGAAGACTTTTTGGAAGTAAGGTCGATAATATTCTGTTACAGTCAAATAGCACGGATGATGCAATGCTATGTAGAATAACCATGAGAAAGAGGAAAGAGAACTAAACATGAATGAACAAACCGTCATAGAAGGGGTAGGTGATTGGGAAGCTGCTGCTAACTGGACAGGCCAGGTAGTGGTGCAGGTCTGGGGGAGCAGTGCAGAGGGATCAGTGGCATCTGTGCTAAGAAAGGGAACTGGAGGGCATTTGTTATGCAGGAGCCAAAATGAGATGCCAGCACACCAAGAGCCTAGAAGGTAATTGGCATGGGCATCATATACCCACGGGGTGTGTGCCGTGCTACAAGTTCAGGGCGAGCAGGAGTCCTCCTTATTAATGCTTTGAAGATGGATCAGCACGGTGTCCCATTCCAGTGATATGGGATGTTTGTGGAAGCCCCAGGTCTCCTCTCTTCGAACTGCTGTGCTTTCGGCTTCCAACCAGCTGGCCAGTGTACACCACCAGGACTCAGCCTGAGAGGGCAGCTGCGTATGTCACTTAAGGGTTATGGCCCTCTTAGCTAGAAGAAGCGCAAGGTTTGAGAACTGAGCTGCCACCTTGTTATGTCTAGAGCGCTTGTAGACTCCAAGGGCACTGTACACCCAGGAGCCCAGTCCTTCACAGTTGGTAATGTCAGTTATAGTGCTAAGAACCACTCGTCAAGAGTGCACTAGGGATGTGCAGGACCAGAGGATGTGACAGAGGTTCACATTGTCAGAGCCGCAGCAGAGGTAGCAGAGTTGTACATTTGGGAAGATTAGATTCAGTTTAGTGGAGGTGAATTATACTCTGTGGAGGATGGAGAACTGGATATTCTTAAAACGTGTGTTTCTGAAACTAGATGAGGGTATTCTAATGCAAACACATATTCTTAATCGTGAAGCCCCTCCCAAAGTCTGCTTCCCTGCACTTCCGGAGCTGTGTAAGAGGGATTAGTGTGTGTTTCCATAAGGCTTTGTATAGCCAGGTCACTAAGTGTCAGCCAGTACCCATTAATAGCAATTTTTGTACCACTGCATGGATTTGTGGCTCCTCCTAGGTGATTTCCCACAACATACAGCAGATCTGCTGGAGCTGTCTCTCATTAGGAATTGCCCCGGTGGGATGCAATATGTTGCTCAAAAGTAAGAAAATGGCTGTCTAAAAAGAGTTCCCTGATGGTAGGTATGGTTTTGTCATGCTAATAACATAAATCCTTGGGTGTCAGAAGTCCCGAGCATCCGGGCAGACCCCGGAATGGTATCTCAGGGGCATACAGGAAAATGTGCCATGTGAGTTGAAAAACCTAGTTAATGCATTGGCAAATAATTGTCACCAATCTAGGGCATGTGGGTTAAAATTTAGTCTTCGGAAGAGGAGCTAGAGCATGTCCGCCGGGGTTAGCAAGCCCTGACCCAATCCAGTGTCTCCAAGGAAGCGGCAGACAAGCCAGCTAGATAGCCATTGGAGTTGAACAGCTAGATAATAGTTCTCGAAGGAAGGAGCACACAGGCCTCCCTGTCCCACAGGCAACTCAAGTTTATCCAGATATCCAAATGGACTCACCAAGCATGCAGTCAAGCATTAGAGGCCTGATGATAAATGATGCATCAGCTAAATGGGCAACTCTCTGGACTCAGAGAGACACATTGGAACAATGTCAATCCCAGGTGTCCTTGGTATCCCTGAAGAAATGTGTTTTCCTTTCGCAACCACGCGAAGGCGGCCAGAGAATAAAAGAGAATATTTCAAATAAGCTGCTCGGAGTTTCTGCTTGACAGCCAAGAAGGAGTACCTCTGACGCAGGACTGCTAGCGTGTAGTCTGGAAAGAACATAATGCGAGCATTATCCACTACTATGCCATTTAACTTGTGGGTTTTGCAGAGGATGGAGATGTGGTCTTTATTATGTAATAAACAGAACACCAACGGTCTAGGGTTGGCACCTAGGAGGGGTCTCTGCATTGGCATGCGGTGGTCCCACTCAACTGAGAAGAATTGCGATAGTGCGGTCTGTGGGAGGATGTCACGCACCCATCGTATGACACAGACAATTGCATTCTGTCCCTCAACTCCTTCCGGGAGGCCCACCACTGGGACGTTATTCCTCCTGGATCGGCCCACTGCATCCTCCGCCTTATCCTCCAAGACACGGATTCGATCTGTGAGGGTGCGTATGGACATGTCCATCTCTTGGGCCAGCAGCTGGAGTATAGCAAGAATTTGCTCTGCAATGCAGACTTTCTTGGCCAGTTTTTAATGGACCGTGTGCAACAGTGATAGGTCAGCGTCTACAGTGTCGATCTTGTTCTCAAGAGAGGCACAGGAATTTTCTATAGCTGCTGGGACCGTGTCAAGTTTATCATCATGCGAAGATCGATGCTCAGAATGGTCTGAGGAGTCCGGGGCGCGATTCAGAGACTTTGATGCAGTAGGTAAGTTGTGATGGGGCCTCTGAGCTGCTGAACGTAGGTGGCCCGTGACGTTCCAGAGGTCGGAACCAGTGTCAGATGGAGGCCTGGGTCTTCAGTCCAGAGGTCCCACTTGCCGGCAATGGTGGTGTGGAATCAGGCACCGGCAGTATGAGCAGCCCTTTGTTCATTGGAATGTGCCTGATTTCTTCCTGCCACTACAATTCCTGGAAGGTTGCTGGACCTGAAGGAGTGAGGGTGTTGAATGAGGTAGCCACAGGGATATGCGAGGTGGAGCAGGACCTCCAGGATGTTCTCAGTGGTAGGGCGAGAGACCAGGGTGATCTGCATCAACCACGATCCCAGCCTAGCTCACAGATGGTGTGATCCCCCCAATGCTAGATGGCCAGATCCTCCCACCTGGGTCTCGGGGAAATCAGCGGGGCCACGAGTTGTGAAGGGGCTGTTAAATGCAAGCGTTCATCCGCTGCCCACATCGCCGGTGATGTTGGTCACTAGCTGCCAGGATTTACCGCTCAGTTCAATGTGTTCCGTGCCGGTGCGGCTTCGTCTTGCCCACTGGTGTCAGCTGCACCACATCTGCAGGCTAGCACAGGCAGGGGATGGGGGAGAAAGTGGGGGCCATAGGGTTCAGGCCTCTGCGTGGAAAGTCGCAGACCACATCGCAAAGCAATCGGCCGCCTCAGGTGTTTCTCCGCATGGCTCCCCCCACCTTTAGTGTCCAGGATCGAGATCGCAGTGACAGTAGTTAGGTAAGGGGGAGCCAGCAGGCCTCAAGCAGCAAGTGTCTTACCCTCCTGTGTGCAGCAGTGGCACAGGAGGCCCAACGGAGGGGGGTGGGGCCTGTTTCAGCTTCTGAGGAGCATTGAGGCTATCAGTGTGGGCAAGTTCCCCCCACCGCAGGCCCACAGTGTTTCAACGGCGAGTAGCCGATAGGTTAGTGCCCCCCAGGTTGGCTCAGGAATGCAATGGGCAGAGAGGGTGTGGGGGCACAAAGTCCAATGGCTTCAGAATGGGCTTGTGCCGATGTACAATGTCTCTGGAGGCCTCGGGGGCTACATCAGATCGTTCCCCAGTGAATAGGCAGCACCATATGTAGGCAGAAGCAGGAGGGGGGGAAGGCGGGTCAGTCGGGGCTTATTACCCTTGTGCTCAACATCAGAAAGGCTCAGCGGAATAGGGACGGCGCGGGCGGCCCAGATGTGCTGGCGGGTCTCCCTACGCCAGAGCATCGCCGTAGGCCTCACCTTCACTGTTGGCGGGTCCTGTGTCTGCATCTTCGTTGCGGCAGCTGCAGCATTAAGGGAGGGAAGACAGCTTCGTGCAGGGGCAGGAGAGGAGGAGTCAAGAAGTAGTGTGCCACCGGACCAGAGCTCCAGGAACCAACTGAAGGTGCACTCTGTGGTCTAAAGGTCAGGTGGGGCCCGGTAGTGGAGCCGCCCGATCCGGGCGGCTAAAGCATGGCTCGTCCTCTGTAATGGCGATGTCCATAATGAGCCATTGGATGCGTCTCTCTGTAGTTGGGAAGGGTGGCGAGTGCAGTCACGTAGTGAGAATCTGCCGATGGCAGGCGATTTAACAGGATAACTGGGGTTATTCAGCAGAGCTCCGTTAGTGAGTGGCCAACTTCTTGGCTGCGCAATCCACGCCCCTCGCCTCGGGCAATCCCACATCATTTGCATAAAGGCAGCATTGTTCTTGCCACATCTAGGCTAGTTTGTACCTGCATTGGGATGCATTATGTTTACTCACTTTGGTTTGATGTATGCTCTGTGGAGGTAGTAATATTGGATTCAATTAAAAAGCATGTTGCGTGATACCATTGGGATGTGTGTGTCAATATGTTAGTCCAGGGTGTGTCGTTTATCTGGCCACCCGGGCCTTGTTTCCAGTGTTCTCTTAGCGCCCCCAGTCCTACTTTAGCCTATTCTTACAGCGCCTTGTATTGGAGCGATGTTGCATATCGCTATCCAGAAATCACACAAATGCACTGTAGGCCCTTGTGCGTCGGAGGTTCTATTAGCCCCACTTGTCACCATTGTCATGTGGCTGTAGTAATTGCCCCGTGGAGCAAGAAATCGCTTGCTGGAGCTCCATATTGCTCTTGCATCCTCTCAAAATCCGCTACCGCACCATTTATATATAGCTCACCCACTCTAGTCAGTACCTACTCCAGGCAGTTTCTGGGTCCGCTCCAGTTGCCGCTGTGTGGCATGGCAATCAGGCCTAGCGGGAGCTCTCAGGCATACGGTCTGCTAGTCTGTGTGCGCTGAAGTGCCCTCTTCCATGCATAGTTCAGGGTTGTAACCAGAATCCCCCTCTTAGGCTTACGTGGGAGGCTCTCTGGGGCCAACAGCAGCCGCACCACCTAACTCTCCGGTGGGGAATCCGAGCTATCACCTTGGTAAACCCCCCGAATAGTGCTCTTTCCAGCGGGCTGTCCACTGTAGCTGTGCTGCCAGTAATACAGCTCAAAGTCCAGCACTGCCAGTGGCCCCTCTGAGCTGGGTAGTTTGTTTCCCTAAAGGCACTCGTCCAGTGGTGGCTCCTCCGCAATGGCGGAGGAGCGTCGCCTCACTGCTTTTAAGCAGTGGAAATAAAGGACACATAAAATGATAATAACTTTGAGTTATTATCATTTTATGTTTCCGTGCTGCTTTGCGGGCGGGTGGGCGGGGCTGCTCTGCTCTCGGAGCAGGGCAGGGGAGGAGTGGTTTGCCCACTCGTAAGTGAACATGACTGTTTGACTGGCTCTCTGGGGCCGGCCAAACAGTCATGAACACTTTCCCTGGTCTCCACGCAGGCTGCATTACAGCCTGCGTGGAGAACATGCCTAGGGCCCCATTCCCTGGCTGAGCGTCGAACCACAACGCTCAGACCAATCACAACGCTGCATTGCAGCTTTGTGACTGGTCAGGGGAGCCTATGTGCTTACCAATCACAATGTTGAATTGCAGCGTTGTGATTGGTCAGGGGAGCCTAGCTGTGCTTTCTGTACCTGGAGACGGACGGAGGAGAGCTGGAGCAGAGACGCGGGACCCGGCAGAAAGGTAAGTGTTTATTTAAAAAAAAATGTTTTTACATTGCCATCCAGTTTTTGTTGCGATGTGTGATAAATGCGGATACCTAGGTGATTTTCGTGTCCGCTGCCTACCGCAATGAATCCTCTAACACTGTAGGATTAGGTCCCCCAGCAGCACCCCGAGAGAAAAAGCACAGGATTTTTCTCAATTGACCCTCAGTACCATCAGTTTCCCAAATTCTCCAGTGCCCCAATCACCTCCTAGACATCTGAAGCATCCCCCACATGTATAGTAACATAGCATATTGGGACAAGTAGATGGGAGCCTTATTAATCCCGAGTCCGTGGTAATAGATACCCTGTCGTAGCACATTGGACAAAGGTTCCAATGCCATCCCAAACAGCATTAGTGATGGTGGGCAACTCTGTCTGGTGTCTTATCCCACTATGTAGCTGTTGGACACAATGCAACCCGTTTTCACCTGGGCCTCAGGGTTCGAGTACAGTAATTTGGTCCAGCATATAAACTCACTACCCAGACCCATGCCCGCCATCACAACAGGCAGGAAGTTCCAAGAAAGTGAGTTGAATGCCTTTGCAATATCTGTTGCCAATGTGAGTGCCAACTCAGGAAGTGCTGCGGAGTAATCAATTGAATGTATCAATCGCTGTATATTTTGAAAGGTGTTACGTGTGGGAATAAACCCTGTCTGATCTGGGTAGATCAGCCTTTCTATTCTGGGCATCAGCCTATCAGCCAGTATATGGCTAAAAAAAATTTAGTAGACATTTTACAGGGAGAGGGGTCTGTACAACCCAACTTCCTCATTATTTCTCTCCGGTTTGGGCAATGTCATCACCAGCTCTTCACGCGTACTGCTCTGGAGTTCCCCGGAGTCCCTAGCAGCGTTATATAGTTTTGTTAGTCTAGGGACCAGGCGGTATGCATAGACCCCATAAACCTCCACCGGGAGGCCATACATGCCCGGGACTTTACCCCGTGCCACAGCCTGGATCGCCCTCCTCACTTCTTGCTCCGAGATAGCTTTGCTCAGTGGTTTATCTCCATTACTGGAAGGTGCGCCAATTGTGCATCAATAACATAGGTATGAATTATAGATGTGCGTAATATTCGATAAAGGCGTGATCTATTTGTACCTGTTAGGGTACCACCTCATGGCATGTATTCTTGATGGCACGTATTTTGGGAGCCCCGCTCATGAGGGTTGGCCAGCCACGCTATGAGTCTGCCTGTTTTATCACACTTGTCATGTGCCTTGGCAAGGTAGGAGCGATAGTCATAGCTCCGCAGCCTTTCTATTAGGTTCAGCAGTGACTCACGCTCTTCCCGCAGCCTAGGTTCAATGATAGGGCTCTCGTCCACATTTTTCTCCAGCTTATGGAGTACCTTATCCACCAATTGTGCATGGACCCGCACGTTGTTGTTATGCATTGTTCACGCAATACCACCTTGAAGGCTTCCCATTCCCTCAAGCATGAGGTTGCTGTTCCTTCATTCTCACTGAAGTAGTTATCAATGGTTTCACCAATAGTGTTGCAGAAGACTGGGTGTTCCAATAATATTGAGCCTCCAACCTGGTATCGAAGGCCTAGGGGTGTCCCACTGCAGTGCTAGAATCAAGGCATGGTCTGAGTGTGTTCTGGCTAGGTATTCTGCTACTTGCACTATTGTTTGTAATGCTTTGTTACAAAAAATCTTATTGAGGTGGACATACAGGGAGTGCAACCCCAAATAGTAGGAGTATTCCATATGGAGAGGGTTCAGCAATCTCTAGGTGTCCACTAATTCCCATCGCTCCACCCAGTCCCGAAATCCTCGAGCAGTTCTGTGTGGTGTGGTGCCTGGTAGCAGTGGGTGTGATCTATCTAGATTCGTGTCAGCAACACAATTAAAATCTCCTGCCACCATTAGGGAGTAGTGGGGATCCTTAGCTAGGACCAGAGCTAACTTTAAAAAAATGTGCATTGGTCTATATTGAGTGTTTATATATTGCGGAAAGCTGTGTCCTTCACATCTAGTTGTCCTGCCAGTAATATGTATCGCCCTTCCTTATCCACCATTTCAGTGTGAAGCGCGAATAGTACCCATGGGAGGATCCATATGAGTACTCCCCTCGAAAATGCAGAGTAGGATGTGTAATGTACCGTGCCCCTCCACCTCTTTTGCAGTGCCTTCCCCTCTTTGCTCACTAGGTGTTTCTCCTGTAAGAAGACCACTTGGACTTTTCGCCATTTGATGTATACCTGTACACTGTAACGTTTAGTCAGAAAATTAAGTCCCGCACATTCCAAGTAATTATTCGTACGTGCATTATTCACCTGTGTTAGAGTGGGCATTTCATGATCAGACCCCCACCGGTCCCTGCCCATTGTTGTTGTGCAGTATCCTTCATTCTCTAGCATTGGACAGAAATAAAACAGTTCCAAACATGGCTGTGATATAAAACATTCCCAACTTCCAACCCAGGACAGAGGTGCCACAGTACCCTGTCCAAACCAGTTCAATTGTTCGCCAGAGTGCGCAGGAGGTGGACAGCCAGTCAAGCTAGCCTGCTCCAGGCCTTCCGTGCCTGTGGGAATGTGACCAATCTCATTGTCTAGTTTAGTTAAGTTGTTTGTTGTGTTTGGTCGGTCGCTCCAGAGCGTAGGCCCTCATGGGATCCACCAAAAATGTGACCGCCTCCAGTATGTGTATGCTTATGCTTACTGTGGATGCTCCTGGTCCTCAGTTTCTAGAGGTCATCTGCCAACCTGGGTTTTCGTGCCGGCCCATGGTGCTGCACCCCACTAGTGGCGCCTGAGCCACTGGTGTTCAGCTCCGAGTCTGTACCAGGATCCGGGCCCAGCACTTCCAACATGTTTTTGTGATAATGCGTGATATCCACCACAACTGGCGTTCTCGCCTATGCTGCCTGTACTTCTCTGGGGTGGTTCTGGGTCTGTCTGCTGCGCCATCTCCATGTTATCCTACGATCTCAGGTCTTTTCGGTCGCCTCATCTTTACGTTGTGTGTTCACGCCCTTGGAGCGTAGCCAGGTCCACGTCTCCTCCAGAGAGCGGAAGAAATGCGTGGTCTCTCCGTCTACCATTCGTAGCCGTGATGGAAACACACAATTGTCTCTTGACAACTATGTAGGAATTTCGTTGGGTTTGGACAGACGCAGTCTAATCCGAGCATTCAGATACAGTGGCTCCCTCAAACATCCATGGCCCCTTGGCTCTGAAGAGTTGAAAAAGTAAGTTCCTATACCTGTAATTGAACAGCCTTGCAAATAATTAGGCGAGGAGCGGCACCAGGTTGCGGCAAGCTTCCCGGACTGCGATGCGTTCTCTCAATGGAGAAGAAATTAGTTGGTTTGCCAGGCCAAGCTGCCTCTGTTAGCCAATGCTCCAGAAAGAGGTCTGTGTTGGGGCCTTCTGCTTTTTCCGCAATTTCCAACAGGCGAATGTTGTTGCGCTACGAGCGGCAATTTGTATCCACAGCTCTGCTCTGGAGTTTCTTCACCTCCGCGACCACTTGTTGCAGTCATCCAAACGGTCTGAGAGCTGCTTGTGATCAGCACACAACAGGGACACCTCCACTGCCACACCTCCACTGCCACAGTATCGATCTTTGTTTCAATGGCGGTTTTGGTATCGTGAAAAGCTTGGAGTATTTTTTCAAACAGGCTTGTATGTTTCTCCAGGGTTGTTTCTATCTGGATTAGCCTACCCTTCCCTGACTGGGTCAGGAATATAGGCGTCCCATCATGAGGAGCATCTTTGCGGGCTTAGGTTTCACCATCACAGCCCAGATGCTGGCTCTCGGGGTCTATATGGTGTGCCAGTAGTCAATGTTAGCTTTTTACCTGGTTCCACTAGTTAGAAAGACCACAGAAGTGCCCAGCCCAGTACTGTGACTTAGGGTACCTCTCCCAGGCCTGAGTTGCTCGCAACAGTGTCAGTCCCAGGGTTGATCTCAGAGACCTCCCTCACCAATGCGCATGGGTAGCATCAGCCCCACAACAAGACTCCAGAGCAGCCTAGTCAGGCAGCACAGTCTGAGAGTGGCAGAAACACTCTGAGAACATGCAATGAAGCTCTCCGATCGATGGGCAGCCAACTTAACGGGAGTGTTTGCGGGTAGGGCCCATTTTCCAGGGCATCGCAGACCTCAGGGTTCCCTCCTCGTAGGCAGGTTGATAGTAGGGGGGCGATCCCAGCTTAGGCCTCCATCCCCCCCAGCTCTTCGTTGTCGCAGAGCCCAGAGATCAATCGTGGTCTGTGCGGTGGTGGTTATGGCCCAAGGCGGCAGCCAGCTCAAGCCCCGAGTTTGCTTATTCCCGGCTGTAGGAGGGCCCGCCACGACTCATCACTCGAGCTCTCAGCACTGGAGCTCTCAATCTACCTTTTGGGGGGAGGTTGTGTTCCCTGCAGCACCCTGTTCTTGGGAGCTCCTGCTCCTCTCACCCAGCCGCGCCCGGCCGGGGCCTTCAGCTTCACTTCTGGACGCCTCACCGCCATGGCACTAAGTGTTGGGGCTTGCGTTCATCCCCACCGGGTCTCCTCCACGTCCGACCCGAGCCTCTCGGTACTAACGGAGTCATCCGTTTTCTACCGCCGCTGCTAAACTGTGGAACTCCCTCCCTGACGATCTCTCTGGTCATGGGTCACACTCTCTCTTCCGTAAGGCCCTGAAGACTTGGCTTTTTACACAGACATCAGTCTGAGCATGTCATTTTATGTCTGTACATCAGTCCTTCTGCAGCACCTTGACGCCCTTGGGCTAAGTTAGCGCTTTATAAATTTAATATTCATTCATTCATTCATCTGCTATTACAGTCATGGTTCGGGGAAGGGTGGGCAACAGGATCAGGCAGGATTCTGATAGGCCTTACTCTGAGCACCGGTCCGTGCGTCCGATCAAGCCGCAATCTTGACCACGTGTCCCAACCCGGTCTACTGTACTTATATAAAAATGCAAGCTGCTGACCCACTTCTTCCAGTTCCAAGTTCTCGCTTACCAAGGATAGAGTGTGCTCCACAGAGGACTACTGAACAACCAGAGTTGGTGACTCCCTAACAGCCAGCTTCCCAAAGATGAGGGAATATCACCTGGGGTCTTGATCTGGAGGAAGAGCTCTCTCCCTGTTCTGGAATGCCTGGAGAATCATGCCTGGAAGAAGAGGGAAGGAGAGAGCCAATCCTGCAAGATGAGCTGAAAACTGTCAAGAGCAATTGACCCTGGTGCCGTGGGTCCGTATAACAGAGACTCCTGAAAGCATGACTGCGTCAGAGCCGGTCACCATTGTTTAAAAAAATATTTCATGGTACTGCTGAAGTGTGCCCAAGTGGATTGTCCCAGTGACTCTGTTTTCGCAGCCATTGCACTTGCCCCATGTGTACCGAGCAGGCTGCCCCGCTGAAGTGACCATTACCAAGATGTAGCACTCGCCCAGTGTGCCTGTATTGGCTTTGCTGCTGCAGCAGAAGCACGCTCTCCAAGTGTGCCCTATCTCTTGGCACCACTGAAGAAGAGACTTGTGTGAAGACCATGGCATTGGCCAAGTGTGCACAAACTGACATTTTTAAGGGCAAGCCCCACAACACTTGCCCAACGTGTACTTAAGCAGACAATTCCACTATAAGTGAATCTGCTGCCTCAAGACACTGCCCCCTATATGCCCATGAGACTGTGCAAGTTACCGAGGCACTGGCAGAAGTTTGCCTGATCTGATTCAGATGCCACTGCTGTACTGAAGCACTTTGAAGCAACTCAACTGTTGTCCCAAGACCTGCAGTTAAAGTAGACTGCATCATTGCCTTGACCCCTGGCAGGAGATATCTGCTGAACTGCTGTCTCAACAGAAAGTCCAGAAGGAAGGAGGCCCAGCCATGACTGGCAGTGGCTAATCGCCAGCCGATGTTGTTTATCTGGACGGCCCACGACTGCTTCTAGAAAGCAGTTCAGCCACCTGAAGCACCTGAGGTTACCATGTCTCCCAAGCAGGAGGACCAGGTCTTAAGTGAAGCAGGCCAGACCAAGGTCTATCACCAATATGAACTGTTGGTGAGATAACTGCAGAGAAACTGAGCGCTTGCTATTGCCTCCCAGATCAAAGGGGAGAGTCAAGTGATGAAGGGGCTATGTTTGGCCAAGTTTAAGCAGCCATGATAGGACAGACCACAGGACATCAGAGACAAAGAACCAGAGCCTGCATGGCTGTGGCCCAGTAGCCCATGTTCACCCCGCAGCCCCCCAAACAAGGTTTGACACTCTGTTTCCATTAATACAACAAAAAAGCCTAACTGAGCCACTTTGTAGATTTTCCAGGCGTTAGGGAAAGACAGACCTCCATTTTTCTTAGGCAGCACTATTATAATCATTAACATTATTCACAGCGAGTTGTGAAATGTTTCCCTCTAAATAAAGAATGACTGACTTGAGTGCCTGAAAAAGTATAGTAACCTGGGTAGAATGCTACTGATCAAGCAAAGACCTTACAAATCCATGAGAGAGATCATGGATCCTACAAAAGATGGATCCAGTTCCTAACATCGTTTTCTAATGTAGTTTGCCCTATACAGCCATCCCTTTTCCCTCGTAACTGCGACTTCTAAAAAGTGCAAGCGCTTCCTTGCCCAGCTGATTTCAGACAGGCCTTTGACATTCTCCACATTTGTATGTGCCAATGATATATTTAAAATTACTCTTTTGCATATTAACCCCGAAAAAGAAGATATTTGCAGGATCACAAAGTCCTGAGATTTCTTATCAACAGATAAGTGAGATTTTATAATGAGTAACTTTTTCCTTACAAAATAACAGACAACCTATGTCCTTGTTTCAACAGATGTTAAGTGTCACTGAGAAGGAGGAAGAATATGCTTAGTTAATAACTATCCTGGTTAATAATATACTGCCACAATACTGCTAAAGATGGTGCAATTTCACTGGGTGATAGTTTGGAGTTAGAAATCTAGCAGTCCTTTGAAGAAGGAGGAGAAGAACAGAATAAAAATAATCCTTATACATTAAAGTAATGCTAACAATGTCTCCTCCTTAGGTGACGACAACACCCAGATTTAAGAAAAAGTTATGCTCTCCTTGGTAAATACAATAATATCATTGCAAAAACTCTACAGGGTATATCACAAACTTTAATTCATGCAGCAAAAAAGCTATACATACAGACTAATATCTTGCAGCAAGCTGAAACTAGGCTGATAAGAAATGATGCTACTATAGACCCGGTTTCATTCCTGTAAGGAAAGGAGAAAGAAAACAGCTACAGCTTGGGGCACCACAAGCTTATTTCTAGTGTCCCACACCTGAGTTGTTAATTTTGCTGGAAAGGTGAGAAAGCAAAGAGCGGGAAGTAGCCTGCCAGTGTATGCAAAGCAGGCAACTGTTCCTTTTTATATTGACCAGGCAGAAAATAAGAATTCCTGTCATCATTCCCTTATGTTGAGGAACAATAAAATCGAAAAAGGTTTTGCATGTTAATGACAAAGGAGCATATTGCAAGAAGTTAAAATTAGGATGCAAGAATGATCTTCTACATGCGTCCTGACGGGCAGACGATGTGCCCCCAACTAGCAAACAGGTGGTTAATCAAACAATATTCAGATGGCAGAAGGTGCAGGATCTCAGATAGGCTCTGATTATCTGAAAATGTCCCGGTGCTGATGGGCAGCCTGTAAATTCCTATCTTAATATAGGTGAAGTACCCCGAGAAGAGGATTTGACAATTTGTTTCTCTGTTTTGAAGAAGCCTGGAATGGGAGAATCACTCCTCAACAGCAGTGTACATTTGCTACAATTCCCACTTTAGTAAAACTCTTCTCCTGCATTTTAACATATAATATATGAAGTGTACAAATGTGCAAGACAGGGTCGTATTAACACGGGTTGTTTTTTACTCAGTTTGGTCTGTCAGGTGGTCATGGAGGCTGCCAAAGTACTGCACAAAAAAGGGGTTATTCTTTTAAGAGACGTAACCGAAGTTGGTACAACCAAGGGAGGATAACTTTTATTCTGGGCTAGTCTTAGTATCAATTACACATAAGCTAGAACTTCTAATTGATGCAAAAGATGCGTCAAGTTCCAAGAATTTATGAAACATAGGCAAATAGGCCTGTTGGAGATGACTCTCAAAAACTCGCCAACAAGTTCTACATTACTCCACCTCATAGACCATCTCCAATCAATCTAGTAGATACCTTAGAAGATAATGCAGGAGGTTTTTCTGATTACTCTTATGGCCACTGATGCCAGCACCGAAAGGATAAATGATTCATGGAACATATATGGCTTCAAAGCGTGGTCTAATAGGGAGCAAGTCCCACGAGCAGTCCCAGATCCCCAGCATTACACTTTACTAGACTGCAAGTCCAATACTGAGACAGGAAGTTTGTGTTTTGCAAAGAAGAAGTTGCTAGATTCTTCAAGGGGAAGTGGTAGACTGCAGAGAAATTAAAGTTAAAACTGGAATATCTCGGTAAGTTAACGCTTTTTAGGCACATGCTTGCTTGAAGTGCTCAAAATGAGTTGTAGAGACTGATTCCTTCCAGGTAGATTTAAAGTGATGGTTGTTGGACTTTAGCCAGCTGGTCAACTTTTGATTTTTATACTTTTAGAATATCCCATTCTATTTTCGCCCTAGACATCCTCAAAGGGATGACGCAGCTTCACATCATTTTATGATGTGGGGTTGAAATAATGAAAATGTGAGTTGTTCTGTCATGGTTTATGACATATTGCAGTGTTTTACAGCTTTTGTGCACAAAATAAAGCTATGTGCAGCTGTTTTGTCAGAGAATCTGCATATGAAACGAATGAAACAAAATGCATTATCATCACAGCTCTTTTTCGTTCTTGAAGAAAAGCACTGGCATATTTCACATTCTGTGACATCACGGTCCAGATGCAGGCAATGCACACACTCTATATGGGGGTTATCCTTCGAGATGTTCCTTGAGCCACACTATCCGCAAGCCTTAAATAAAGCCTTCTTTTAGGTTCAGTTTGAAAATACAAAAAAACACTGTACAAGTTCCCAGACACAAGCCTGTACTGGAGAGAGAACTACTGGAGTGCTCTCCAGAACTATCATGTGCAGGAAGAAGCTGAAAAGGGTGAGGCACTAGAGAGAGGCATCACTAGAAGCCAGTGAGGTATATGTAACTAGGGGCTCAAACAGACCTTTCAAGGAATTTTTGCATAAAGGAGGATTCCCAGTTTGCCATGGGGATGGGGAAGATTCCAGCTATCATATTAAAATTCAATGCTGGGGAAATCTATTACCACATGAACAACTACAATGACTGTAAAACATTTTACACTTGATAAATAAGGGCCACTATGCCTGAATAGTAAAATGGTTGCCAGGCCTTCAGACTTCCACCTGGACACTCCAAACCAATGAACAGATGCTATTTAACCCTGGTTACCTCTTTCAAGTTTTTTCTTCAACAATGTATTTAATTGAGGAAGTGTACAGTGGGCTACAGCCAGGCGGAAACAGAGCTTGGCGTATGCTCTGAGCACACAGAATGCTGAATATAGACAACTTACAGGTTTGTTCATACTCTCCTTCAAAAGCTTTACAGTTCCTTCCCACTCATTTTGTTTGTTTTCTTCACATATGTTTAAGGGAGATCTTCCTTGTTGGTCAGTAATGTGCTGCAATGATAAATATTCATGTGTTAGATTGGTTTTCACATGATTACTATATAACAGTATATGTCATTGATTATATATGATACATTCAACTTTGCATTATTAGTTTTCCTTTAAATAACATATGTTTTTCAAAGGTCCACAAAAATGTATCTTCCATGTCACACATAGCCCAGGATGTCTCTGGGGGTGTGTACAAGATTAACTGAAATGCTCCCTAGCCAGCAAAAACACTCAAGAAGTATAACTGCTCTCCCTTATAACCTTGCCCACAAGGGGAACACAATGTTTAAAGATTTCAAATGTGTTTATTTATTATTCTTTCTCCATATACTTGCCTTGATAGATAATCGAACTGCTACGAAAATCGAAGAAAACAATAAACAGAAACAAACAGGAGGGCCTATATGAAAATAGGTGTTGAAAATTCTAATGAACTAAAAAAAACTAAAATAAGCAAAGGGGCACGTTTTTAATTTTATGGTCAAAATGGCGGAACAAAGGGGAGAGTAGGCAATTGTCAATACGCATAAGTAATAGACTTCGAAGATGTAAGGAAATGTGTGGGGCCCCTGACATATCCGCCATGTAGTAAAGCATCCCTGTATATACGGAAAAAAAGGTTTAAAGACTGACTTACCAGATCCCTATACTCATCTAGTAAATCCCTCGCCTGAACAGTCTTTTCTTTTCTGCCTTCTGCTTTTCAGACTAGCTCCCCAAGACATCTTGAAAGCCTCCCTTTTCATAAAAAACCTAAAAATCTTACTGTTCTTCAACTATTTTTCTGCACACATTGAACTCTGTTCTTTGCTCTCCTGCTTCATTTGTTTTTAGCATCTTTACCCTGTTTCCAAGAAGCAAAAATATTTCGGGTTGCATGCATGCTGGAGAAGAATGACTAAATAAATAATTAAGAGCCCCCTGGCTTCGGGCAGTAGCCTCAGAACGTAACTATTTGCTCTATAGAAGCAAGGCAACTGCACTCCGTTAATTCCTCACATCTAAGATGATAAATGCAGCCGGAACAACTCTTTTTTTATTTTTGACTGCACCCGTTTCTATACATTCATACCAAACATAAAATGACACACGGGCCTATCCATTAACTTTCTCAAACGTATTACAGATGTGCTAGACGATTCTTAACTTGTGGTCTAAGGAACTCCAGGGGCACAAGACAAAATCTCAGGGGGTCCGCAAATGCTTAGAAAATAATATAATATTAACACATTAATAAAGTATATATAAATACAGAAGCAAAATGTAAAATTGAAAGTTTTAAAACACTCTTAATAGGAATGAATTTGAAATTGGAAGCTAAAAATGTGATTGGTATTGTAGGAAGGTGCCCCTTTTTGACAATGTCACCCCCACTTTTTGCCTGGTCATTGATGTGATTTCGACTGGAAGTGCACTGGGTCCCTGCTAACCAATACATGTAATATTTGTAAGTCACCCCTACAGCAGGCCTTACAGCCCCAAGGCAGGTTGCCTTATATTACATGTGAGGACATATCTGCATGAGCAGATATGCTCCTGTGGTGGTCAGTTCCATTCGCTGACAGTACAAGTGAACAGGGAAACGATTTTAAAATATGCGCTGGACACTGGTAAAAATGAGGTCCCATGCTACATGATGGCTACACTGAATATAGGGATGTAGAAAGGGATGTTTGGAATCAAACATCTCGTGTTCACTAACCCACCCTGATTCCAGTGATGGATTTGTTAATACATGCACACAGAGGGCACCTTAGAGGTGTCCCGTGAAAACCTACTAGCCTCTGGTGTGTTGGCTGACTGGCCTCTGCGAGCCTGCCAACTGAGACAAGTTTCTGACCTCTCAGGAGGTCAGAAACAAAGCCTGTCCGGGAAGAGGGTGTTCATACCCCCCTCCACAAGATGACTTGCTGATTAGCATACTAAGAGCTGAGCTTCAAAGAAGCTGCAGACATTGAAATCGTAGTCTGGCTCCCCTCACAGGAGAGGAAGCCAACCCCCTTTGTCTAGAGCCCCTTGGCACCTGGACAGGGGGGGAAATTACCTAATAGGCGTGCCCACCCCCAGGCTAGTACCACCCCTAAGGTGGCCTAACCTGAAGTTTTCAGAATTGGCTATCTTTGTGATGGCAAACTTAGGCATTCTGGGACAGGGTTATGCCCACTTCCCACAGTAAGGGGTCATACATGGGGCGTAGTGACCCATGGCTCAGTAGCCCATTGGCTACTACCCTACACTCCCCTAACGTCCCTAAATTCAGTATTTAGGGCAGCCCCTGGCACCAGAAAATCAGATCCTGCCAACCTGAAAGAAGACGGACGTGAAGAGTCCCAAAGAGCAAGAACTGAAGACCCAGCAACTGACCTGGTGCCCACCCTGCCGGCCTGCCTGCTGACTTCAACAACTGCTCCAGAAGACGACTTGTCCTGCAGCTGCTGAGTCTCCAAACCCTGGGAGACCTGCCAGCACTTCACCCAGGAACCAAGACCTTACGTGGGACAGTGGAACTGTCCCCTGCATCCTGCAGACAACCAAATAAGAACCGGGAGGACTCTGAAACTGCCAAAACCCGACACCCCCAAGCACCACTGCACCGAGCCCCCAACCCGTGTCGAAGTGGGCCAACAATGTCAGCGTGGTCCCCAAGCCCTCAAGGGACACAGTCCTTAGTGGACTCACCCCTCGTCAACTCTCCAACGCCGCCTGCAGTCTTTGTGTGCCGGACAAAGAATCCCGACACCCTAATGACCTTCTGCACCCATATGTCCCTACTCGAGGAGAGGAGGACCAAAGATGTCCCCATACCCCACAACATCGCAAGACCCAAAGCCACTCGTTGGTTTCACTGGACTGACCTCTCAGTCCCTCCCTGCAGCCTCTTTGTGACCAGACCGATCCCCATTGGATTGCATTTGCACAAGACGATGTTTGCACCACTGCACCCGGCCAACCTAGTGCCGCGGGAGGTGACCTGCTGGTGCTGCCTTGGACCTTGCCCCTTACTCACCTTTAATCCAGGAGACTGGTTCTGTAAGCCGCTGCAAAGAACTGGTATGTCACATATTTTTTTCCTCCCTTAGGGTAACATTACATCCTTTGAAAATTACACTGTGTCGACTTTTTAAATACAAAAGGATTTCTCTTGCAAAAAGTACTTACCTGATCATATTGACTCTGGTGTCTAACTATATATAAAGATACGTGTTATTTTTATAAATTGGTGTGGATCTCCTTATTGAGTCATGTGTATTATTTATTGACTATTGTGTGTATTTGTGAATGTCTAACACTCTCCTCTGATAAGTCTAAGGCTGCTCGACCACACTACCCCCTAGAGGAGCACCTTGGGATTGCTAGAGCAAGCCCCTGTCCACTTCTAAGGGAGCCCCTGGACTCTTTGCAAGATATAGCTCATTTTGATATATGATATAAAGAGCCAGCTTCCTACAGGTATCTTCTGATTGATTCGTGGGAGAAGTGCAAATGCATCACATAGAATGTAGTATGGGCAATGGGTGGCCCTACTGGATTTCAGAAACTCTCCAACCTTCCCATTGAAATTACATTTTTTATTTTTTTATATTTGTTAGTGAATTAAAAATAATGTCATAATTTGTGTAATTGTTTGATAAATGCTTGTTTATGTATTTTGTGTTTTGTTGTTCAAATTATCGAAATTGCTTACGATGGGCTGTCCGATCCGAAAAATGACCCAGTTGAGGGTCCCCAAACACCAATAATGATTGAATGGGGTCCCTGGATGTCAGTAATGATTGAGTGGGGGTCCACATTAGTTAAAAGGTTAAGAACCACTGGGCTAGGCCATTTGGAATATATTTGTTTTAAAACAAATATGAGGCTTAACCACTACAATTCAACAGAATGTCACTTTTTAACTAGTATGAATGTTACTGATGTACAGAGCCATTCTGGTTACAGGGCTTTCCAGAAAAGGATGTTGGCCACATAATTATTTAAACAATGTTCCACACTGAAACACCAAATACACAGCATCAGCAGCAAAATTACAATCTTACCCGGTCTGTCTCAGGATGGTTTAGGAGAATCTGCACGATATCAGCATGTCCACCTCCAGCAGCAAAATGGAGGGGAGAACTCAGCTGCCCATTCAAAAGGTTTGGATTGCATTTCCCTTTTTCCAGTAGCATTCGAGTGGCTTCAACTTTTCCATACCTACACAATTGGGAGCATCCAAGATAGTTACACGTAAAGGGACACATCGCAAATATTAGTTTATCCCATTTCTGTTTTTGTAAAATATTCCTGCATGCATGGTCAAATGTCAGTTTTATTTAACAGTGGTTCAACATGGTATCCCTCACTAGAATCACATTTTCTTCTCTGGTTGGCTTTGAAATAGCATTCCCTATTACCCCTTGTTAACAGATACCCAGTCTAAAATTTTGTGTTGTGCAAGGGTCCCCATTCATGGTAATTATAAACAACTCATAGCCTTCTAAAACTTTAAAACGTAAAAAAAAGAATAGTACAACTTTGTACATCAAGTAAGATGTGTTTTTCATAAATTTCAACTTTTCAGTTGTAAATTCCTCACTGTTTTATGACTTTTTATAATTACTTTTCTTTCGTTTGTAGCTTAAAATCAGTTTTGTTTTATCTTAAATATCTCTGGGTTCCTATTTTTGTCGCATCAGGGCATTTTTTTGATCTTGGTTTTAGGTCCCATTTTTTTTTTTTTTTTACTTTTCTTTAAAGAGCTGCACAGTTTTGTTATAAGCATGTAGAAAAACAGACCCTGGTTACAGAGCTTTTTCTAGAAAATATATGGTTTTTCTATAGCCATTACATTACAGCAGTGACTAACTGAACTTTGAAATGTTTGCTGTAGTACTTAAACCTGTAAGAAAGCAATATGTAACATACAGAATAATAGATGGGTACTATGAATAACTGATATGTTTTCATCAAGGGGTCTTGGGGTTTATCAAATATACAAAGAGTGCCAAGCTTGTGCTGTCTAACATGTCACTCAGACCCTGAGGCGAGGAACATCGCGTTATTCACTCCTTATCAATATATAATTTTATATTATGTATGCCCAGGTCCCCAAAAATCTTTCAGAATACTTTCAACTGCAATGCAGGGGCAAAGGAATAATGAGGGGGCGATGCATTACAAGCCCTGCTTTTCTGTCCCAAAAGTAAAAATATGAATATTGTGTGTCTTTTGCTTTCTCGCCCTAAGTGTGCCGGGTATGCCCAGACATGGGATGCGGGCTCACTGTGCCACTGTATTCAAGCTAACCTGGCTGACGAGGGGTGAAACCCCGAAACTGGTCCTAGGATG
The DNA here is from genome assembly GCA_963921515.1 of Calotriton arnoldi. Classification (NCBI taxonomy): domain Eukaryota; kingdom Metazoa; phylum Chordata; class Amphibia; order Caudata; family Salamandridae; genus Calotriton; species Calotriton arnoldi. The sequence goes on along the minus strand of CAWUFW010000256.1, from coordinate 4,447,616 downwards.
CTTGTTTCCAGTCCAGGGAGGACATGGCTTGGCAGTTCGGGCTGGACTGTTCCCATGAGGCACAGGGTCAAGACTGATTTGCATATGGCCAGGTCTAAACTGGGGTGGCATGGTGAGCAAAAGAATGATGGATTTAACCCAGCTCTCTTGACTGGGGGCGAATGTTTTGATTTGTTCTGCATTCTGTCCATCAATTGTGTGTCTTTTGCTTTCTCGCCCTAATTGTGCCAGGTATGCTCAGACGTGGGTCCCGGGCTCACTGTGCCACTGGATTCAAGCTATCCTGGCTGATGAGGGGTGGAACCCCGAAACTGGTCCTAAAATGCCTGTTTCCGGTCCAGGGAGGACCTGGCTTGGCAGTTCGGGCTGGACTGTTCCCATGAGGCACAGGGTGAAGACTGATTTGCATATGGCCAGGTCTAAACTGGGGTGGCATGGTGAGCAAAAGAATGATGGATTTAACCTAGATCTCTTGACTGGGGGTGAATGTTCTGATTTGTTCTGCATTCGGTCCATCAATTGAGTGTCTTTTGCTTTCCTGCCACTTACCGTCACCATTCTCTCTTTGACTCCTCCCCTCTGCTCCACCCAAATATAAAGACAACAAGCATTTACAATGCAATAAGTCTCGCAATTGCGAGATTTTGAGCTATTGGCATTGTAAATGGCAATGCCTTTTATAATATTAAAAGGCATTGTCATTTACAATACCAATAGGTCAAACTTTGGCACAAGTAAGACCTATTGCATTGTAGAGCGTGGTGTCCGTGAATCGGGCGCCGCGCTCACCAATAAAGTTAAGGAAAAAAAACAGTGCGGTATCCCTGAAGAGGGCTCCGCGCTCCACATTATAGTTTAAAAAAAAAAAAAAATGAAACTGAGCGCGGTGTCCTTAAAGCGGGCTCCGCGCTCAGCATGGAAATTTATAATAATAAAAAAAAAAAGGCGAAATAACAAAGCCATTGTGCCGTGAGTGCTGTAAGGGTAGGGGGCAGACACTTTTAAAGTTAGAGCGGCACAGCGCTCTATAGGAAAAGCGGTCGCCATTGTCCTGTGGGGGCGCGCTGCAGATAAAAACCATTGTCCCCATTAGTGAATAAAGAAAATAGTGCTCACCCACTAGATAAAGCATGCCGTGTAACGAGCGAAGTAAAAAGTCCAGTCCTTATGGCCGGTAACAAATGGAGACAGGGCGGTACCAAAGCGGGACTAACAAGCCTCATAATGAATCCGAAGCCAGCGTTTACCAAGGACAATGACACCAGCCAATGAAAAATATGGGAGGTGAGTGGGCGAGGCTTCCACAGCATGCTCTACTACAGCATGCCTCGCAGAGCAGTGTATGCGCGCTGCCGCTAGGCTCTGCCTAAAAATGCCTTGCCTACAGTCACAGACCCTCACCACCCTTTGCGCCATCCATTCTACTCCCCACTATACGCGTGATCTCTGCTTTCCACAGAGCAGAGAGCTGGAGTTGTTCTGAAAAGCTCTGTGAGACCCGTTTCTGCGAAGATTTCAATTTCCTTTCAGCACTGGTCTCCATAAACCTACAAATGAAAAGGGGCTGAGTGCCAACTATTCTCCTGCCATGGTTGAGTCCATGGAGACCCAGCAGAGGCAGGGGAAAGGCTGGGGCAACCGCAAACCAGCATTCCTGCACCTCACTCGGGTCTCAACAGACTGGGGAAGAAAGGGGTAGCTAGTACGTCTCCTGGTAAAGCAACAACTCTGCGAAACAAATCTTTATTCTGCACTGTTGTTACATCACAGAAGTGAATAACCAGATTTTGATCTGGTGATTCACAATTCTCAATGAAAGCCATAGTTAACAAACAGAAGTATACATGGGCTGCTGTCAATAATGGGTTTCCTTTCCATCAAGGGATTTCTAGTGGCATCAATGCAAGCAGAACTTGCATTCCTATGCCTTCTTGGGTGAAACTGTCTTCATCAAAAGAACGTAAGGAACGTTGGCATCAAGGTACAAAGAACTCGGTCTCATCAGCAAAGAGGAATGTTAATGATACCATTATAAGGCAAAATAAATCTCATGCCCTTCAATATCACTGGAACACTACTCTGTGGTAGTAGGTGCTCAATGTAAAGTTGTAATCTGGACAATGACAATGCGCTCTATTTCGGCCTCCCTAAAATTAGATTAAAAGTTTAAAACACAGAAGGGCACCTCATTTTCAGACAAAAGGAACTGCTGTGCACAGCCTCCTAACTGTTCTGTGTGTAGGTCAGAATCTCCTTCAAGATTCTGTGCCTCACAAACAAGTGCTTTGGAAGTGCTGCACACATACACCTTCAAGTAAAAATCTAATTTTACTGACAAACCTTCCTGTGCAATTCAGCCTGAACAAATCTCCTAGTGGTTCCAGAACAAGGTGCAAGAGCAGAGACACACACGCTCCATTAACATAGCCTTCTCGCCTCTAAGACCGCTATACTTTGCAAACCTGCAACTCCCCAGACATCCTTTTCAGAGTAAACCTAAAATCCACTGATTCACAATCTCATACACACAACCTCCAACTCTTTCAGAAAAATATACTGTTGGTGACATGTTTGCCACCAATTAATGGACAGGGATGCTCTTCACTCCAGCCCTTGTTAAATATGTCAATAAATGCAAGGTAAAATTGTTGTAATTTCAAACACCTATGCCTATGGCATGCAGTGTCTTGAAAATGCGTCCTTTATTACAAGTGGAGCGCAATTTAATATTGCTTCCTTGCACAGATTCAGCCTGTTGTCCCTTAAAAGTGACTATAAGAAATTAGGATCTGTAGCATGTGCGATGTAAACAAAATAAATACTTAACGTGGATCCCTTCATGCAACAGGCTCCTTAAGTTACCTGCAGCTGGGACTTTCAGCTTCTCTATCATTGGCACAGGAGGTGGCGAAGGTGCAATGCCACCCTTGTCTTCTCTGACAGGAGTAGGAGGGCTGCTGCAGTTATGGCCTTTCTGAAGTAATTCAGTGCAAAATCTTAGTCAACAGCACTGTATGCAGCTGATGTTTGGTGTTTTGGGGTCTAAGAGAAGGAGGAAAGGTTGTCTTGACATAAAATAAGTTATTTGTAAGACCTATGGGGTAGATGATCTGTCCTCGAAAACCGTTCACTAAGAACTTGGGAATTTTTAAACAAAAGATGAGGTAAAGTGAGACCCTTGCTGTACTGTAGAGGATTCAACAAAGGGCTCACCAGCATGCATAATGGATAGGGGCCCAGTGATCACTGTCCAGCTGGTTGACTGAAAGGTTCTCATCCAGAAGGCGACTTAGCAGCTCCACGTCTCCTTCACAGGCACTTCGATGAAGAGGGAAATCATCCACCCACTGACGCTCTCTGACGAGAAGATGAAAAACAAGCAGAAATTAACTTTTGCTGCCCAGTGTCTGAATACTATAATATTTAACATTATAGCGCGTTTATCCTCCTTATAACTCTTAATGATCATATAACTAGTTCCACTTGTTATTTTGCATTTGCTGTATATGGCAGCAACATGGTGCATAACAACCTTTTACAGTTGGGGTGTTTACATGAGTGTAGTTAAGGGGTGTGCAGTGATGTTAGTAGGAGGGACATAGAGAAAGAAAACCGTGAGAAAACAAGATTTCACTTGAAACACTGTAATACTCAGACAGACATTACATACAATATCTTCATGTTTACAGATCCAGAGGTGAATCAATGGAAAAGGTTGAGATTATTGGCTTGGTCTTTTAGGTTCAACATTTGTAGATTTAGATGAATTCGTAAGGTCGAGCATTTCAGAGATGACCTGCTAGCAGACATTTATGCTATTTAACAAATGGAATCAAACAGCTGATATAAAAGATTGAATGCCATAGTTAGAACCAAAAAGTACTTCAAGTTCCTAACTGCAAAAGAGGTCTTACGGGATCAGAGGAGCAATAACATAGAGGAGAGAGGGCTTGGTGAGGGTGGGATGGTGGGGCAAGAGGTGGTAATCTAGAGGAAAAAGAACCCACACCTCACCATCCTTGCCTCTTTTTCAGAAGAAGAGAAGGGGGTAGCAGCAGATGAAGTAAGTTGGAAACTCCTGAAAAAAGGAACAAGCATTGGCAAACCTATTGGCTTTGCCAATGCTTTTTACCTATGCTGCCGATGTGTATTTAAGATTGTAAATGAGTGTCGTTGTGGGCTTGAGTGCCTACCTGTCTTGATTTTAGCTGGGTTTTGCACCATGAGACTGACTATCAGGGATGTAATGCACAGCAACCTGAAGTCAGTATGACCACCCTCCGAAGCCTAAGTTAGACAGGGAGGCGAGCATTGCCAGTCCTGAAATATTTTCACATAGGCTATGAAGCACCACGCACTTGTACTGAAGTAGTCATAATAAGTACCATACACACACCAATAGGATCTTTTCAAGGAAGTTTTTCTTCTCTGCAAGTGACTCAACTTTTCTCTACTGTGATTAAAGTAGCAAATGAAACTGTAGTCATTGCAAAAGAAGAAGTTAAAGAAGTGTGTATGGACAATGTCCTTCAGGCAGGAGAAGGGTGGGCGACTATAAGACAAGCCTTACTGGGTGCGGGTTTACCCTCCTACGCTTCACCCACAACCATCAACAAAGTATGTGCATCTGGAATGACCTCCAAAATGATGGCAGTTCAAAGTTTGATGTGTGGACATCAGCAGTTGATGCTTGCGGGAGCAACAGAGAACATGTTTAATGCTCCATATGCAATGAGCAGAGGAGCCACACCATACGCAGGAATAAAGCTACAAGATTTGATCGTAAAAAATGGGCTGACTGATGCCTGCAACAATATTCGCATGGGTAACTATTTTCTGAGAATACTGCTAAGAAGTTAAACATTACAAGAGAGGAACATTGTGGAAATCAAAAACTCTTACAATGAAGTTGTCCCTGTTACAGTATCACAAAAGGGCAACCCAGACTTACTTGTGCAAGAAGATGAAGAATAGAAACGAGTTAATTTAAGTAAAGTCCTGAAGCAAAAAACTGTTTTTTAAAAAGAGCGTGGAATTGTAACTGCTGCCAACTTATGACTGTCGATGCTGCCAAGAAGCTCAATGTGACACCACTGGCAAGAATCCGAGGGTTTGCTGGTAAAGCTGCTGATCCTATAGATTTCCCAATTGCACAAGCATATACTGTTCCTCAAGCTCTAGAATATGCAGGCCTTAAAAAAAGAAGACATTTCAGTGTGGGAAATTAACAAAGGTTTCAGTGTTGCTATTTTAGCCAACATCAAAATGATGGGGATCGATCCAGGCAATGTGAATGGAGGGGCAGTATAATTGGGCCATCCAAGGGGAATGTCTGGTGCAAGAATTGTCAGTCACGTGGCCCATGAGCTTCAACCAGGACAATATGGTCTAACTGGAATTTGCAATGGGGGAAGTGGAGCTTCGGCAATACTGACAGAAAAACTATAGACTTACACGTTTTGTGGAAATTGAGCCTAACACACTCTTGAACCAACACCATGATCAGCACAACAAGAATAGAAGTTTCTACTACACTCTGTAACTTTATTGGGCAGTAAATGTTGGTGGTGGCGATACCCTGTCAGCTAGCTACAATATTGCACACTAAGGAGACATATCTGTGTTTTTGTTCATCACATAAGTACTTCAAGACTGACATTTAGGTTGTATGCACTGATTTCTGTACAATCCATTTAAATATTGCAAATGGCAATAAAGCATAGGCTGTCTAGATATGTTTGTTTTCCATTTGGGTGCCTATGCATACCGGTCTATTTATGTGTCTTTGTTAGTCTGCTTGTTTTTATTAATATTTATAAAGGGGTGTGAATGTATCAATCTTGGTTTCTCTGTGTCTAAAGTGTGTCTGTATGTGCTTGTATCTGTCTGAATTTGTGTGTGTATGTGTCTATATATATGTACGTGTGGGTCTGCATATGCCTGTGAGTATGTCCACGTGTCCCTGTCGGTAGGAAGGAGTGTGTGTGTGTCTGGGTTTTACTGGTCTCTCTGTCCATATAAAGCTGTGTCTGTGCGTTCAAGTGTGAGTGCATGTGTCTGTCTGTATGAGTCTGTGCATGGGCCTGTATGTAGGAGTTGCTGTGTAAGTGGTCTGTGTGTGTCGGTGTGTTCAACTGTATTATAGCATTTGTATATCAGTTTCCTCCTTGAGTGTCCTGTGTGTTCCAGATTGAGTTCTTGTGTCGGTGCGTTTGCGTGTCTGTATGTATGTTGTTATATGCCTTTGTCTCTATGCATCTGTTTGTGTGATGTGTGTTTGATTGCAGGTGCCTGGTGCCTTAGTCTGCAAGAGTGAGTGTCTATTATGTGTTATTTTTTTTAATTTTTTTTTAAGATGACTTGTAGAGCGCACAGCTGCCCCAGCAACGGGGCGTCCCGGCGCTGAGCATAGTAGCAACTGACAGCAAGTATCCATCCTGAAAAGAGAGAAAAGAAAAGGGCCAGAGGAGACATAGTGGTTAACAAAGGGGGAGAAAACCTAATGAGGGAACAGATGGGACTTTAGTGCTTTTCGAAAAGCCAGATAATTGTCCATGCTCCAGATATGGGCCGGGAGACCATTCCAGAGCTTAGCAGCCAGAGCGCGAAACGAGCGTCCACCAGCACGGGCCCTCTTCACTCGTGGTATAGAAACCAGCTGTTTGCCTGCAGAGCGCAGATGTCGCGTAGGAGTATAAGTGGAGAGCAAGCCAGATAGTATACCAGAGGTGGGGAATTTCAGAATCTTAAAAGCAAAGCAGAGAGATTTAAACTCCACCCGTCTCTCCACTTGCAGCCAGTGTAGCCGCCGAATGGTGCTGGAGGTGGGGCAACATCTAGGCAAGGCAAGGAGAGTTCTAGCGGCGACGTTTTGGACTCTCTGCAGTCTTGAGATCTCGGTCTTATTGACCCCAAGATAGAGCACACTGGCATAGTCCAGTCTCGATAGCACAGCTGCCTGCACAATAGTCTGCCGGATGGAGGGGTCAAAGAAACCCAACACGGGTCTAAGACTGCGTAGAATGCCAAAACATGTCGCCGCCACCCTCTTAGTTTGATCTTGGAAACTCAGCGCCAAGTCAACCCATACGCCCAGATTTTTCACCACCTTTTTAGGCGTGGGAGCGGGTCCCAGGAAGGTGGGCCACCAGTGTCCACTCCATAGCTCAGGATCCTTCCCTACCAGCAGGACCTCAGTCTTGCTGGCGTTGAGCTGTAGACAATTGGCAGTCATTCACTCTACTACGTCAGCCAAACCACTTTGAAACTTGGCCGCATCATTTTGACAGTCATTGGAGAGGGCGACTACAAGTTGGGTGTCATCTGCATATGACACGATCGTCAGCCCTCTCCTCTTGGCTAATGCGGCCAGCGGCTGAACATACAAGTTAAAAAGTGTAGGGCTTAGCGCAGAGCCCTGCGGGACCCCCTGGGATTGGCTTCTGTATGTGTTAATCCACTTGTGCTTATTAGTGCAGTGTGTGGCACCATGTGCCTATTTACTGTATGACTGCATCTTTCTTTGCCTGTATAGCTCTGTGTGCCACTGTGCATCTCTCCAAGTCTCTGTATGATTCTGACTGTATTAATCTGAGGGTCTGTGCAGAGAGAGAGAGAGAGAGAGAGAGAAAGAGAGAGAGAGAGAGAGAGGAGAGAGAAAGAGAGTGTGTGTGTGTGTGTTTGCGCGTGTCACCATGTATCTTTGTATGTCTGTCTGTGTCTTAGTGTGTATAAGTCAGTGTCTACGTCCTTCTGTGTCTACCTGTCTTTAAACACAGTGGCGGCTGGTGACATTTGAAAGTGGTGAGGTGTAAAATTATTGTCGTACTACACTACGGCGAGCGAGCGACCTCGAACAACCCACGAGAATTTTTTTTTAAAAAGAGTGGATAGAGGCGTGGCCGAGCGGCGTAGCGTAATGGTCGCTACCTAGGAGAGCTCCGATCACCCCAACCCTATAAGAAATATCCGACCCACATATCCGTGTCTCTGAAGAGGAAATCGAACGTCGGAAGCCACCCGGTGTGCATGGGGAAAAAACGGAACATCTAAGCGTCCTCCGTGGTGAGATATCCCCTCGGCAATATATGGCCTGCAGCGCGAGAGGAGCCGGGACCCACAGCGACGGCACAGGAGACGTGCGTGATGACGTAAGCGGTAAACCTCAGAGCTAGACTCCGGAGATCTTGCATCGGCCTGCCGAGCGCTGCGGTCCGTCCTACTGATAAGCGGCGCTGCGTTCGAGGGAAAGACGACTTGGCCCGGGAGCTACCGACGCCGCAAACGGGTGGCCCCCCGCTGAATCCGGTGCGGATCGACTGAAAGGACCGCGACAGGCGCGGTGAAGGGGAGGCTCCCCGCTGAGGCCAGCGTAGCTTTGGAGGTAGAGGCGGCCGCTAGATAAGCAGCGGCACCAGAGTATAACCGGGGTGTGAGCAAGCTGCCAGAGGGATGACCACAGAGGCTAGGTTCCCCAGGGAACAATAACAAATGCAGGATGCAGCAATAGGGTAGTCGCAGGCCCTGCGGAAGACGCTCCGAAAGAGGCAGAGTGACACCGTCTCCCTTGGTGGACAGCCCTGCAGCATTCGTGTGAGGCAACATCCCGGTGGGTTCATTTGAGTCAGCCTCCCACGATACCTCCCGCTATACTTGACCAGCACCACACAAGTACCACGCTCCTGCACAGCCTTCACTGCTCACGCCATAAAACAAACCTCCCCACTGCGTCGAACGGCTTCAAAAGGCCTGTTGGACAAATCAACGGGAAACCAAAGAAGATAAAATGGCGTCCACAAGGGGCCACAAAACAACACAAGCTAACAAGTTGGACAAATATGTATTCGCAAGGGAGAGCGTAGCGGAGACCTCCCCTAAACATAAAGCAGCAGTGGAGCAGGAATCTCAGGACAAGGAACCCACTCTTAAGGACGTCATGACCGCCATTGCGGAGATAAAAACCTCACTCGATCATAAAATGGACACCATAACGATCGAGGTGAACTTGATCCGAGCAGACCTTAATAAAAATAACGAGAGGCTCAAACAGGTGGAACTTAAAACGACAAGCTTGGTGGACGATGCATCACAAATGCAAACCGATATTCAGGAACTGCAAAACTTCCGAAAGTTTGCAGAAACGAAGCTGGACGACTATGAAGGACGCCTCAGACGCAATAATGTGCGCATTATAGGTGTTCCCGAAAAGGCAGAAGGGGAATCAGTGGATCTGTTCGTGGAAGAACTTATCCTCCAACACCTCAAACCCAAAGGACTTAGCAACCTTTTTGTAGTTGAAAGAGCCCACAGAGTCCCGGGGGTCGTCCGAAACCCGGAGCACCCCCGCGCCCGATCCTGGCCAGAATCCTCAACTACCGGGACCGCGACGCAATACTTCAGCGCGCCAGAACGGGGCCGCCACTAAGACTGAATAATGTCGATATTAACCTTTTCCCAGATTTCACCCAGTTAGTCCAGAAGCAACGAAGATCCTTTTTGGGAGTGAAGAAACTGCTCAGAGACAAGGGCTTCAAATATGCAATGCTTTTCCCAGCAAAGCTCCGAGTGGAAGCAGATGGCAGAGCCTGGTTTTTCGACAACCCGGAGAAAGCAACAAATTGGTTAGAAACCCGTAAAGCCTGAGCTGACAGAAGACAGAGGCAAGGACACAACACCAAGTCGAACAGTGAGATGTTTAACGGCCCTCGAAAGACTGGATCCTCAGGAAGGAGGAGTAAGAGACAGAAATAGAGCCCTCGCTGAACTCCATGGGACATGGTGAGGCCGACAGGTTGGGGAGAAAGCTAACATGAAAGATAGGACAGACAAGGGCGAACTATCCCCTCTCAGAGACCTACAAAATCACGGGGTAGGGGGGCGGGGGGTCGGTGATCTCTCACGCCCTCATTTTCTGCTTTTAGTACTAAAGTTGGGCGACAGGCACTCTGCCAGTTTAGTATGGGCAGTTCTAAGTCCAGAGGGCAGGGAAGCAGGGAGGGGGGTTGTTGGGGGGGAGGTTTGTTATTGTTTTTTGTTGAAATTTTTGCATCGACACGTATTGTGATAGGCGAGACAGAGGCTTTGTATTATTATGCCAGATTTAATGCATACGCAGTGGGATAAGAGTGCCAGAATCCTAAGCTGGAATGTCAACGGGCTGGGAGACAAAGTTAAGCGCAGTATTGTTCTTCAATATATCAAGAAACAGGCCCCGGACATTGTCCTTCTTCAGGAGACGCACTTGATAGGAAACTCATGTAAAGCAATGTGTAGGTGGGGATACAAATTGGTGGCGCATGCGGGGTTCACAACGAGTTCGAGAGGAGTAGGTATTATGTTGAAAAACACATTCCCCCTCAGCGTAGACTCCACTTGGGCGGACGACAGGGGTCGATATATAGGGATCACGGGGACTTGGGAGGGGCAAACCATTACACTAGTGTCGGTCTATGTCCCGCCTGGACTACAGTCTACTACATTCCAAGATTTACGCACTACTCTCCTGTCGCTACCTGAGGGACTGTTATTACTGGGAGGCGATTTTAACTCCGTGGGTTCGGGTAGGCTAGATCGCTACCCCCCTCGGGAACTGGGGCCTTCTAATAGCTGGCTTCCGGACTTCCTTGAAGCGATGGGACTGGTAGATAGCTGGCGCACGTATAATCCCCAGAAAATGCAACACACCTTCCACTCCGGAGCCCATGGCAGCCTATCCAGACTGGATTACATCTTGGTCCCCAGCCCCCAAATCTCACATATTCACGAAATCAGACACCTTGCAAGGGGCATCTCGGACCACTCACCGCTATGGGTACATATACTCCTGGACCATTAATCCCTGGTATCTTCGCAACCCCAAAATCCGCAAAGAACTCCCAAAAGCGATGGATACCTACTTTACCGAAAACACAGGCACGGTGGACTCTTCCCAGACACTCTGGGAAGCTTTCAAAGTGGTGATAAGGGGGGAAGCCCTGTCCCTAATATCTGGACACAAAAAGGAGCAACAGAGGGAGGTAGCTAAGATAGAGGATGAGGTCAGCCAATTGGAGAGAGACGTGGAAACAGGGACCACTCCAGAGTCGATTCATTTGTTGCGTCTTAAGCAGGAGGAATATAAGGCTTTGGTCACAGAAAGAGCTAAATCATGGGGAAGGGAGAAACTCGGTAGGGTTTATGATTTAGGGGATAAAGCGGGGAAATTGATTGCCTGGCTGGATAAACGGGAATGGGCGAATAGGCTGGTCCCGATTTTACATGACGCCAACAATGTTTGCGTCACATCCCCCCAAGAAATAGCTAATCATTTTGCCAGGCATTTTGAGAAGGTATATACCTCAGTAGCATCCTACACTGAAGAGGACTCTGCTGAGATGTTGAGAGACATAACACTCCCCACCCTCTCCGGGGAGGAGCGGCAAGTATTGGATGGCCCCTTGACAACTGACGAGATAGCGCAGGCAATTAGATCCCTAAACTCCGGGAAAGCCCTAGGCCCAAATGGCATCCCAATTGAATTGTATAAGCTTGGCCCTGACAAGATAGCCATCCCTCTCAGGGCCATGTTCGAGGAAAGCAGGGTAAGAGGGGAACTGCCGAGGGACCAACGAATAGCAAACATAATAACTATACATAAGGAAGGCAAACCTAAAACAGAATGTACCTCGTATAGACCGATCTCCCTCATTAACGCGGAACCCAAGATCCTAGCCAAACTATTAGCTAATCGACTAATTAAAGTCATCTCCGATTTGATACATCCGGACCAATCCGGTTTCATACCACGCCGAAACACGGCGTTAAATCTATGGCGGGTCCACGGTGTCCTAGGTAGGGCGAACACGATCCTAGAACCAGCCGTCCTTGTCTCTTTAGATGCCACTATGGCGTTCGATACGGTTGAGTGGCCTTACCTCATAGCAGTCCTCCGCAAACTGGGATTTGGCCCGGAATTTATTGGTTGGGTTCACCTCCTATACTCGGCGCCTTTGGCGCAAGTCGTAGTCAATAATAAGAAATCAGACACTTTTGTCTTGAGCAGAGGTACCCGTCAGGGATGCCCGCTCTCTCTCCTGCTCTTTGCTTTGGCACCGTTGGCATCATGGATCCGACAGAGTCTAGTTATTCGAGGTCTGCGTTGGTCGTCTGAATGGGAGGACCGCATTTCGCTTTATGCGGATGACATACTGCTCTATTTGACTGATCCCAAAAGATCCCTAACAGTGGTTCTAAATATACTGGAAGTATTCGGAAGGTACTCAGGTTTTACAATCAATTGGACCAAGTCACATTTATATGTCCTTCGGGGAGGCCCCCCAGCCCTGCCCCGTGACTGCCCAATCCAGATCAGTGCCACGGGCTTTTAAATACTTGGGGATTTTCCTCTCCCGGGACCCTGCACTTCGGTACGAAAAAACCTCCTTCCTCCAATGCTGCGGTTACGGCGGGACATAGCCAGCTGGAAATCTCTTCCCATCTCTCTTCTGGGTAGAGCAGCCCTTTTAAAATGATGTCCCTCCCCCGCTTTCTCTATGCCCTACAAAATTCACTTGATCCTGTCCCCCTGAAATATTTTAAAGAAATCGAACACCTTCAGAGAGAACTATTGTGGACCAGCACGCCACGTATTGCCCTGGGTAAGCTCACATTAAAATGGTATGATGGGGGAATTAGTCTCCCAGACATAAAGAAATATTATTGGGCTTCACACTTGGCAGCCATTAACCATGGCACATATGGTGGCATTGAGGATCCCGGCTATCGTATGGATAGGTGGTTGCTACCGGGAGGAATTATAATAGATCACTCTATTCGAGACCCGACCGGCGTCGTATGACGGGACCCACTGGTCACTCAGTGAAGGTTTGGCACGACGCAAATAGATCCCTCGGGTGGAAGGGTAAACTGACATTGGCTACTCCTCTCTGGGACTCGGAACAACTGGGTAATTTATGGACATCGAAGGGGTTTGATAAATGAAACATGATCGGGATTTCACAGATCAAGGATATGTGGGAGGGAGAAGGAGTGAAATCATTCGCCACGCTCCAAAGTCAACACGAACTAGCCGACACTGAGCGGTTTCGTTATACACAGATTAGCCATGCTCTACACTCTCTTCTCCCGACGGGCACTTCCCTCCCAGAGTCATCCCCCTGGAGGATAGGATATTGGATGGCCACCTCCCGGATAAGACCATCTCCTTAATCTACAACAAATTAATATATAACATGGAAGATCCACTTTCTACATTGCGCCAGAAATGGGTTGCGGACGGAGTAGAGATGGATGATGAGGAATGGCAGGAGGCAATATCCTCTCCTCGAGTGGTGGCTATCCCGGCACGACTAAGATTAGTGCAGCTCAAAATTTTACATAGGATATACATGACCGGCCCCAGACTAGTACAGATGGGAAGGGCGGAAACAGGAGACTGCAGGAGGGGATGTGGGCAAATAGGCACCTTTATGCACATCATATGGGAATGCACACACATCCAAACATTCTGGAGGGAAATACATGAAGTCGTAAGGGAGGTGCTCGCAATTCCCATTCTTCCTGAGGCGCGTAGATGCCTGTTAAACATATGGGAACCAACAGACATGAACACCCACCAAATACAGTGGGTCACGTTGGGGTTCATGCTAGCCAAGAGAAACATCGCTCAGGCCTGGGGAGCGGTAACTCCCCCTACACGGGGGGCATGGGAGACGAGTATGGACTGGTGTATGTTCCGGGAAAAGACAGTATATCTTGCCCGAGGCTGTCCCAGAAAGTGGTCACGTGTATGGTCGCAGTGGAACACATACCGAGGAGATATCTGCACCCCCCCACAATGTGTCGAACTAGATGACCTGCATCCTCCCTGAAATGTTACTGACCGTATGTAATGTGCAAGAGTAATGTCCCATACTGTCTTGCCGATATTGAGATTGAGCGGATTCATGACTGTTTGTATGTCGATGTTTGTTAATAAAAAGATATTAAAAATAAAAAAAAAAAGAGTGGATAAATGGTGCATTTTCCAGCAAACGTGAGGAAGCAGGAAGGTTAATAAAGCAGGAGGTGCAGCCTGATGTAGAGGCCTCCGGCACCCGCTCCCTTTCTCCACCTTTTCATCCCTTTTGAATCTAAGACACTTACGTAACCTCTGCAAGCTTCCAGAATTTTCACAAATTTCCGCAAACGTTTCATTGGGGGTTTTGACTGAGGAGGAGATTGTACCCGATTTGGCAGGAAGAAAACTTTGTGTAGATATACAAATAGTCCCAATCTATTTAGAAGTTTGTGTGAGCCTACAACCCACTTTATAAAAGGTTCTCCACGTGGCCTATCCATGGTACCTTTCCATATTAATGGAGCCCATATTTTAGAGATTAGTTGCCTTTCCACACTTATATGGAATGCAGAGTGACAGAGAACATAGGCGGTCCAACAATCTCAGGTATAATGCATGTAATGCAACCTTTCGTACAGTGCTTACCACAAACCCAAAATGAACAAACTGCCTTCACCTTGTGTTTTGACAGTCTCTGGATGCAGACACCAGTTAAGGAAATCGGGAATGACATCATGAGTGGGCTGGTAAAGATGTGTTGGTTATGCTGTGAAGAAAATTAGGGCACACAGCCACTCCCTTACAACAAGACATATCAGGAACTCGAATACAAGAAAATATACAAGCATCACACAGCACCAAGCTAGGCATAGACGGAGAAAAAGTCAGAAGAGAGTGGCAGCTGGGGACAGGAGAAGACAGGGCTTCAGGACTCCAATGAAGTGTCACCATACGTTTCACTCCCACTAGTAACCCACATTCATAATTTTCTTATGACAATGTCCTAGTATTCAATATGTGAAAATATGTCATATGTTACTGTATTGCTGTGAAGTCTGGGCTGGCGTACCAGACTTCACAGCAATACAGTAACATATGACATATTTTCACATATTGAATACTAGGACATTGACTCACACTACACTCCGGCCCTGCACTGTCCTGTGCTGCTGTGGGGGTCCTGTCTGTCACCCCTATGTCAGTCTAGTGTTTCCAGGGGGTCCCGACATGACGTGATGCCACTCAACAGAAGCAAGATGCTGTACATACATCTGTGGGCCGGGCGGTCCGTTCCACCACACTTCGGGCTCCAGTGTCCGACGCCGGCTGTCGAGGCACATGCCTTAAGACGTGAACCCGGCCCTCTCAATGTTTCCAGGGCTCCTCGCAGAACCTGAAGTTTCATTCATACATTCAGGTACACTCCTTTCGGTTCATGTGGGAACGGTGAAAGGCTCCAGAATCCCCCCTAAAAACAGAATTGTATTCTGAATATTTACGAAAACAGTGAACTCGTGGCGGTTGGGCTAAAACGCAGTGCACGACCCCTACCCAACTGACGTGGACGGGTCTCGGGTACACACGTGGGCAGCCGCGGCACGCAGTACTCGCGTGGGGGGGGGGATCGCGCAGGGGTGGGGGGCCGAGGGAGAATACAAAATTTAGAAAACTTACCTGACCGCCTCTGCTCCTGGTCCGCGTTGCAGCAATGGCGCCTCTTCGATCAGGAGTGGAGTGGCAACCCCGCTGCTGCAGCGCCAGGATTGGCTGAGGGCACGGTTACTCTTCGCCCGCCGCCTGCCCATTAGGAGACTGAGGGGCTCCTAATGGGCATGCGCAAGCCAGTGGAAACACAAGTGCGCATGAATGGGCACGGGCAAAAAATTCGCTCACCTTCCCCACTCATGCGCACTTGTGCTGCTGCCTGTCCCTGGCTGGTCTGCAATGCACGTCAGTCAACATGACGCCGGACCGCCCACCCCCTTCAGACTCTGAAGGGGGTGGGCGGTCCGACGTCATGCTGACTGTCTGACATGATTGTCAGACTCAGTTCTCCCTCGGTGACGGCATCTCTGAACTTAAGTAAACTAAGTTCAGAGATGCCGAGGGAGCTGCGGGCACGGGCGGGGGGCAACGCCCCAACGCCCCAAATGGACGCACTGCCCCTGTTTAAACACCTTTATAACAATTTTGAATTACAAGCTAATAGCTAGGGTCACTTGGTCCGTTTTTAGAAGGGGAAAGAGAAAGAAGAATTTTTACTCCTGCTGAAAAAGATATCGTCAGAATGCTGTTTCGGTGGCCATTCGGGTGCGAGCAGCACTGGTAGCGCCACCATTTGTATCTGGAAACGAAAAGTTAGAAAGAGGATTCTCAACTCACATAAACAAACTAACTGCACCCGAGAGCCGGGAAACAGCCGACCTATACCGGAAATAAAGGACAGTAGGCCTGGTAGACAGTATACACACTGCCACTACAGCCTCCATGAAGGTGGAATTAACAATTTTATCAGTCAGTCCTCATAATTCAGCCTGTACATATCTAAGTCTATTGGCAACAAAATACAAGCATGCATGCATTTTTATGCAGCCTCTAATAGTGGAGGGTGTAAACCTGCCTCTGAGCACCTGCAATGCTAACTGATATGTGAGGAGAGCCACAGAAACAGTGACCTACCATTGGTTACGCATACATTTCGGTAAAAATGAGGAAACAAGGAAAAACGTATATTTGATTGGTTCCATGCCTGAAGATGTAACCATCAGACCACAGCTTCTCTTCCTACACACATATTTCAGGAGGTTAAAGCATCCGCTGCGGCTAACATGAAAGCCCTGAAAAGTACGACTGTATACAGGGGTTACTGCTCAGCAGGCTACACATGCCCAGAGGATCAAATGTGGATCTTGCGCTGGAAATTTCTGCCACCTTAGGAGAAGTGACATTTTACTAGCCCCCTCCTATGGTAATTTGGCCCTAGTTCATGATTCCCCCAGGCTACCTGGCGGGTCCATAGCTGATGGCACCATTTTCGGTTGCCTTGATATTGTTCAACCTTGGGAAAAGTCCAGGCGGAAAAACTGTAATAACCGAGAAAATAAGATCTTGAGAGGGTTGGGCGCCTCGTATAGAAATCTGTGGGTTGTCGATCACAGGCTGCAAATCCAGTGGGTGAAATGACTGTCCTTGAACTAAACAGTAACACCTACCATCAGTGCCTAGCTGCAATTTAGTTGGTGGCGTGTGCTATATTATTTGATTTCGTCATACTGCTGCATTAATGGCAACCACCGTGATGCTTCTTTAAGGTTCAATTGCCCTCTATACACAGGAAGATAGAAGCCAAAAAAGTTGTGCAGTCAAGCAATGGTAGCAGAGATGTCAGCCAATCAAAGCAATGATAAAGAGGGAATGCTCCATGGGAAGGACTAACATAAGATTACCAAGCTGGGGTCACCAATAAGAAGTAGATAAATGAGAGTGACAAGGAAAGTGAACTAATGGTTAGCAATGGGCAACAGATAGACCTTGCGCTATCTAGAGGCTTGACCTAAAAGGGAACTTTCAGTTCTGGAGGAAATATAGTGCTGGGTGGGGAAAGTAAGAAAAAAGATGAGTTCCCTCCATAAATGAGCATAGAAGGGAGCAGATGATATTGAATCGGATGAAAAAGAACCTTCACCAAGAAGGTGCTTCACTAAGTTGCAGTGGCGGCCGATACAGTTAAGAGGTGGTGGGGTGGGTGGAGGGGGCGTGGGGGAGCAAACGCGCGGGGGGGGGTAATAATTAAAAAAGAAAAAAAAGAACACTTACCTTAACCTGCCGCCCGCCTCCAGCGTCGCATCGCGCCTCGGTGAGCTTCCTTGTCCCAGCAGGCACTGGGGCACGTCACAGACTCCCTGTGCAATCCCCGTGCTGCTCTTCTATGAGAGCAGCGCGGGGATTGGCTTGAGCAGGCTGAGAAGACGCTCAGCTCAGATCAGGGAGTCTGTGGGGTTTCTCCAGTCCGGCTGCTCAATGTAGACGGACTGGAGAAACCTAAGTGCCCATGTGTGTTTGGCCGGCCTGAGATGGCTAGCCAAACATAACATGTGCCCTCAGAAGTGCACATAGCACTCCTCCTCCCCCCTCCCATGCCTCAGCCTGCCCCTCCCTGCATACGCTGGCTCAGAGCCGGCAAGCGAAAAATAAAACAATAGTAAAATATCGTTTTATTTTTCACTTGCTGGCTCTGAGCCAGTGGGGCAATGCTCCTCCGCCATTGCAGAGGAGCTGCCCCTGCTAAGTTGATTTTATTGGTAAATGGTGTTCATGATAAAAATCATAAGGAAATTGGTACGACAGGAAGGGGTCATCACGGATTTCACATGCAATCATGGCAATAAGAATACCAAGTGTGTAATATTAATTGTGTTTTGTTGAACATTAAAAACTAAAGGCATAGATACCTGGAAAGCTGTTAAAAACAACAGGTGCCAAGATTCCAATCGACAGAAAAGGATGAGGTTTCTGATTAAAGAAAGGCTGAGCCAGAAACAAATGTAAAGCGATCAAATCGCCAGGGGGAAACTGAAGTGAAGACGACCCGTCCTTCTGCATCGAGGTGCACTTTTGATGGCATAAAACAGAAGTGCGACTCATTCGAGATATCACCCAAACACAAATATATATATATATATATATATACACACACATACATACAGCATATATTAATTGTTAAGAACCAACACTCTTAAAAGACGAGAGGGTAGCAACTCACTCTAAAACACAGAATATACTCTCCATCTTTACAGAATATTATCATTCCCTTTTCATGGAACCAAGCCTCAGCCTAGAAACTCAGGATGATTATCTGGAGGGATCCAGGTTACCCTTACTGGGACAAGACTTTATCGAGCTGGAACAGAGCATCATGGAGGGAGAGTTTCTGAATACTATAAGACACCTCACACAGGCAAGAAGGCACTGGGACCGGACGGCTTCCCGGTTTTCTTTTATAAAACCAATTCGGGACTACTAGCGGCACAGTTAGCCATGATATTCAACCACATGCTTATCACCGGAACAGTGACAAAATCTATGTTAGAGCCTAGGCTGACGCTAATCGCGAGACCAGACAAAAGCCCCTTGCTTTGCTCCTCTTAGAGGCCAATCCCCTTATTAACCACTGCCTTAAATTTTTTACAGCAGTTACAGAGAACAGGTTCCATGAGATATGGCCTAAATTTATCTCACAACAACAGTGCGGGTTTAGAAAGAGCCAACATACCAGAGACAATACCAGGTTAGCCGCTCTTTTGATAGAAACAGAAAAACAACAGCAGCAACCAATGGTCTTTTTCTCACTGATGCGGAGCAAGTCTTCAACAGAGTCCACTGGCCATTTATGTCCAAAAACCTCCAGAGAACTCCGCTGGGCCCGAAAGTGACCAACTGGATTATGGCTAATTGCAAAACCCCCAAGACTAGGATAAAGGTGAATGGGGAACCCTCGCCAAAACTTCAGTTTACTCGGGGCACACGCCAGGGATGCCATTATCGTCATCAATGTTTGATCTTTCAATGAAATCCCTCACACAGAAGATTCAGCACAACCAAGCCATAAGGGGCATAACAATAGGCAATCAAGAATTAAAACTGGCGCTTCCTGCAGACAACATTCTCTGCTTTCTAATGGAACCCACAACAACCCTGCCAGCCCTTAAGGTGGAACTTAATGCTTTCGCTGCTGCATTCGGGTTCATGGTACACTTAACGAAGTCCAAGTGAATAAGCGTGGCAGGACAATACCAAGAGGCCCAAACAGCACTAGAACAGAACAGCTTCACATGGCCACAAGACTCATGCAAATACTTAGGTATTCACTTACCTCAGAAATGGGCACATCTATATACAGCTAATATTTCCACTGGCCTTGCAAACACTATTCAAATGCCTTTACAGATAGGGGAAGTTAGAAATCTCATGGTTAGGGTGAATGACGAACATTAAAATGAATTCCTTACCTCTCGTACTTTATATCCTACAGTGCCTCTTGATTTGGGTACACGGTTCCACCCTAGATTACACACAAAAAAACTGTTTACATTCGTACGGAAGAATCATTCCCATAGGGGCCCAAGAGCTACACTCTTTAAACCAGTCACAAAGGGAGGACTAGTTTTCCCCAACATAAAAACCTATGTGCAAGCGGGACAGATCCACCCCGCATTAGAGTGGAATCATGATAGCAACCTCAAGGAGTGGTACTTGTCCAGCAAAGCTTCTCGGAAGCCCCCCTCCAATACCTGCTATGGCTCTCCCAGAATGCGAGAAAACATACCCTCTCCCCTTTTCCTCAATGGTAATTCTTCTAGAATATTGGCAACAGATCTATGTAGAAAAGGCTTGATGTCCTTTCCCTCCCCAATGTTCCCCATTACACATAATCCAGATTTTCTGAACCACCTCCAGGACCCTAGATTTAGGGCATGGGAAACTGATCACCCCTCTACACTGGGGGAGGTATACACGGAGAGGAGAATAGCCCCCTGAGAGGTGCAAAACCTAGACACATAGGGCCATTACTGCGTAACGCAGCTCCTACAGTGGGCGGGCTCCCAAGAGGTATCTCCACTGGCAGGAAGGGACAAAACACAACTAGAGGGCATATCGGTGACACAACTTGGGGAGGGAGATCATGGAGGAGACATGGGTCAAAATCTGGCAGAGAGCAGCGAAAGCATTGATCAATCAATCAATCAATCAATCAATCAGGGAATTGTAACCGCGCTACTCACCCGTGAGGGTCTCAAGGCGCTGAGGGGGGGTCCGCACATCTGTTTAGCCGAAGAGCCAGGTCTTGAGGGTCTTCCTGAAGGTGTTCAGGGAGGGGGCGCGTCTGATGTCTGCCGGTAGCTCGTTCCAGGTCTTGGCTGCAATGTGAGAGAAGGATCTTCTGCCTGCTCTGGCTCTGTGGATGCACGGGGTTTCGGCCAGTGCGAGGTTGGAAGATCGGAGGTTTCTTTTGGGTACGTGGAAGTTGATTCTGTCATTGAGGTATTTGGGTCCGTTGTTGTGTAGGCATTTGTAGGTGTAAGTGAGGATTTTGAAAGTGACTCTTTTCTCCACGGGGAGCCAGTGGAGACTTCGTAGGTGTTGGCTGATGTGTTCGTGTCGGGGGATGCCGAGGACGAGTCTGGCGGCGGTGTTCTGTACTGTCTGGAGTTTGCGGAGTAGGGACTTGTTGATGCCGGCGTAGAGTGCGTTTCCATAGTCCAGTCTGCTGGTGATGAGTGCGTGGGTGACTGTCTTCCTTGACTCAGGGGGGATCCACTTGAAGGTCTTGCGGAGGATGCGGAGGGTGTTGAAGCAGCTGGAGGTGACGGCGTTGACCTGTCGGTTCATGGAGAGTGATGAGTCTAGTACGATGCCGAGGTTCTTGGCGTGGTCTGAGGGGGTAGGTGGGCTTCCGAGGGCGGTCGGCCACCAGGTGCTGTCCCATGCAGAAGGGGTGGTACCGAGGACGAGGACTTCTGTCTTCTCGGCGTTGATTAGCCTAACATACAAGGCGAATGCATACGAATTACTGATGCACTGGTACCTTTCTCCTATCCGATTTCACGCTATCACAGGGAGTTCTGACCTTTGCTGGAAGGGCTGTGGGCAGAAAGGCACTTCATACACATGTGGTGGGCTTGCACTCGCATTCAGACATATTGGGGGAGATTCTAACGAACCTTCGCCATATCACCGGCACTCAGCTACCCCTGAAACCCCTAGTGGAACTCTTAGGTGATCCAGGCGAAGACTCCGTTTTCCTGATAACAACCTCAATAGGCAAGCGGATTTCGCAGCTACTAATAGCAGCAAGAATGGCCTTGACACAAGTTTAGAGACAACGTATAACACCTCCCATACATTTTATGGAGGAGTAAGAAGTGGACTATTTATGCAGTGGAATAACTTTCATCCATTATACATGATACAGAAGCGAAATTCGACAAAGTCTGGAAAGCATCCAAGACCTATATGACGAGAGACTGGGCACTGGACCCTCTATTTACTAACCCAACTGAACTCATTCGCATTGCAGTCCTCCACACAATCTCACCAGAGATTTTAGAACAGGCACATAGAGATGACTCACACATAGCTATACATGCAGAGTAAAAACCACGATGAATGGAAAGAAATTCATGGAAACAATATGCCTTACCTATGAAAATGGTTGAAAAGGTTACAATGAAAATCCACCCCTGTAACCAGTTTTGTGATGGGCTGAATAGAGCGTGCAGTTTCTCACTTGTGCAGAACAAAATGTAAAAGTAAAGTGTTAAGAAAAAATGAACTAACACCCTGAACCAGTGAAATTTCTTAAGCGATGCTAGGTGCATTGTGTGGATTAAAGTTTTAATTGTAGATACGAAAAAGGCTTTGATTTATTCTGTTCTTCCTTCTCCATTGTTTTGCTTTGATTGTTTCTCAGTGGAAGAAAAATCTTCCATAGCAGGCTCTAGTACTGATTCTCTTTAGATGTCTTGCTCTTCACCCCAACTCAAGTGCACTTTAATTGATCTGTGAGCAGATGGTGCTTTTCAGAATTTAAGGGTAAGAACCTGTGGCGGGGAGCCCCAGGGGAACGGCCGGGAATGCCCCGGGGGCACCAAAGGACAAGGGCCAGTATTGTCTCCAGGGAAACCAGAGAGGCGGAGCATGACGGGAATAAAGAACCAGGAAGACGCCGCGGGAGCGTTCGAGGACCGCGACGCGGAGAGGCGGAGAACCACAGCGGGAGGAGGACGCGAGGACAGCCAGGGACGAGGAAGCAGAGGCCGCAGAAGAAGAGAACGAAGACGTGGGAGATCCGGAGGACGGCGGACCAACCAACCAACTCCGGGAAGAGGCGTCCCCTGTGGAAGGCGAGCTGGACGAGGCGGCCGCGACCCTGTCAGCGGGTCACGGCTTCAGGCAAGTGCTCAGGGGGACCGGGCGCCGGCTGGGAGGGTGGCTGCACACACAAGCACTCTTTACAGGGTTATAGAGCGTAGCGGAGGGAGCAGGAGAAAGTGAAGGGCAGGGAGAGAACAGAGAAGGCTTCCCCTCCCCTTCTCCCAGTATTGTATGGGCAGTTTTCTTTGTTGTGTGTTTTGTTTTGGTTCGTTTATTCACCACTGGAGAGAGAGACCGGGCAGTACAAGGCACCAACCGCAAGGCAAGCCAAACAGGGAAATAGGACCTGGGGGCATACCTGCAGGAAAAGGCTCCCTAGGGTTTTTTGTAGCGGACTACCCACTGGGGTGGGTGTGAGCCCAGAGACGTCCAGGAGAAAGTGGAGGGCAGAAGAACAGGGAAGGAGAGCGCAGGCAAGCAGAAGGCCAAAAGATAGAAAAGGCACCCCCTACTAATAGCCTCTCTCTCTTCTTTACCGAGGGGACGACCACTGCCCAAGGAGACTGGGAGCCGGAAAGAAGAGAGGACCACAGATACCCGCAACAGCACAGGAAGCCGGGATGAACCTAAAACACCTACCCACCCTGGGAATCCCGTAATCAGTCCAGTTGTGCCCTAATAAACATATATATCAAAGGCAGTGCAGTCGTCCGTGGTTATTGGGCCGGTGACAGAACCCTACGCTTCATCTCCCTCTCACTTGCCCATACTCGCCGCATCTACTGAAGCAGAAGTGGAGGACGCTCCTTCGCCTACATTGCAACAAAGACCTGGAACAGCCTCCCAACGCAACTCTGGACCATCACCTCACTTCCGGATTTCCGAATGGCCCCAAGATGTATAAGCCTCCAGGACCTGCAAGCGCCAGGATACCCTATCGGGTGATTAGCAGCGCTTTATAAATCCTGATTGATTTAACCTTTGAAACAAAGGTAACAGGCATGGGAAATCCAGAGTGATTTTGAGACTACCACTATACAGGCAAAACTAAACAGACGAGCTGTCTTCAAAAATGCCATTGACATCATTCTGATAAAGCCCTTGCATAAATAACATTTTGTGGTTAAAATGTTAACATAGTATCCTCTTTGGACTGTTATATTGTCCGCTCTGTGACAACTATTTGTAGACTTAATCAACAAATACCATTCCCTATCTCTTGCTACAGAAAATTATTGCAGCCATCGAGTTCTCTCTTTATTAGGAAGACCAACTCCAGCTCGTTACGGACAATACTTCTCAACGTGGACTTTTGTGCTTCCTGGGTGTGGTAGTCTTGGTTTGTTTGCATTGAACTAATTAGACAAACAAATCTGAAATCAATGATATCTATGTGAAACGTTCAGGACTGACAACCAGAGGTGGTGCGTCCACTAGGGTGCTGGGGCGTTGCCCCACTAATATTGAGGCCCCACAACTTTCAATATAATATTCACACTCACAATACTTTTAAAATTAATCCTGGGCCAGCCGCCCGGGCCGGGCCACGCCCAAGCCCAAGGCAGTCAGGAGTCAGCGGCTCTGAAGGAGACGGGGCAGGAGGTTCAGTCGTCGTCATTATGACTGACATCATGATCACAGGGGTGGTCTGGTCGGTGGAGCGCACAGCACGAGTGCGCATGTTCGGTTTCGGGCAGATAATTTTTCCGACCAGCCCGAACATGCGCACTAGGCTGCACATTAATAGAGCGAGGGTTGATCCAAGCCGCAGCCCCTGGTCTCCTAATGAGCAGCGAGTATCCCTGCTCAAGCCAATCCTGGCGCTGCTGGAGCAGCGTCTGGATTGGCTGAGACGCACGCGGTTGCCAGGCCTCTCCGCAGTCCTGAGCAGCTTTGTGCATGAGGCGCGTGGGAGGCTCCACCAACGGAGTATGACCAATCACTGTCATGGCTTATTGTGAAGCCATGCAGAGATTGGCCATTTCTACCATTGCTGGGCTGTTCAGCCAGCCTGGCTGTCAGTCCCTTCCACTCAGGGACAGTGGGAGCGAGCGTGACGTGACGGTCCGGACTCCGGAGCCTTGATGTCTGAGAGTGATCAGTGATCACGAAGATCAAGTCGACCTCACCCCAGTCGTAGTGGTCGACCCCACCCTCTGTGGACTCTGGCATCGATCTTGAACGGCAAAAAGTGGGTTGGTGTGATGGATGTCACAATCAGTAATTGAAGTAACTAGTTACTGCGGACTGCGGAGGCAGGCAGTCAGTGAGTCAGGTCTCGGTTTTATACACAATACGCGAATACAAATTGCAATGCATACTGTCTTAGTGTCTTTGCTACAGGTCAGGCCCTGATCTGCAGCAAAGACACTAAGACAGTATACTGCGCCAGAGCGTAGTAGAGTCTCTGGGTCTCTTTTTTTTTGTTGTGGCAGACTCAGTATTATATAGCGCGAACTCGACCGAAGAATTGAGCGCACAGTACTTACTATACTCAGCATCCTCCTTTGTGTGCACACGTTCTAAGGAAGCATACAAAGGACAGAGAAAGCAACATTTGCGTGGTGCAGTGAGAGCAGCCTGTGCATACTCATCCTGAAGGGTGCCCATGGCGTGCAGTGTGCGCATTCTTTAAAGTTTATACACTTATCTTCAAGTGCATCTCCACACAATCACTGTGAGCGCCATCTGAACCGAGAGGACAGGACAGCAAATGCTGTCTAAAGTGTTCAGACTGAAATGTTCTTACACAGTACGCAAAGACGCACCCGCAATAACAAGGCAGTCCACTCAGGGAAAATAAAATATGCTAGCACAGAGCGGAAATAGAAACGGGATGTTGAAAAAAGACATAGCGATGCATGCAGATGCCAGGCTGGCATAATCTGCATGCATCGCCGTTATTGCCAGGTAAGTGTGAGAAGCTGGGTTTCTGTTGCAGTAACCCCCCCTACTTTTTGCCAGACTACTGATGCACTTTTGACTTGATGTGCCCTGGGTCCCCGCCAATCAGGTTCCCAGAGCCTGTGTTCTTTCCCCAAAACTAACCCAAACCCAATTGGCATCTCTGGCCACAGGTCAGCCCCTGGTAAATGGTACCACAGGTACCCAGGGCACTGTGACCAGGGAAGACCTCTAAGGGCTGCAGCACTTATTGTGCCACCCTTAGAGGCCCTGTACCTTTACACACACACACTGCCTTTGCAGGCTGCGTGTCTTGGTGCAGAACAAAGTGAAGAGTCGACATGGCACACATCTCTGTGTGCCATGCCTACAACCCACTGCCCTGGCATAGATCAGTCACCCCTCTAGCTGGGTGCACTATACCAGTGGTGAGGGTACAGGTGCATGAGCCCTGTGCCCCTACAGTGTCTAAGTCCATTCTTAGACATTGTAAGTGCAGTGCTGCCATTAAGAGTATTTGGTGCTGGGAGTTTGTCATTACAAACTCTACAGCACCATAATGGCTACACTGAAAACTGAGCCTCAGCACATTAAACCCACACTGATGCCAGAGTGGGATTTAATGAAAAATGCACACAGAGGGCATCTTAGAGATGCCCCCTGAAAAACGACCTACCACTAGTGTCCAGACTGAGTGGCTGCTTTCAGCTTCCACCACCAGACATGTTTCTGGACCCCTGGGTTGAGAGCCTGCTGCTCTCTGGGGCCTGAAACAATGCACATCCTGGGATGAGGTGCCAAGCCTCCTCCCCCAGGATGGGCAGGGTTCACGAAGGGGAAGCTTCAAAGGCTTGCCGCCTTTGTGAGCTTCCCCAGGCCACTTGCTGCATTCAGCAACTGGTCCCCACTGGTTCTGACCCCCACTTTGGGCGGTAGAACCGGCGGGAAAAACAAGTGAGGAGGAGAGGTGTGCCCACCTCTGCCAACTCCACCCCTCAGGTGGGGGAGGCGAGGTGAAGCACAACTCTCAGTCCCCGCCATCTTGCAGATGGAGGGACCCAGCCAACCAGGGAAAGGCTTATGCCCCCCTCCCACTGGAGCGTGGAATAATAGGGGGTGTACCCACCCCAGGGAATGGACCCATTGGTCCCAACCTTTTACCTACCTGTAACGCCCCTAAATCTAGTATTTAGGGGCATCCCTGAAACTTGCTTCCTCAGACAAGAAGAAACTACAAGAGATGAAGAAGAAGGACCGAAGAGCCGCGCAGAAGCTAACAAGAGGAAGACGCCCACTGACTTGGCCCAAGCCCTACAGGCCTGTCTCCACCTCGAACCTGCTCCTGCGAAATCCCGGTGTGTCCTGCAGTCAGCAACCTCGAAAACCCCGGAGGACCTGCCTGCCTTCAACCTCAAAGACTGTGTCTCCCGTGAACACCGGATTTGTTCATCTGCAACCTCTGGTTCCGGCCGGACACCGCGGATCAGCCCCACTTTGCACCCGCCATCCACAGCCCGAGCTTGAGTGGGCAAACACCACGAGGAGGTCCCCCCGGCGATCCTAACCCGAGATCAGGCGACCCCTGACCTGCCTCAAGCCTCCAGCCGACGCCTGCAGCCTAAATCCGGGGCGACCAGGAGCTGGTAAGAAGATCCGACCCCAAAAGGCACCCCTGCACCCGACACCCCATGGCCTTGGGTGGCCAAACCGACAGTGCCTAACCAACCCCCAACTTACCTCTCGAAGTGGTGGTCGCACCCAGAAGGCCTTCGTTCCCAAGCCTGCAGTGCCTTTGCAAACCGGAGGTTCCCCATTGAAAACAACAGGGCGCCCGACGTTTTAACAGCACCCTACACCCGGCCGCCCTATGGCCGCTGAGGGTGCACCTTTGGTGCTACTTTGTTTCCCCATTTGCCCTGAGCTAAAGTCTAGGAGCTTTGCTCCCACAACCAAGTGGCCTGCTCGCCAGCAGCCACCAACTGGAGGCCTCCTTTCCCCCATTGGATAACATTGGGCCTCAGCACTCTGCACCCGGCCGCACTAGTGCCGCTGACGGTGTAACTAGAGTGCATCCTTGACCCTGGGGGACCCCTGAGTCTACCCCCAGAACCTCAACTCCCACTACCAAATACTTACCTCAAAACCGATAACACTATTTTCCTCCATAGGATAACATTGACTGTTTTTCTTGGAAAAGTTTTTAAGTGTGGAGTTTGAAAACCTAAAGAAATTCTTTAAAATTGTACTGTTGAACAAAAACGATTTTACTTGCCTGTTTTCAGGAAAAGACCCAGAGTAGTATCCAGGTATACTACTCTGTGTAAGAAAAGTAATCTAAAAAGTAACTTACCTGGTATTTTACTGAAAAAGACCATTCAAGTCTATGTACTGTATTTACAAAGTATTGCATTTCTCTGCAACCATACTGCAAGTCAAAACAAAGTGCATATACAATTACAATTCAAACTGTTTACAAACTGCATTACTACTGTAAAGCATTTATTGCTTACCTGTGCCAGGCTTACTTGGTTCTAGAAAATAAAATAACTAAAAGAATATTTTCATACAAAAACAATTGATCTGAAGTTCAGTCTTTGAGTGTGTGAATTCATTTGCTGACTGAGCGTGTACAACAAGTGCTTAACACTGTCCTCTGATACTGCCTTACTGCTCGACCACACTACCACAAATAGAGAGTGAGGTGCTATCTAACTTTACCTGTGCCTACCTTTGGGGTTCCACTGGACTCTGTGCACACTATACCTCACTTTGGTATAGTATATACAGAGCCAGCTTCCTACATTGGTGGATCAGCGGTGGGATATACAACTTTGCATTTGTTGAGGGGGCGGAGCTTGCCTGAGCCCAAGATGGCGGTGTAAACAGAGTGCTCCGTCCGACCATCAAAAGATACGTTAATTATCCTTCATCAATCCTGGCTGCTAAAGGCTGAAAAAAGGCGGCGCTTGAAGCGGAAGTTGTACTGCACATTTTGAGCTGCTTCCCGGTGCTGTGCAGTAACCTGGGACGATGCGAGGCGGAGAAAAGCGACCTGGCCGGACGCCGCTGATCTGCGGCCGGGCCCGTGACGCTGCTGGTGGCGACGATCGGGGCGAACTCTCTCCCCCCACTACGATCCTGCGAGGTGAGAGCTGCGGGGGTTCGACAGACTGGCTGGTGATCCGAAGCGCTGCCGACCCCCGAGGGAACTCCGGAGTGTGGCGGGAGACGAAGCTACTGCGCTCCGGCGTGGTGCGGAGGCCAGCGGAAGGGATTCGGGGCTGCCTGCTACGCCCGGGAGGGCTGCGAGAGCTGTGTCGCAAGGGTGAGCGCTCTACAGGCTGCCTAGATACGGGAGTCGCGAGCCCGCGCTGCTCGTTGCTGTTGGCTGCCTACCCCTTTTGATATCGGCGTCTGGGCCAGTGCAGTCCAGAGCGGAGAAACTCCTGCAGCTGGAGGAGATCCGTTGTTGTATTCCTCTTAGGGTGTCCATAACGGGCTTTCCAATATCATGTCCTTATATAGGCACAATTCACCCTGCCCTTATATAGGCATAAATTCCCAGGCCTTATTTAGGCATTAAACCATGCACTCCAAATACAGGCATGGTCTCCGACATCCGTCCACCCTAACGTCACAACGAGTACATGAAGAACAGACCCTTAGGCTGCGGGAGTTTCCCTAGTCCAGGACTATTGATTTCTTCAAGGACTCATATATTATGTATGAACCGTTATTCCTTAGGGGTTCATTCATGACGTCTTTCGCTGTCCGATTCACGTCAATGCTAACATTCCTAGGTACTCTCAGGTATAAATATACCTTCCCTAGCCCTTGTAAACTAGAGGAGACCTCGACTTCAGAGGAGCCCGTTTCCCGGCCTGACGTACTGAGAAGACGCTGTCATCCCTGCACGCAGAGAGTCCAGCTTCCAGTGATCTGACTTCCCTTGCGGGGTGTTGGAGTTCGAGTCTGGCAAAGAGATTCCTACCTCTCTCATTCTTCAGGTATGGAGCTGAAAGGAACCTAGAGGGACTCTTGGCATACTAAGCATACTAGGCATACTAGGCTTAACATACTCTTAGTATAACATAGTAAGGAATACTTCACCTACTTCATACCTCTCCCTACACCTAGGATTAGGTTAGGTACATTGGGGTAGAACTAGATTAGAAACGCATCGTATGAGTACTCGTATTTTTAGCTCATGTTATTTATGTATGTGAATATACGCTAAAAGATAATGCTATCGCAGTATTATTTATTTCTACTGCTCACCCTGTACATTATTTATCTCGCATACTGTCTTGTGATCGTAACAGCACATTTAACTTACACCAGAAACAAGACTGTTCAATAAATCCTTTATTGAAAACTACCGTCTATTTCTTTCTGTGTAAACTTGGAGAAAACTAAGCATGCACGATTTAGCTGAGTGAAATAGTTATCTATTGTTTCCACGACTCTGGGACACGTTCTGATTCTAAAGGGAAACATATTGGTCATGTTTTGCGGCTGCCAGAAACTACTCCCTTCTTGTTGTCAAGGAGTTTCTAGTGGCCTCTGAGCTAGCTGGCACAAGTAATTAAGTTTAATATACTGGATAGGGACATACTGACCTTAGTCCTATGTCAAACCTATAGGATATATTATTCCAATGCGCAGAGCCTATTAGGGAAATAGGAGCTACACTACATGGCGCCCAACGGTTTGGTAAGGCGGTAATTCAACGTTAGATACTGAGTAACTCAGCCGTGCCATTTTCTCTCAAGACCCCTACCCATATACTCCAAAAGACGTCTGGAGTGGGCAGGGTTTAGTATCCGCCACAGCTACATAGGGAAGTACCCTATATATTAGCTGTTTGGTTTGCTCAACGTTGAAGGATACAGTGTTCCAAAATATTGTGCACCTTATCTTTGTTTCCTTGAAACTTGTTCTACATTTTTCAAAAAACAAAATGCCTGACGGAGACAATAACACCGAAAATGGTGGAGCTGCGGCTGATCCAGCCCAAGCAGCAGTTTTTAACTTTACAGGTTTAAATGAAACCGAAGAGGGTGTTATAGACATCCCTCAAAACTTCTGAAGAGCCATCACTCTAAAACTTATAAAACATGGCCTACCGCCAAGAGGAGGTAGAGCAGTTTTCGTGATAGAGGCACATGAATCCTTTCAGACAGAGGTATTCTATTCATGGGTAATACTTCCTGAATGCAATCCAACATCACACACATTTCACTTCTACAAAGAAGATGAACTACCAGAGGAATACATTCCTTTCGAGGATATTGAAATTCCATTAACATACCAGGGGCATCAGCTCTGGTTTAAAGGCGCCCTAAAACATCTCAAAAATATTACCAAGCTCGGTCCACTAGGTAGACCAGGAGCAACATGGCCGATTTTAGCCGGCTACACACCTCATCCTGAACTGGATATAATGACAGATGAGGAACTACTTACTCAAATACAAGAGTTAATAAAAATTTACAGACAATTAGTCCAATATGTCATGCGGACTCTCACAGTCCAACCACCATTCACACAGCAAAATCAGACCCCTCATCAGGGGACTACACTAAAAATTACACCACAGACTCTCAACTCAGTCATGGGTAAAATGCCCACAAAACGTGAGCAAATTCCATTCTGGATAGCTCAAAAAATTACTCAAATCGAAGCAGTATTTCCAAATACTAGCCCGTATGAGAAACACAGAATCCTAACAATCAGTTTACCAATGGGGATCACACCACAACTGGAAGACTGCACCACTTGGGGCTCAGTCTTTGCTGCCATCTATACTAAAACACATGGCATTCCGTCAATTGCGGTAATACCTGATGTCCTCAAACAAATTCAAAACGAATCCGGGGCAGAGCCTGCTCTAAATTTAGGTATGAAATTACTGAAAAATTTCGACCAGGTCTCAACAATAATATTATCTAATATTAAATGAGAGGCAGCAGCAGTTGCGATCCGCCAAAAATTAAGGGAATTCGATGTTACAGAACATCAAACAGAGCTACCCAGAATAATAGAACAATCCTATGCAGAATTAGGCAGAGATAGTTTGGGTGGAAGACCAGTAAAGCCGAAGCTATCTGACAGTCCTGAGAAGGACTCAATTAAACAAACTCCAACATCTTCTAAAAAGAAGTGGGAGTCTAATAAACAAAATTCAAACGAGAAACGTTCTCAATCCCGAGGTAGGTCTCCTCAAAAGGAGCCCTCTGAAAGGAGGTATAACCTCAGGAATAGGGATAATTTGAGAAAACCTGACAGGTATCAAGATACTGATACACGTTCCTCTCGTCCCTTTCAGATCTCATCACAGACTTCGGAAAGAAGAGGACGGACGGAACACAGAGAAGAACGCGTGAAATCGAAAGACGACAAACACGCTCCAAAAACTAAGGCTAAACCTCAATTCTCCAAAAGAAAGTAGCAGGTCTAAAAATCAGACATGCCGAGAATACTGAGAACACAACTCAAGAACGGAGAATGGGCTCAGACCATGCTGGACAGTGCAGCAGAAGTCACAATAGTTCGCCAGAACGTGAAGGAACTTCTGGAGATAGTGGACTTGAATGAGTACATCACAGTAGAGACTGTAGACACCAGGGTTAGTACTCCACAAAAGTTATTTGAAATAACACTCCGGATGGAGGGAGACAAACCTAGACAGGTGAAAGCACTTTTTGGGAAAGACTATCAAAGGGCTATGACATACTTCTAGCAGAAAAAGACTGGCCACCACAATTTGTCAGGGAGTGCCCACATGGCGAGGACATTATTATGCCTGCCTTCTCCAACCATATTCCAATTCACCTAAGATATACATATGCCAGGAAATGGGCAGTAGCCCAGGCCCCAGCATTATATAAAAATCATGTAGGATGAGATGAGGACTCACCTCACCATAAAATACATCTGAAACATGAACCAACTGCACAAAGGCAGTACCCAATAAAGCAAGAAGCTAAAAAACAGGTCAGGGAGATCTTAGATCAACTTGAATATCAAGGGGTGATTGAAACATGCACCTCCTCAATGAACAATCCTTTGTTTCCTGTCTCCAAACCAGACAATACATATCGTCTAGTTTTGGACTACAGACACCTAAACACTTGTTCTAAAACTTTTGCAGTGCAAAATGCACATAGCACAGCATTAATGAATAACATTGTGCGTAAAAATATAAAACAACATTAGACATCTCAAATGGTTTCTTTTGTCAAAACATAGCACCTGAAAGCAGGTACTTAACAGCATTCTCCATAATGGGGACCCAGCGTCACTTTTGTCGACTCCCACAAGGGTTCAAGAATAGCCCCGGTTTATTCTCAGCGAGGGTAATGGAGTTACTACAAATTTATGACAATGAGGCATTGTCCTATGTCGATGATATTTATCTGACAGACGATGACCTGGACAAACACTTGAACAGGGTGAGCACCATTATATTGGGTTTCGCCTCTGAGGGCTACAAATTCAACTTTAAGAAGTCCAGAATTGCCCATCTCAATGTCCTATTTCTAGGATATGAGCTTTCAAGTGAAGGCAAGAGCTTGGCAGCTAACTTTTTAGAAAAGTGTGCGCTGCTCCAACCTCCAAAAACGCTAAAAAACTTACAATCCATCCTTGGTTTCTTAAATTTTGGAAGAACATACATTCTAAATTACGCAGAAAGGGTTAAACCTCTCTACGCATTAATCAAACCTGATTTTTTGATCAGAAACTGGACACAAGAACACACAGATATCTTGCGTTCACTACAAGCTAACATGTTAGCAACAAATCACTTACAAACACGCGTAAATCAACGCAATTTGGTGATCCGAATAATTTCGGGTCAATGCGGATTCACCTACTTAACTTTTAATGAGGGTGAGAAAATACCAATAGCGTACAAATCTCATTTGTACACACAAGCGGAAATACGCTTCAGTTCAACTGAAAAAATTCTAACAGCAGTTCAAACAGCTGTAGCAAAAGAAAGAACCTTAGCCCAAGGGAAACGCATTATTGTCGTCACCCCAGTACCAGCTTTAGAAGCGGTCACAAAAGCGAGCATTCCAAATGCTAAAGCATTACATCCAAGATGGATACAATGGGTTAATTCTCTTGCTGCAACAGATGTTGAATATGTTTTTGATCCAGATTTAAAAACACAAGCATTCCTGCAGTATGAACATGAAAGTCCCCTGCCTACTGAAATTCTGCCTCTCGATCAGTACGAATTTATAATTTACACTGACGGATCCGCACAACCCGCAATCGGGAGTAAGCAAGCTTACAGTGCAGCGTGTGCAATCGTTAAAGGTCGCATGCGAAATGGCATCTTCAGACCTATGGTCACAAAAACGCAGTCTCTAGGAGATTGTACAGCTCAGCGAGCTGAACTACAAGCATTCAAACTGGCACTTGAAACTACAGATCGCGAATTCCCCACACTAATAGTGTGCGATTCTTTTTACTGTGTCCAGTCGTATAATGAATATATACAAAACTGGCTTGAAAATGGTTTCAAAGATGCGAAAGGTGGCACAATAAAGCACAAAATGCTTTGGGAACAAGTAGTTCAGTTGAAAAACGAACTACCAAAGGCTCACGTGATCCACACACTGAGTCATCAACGTGATGGCGTTCACGTTGCAGGGAATTCATTGGCTGATGAAGCCGCAAAGGGGGCTGTGCAAACGGCTTCCGTAGCTGCGATCACTCGTTCAAAAACAAAAATAGACGCTGAGATAATGTTGGCTGTCAAGGCTTCAAGCAAAGGCAGCAGTGCAGCGTTACCAAAAAAGTTTCCACTCAAGTACTCTTATGTAATTGATGCGAATAACGTTCCTTTTGCTCGAATTCCTGGAGTGGGGGATAGGGTAATTCCAAACAAGGAACGCAGATTAGGACTAATCCTTGCAGCACACGAAGGGATAGCTTCTGCACATGCAGGTGTTTCAGCAACAGTATCTTTACTCAAGCAAAGTTATTGGTGGCCTGGCATTCGGAAACAAACTAAAAACTATGTTTTAGAATGCGATATTTGCCAACAGATGAAAGTCTCAACAGTGAAACGTACTGCGCAGACACCCCTGTTAATTTCAGACAAACCATTAGCTTGTGTTTACCTGGACCACTGCGGTCCCTTGCACAGGGACGGTAATTATAAATATATCATGGTTGCAGTGGATTCGTGCTCTAGGTTCCTATGGTTATGGCCTCAGCGCTCAGCTGACGCTCGAACTGTTATAAAAGATTTGCGAGTCTTTATCGGCATATACGCAATAGGCACGCTACATTCTGACCAGGGTCCTGCGTTTAGCTCTCGGGCTTACAAAGAAGCCATGGCCAGTCTGGGCGTTGCATTGCGGTACTCCTCTCCATTCCATCCGGAGGGAAATTCGGTTGTGGAAAGGAAAAACCGGGACATAAAGCAGTCTATAACAGCTAGAGTATTAGGTTCGGGTGACGGGTGGGTCAAACACCTTAGTGGGGTACAGCGCGCTTTAAACAACCTGCCAAGAAGTTCTCTAGGGGGGGGGTCACTCCATATGAGGTCCTGTTTGGGACAAGAATGTGGGTACCAGACCTTGAACACGTAGGCACAGTGGTGGAAAGTAAACCTTTTGATATCAAAGATCGTTTGGCTGTTTTACAGGACTTAAACAAATTAAGAACGAAACAAATCAACGTGTTCCTACAGCCAACCACCACTGGGGATCAACCGGGTGTCCTAGCAAGGCCTGTCTGGATTCCAAAAGTTGGGGATCTAGTCAGAGAAAAAATTGCGGACAAGAAGGAATTTGGACCTTCTTACAGACAACCAGTACCTGTCCTAGCAGTTCAAGGAACAAGAACAGTACTTCTGCCGCCCCTTGC
The DNA here is from genome assembly GCA_963921515.1 of Calotriton arnoldi. NCBI lineage: Eukaryota > Metazoa > Chordata > Amphibia > Caudata > Salamandridae > Calotriton > Calotriton arnoldi. Next base: position 4,412,113 of record CAWUFW010000256.1, on the reverse strand, counting down.
TGGAAGAAAGGAGAAACGATTTGTGTCCATCGACCTGATCAAACCACAGTATGTGTCCAATACTAAATAGTAGGCCTCGTGGACTCCGACCTAGTAGCAAACGCACTCCTCTCGCTACTATCCAAGAGGTTCAGACTGAAAGACTGATAACAATCGAGAATTCAGCAGTAACAGATGAAGGACTAAGCAACAACGCTATGGAACTCATCCCTCTTGACAACCAAGTAACAGTTCGTCCAAATACACCTGTCTACACCAACGTAGCACGTGATCGACTGGTTCCAGTGATTTCTACAAATCCTGATGCAATTCCAACAATTGATAGAACTGCTTCTGGCTACTTCATTAACTTTGATACGTTCTCAGAAGATCCAAGTGAACCTGAAACGACGCCAGCATCATTCAAATTCAAGCAGCAAGTACAAGACTTTCTTCACTTTCTGAAAAAGACTTATTTGGTTTCTCCATGGATTGAACTCTGGATTATATCTGGACTTTTTGTTTTCCTGCTCTGGCTAGCTTTGGTTACAACTGTGAGCGTGCTTATAAGTGGCAGATACATCCATGTGAACACTGAAGGAAAAGGCGTGAACGTACTTTTGAAACCTCATAAATCTGCTCATCGTGAAGCAAGAGACTTGTCATCAGTGAACATCACAGCTGTTCCTATACACGATGGTATAGTGTGGGACAAAACAGATTTTGATATCTTCGGTCCGACGGAACAATTGAACATTCCACATTTGTTTAAAATTTCACTAAGTGATCTAATCTCGTCCAGTACCTATTCTGATAATTGGGACTTTGAGACTGTCAATGATATAATGTTTGACCTAGAAAAATCTGCTGCATTTTCTAAAAATGAATATTTAGAGGGTTCATCAGACTATGAACAACTGTATTGTTATAACCACTATGGTCATCATTATTTGCATAAATCTGCATATCCAAGAAATGTGTTTATGTTTAACCAATGGGAACATTGTCCTACACCACCTAAAGGTAGTTCAAAAACATTTGCCAGTAAATTTCCATATTTTTCAGGTTACAATACATCTGATCCAGAAATGTTTTACTATAAAAATGTAAACAAGACAGGACTGAAAATTATGTTAACTAATACAAAACAGATTTATTCTGCATTATTTAATGCCCAACTGTCTAGACAGGGTTTCGACTTTTGGAAAGACACAATAGACACAAAAACTTTGTGGGGTACTAAAGAATGGCAAGTGCAGCGGATAGAAGCTTTATTTAGAGCCTGTATCATCCCATGAACAAATAATGTTTTTGAATGAAACAATCCAACAAACATCTTGTCTTGGATTAGCCAAGATCAAAGAGATGAACACACCTTCTGTACCAGCACCTGCAAGAAATAACGAAACACAGGCAGTGGTGACAGTTGACAATATACTACAACTCAACAGATCTAATCCTGATTGGAAAAAATGGTTGATCTGGCCCACAGACACGAATAACTGTCAGGAAAGATTCCTGAATAAAACTCAGGGCTTTACTATTAATAGGCCAGACCCAAGATACGTCCAAAGACAACATCCGGGGGTAGTAACAACATACAGTGTAGGGAAATTATGCCTCGATTGGCTGCATAAGTCTACACTACAGGATGTGAAACAACACTTAACCTTACTGGCAAAAGACGCAGACCTTAGGGATTTCTTGCTTGGACCAAGAAAACCGCGTCAAAAACGTTTCATATATGCCGGCATTTATGCTGCCTACAATGAAGCATTGAAAGTATCACAGATGGAGGCTGCAGAACGAATACGTGAACTTGATCGTATTAATTTAAAGAAAACACTCTCTGTGGTCGACAATGGGTTAACAACTTTGTCCTCCAGAATTTATTCACTGGACGGCATTGTATCCTCTGCTATCGACATACTAGAACAAGATTTGGCGATGTTACAACAAGGCCAATCTCAATTACGTTCTATTATGTTATTAAGCTGGACGCTGCAATCTTTGCGAGCGGGCTATGTGCCTTGGCAATTTATCAACACAACGGCACTGTTTGCAGAATACAATCTCACTGATAAACAGATCGAATTGGCACAAAGAGGAGCAAGGTATACAGTGCTGAGCATTGAAAAACTGGAAAAGTTACCATTCACAGTGGCAGAAAAACCAGCTACAGAATGGCTTATTCATGGCAAAATCACACTACCTGTGACTACTTTTCAGTTTCAGTATTGCCTCAGACAAATGCAAGCAGGCAAATATGAAAGATTGGGTAAGGAATACATTAAGACATCTTGGGCTTTGCCGTATACACATAGATGTTGGAGCGGGGATCGTGAAGTGTTTTTGAGCGGTACAAACTGTAAACGTGCACTAAGCGGTTCACTTATATGTCAGGACATTTCCTTGCACGGGGCTTGCAATGGTTCTGTGGCAAACTTGTCTTGCCATCAGCAGGGTACACCAGCTGCTGTGATTAATCCAACTTTTGGACAACTTTCTAATGGGAGTTACCTCATGTTGAATGATCAGAGTTGCTGTGGCATGCTGCCAGGCATCCCATATCTAGTAACGGTCAACTCCAGGGTCACTTGCTGTATGCAAGTATTGTTTGCCCCAATAGACACAGTCAGGGAGTCGCCTCTATGGCCTTCACTGAACGTCTCTTTTATAAGATTTGATACTTTAAGCAGAATGAAAGCCATGCTTTTACAGCAAACAGTGCCTTTGACCTCGGCCAAAGAAACCTATGATCTACAAATAGCAAGGACTTCGGCTGAGATACAGACTTTAATACGTACAAACTGCCCTATACATTTCGTGGAAATGATAGGAAGAATCTTCAACATGTCTGATACAACAGGAATTGTACATGTATTTAAGAGCATCTGCTCCGGTCTGTTAGCACCTTTCCAGGCAATACTCGGAATCATCCCGAACTTTGCACATTCGGTGTTTGGTGGCATACCATTAATTCTAGCACTTGTTGCCGGAATTCTATTTCTCTTCCTGATATTGCGCTATGGCCAGCCAATTCGCCGACATCACTCCGAGCGACATGGAGAAAGCTCTCCTTGAACGAAAGTGCCGTGAGCAAATAGTACAGCTTTTGGGCATAAATCGTCTACGGGACCTTAATACCACGTGGTTCCTGTCATTTAGACCAATCTGGCAAGATTGCATCTTACCTGTTCTACGATGCCTGCTATGCGGTGTAGAATGCGTGTTGGACACCTGTCTAACATTTCCATCGGATGCGCCAACGGACGTCGATACTCTGCTGGACCAGATAACGGCCCATGCTATGTGTTGTCCCCAGCGGCTACCAATCCTGATGTCAGCATTCATTGAGATCTCACAGACGCTTCCGGCTGCTGCTGAGGTACGAGAAAGAACTACAGGCACACAGGTAACAACGGATGCGAACATTGCTGCGGCGACCATTGCTGAAAGCAATGCTTCACATCTCTGTGCGATTAACCTGCTTCACGAGGTGTTCCAACTCACACCAACTACAGTGGATGATGTTTTGTCTATAGAAATAGATGATCTCATGTTTACACCAGACCCGTAAACTGACTGATTCAGCATACAGTGTTCCAGAGATGCAGTAACAATTTGGCCTTCATTCTACAAAAACTTGGAACTCTACCAAAATTGAACATTTTCCCATTTTTTCGAACGAAAATGGCACTACAATCTGCTTAAAGTAGAACTAGCCTTATAGTACAGACTTGGCGGTCCTTCCACAGACATTTAGTCATCTTATGTGTCTAAAAACAGTTCATTAATTTTCATGACATGAAATGACTTTGATTTTTGAACAACTTATCGATCATTTTTTTGTCAAATGTAAAAATTACTGCTTTTTTCATTCCAATTGCATTTATTTTTAAAACTATATGCCTGAAATGGAAAAACTGTTGCTTCAAATGTACAGTACCCTTTGCATTTTTATATTATGTTTTTTAATATTTTTGAGAAATATTTTTTAAAATATGCGGTGCTCCATTTTATGTTTAGCATTTTAAATGTTTAGCATTTTAGTATTATCGTATACACGAAAGTGGAGTGGGTGTTGTATTCCTCTTAGGGTGTCCATAACGGGCTTTCCAGTATCATGTCCTTATATAGGCACAATTCACCCTGCCCTTATATAGGCATAACTTCCCAGGCCTTATTTAGGCATTAAACCATGCACTCCAAATACAGGCATGGTCTCCGACATCCGTCCACCCTAACGTCACAACGAGTACATGAAGAACAGACCCTTAGGCTGCGGGAGTTTCCCTAGTCCAGGACTATTGATTTCTTCAAGGACTCATATATTATGTATGAATCGTTATTCCTTAGGGGTTCATTCATGACGTCTTTCGCTGTCCGATTCACGTCAATGCTAACATTCCTAGGTACTCTCAGGTATAAATATACCTTCCCTAGCCCTTATAAACTAGAGGAGACCTCGACTTCAGAGGAGCCCGTTTCCCGGCCTGACGCACTGAGAAGACGCTGTCATCCCTGCACGCAGAGAGTCCAGCTTCCATTGATCTGACTTCCCTTGCGGGGTGTTGGAGTTCGAGTCTGGCAAAGAGATTCCTACCTCTCTCATTCTTCAGGTATGGAGCTGATAAGAACCTTGAGGGACTCTTGGCATACTAGGCTTAACATACTCTTAGTATACCATAGTAAGGAATACTTCACCTACTTCATACCTCTCCCTACACCTAGGATTAGGTTAGGTACATTGGGGTAGAACTAGATTAGAAACGCATCGTATGAGTACTCGCAATTTTAGCTCATGTTATTTATGTATGTGAATATACGCTAAAAGATAATGCTATCGCAGTATTATTTATTTCTACTGCTCACCCTGTACATTATTTATCTCGCATACTGTCTTGTGATCGTAACAGCACATTTAACTTACACCAGAAACAAGACTGTTCAATAAATCCTTTATTGAAAACTACCGTCTATTTCTTTCTGTGTAAACTTGGAGAAAACTAAGCATGCACGATTGAGCTGAGTGAAATAGTTATCTATTGTTTCCACGACTCTGGGACACGTTCTGATTCTAAAGGGAAACATAGTGGTCATGTTTTGCGGCTGCCAGAAACTACTCCCTTCTTGTTGTCAAGGAGTTTCTAGTGGCCTCTGAGCTAGCTGGCACAAGTAATTAAGTTTAATATACTCGATAGGGACATACTGACCTTAGTCCTATGTCAAACCTATAGGATATATTATTCCAATGCGCAGAGCCTATTAGGGAAATAGGAGCTACACTACACTGTAACATGCCATTTTGGACGACGCCACAGGACTCTCGGTGCGGGGCTTTGAACGCGATGGAGGCAGGTGTCGCGGCGCATCGGCGCTGTGGCACGGACACCGTGGAAGACGCCCCGGCATTGAACTCTGGAGGCCGGGATGGCCATGACCCCCCCGAAGCGACAGTAAACATTGCATCTATTATTGTGTCCTTTGTGCTGCCGAGCAGAGCCAGCCCTCACTTGGGCTCATTGCTGGTGTTTGTCCTTGCTCTCTCCTCCTTGATACGAGATCGGGCGTGAGGCGCTGTGAGGGGACGGTGTTCGGAGGTGCGGCGCCTTCCACGCCATTTGTGCCGGGGCCACGTGAGGACGCGCTGCTGGCTCCCATCTTGGCCATTGAGATCTGTGCCTCTAGCTGGCGCTGGGTGGCGGAGCATGGGTGATTCCCAGTCTGCCGCCAGACGCAGGGGACATAGGGCCTGAGCTGTGCCCATTCTGGCTCCTTTGCTGCTGACCTGGGAGAGAACTGGAGGCTGACTGGAGTAGCTGCATGATATCCGTTGTGGCAGTACTTGGCTCTTTTGGGCACACTGGTTTGGGGGGCCGGACGACGCCCATCGACGTCCCTAGGAGTGACGGCCCGTGCGCCGTTTTGGTCCTAACTTTGAGGCCCGTTTCAGGTGCGATAAAGACGTTGCTATATCTCTGTCGTGAAAAGTACTGAGCGCCGCCTTGCACGACGACATAGAGGCCCCACTGAGAACGCGAAGTGCTCCCCAGATCAGAAGCATTCACAAAGACTCGCTCCTTCTGCCACTAGCGCCTTATTGACTAACTCGCGCGTCCCGGAGTGTCGCCATGGGGAAGGTCGATAAGACTCAACCTAAGCTGCACTTCGAACAAAGAAAAACTAGGCTTCGTGATCAGACATCGGAGGAAGACCAGAATGCACAGCCTGAAGAGCTTGAGCCCGCAGAGGGGGACATTCGCGTCATCTTGGCCGCAATGCAAAAGAGCTTAACTTCCATAGATAGCAAGATAGATTCTTTATCCTACCGCATGGATCGCATGACGGAGCGCATGGACAAGCAAGTCGAGAGGATGGACATGACGGAGAGAAGGGTCACAGAAGTTGAGGAAGCGCAGACTGAAATGGACTCAGCACATAAACAAATGGGCAAGCTCCTACTGACACTACAGGATAAGGCGGAGGATCTTGAAGCGAGGTCCCGCAGAAGTAATATCCGAATCACCGGGCTACCGGAATCCACAAGTGTCGGGAATATGGAGTTATTTGTTGAACAGCTTTTGATCACGATGCTGGGCCGCAACACGTTTTCCTTAATGTTTGTGGTGGAGAGAGCACACCGCTCGCTGGGCCAGAAACCTCCGCCTGGTGCCCCGCCTAGACCCATCATCGCCAAATTATTAAACTACAGGGACAGGGATGCAGCTTTGAAGGCGGCCCGGGAGCGACAAACACTTCACTATGAGGGGTCAACCATCTCCCTCTACCCGGACTTTACAGTGTGTGTACAGGAAGCACGCAGACAATTTGCTCCGTTGAAAAAGCTGCTACGGGATCAGAACCTGGATTACGCCATGTTGTATCCAGCGCGACTCCGGGTGAACCGCCTTGGCTGTTCCCGCATCTTCACAGATCCAAAGATGCTGCAGAAGGCTCTGAAAGAATGGGCAAAAGAAAAGCCCCCTGGCAGGGTGTCGCCCACCCTTGAAGGCGCAACGGGTGGCAGTCTCGACGATCAGGACTGATACCCAGGATCTCCCACAATGAAGATAAGACTGAGTTTGTATGGGGCATTGCGGGTATAGTTAAATATGGTTGTCTTAAACGCATAGTTTGGGCGGTGCAGAGGGGGGGTCCACTTGGGATTCTGGCAGTTGTACGGACGCTATGCAGCAATACTGCTCGGTTCAGTTGCACTGGGGAGATAGCTATTAGAGGGAGGTTTTTGCATGCTTTTGTAGAAACAGAGGAATCTTCTAATCTTGCTGAATGGCCAGATTGATGCACAAGATGTGCTAGATGGCGGGCGGAGGGGACACCTTTCTTGTTGCGACAGAATTTGTAGCGGACTTGGGTAACATCTGCCCACGCGTGTGTCCCACAACCTGGCAGTTTCACTTTAGTTTTTTGATTTATGATGTTTGGATTTTTGTTTTTGTCTTTATGTTTCTTAAGGGGAGGTAAGGGTATACTCGCCATTGCAAAGTTGGGGTATGGATGGCGTGGGTGGGGGGCAGGGGGGTACAAAGACCTGTTTCGGAATTCAATAACATTGGGGCATGTATGACTCGCATGGTGTATTGCCGTTATATGGATGGAGGTAGGCAGGGAGGCATGATTGTATCAGCCCGGATTGCTGCACTACACACTTACCAACCTCCATGACACAACCACGCGCTCGTAAATTAAAGATATTGACTTGGAATGTCCGAGGGCTGAATGATTTCAGGAAACTGAGAAGTTTTTTCCTATCTCCACAGGCATGCGGTTGATATCGCCTTATTGCAAGAATCGCACTTGCCTCTTGGCAGTAGAATGCTAAACTGCAGAGAACTACAGGGGAACGCACATGTGGCTGGGTTCACGACACATGCTCGAGGGTAATCACCTGGATTAACCCTAAGGCGGGGCTCCAACTGACCCCAATTGTGACCGATACAGAGGGAGGTTCACCATATCACGATGCAGTGGGAAGGGGCTCGATTTGATATTAGTGAATGTGTACGGCCCAAATTATGACAGCCCACAGTTTTTCATAGACCTAATAGACAAAATGCGCTACCACAGGGAACACACTTTCTATGGGGGGGTGACTTTAATTGCGTTCTGAACCCACAGCTGGATAGATCGGGGGGCCCGGACCGGCGACCTCCTGCAGCAGCGCGTGCTATCATTGACGTAGAGACGCAGCTTGGGTTGCTAGACGTATGGAGAACGAGATCGCAGACCAGAGGGGGATTTACACACTACTTTGCATACCACGATTTACACACCAGGATTGATTACTGGTTCGCTTCTAGGGAACTGTTTCAACAAATCCGGGACTGTTCGGTGCTGCCTCATACATTCTCGGACCACTCGCCAATACTGTTGGTGTTGGACTATCCACACACACGGATACCCCCATTTACCTGGCGCTTCCCTCCATATTCCCTACTCGACCCGGTTTTTAAATCGGAGCTGCTTTGACGGACTCGTCAGACATAGCTAATAGATTTAAACAGTACTACACGCAGCTATATGCGAAGGCGGGTAGTCTAGACGCTGAAATGCTCAATTACTTGGCACATATTAAACTTCCTTGGCTGACGAATGCACACAGGGAATTTCTGATGCGTCCCTTGGAAGCGGAGGAAATCACAGTGGCTTTGATGGGGATGAAATCTGGAAGTGCCCCTGGAGTGGACGGCCTTACAGTCTCGTTTTATAAGGAGTTTAAAGACGTCCTAATTCCGCACTTGAGTTCGCTCTTTGAGGAGATTAGCGAAGTGGCCAGATGCCTCCTCGATGAGGGAGGCGCTCATTGTTACGATTTTGAAGCCCGATAAGTCGCCAACTGAGTGTGCTTGCATCGCCCTTGTCACTTCTGAATGTGGACGCCAAGCTATACGCCAAAATCTTGGCGAACCGGCTGACCCCTGGTGCCGCTGCTTGTGGCGCCGGAGCAGGCCGGGTTCGTCCCGAGCAGGAATTTGACTTATAATATACGTACGGTCTTTGGGGCAATCCAACACACGCGGCAAGACGTCCAGGCTGCAGTCATATTCCTTGATATGGAGAAGGCATTCAATTCGGTCGAATGGAAATTTATGTATCAAGTGGTGTCCAGAATGGGGGTACGAGAGGTCTTTCTGCAATTGGTTGGTGTGTTATACAACAGCCCGTCGGCTAGGATAAAACTGGGTGACATGGTCACGGATAAAATCCCAATCACTAGGGTCACGCAGCAGGGGTGTCCGCTTTCACCGATACTATATGCGCTTGTCGCGGAGCCGCTGGCCTGCGCGCTTAGAGAATATCACAAGTACCGTGGAATCCGATTCCTGGGATACCAACTGATCATTTCCGCTTATGATGACGACACGTTGCTGTATGTTCGGAACCCAGAAACTAATCTTTCACCAGTCTTGCGTGAGGTGGTCAAATTCGGTGCTGTGTCCGGCTTACAGGTCAACTGGACCAAGTCAATTGTTTTCCCACTTAACCCTGTCACAATTCCCTTTGCCCCTGATTTCCCTCTGCGGTGGACAACGGACCCGGTGCGATACTTAGGTATCAAGGTTCATACTGACTCGGAAGTGGTATTTAGGGAGAATTATGGGGTTGCTGTGAGTTGGTTGGAGGACGACGTGGAACGTTGGATCAGGTTGCCATTGTCCCTTGCGGGAAGAATATCAACTATGAAAATGGTTGTGCTACCGCGGTTTCTGTTCCTGTTTGCCAATATACCAATGGCCTCCCTAGTTCCTTCTTTAGGACACTTACATCCTTATTAATCCGGCTCGCTTGGGCAGGCAAACATGCGCGTGTCAAATGGGATACACTAATGTTACCATATCACATGGGGGGCTTAGGGGCCCCGGACTTAGATGTATATTATAGAGTCGCCCAAAGCATCCACGTGCACCACTGGATACACGGCCCGGCTGACGCTCTGCATATACAGATTGAGAGGGTGGTAGCTGCTCCACGCCCCTTTGCCAGCGCTCTTGTTTAACCCGCCAGACCGTAGGTCTGGCATCGTAGACTCCATCAACGCGACGGTGCATGCCTGACACCATCTCTTGAATCTACAGGCGTGAGTAGTTTTGTACTGTCCTTATTCTCCGTTGGAATGGTGTCTGTGGTTACCTGCATGTACTGACAGAGGGGTGACGAGGGCGATGGGGACTCTTCACATTGAGACGATAGGTGACATGTTCTCTGATGGTATAGTCAGAACGTGGAATGAAGTGGCCACGGCGGTACTGCAACATACGACACTTACTAGGTTTCAGTTCCACCGGATAAGGCGGTCATTACTTGAGAACTTGGGTTCAGATATGGCGGAACCGCCTGAAGTGGCTGCCCTCACATATATAATTAGAACTGAGTCTCCGACTCACATCATTGCAAAGCTATACAAGATTACTCAAAGTTACCGTTCCAATCATTATACGAAGGCGAGACTGGCGTGGCAGGTGGACTTGGGGGTAGACATAGACGATGGGATGTGGAAATACTGCTGCGAAAGCACGAAACGTATTTCGCTGAATGGGCGACACCGGCTGATCCACTTCAAATTTCTCAATAGGGTATATTACACTCCCGAGAGACTGCATAGGTACGGGTTACGCGACGCTGCTACGTGCGAGCGATGTGGTATTGACGTGGCCGATTTCCTTCATCTCCCATGGGTGTGCCCGGGGATCGCTAATTTCTGGACGCAGATTTTTAAATTACTGGGAGATATTATTGACATGCCACTAGCCCCGGACCCCTTGCTTGCCCTGCTTGGATACTCCAAACCTCTGCCCAAAGCCATAAGGAGACTGACTGATATAGGGCTGCTGATTGCGAGACGTAGGATCGCGGTTTGCTGGTCCCGTGGCCCACTTCCCACAGTAGCTAGCTGGTCGAAAGATATGATGTGCTGTTGTACCCAGACCGAAAATTACAGCGAACTACTTCCCCCGTGTAACCGCCCGAAAAAAAATTGGGAATTGTATAAGACATACCTCTCTACTAAAGATAATTATGCTGGGAACGGGGTGCCCCCTCCGCCTTAGTGAATGATGCGAATTGAGACTGCCTGACATGTGTCCCTGGTTGCTTTCACAGACGGCGAGTTGGGGATACACTCAGACCTACTGACCTGGAGTGCTTGTCGCCTGCTTTGGTAATTGAGGCTATGGTTGATGTACAAAAGCTTTTCATGGTTTAGTCCTTTGTACTCTGCTATCACCCTTTTCTTGCAGCATTCCGAGACACTGACGGCACGACGCTGTAATGTTCTGTCACACGATATTCATCATGTGTGGTTGACGGTATTCATTAATGTACACTGTAATTTAGGCTATGCCTGGAATTGGTCTCTGTACTTTATGTTATTTTATTTGGTTATTTTTGTTTTTGTGTACCCTTGCAATTATGAAAATTTAATAAAATAAATATAATTTAAAAAAAACTTTGCATTTGTTGGACTACTTGGTTACCATCTGATCACACGACAGAACTCTTAAGTTGTCTTTAGAATTCTGATTTTTTTCAAATTGGCATTTTTACAAAATTACTAAAAGTCTTGTTAGGGCCTTGGTTAAGTCCCTTTAGAATTTTAGAAAAATAAAAAGTGACTTTAGCTAGGGTGAGAGGGGTTAAAGATCTTTTTTCTCAAAACAAGAACCCAGCTGTTAGTGAAAATAACCACAATGTCATAGAGGACCTGGGTGAGGAGCTTGACCTCACACCCCTTACCTTCACTTGTCTTTCAAGGAGGTAAGGTCCCTATGCAAAATTAAAAACATAACCATGGGGTCCCATCCCACCAAACAAAAGCTCCAGGAGCTGTTGGCTGGGTATGCTAAGGACCACCCATCTGAAAATGGTGAAGACCAATCAGATGAGGAAGAAGAGGGAGAGGATGACCAGGTAGATCAACCTCCCCCACTTCATAGGGAGAAAAGGGCCCCAGTGGCCCGACTCCAAGAATCAACCTCTCAGTACCTAGATCCCACACAGGTGGATCAGGCACTATTGAGGACAGCCTCAATGAGGAGGACATCCTGCCAGCCAGGTTGACCAAAAGATCAGACCTAGAGACCAGACTCCTGGCTCTAGAAAAAGAAAGAGCAGAGATGGGCCTAGGACCCATCAATGGTGGCAGCAATTTAAAAAATATAGAAAGGAAGGATCCTATGATCCCCAAAGGGAGTGTCCCTAAATTTGAGGAGGGTGATGATATCACCAAGTGGTTCACAGCCTTTGAGAGGGCTTGTGAAGCCAGAAGGGTGAAGAAAACTCACTGGGGGGCACTCCTTTGGGAACTGTTCTCTGGTAAGTGCAGAGACAGACTTCTGACCCTTAGTGGGGCAGATGCTGGGTCTTATGACCTCATGAAGAGAACTCTGATTGAGGGATTTGGACTCACAACTGAGTATAGAATTAGATTCAGGGGGGCTTAGAAAACCCAGAGTCAGCCCTGGGTGGAATTTGTAGACTACTCAGTTAAGACACTAGATGGCTGGTTGACTGGAAGTAAAGTGCAAGATTATGATGGTCTTTATAATTTGTTCATGAAGGAACACATATTAAGTAATTGCATTGATGAAAAGTGGCATCAGTATCTGGTAGACCTAGGTCCAATTTCTCCCCAAGAATTGGGAAAGAAGGCGGACTATTGGGTCACGACAAGGGTAACTAGGACGTCCACTGGGGGTGACCAAAAGAAAGGGGTTACAAAATCTCCCCAGAGGAACGATAGTGAGCCTCTTGAAGATAAAAGTAAGGAGATCCAGGTAGCCCCCCAAAAACCTGTCCAGGAGGATGGGCCCAAAGACACCTCACAAACTAAAACTGGGTACCAAGGTAAGAGTTGGGATCCCAACAAGGTATGGTGTCACAACTGTCAAAAGGCAGGACACCACACCAAGGACACTAGCTGTCCTAAAAATGTTACAGCCCCTAGTGTAGCTCCAGGGGTTGCCAGTGTAGTTTTGGAGGGTGATTCCTCAGATGAGGAAGTCCTCCTAGCCTTAAACTGGAAACTGGGTCCAAAAGGTGAGTTGCAGATTCCAGAGGGGAGTAGACGCGGCCCAAGAGGGTGACAAGGAGTTTTTCTATAAAGTGTTCAGCGTTACCAATCGATGTTGACTCCGGAAGTCCAGTTATGTGGATGTTGCTCCTCCGGGAGCGGGCTTCTAAGTCCTCCGCCTTGTCCTGTAGTGCCGTGAGTGTTTTGGCCATTTGTTTCTGGATCGAGTCTGTTTCCGACTGAGCCTCCTCCACCTCTGTGACTCTGCGCTCGGTCATGTCAATCCGCTCCGCGTGTTTATCGAGGCGCTCCGACATTCTGTCCATAAGGAACACCAGCGAATCGATCTTCCCATCTATCATGGACAAGCTCTTTTGAACAGCTGCAAACATCTGTTTTACCTCACCAGCGTCGTCTTCCGGAGTGTCCGCTCGATCGTCTGCAGAGCGGGCATCCCCTGTTTCTCTGGCCCTGGTTCTTTTGGGGTCGAAAAGCAATTTTGTTTGGGTCTTGTCGACTTTCCCCATGATTCCGGCTCTCTGGGCGCAGTCGCAGTCGAATCTGGATGACTACAGGTCGAGGAAGCCAGGGGGCCTGTCAGTCACAGTGCCGTGCATTGGCCTTTAAAGATAGCAGAGCACCAGGGTTATGCCAATGCAAACCACACCGCTCCAACACAGCTGCCCAAGGGACCCTCGTCGCGCAGTTGTCGCGGCCCTGCGGCTAGGAGTTGAGGGCGCACCAATCGCCCGTCCCAGCCGTGTAGCACGACGATGGCGCCTTCGAATAAGGTGAGCAACCTTCTCCCAGGGGCCTGTACGGGCCGAGCGTGTAATGCAGGGGGCGCCAACAATGCAGCGCGACCAGGCGACACCAGCGTGGAGGATATTCCGGACCTGCAGAAGTCAGGGAGGTGTGTAACGCGGCAGCATGGGACACTAGGATAGGACAGTTCTCAGCATAATGGTGTTTGCCCAGGCAGGCGCGCATGCCAGGGGACCTCCCCTCCGCAGCACCACCAGTGTCCCGTGCAGCTTATGGAAGCGAAGTGCCCCTGCGTGTGGGTCCCTCAGGCCACCAGGGTCCCCTCCTCACCTGTTGCAGTGTAGAAGGATGCCACGCCCCATCGGGGGCAGTATCACGCACAGATCAAGGCCTAAGGGAAGTTACAGGGCCCTAGTTCGTCAACGGCCCTCGCGCCTTTATTGGGGCCTGCAGTAATCTCCCAGTTCCAAGCCTGTGTTGAAGGGTGGCGCCGCGCTCACGGCCGTCAGGAGAAGGCCCCCGCCGGCGCCGCGGGCCAGTCGGTCCGTCTCAGAAGGAGGGCAACGGGACGCCGCATCCGCCGCCGCACCACCAGGAAGGAAGGAGCAGGTAGCGCGGGCCGCGCCGCGGGGCACCACAGACGAAGGGACAGCACACCGCGCAGCACGGGTGCAAATCACGGGGATCGCCGCCCCAGCCACTCACCCCGAGATCCGCCCCGCCTTCTGTAGCGTTGTGGGGGTGGAGAACCGCTGAAAGTCAAGGCCTGGGGGAGCCGCGATCCCAAACGGCCGCCACGCGCCACCACCAGTGTCGCTGCAGTGTTCCAGCCTCCAGCACAGTCATCTCCCCACTTCGGGCGATCTCCTCCAGAGCGTAGGCCGCAAGGAGGGGGGTGGTGCCGCCCGGAAGGCGATCCGGCATCAGGAGAGCCCCCCACGGCTCAGCAAGGAATGCACGCGGGGCAGGAACCGGCTGCCGCAGCGCCGGGGGAAAGACGACAGGCGCACGGCTGCAGCCGGCCGCTCAGGCTCCCAGGCGTGTCCGCAGGCCCACACGGCCACGGGCTGTAGAGACTTGCAGGGCCGGAGGGTACGGGTGAGTTCACTCCCTCATGCAGCAGCCGCGGCAGATCTAGTGGCGTCGGAGGGAAGCCCCGACCGAGACCGTCTGAAATCTCGTCTTCTTGGGCAAGTGGCAGTTCCAAAACTAAGGATAATTGGTGCGTAAAGCCAATGGCGCGCGGAGCTCTTCGTTCACGTGGCCAACTTGTGCAGTGGCAAGCTCTGCCCCCCCAACAGGGAGACAGACTTGAGACAATGCTCACCTGGCTCTCAACCTAAGCCCGAAACTATAATTACTCCATTTGTAGATGCCCCAAAGACTTATATACCTGGTGGAAACTAAAACCTTCATGGTTTAGTAGAATTTCCTATATCAAAATGAATCTTATACCTAGACTATTATATGTGATCTAGACACTGGCCCTCACATTTCAAAAGGGTATGCTCTAACAAATACAGGAGAAGTTAATAGCTTTTACATGGTTAAGCAAATCCCCACGTGTATTCAAAAGATCACTTTACCAGGGGTAGTAAGAAAGAGGTGTAGGATTCCTGTAAATCGAAACATATGTACACGCTGCTCAGCAGAGACCTTTGATAGATCTCACTACACATGGAAGCTCTAATCCATGGGTTAATCTAAAAGCTGCTTTTCTTATCTAAATCGATACAAATATTACCCCAACTCCGCCTGAGATTAAGAGACCACAAGACACTACTGAACATCACACAATTCACACTATTGCATTGGAACGCTGCTGTTCAAGCCAGTGGGGGTCACTACTTAGCACTCCCCCATACAACTGTAACTCAAGTTTGTCAATCTTTCATCAATGTTACAAAATACTGTAATGTGGTAAAGAAAGGAGGAGGTACTGTACTTGTCTTCCATGACACTGCTCATGCTCCGCTGCCACTTCTCTCTTTTTGGAATCTGTATCTTTGAATAATCTGGTGCTCCCAGGCCAAAGTATGGATTTATTACCACTTTATCAACCTAAAAATGTAACATTAGACATCAATTCATTCACATGTAATACATTTATTTGAAAATTATTGTTTTAATGCCCCTCATAAAATACCCTGGACTAGCGTGATGACAGACATTATGAAAACAATTCCAAATCCTTTATTTAGCTATATTCAAAAGTCGAGCTCATGGGTTAAAGAACTTCTTGAGATAAAGGACATGAAAGCTTGCTGGTGCCCTGCCAGAATGTCAAAATTGTTTTTAAAGCTAAAAATATATTTAAATAATTTAGCATAATGGTGTAGTCATCTGTAGTTATTTCTCTAACATGAAGATTTTTAATAGATTGAAATTCATCCTTTGCACATCTTCAGTATGATAACTGTCTTATATTTTAGCCTATGAATGTAGAGAGGATAGAAACTAAAGAGCAACTTAGATACAACCACTGACTCAGTCATGTCTCCAATCCCCAAAGTCATAATCAGGATGGCAGGAGAGGCAGCTTTCAGAACCACTTATGGAATAATTCCTTCCCTTTTCTCTAGAGGACAATGGATGAGTTCCACATGGATTAATGAAAGATACTCATGCTGCAGAACTACAGATCAAATGGATACCATTTTCTTAGCAGATTCTTTATATAAAAATATCACTGCCTCCATCGTCTACCAACAAGCTGCAATTGACCTGGCTTAGAAACCACCTTTGTGCAGGCTGCTGGGTTATCAGCAATCGATAAGTGGACCTACGTTTTAAAAATGTTTATGAGTATAATCTACCTAAATCAGAGATCAGGTGGGATGCCACTACAACACTGTACAGGTATACGGGAACGCTTACAACATCGAGATTGTACACACGCTTTACATTTTGGGGTTGTTCAAGATTTGCACGTGTACTGGTTGTCTGCCCTGCCTGGAAGAAGCCTGCTTAAAAGAACCAAATCCATCCAGCAAAGTGAGATTGATGGGTTTTCTGCAGCAGCAGGTGTTTTCAGAGTCAAACTCTTTAAAACTGTTGGCAGGAAGTATGCAGCAGACTGCCAGACCATTTATTTGAGATGTCCTTGCTGCAATCGAGGGTCTCCAGTGGTAAAAATCAGAACAATATGTAACAGAGGTTTCCCTGGTCAGGGTAGAGCTTAACAAGCTGATTGGGTAATGCCCACAAAAGAAAGTGAGGCATTTTGGGCTTAAAAAGTGGGGTCTCAGAGCTTCAATCAAGAAATAACATTAAATGCAGCAATATTAGAGGCATATCTGTGACATTCTAACCCATGTGGTGGGAAATCAGGTCTTGCTGGAGCCAAAAATGGTAATACTGGATTTATGAGGAATGGGGGCAGAAGGACCCTTCGACTGTTGGTGGGCATGGTTTTACTTGTAGCTAAACAGGATATTGCATGTCTTTGGAGCTCACAGTCTGCTCCCTCCGTGACTGAATGGACACAAGAAATGGACTACTGCTCTAGAGCAGAGTAATTTGTAAATAAATCTAGGGTTTGCACCGAGAAACATCGTGAAGACTGGGGTGATTGGTGTGAGCACTCTTTCGATGTTAATATATGAAATGGGAGGACTATTATGTAATCATGATATTTTGTATGCTGGGCAAACTGTGAACGCTGTATTGTGTACTTATGGCTTTTATGTTTTTTCCTTTTCTCTACTAAAAGCAATGAAGAGTGTTAAAAAAAATATATATCAGCTCCTTGAAATTGCAGAGGGGAGGTAACATAGATGAATATCAGTATGGGTGGACGGATTGAAAATATCCAAGGCTTTGGCATGGATCCGTTTCTTGAAAATGGATTGTCGAGCATTTGGTGCCTAATAGACCTCTTCACACTCTTGGCTCACAGGAATCGCATGCTTTGCACCAGACCTCCTCTAGGATCATATTCTTGGATCAAAGTCCAAACATCTCAATTATCATGACAGAGGTGGAATTCTGCAGGCTACTAAAAGCAAGGGTTGCTTATCATATGAACCCACCTAAATCCTATAATTTCCAGACTATACTCTCAAAGTTGAAAACATGGGAATACTTCATTTCAGTGATAAAGACACTGATATTATTAGGGCCCAGCACATGGTGATTTTTCTGTGAAAGTAAATGTGGTTTTCAATTACTCAATTGATTTAAATCTATTTCAAGAATTGTGTCAGTATATAATTGTTGGCAACTGGATGTGTCTCCCTGAGGAATGAAGCCTTGCTGACCATTGATGAGGTGATGAGCAGAGTTGTCCTTACTCTCTAGAGCCTTGACACTTCGGAGTGGAGCCCTTTAGTGATGAGCTATTTCTGTGCACTATCAGGTTGACATAGTTTAGCTACTGAATGAGCTGGTTTGAGAGGGTTAGGTGGATATACGTATTTTTTTTTGCCTTTAGTACATTATTGTTGTATTTGTACATTGAAGTGAGATGAGGCTGAAGTGGTTTGTGATACTCGTTGATACCAGAGAGGTATACCCGAGGTGTGCTTCTGCCGAAAGGCTAGGTTGCATTCTCTTATGGTCCAGTGTAACTGTGGCATATTGACTAAGACTTCAAAGAATGAAGACACTGAAAGTGATTGGTTGGAATGTTCAAGGTATAAACAGGGTGGATTGCACCTTGAATGGACAGACATCAAGATAGCAATGAGAAACTTACTCGCATCTCAATGTAGTCAAATGCAGACAAGGTGAGGAGAACCAGTGTTCTTTTACGTGGTCTGTGAAGAGTATGAAAAGATTCCCATTGTGAAGGAACAAATCCTTAAGGATGACACTGGACATTTTATTGGGGGCAGTGAAAACCCTAATAGCACAAAGTCCTTTTTTTTGGGTACATACACATCTAAAGTAGATGAATGCCAAATGGGAAATGTCATTCAGGAACATTTAGACAGTGTACTGATAGGAATGAGGATTTCAACTGTGTTGGACCTGTATTGGGATCAATTGGACCCGTCGTACATACTTTTAGGCCCAGCATCTAGGGCTTTATTAACATTTAATGTTATGGGTTGGGTGACGTCTGGAGGATTCATCATAGAGAGAGTAAGGGGTTTGCTACTATTCTAAATATTACTGCTTGCAGTCCATAATAGATCTTCTGACTACAGAAAAAATAAACCTGAAACTCTTTACTTCCACAGAATTTCTCGATAGATCACTGGCAATGATCCCCAGTTGGAGGCGAAGGGTAGGAACATTCTTTAATACAAACTTTTGCGCAACGATCAGGGAGGAGGTTGTGCCACAATTCTCAGTCTTGGGTAAGTGCATTTTAATGGCTCATAAGGACCAAGAGTCTCTGGGTTGAAATGACAAGTAGACGCTTTAACTAAAGGTCTATTCAATAGAAAATGTTGTTTCACTATGATACTTTTGACAGGGTGGCTAATAGTAGAAACAGATTCCTGTATGTCAGTGGATGGCAGTGGGGGCAAATGATGCCTGCGCAGAGTTTCCAATTTTCCAGAGGAACACCCAAAAAATACTAGCATGAGGTAACAGAATGATGGTTCGAGGCATACAACAAAGTTTTATAGAGAAAGCTTGCAACAAATGGGGTTCAATAACGGAATTTAAAGTGGGATGAATATGATGATGAACAACTTATAATAAATGGGTTAAAATGTGCCTGTGCACAAGATCTGTCTCTTGTAACAACAGATTTAAGTAAATTTATTACAACTATATAATAAGGGTATATTTTACACCTATGTGATACATAACTACGACGGCCAGTTGCATACACCAGGGATGTCGGGAGGAGACGGCACATTTGTGTTAAAGGCAGTGGAATGCAGAGAATTTTGGAGTGAGGTAACTATCAATCAGATTCTTTGAGTTGGGACCTGATTGCCTCTACTACAGTATGTTTGCTTGGTATAATACCACACAATAGAAATGTAATTCATTTCTGGAATTCTTCCCCATAAGATTAGTTTAAGCGAAGTGTAACACAGCCATGCAATGAAAGCTTCTCCATTCAGAAAAGAACAGCTAAGTGATTTGCAGAGATGCTCTAAAACAGAGTGAGATATTGGTGCTTTGACATGCAACTTGTGCATGCTGTTATAAGTGCCTCTTGTCCGAAGGTTAATGAAAAGCTCTATCTCACTATACAGTTATTAGAATTATTAATGGTGTAATTACCAAATGCAAATAAATCTTCAATACTGTGACAATAACCAGACTTTTATAATGATAATCTTGTGTTATTAATGTGTTCAACACTTTTGAGAATGAATGCCTGTATACTACTCTTAGGGGTCTCTGTTCCTTTTATTATGTCAAAATTTAATAAAGAAATGTAAACAAAAGAAGTTGTTAGACATCAAATATCTGGTAGCTGAGAGAACAGACACAACAGAATGTTCATGCGATCTTTTTCAAGTTGCAGGATAACTGTGTCATCTGCACACATAAAATACTTGAAACTATATGCCTAAACTACCTTAGCAAGGGGAATTGTGTAAAGTGTAAAGCAAACATGGGATATGACACACTTCAAAGAGAAACTGCAAGCATACAGGATGGTTGACAGCATTCAAGGCATCACAGACAACTAGGGCTTCGCTACCGTTGTCTATTTGATGTTATTCAGAATCCCTTCGTGCTAAACTATATGTCTATTCTCTCACTATCATTCAAAGTAGTCACTAATAATGGCATTTGTGGTAGAACGATGAAAACTTTATGATGTATGACTGGATCTGCATCAAGCTCAACACTTGGATTCATATCCTGCATCATAAATATGGATACAAAAAAGCAAAATTCACCTCTTGTCCATTACATAAGAAAGAAATGTTTGAATGGTTGGGGCATACTTAGTTTTTAGTGAAAAGACCAGTGCGATTTAATATTATCACTGATGGATGTAATGCCTGTAAATGAAGTGAACTCCACTTCGCTAGTTAACCATTTTCTACTTTCACCTATTTTAACAAGTACAAAAAACAGTACCGTAAATAGCACTATGATTGAGAGATCAAGTCAATCATGATTCTCAAGTATCCAGAAGATCTACAATTTGACTAGGTGAATTAAAACAATATTATTAGTGACCTTTTTGTATATAAAATAAAATGCTAGATTGTTTGGGGCTGGAAAATTAAGTCTCCTGCCACAAACTGAAATAATTTTATATCTGGTTTATAATACAATTTCTGATATAGTTATCAATGTTAGCCTCATGTTGAATTCTAAAAGAACTTTGGTACACATAAGACAATTTACCACCCAGCTGTATAAGAAGATCAGAACAAGTTACCATTTTGTTAAATACTTACTCGATTGGTATATTGAAGATCTGATCCAAACAGAGGGTTGTAGACACACATGTCTGCTTTCTCCAGAGTCATCATTTTACTTTTGATTTCTAGTGCAGTGTATACTATGTGCAGGGTGCTATCGGCCTGTTCAGCTTCAACACCATATGCAGGGTTTGTGACATTGGATTTTATCCGCTCAAGAGGAGAAGGTCTGAATAAAGCAGGGATGGCATGGGATTTTGAGTGCTGTTCATCTAACCACCTGTTTGAAATAAAGTTAAGAATCTTTATAATAAGCACCACAGCTGTGCTTAAAATATGTATGCTGGTAACAGTGATGCAGAATGAAGTGCAATATGTGTGATAAACCTGAAAAATATGTATAAACACTCAAATAATACTAACAAAGCGCATCAGACTATCTCATATAATTTATCCATGGAACTGTAAACAGTAGGATAAAAGCTCTATGTTAAATCTAAATTTATCGACTCAAACAATTTAAATATATTTTATTTGGTTTCATCAACTTACCAAATAGATTTTTTTGCCGCTGGTATAAAAAATTCACAATAGATATGCTTTAACTAATAATTGCACTATTTCTCAAACATACTTCCACATTCATACACATGGTGACTTAGCCTTTCTATTGAACTGTCAAATTCTTGCGCAAGTGAAATCACGCCCCTTCCACAGGCCAGAGAGGAAAATTTACTACCTACAGTTTCAGTTAGATTAAATTTTGGCAATATCTAGACAAGGAAAGACCTAGTTATGAAGGCCTACCAACAGCATTAATAATTCAACATTCACTTTTAGAAAATTTAGAAAGCACATATTCGAAATCTTCACACAAAATATTTTCTCATAACGAATTCTCAACAAAATCTAATCATAGCGAGACTAACTGAGCTATCCCACAACTCTTCATTCACTCCAATTAACTCTGACAATTTAAATCCCAGTGTTTGATACAAATGTTGGAAAAATGGATCCACCAAAAAACTGCTTTCTGAATATTCA